>OY979718.1:5410000-6132500 GCA_963855995.1 Muricea muricata
GTTTCTCCATCTTATTTGAATCTTTGTCGTCTTGACGAAGGTGAAAACGACGGATCATCATTAACGCAGGGAGAGACAATAATTTACAGCGAGATTACACAGATACGTAATGAATTATCCTCTACGGCTTACATCAGTTCTCGTTTTATCCCGGTCTTGTTTGGCGTAAAAGAGACAGAGCTGCCATTTTGGATCAAACAACTGGTTGTATACAATTGGCCGAATGATAAGACAAATGATAAACTGTTGTATCGTGTTAATGAAGAAGTTTCTTACGAGAATAAAGATATCACAGACACCGACATTATAGCCAGTGCATGATGCATCTGATGTATATAGTAACATTATCATTCGTTAATTCGTTTTCTTTGCTACTATTCATGATGTTTAAACGCCTCGTACTTCAGTTATTAGAAAAACACATTCACGACCAGAAAAGATAACAGTTTTAGAAAAACTAGCGCGCAAAGAACAAAATTATCCGCCAATGAAATATTTTATGGTGCCTGGAAAATCATGATTTCAATCAAGCAAGCAAGTCAAAGTAAACGAACAAGGCGTTTTTAGTTTTTGAATAAATTCATCGTTCTCCAGATATTCACTTTTTTAAAACATGCAAATAGCTTGTGATGTCATCTACTCACGCATACTAATTACCAAGCAGATTAAACAAACTAGAAATATTTTTGAAACAAAGAAGTAGATTGTCTTCAAACTGTATAAAATGATGGTAGTTTTGTAGGTGCAGAATCGTGCAAAAGTTTCATAAATTATGTTTTTGTTAGAGAAATTATTTTTTTAATGAATTCATTTCGAATGCGTGAGTAGATAGCATTGCTGTTTTAAAAGATATCTTGACAACAAGACGAGATATTCAGTCAAAAACTGATAGCGGTTTCATGGTTTATTTTCAAATTGTCGTTGATAGAGATTAAAAGTAGGCAAACCATTTTTCTTATGACGCTGCCCTTTTAAATTTTGTATTGGTAGGTAATTCCTAAGGCATAAATATTGGCATAAAAATATGAATATTGTAATTTTATGTTTTTGTTATTTATGCAAATCGTGTGTCCCGCGTGTCCAGATAAAGTTCAGTTCAGTGTTTTTAATCAAAATATTTTATGAATCAAGCGAGGTATGAAAAAGCTTTGAATTTTTTTGAAACTACATTTTCATTATTGTTGTTTAATTCTTGTTAGCTACAGTGTTAATACAATAAAGTAATCAATCAATATCAAAATTGCTAATAAATGTAGCTTCACTTAATAGTATTTACGAATCTCGTATATATATTAGTAACCCAACCCTAGTCTTGCTTTGGATTTCTGTAGTGTTACAATGGCGCATAACATGACTGTTTATTGTTTAACCCTTGTATTCTCTTAAGAAGGTCCGCGACCCTAACTTTTTATGTATTAATTTTTTCTTTGCGTCTTACATGTCTATTAAAATACTCTTACTGCTGCACTTGTAAGTTCCAATGCTGATGCAATGGGTCGTGCAACTGCTAGGAATGCGGTTTGCCTTTCACCTACGCCCTTATCTGAGACGAAAACGTCTTTGGTTAGCTTTGGTTTTATAAAAACCAAATTTGTTATATTCGTTATAAATCTATTGTATGGACACTTAACACATTCTCCCACTGATCACAGCATACCTGTCTAAAAATGCGTTGAAAGCAGTGATTGTAACTTCCTCAAACAAAGTTTTTGTTGTTTGGGTGTAGCATTTGGCAAGAAGACAATCTGAAAGCGGAACATCAGTGTTTGCACTTTTGTTGCGTCTTCCTTTCGCAGGGTTAGACACCTGCCATGTGAACCTAACAAATTGCTCTTCATGCTATACTATAAATCCAGGGAAGCATAGCTTAAGGGACAACTGCATCTGAAAACTGAATATATTGCGTGCTGTTACCGAATGCTCATGCTGTGTCTGGATCTTTAGAGGCGCGTTCCATATATGTTCAAATGTGCGGAATATTGAATTGAATTAAGTAGGATTTTGGCACGATATTTCATGCGTACACCGAACTAACATCAAGTTTGACTCAAAGCTAATACGTTCAGATAAGGTTCGTGAAAGGCCAAATGGTTTATGGAAGAAATTAATCATTTTAACTGAAACGTTAGTTATAGAACATCAGTGATAGGGAACACGTAAGGAGACATCTCCTGGATTTCCTTGTTTGAGCGTTGAATCTCCTGTTCCATTTCGACTGCAGTAGCGGCATCGCTTACTAAAATACTGAATTTGGAAAAATTGCTGAGAAATAGGGCACGTTTTACTTTGGAGCCTTTTAAATTAAGTTTCTTCAGCTCATTGCTAGCGTGACAGCATTGATGTCTTACACGACCTTCGACTCTCGTGGACGTGCGTTTGATTTTAATTGATCCATCGGGAATGATTTCGTTGAGAATGTCTACGTATTTCATTGGTTTCGATTTTGAGTTGTACCACTGTAACAAAACGCTGTTGCGAATAGCCATGCAGTACATTACCTGGTCGCTTGATATGGCTTGCTTGGCGACATAGGATAACTTATTCGATGGTAGGTCTCCATTTATAAGCAGGTTTACATTCGTCAAAGAAACAATCGCGTCAGACAAAAGCCCGTTTAATTCGTTACTTTCGTTTGCATGTTTATATAGGAACATGAATTGAACTTTCAATTGCTACTTTATAGGTATTAAATTAAAATATACTCCGTTTGTTGTGATGAATATTGCTTGAATGATTTTGTTGCCTAGGGACTAGAAGGAACGGTCACAAAGCTCGTCATTTGCAGAGGATTACATGAAGTTTTGGTAAGACAATCCAAATGGAGGGAAATTCGAAGAAGAAGAACCAACTTCAGTTTGTTCATATTCGCCATTTGGGCAAGCTTTAGAGCGCGGTGTTGAATTTCACGGCTACAATTCATCGAAAATGCACTAAAGTTACTATAAAATACCGAACTAGGTATTAATCGGGGAGATTCGACATGAATTATCCCTTTAAACACAGTGAATTGGCAAGCCATGAAGCCAAGCGAGATCCGACATGTTGTATTCGTCATCCATAAAGGTTGGAAAATTGGTTCATTGGGGCCCGCTTGAGGTATTTTGCCTATTTCGTTATACATTTTTAAAACTTTACCCTTGCTTTGTAGTTAAAATCGTGATACCGAATAAAATTTCTATATCGTCATATAAAAATTTTGCGCACGATACAAGATATTACCTAGGACTAACTATATCAGATCCGACATCGTAAGTTTTGTTAAGAGAACAAAGTATAAACGATGATTTTTTGCTCCCATATAAATTTTAAAATACTAGTATAATGTCCGCCATATTGGTTGCATATTTTTCTAAGTCCAAGCGCTTAATGCCAGGGTGGAATCCGTGTAAACCTTACGCCGAAGATGCGCCAGTCGTTGTTAAACGTCACGCCAAGGTCACAAATGATGCCAAACTTTATCTTCTCCCTTCATAAATATGACTCCAAAAAGAGATTAAACCGGCAACAAGCGCTTGTAGGACTTGCACCGACACTTGCGAAGGTAAAAGCTCTCACGCCACTACGCCAAGAATTTTCAAACTCGGAGATCTTCGGCGTGGAGTACACAGTTTCCACCCTGGGCATAATGCACACGCGTGTTTACAATTTCTCGCCATGGTTTGTATCTAATCAGTTGAATTTTGTGTCTAATTTTAAGACCCGGTTTACACGCTACCGGATCCGCGCATGATACTAAATTAGATAGCTGGAAGACAAGGGTAGCTTTTAAATTTATAATAATATTTCAAAATTTAATAACAACCGATCATAGAAAAAGTGGTAAGAGTAAATATGACAGCAAACTAGCCGAACATGATGTCGTGACCATGCGGATCCGGTACCGTGTTTCAATACAACGACTTTTACCATGCGGTATTAAACAATTTTAGGTGCAGGTCGAAGTCAATTTTTAATATTTTTGCTTGATGGCACTGTCACATACACATAGACACATATTTACACGCATGTATAGGTTAATATATATAGTAATTATTGTATTAGGAAAATTGTCTATGAGGAAAAAAGTCCTTGTGTATTAAGAAAAGAGTCCTTGTGTGTGGGCGCAATGAGAGTTAAGCACCTGAAAGACATCAACAAACTTCACTTTGGTGGCTTTGACGATGTCAAATATTTCCACTCCATCCTTGTGTAGTCGACAAATCGTAGCCATTTTATGTGGTGTCAGAGGCTCAGGAGGACATTTGGGCATGATTATTTCCGCTTGCTTGATTGTTAATTTGAATTCCTTTGCAATATCACTCGCAGAGAAGCCTCTATATTTTCTTGCACAAACTAAATACCGGATATCTTTGCTGTTCATTATACAATCTGGATTGAAATTAGCCGTTTTAGATTGAGCTTTGACCGCCGCCTCCATTTTTGATTTCGTTATGTAAGAGATGCCCGATTGACCACGGCAGCTAGCGAAATTGAGGCGGAAATTTGTAGTAGTTTGACTCCAGAGTTCATCGAACTGGCCATCACCATTTTTACAATGCTTTACCATATATGTTGTTGCTTGAATCGCATTGCGGTAACATTCCAGTGAATACTTAATTCCAGCCAATCCTTTTATTAAACCACGTTGAAGATCAAACGTGGCCTGATAATTTGCATATCTTATTTTACTGAGGAAGTTGTCAATTGCAGTAACAGCATTCTTCATGGCCGGTGATTGGGTAGCAGCTCCAAGAGCTAGTGTACGAAGTTGTTTCAAAATCTCTGCGAGATCTTTTTTGGTTAACTCGCTTCTAATTTTTTTCCATCCCTGGAAAATTAATAATCGTACAAAAAGTAATTTACAAATGTTCTTGCGCTGTTATACTCTTCAACTAATGCAGGCCGATGTTATGCGAACAGTAGTCGGAAGAAACTACAAGTATGGTCATCTACCAAACATTTTACGGCATTTCTGAATTTTGTTGTAATTCAGCTCGTTACGAAAATTGTTAGAAACCAGACTCACAGATTTCGCGCTGCGCCTTTATCAGGGTGACATAAAAACGATGTGTCCAGCGATATCGTTTTTTGTTACAGTGATATCGTTTTTTGTCCCACTGCAAGAAATTCTGACCCAAATAAAGTCATAAAGGCACAAGTATTAAAGTATGTATATGATAGCCTTGAGTTGAGTACTCGTGTATTTCGCAAAACAAAACTAAAACGTTTATATATATTATAAAAAAAGACTTGCCTCAAATGTCACCCGCCTCTGATACTCTCTGACAGTAACTAACATATCATCCATATCCTTTTCTGCCTTCCTCATGTTTTTTACTGAATCATATGCATTGTCACGCACATTTTGACAAGCTTTTACCTTCATTACTGCTGCATAAATCTCAAGACCTGAATATCAATGTAACTTGAATTACATCGAGCAACAAGCTAATATACATATACAGGGTGTGGAAAAAACTCAGCCAACACACTTTTTTCTCAATATCTAGATTGTTTAAGCTATAACTTATAACGTAGAATAAGCGCAAATTTACGAGTCTTGTTGAAACGAGAACATGTTGGTCCAACATCGTCCAACACTGTTGGATGCAATTATAACATGTTCGGCTCGCTTGTGCACTGTATTGGATGATCTTGGACAGGGTATGGGAGATGATTGCTCAAATGTTTCATCCAACATCGTGCAACATTGTTGGACCAATTGAGGCTTTAAGAAAAATTAAGTCTTTATGGTAGGAATTTAGAAATCAGCTTTGTACGTGATTAATTTATGACTTTGCCTAATTTGCATGTAGCTCCAAAGAGACAATAATTACAATTAGTTGAATCATAGTAATATAGCACTGCTATTATTTGATTGGCCGCTCTACTCGCTATCTATTCCTCGATTCTTGGATACGGTTGAAGTGGAAAAAAAGTAAAAAAAGTTCGCACGTCGTTTTAAATGGTATATACGCTCAAGCAAATTTCTTGAAGTTTTGAACAGCCATAAAACATCGAACAGCGATTTCAAATTTATTTAGTTCTTTTATGAATATATATCAGACAGTATTCCTGTAATGGCAACAAATATGCAACAACCTCGCGTACACAACAAAGCTAGCCTGTGCCTGGGCGAGCTCGACGTGAAATGTCATGCAAATGCTATTATATAATTAATCAAAAAATTTCCTGATATGCCAATATTATACCCCATCAAATATTAAAACGCGCGAAGATAAAAATTTTCTTGCAACTTACCGATTGTTATAACTGCCATAACTGCCGCCGCTCCTGACGCTACCTTTCCTCTGATTGGTTTATAATTTGCCTTGTATTGTGCCTTGGCTGTAGCTTTAAAATGTGAATTTATATTCGTCTTGCTTACACTAAAAAACTTTTGTGCTTTGGGTTGAGCATTTATCAAACGAGAACCTTCTGTTGTTTTCAGGAAATTTGCCATCTATATACAAAATAAGGTTGAAGAAGGAATTTTTAATCGAAACTTTAGAGCTCGATTGATAAAATAATTTATGCTTTAAAGAAATTTTAACCGAATCCCACTCTGTATTAAATTTTTATATGGCATAAGGAGATTGTTTTATAAGTTTATATTTCCCTAAATAAAGCAAAACATATATACCATCTAATAAAATTACAAGAAAAGTATAGCTAAGCTGGTAAAGTAAAGTAAAGTAAAGAAAAGCAAAGCAAAGCAAAGCAAAATAAAGCAGAGCGGAGCCGAGGAGAGACTGAGAGCGCAACAGGACAGAGCAGAGCGAAGCGGGGCTGGGCTGGGCTAGGCTGGGCTGGGCTGGGCTGGGCTGGGCTGGGCTGGGCTGGGCTGGGCTGGGCTGGGCTGGGCTGGGCTGGGCTGGGCTGGGCTGGGCTGGGCTGGGCTGGGCTGGGCTGGGCTGGGCTGGGCTGGGCTGGGCTGGGCTGGGTAATGCAAAGCAAAACAAAGCAATTCTTAAGTTTCACTATACCATCATGCAGTGGATTTGAGCAAGTAATATGATATTGCACCTTGTTTTTCTAGCAAACACAAGGCCAACACATACTAGTGATCATTTATTGTATCTAGATTTAGAATTGGACCTCACTGAGATCTATCGTGTGAAATGAAACCCAACAAAACGAGAAGAACTGATGTGCAACAAAGCAGTTATAGCTATTAAAATTTTGCCATGTGTAAAATGAACAGACATTAATTTTTTCACCTTGTTAATTTTATAAGCATTGTAGGCTTTTGATATAACTATTGATCCAACATTGCCTACTACTCCAGCCACAGCAAGTAATGTTCCTTTCACGGAATTGAAGGGGGAATCATATTCGACAGAAAGTTGCTGTGCAGTAAGAAGCAAAACTGTTTCATTCTTCTTTCGTATTTGTTTCTAAAACAGAAAAACAATATTCATAGCATTATGATAAAATTTTCACCCAATGCCTGTTTACACTGCAATTTTGTTCAGTGATTTTCTCCTTTTGAAGATGCGAATTACACTCAGGGGCTGATTATATGATCCCGCTTACCCAGGATTACATGAAGCGTAACACGATTTTGAGGTACTGAAATAAGCCATAGTCTCCGATGTAAATGTTAATTCTTGATTGCTTGAGATTTTCGTTTTGCCGAAATATAAAGTGAGCAAAATGTAAGCAAAACTTTTCTATTGATCAATACTGAAAGCATTCGAACTTTGGTTGTTTCGTTTCATAAAATGATTAATTTCAATACTTCAAGATCATTTAACGCTTCACTTAGTCCCGGGTAAGCGGCACCATATAATCAGCCTGTTAGAACATCAATTATCTGCATCTCGTCGGAAAATATTAGGGGCCGGGGAGAAAATCGAACTAAAAGTCGCAGCAGAAATTCCATGTATAAGTGATCGACATGATTTAATGCTAAGATAAGCAATCTTAGTTCTTAAAACAGTCTATAGATGATAGCAGTAATAAAGTCACAAACCCGTATTCTAGCTGTAATAATTCTCCCCTGCAAACGAACAAAAAATTCTCTAAGATTAAAGAATGCAGATTCACTCTACCCTTAACTCTGTAGACTTGTTGTTAAAAGCAATGATAAGATTAACGCTGAGAGCTTCAACTAGTTCTTCTTGTATGTCAGTGATGCGTTCTATTTGCATCCACAATTCACGGTTCTGAGTGTTACATTGTTTCACCCATTCTTTTATATTTTCAGCTGTTAGAAGAAAAAATAGATCAAACGAAAATAAATACCGTTATGAGTTGACTAAGACCGTTACATCATGAGCAATATAAAAAAGTTACAAATTGACTAAATTATGGGGAAAACTAGTCCTAATGAAAAATATTTTCCCACATGATAGATCTTTTCTATGTATGAATGACTTTTAGACAAACTTCTAAAGGCATCTTTTCAACAGCCATGTTTGCACAAGAGTTTCGTTTTGGCTCAAGATGATTAATCATTAGTTTTCAGAGTGTTTAAATTCATCCCTTTACATGACCGTCTCATTCATGTATATTAATTAAGAGAAAATTGTACCTAAGATATGCGCAGTAAGAGTGCGCAATGCAAAACTGGTGAATCACTATTAATATAGGTAATAATTATAATGAAAACCATAATGTTAACATGACAAGAATCATAGTAAACGTGCCTAGAGTATGACATATCGCATTCATGATGCAGCCCCACACATATGCCTTTTTTTCTATTTTACACTTTGATTCGTGTTTTTTTTTTGCTAAATTTACTATCATGTTTCTAACATTATTTACCTTTTGTCCATATATTATCAACATTTCGACTCTTAGTTGTCAAGGTTTTCTTCCGTCTTTCAAATTCATCTCTGTATCTGCAAGCTGATGGGTACACACCGCAACAGCCCTTGATGTGCAAATAGATATCAAAACCAAGGTTTGCCAAAGAGGCCGCAATGCTGGCACCAATCAAAATTGCTACGACCACACCACCTAAAATATTTGTCATGTGTTGTTTCATGTAATTTATTTCATGCACTACACAAAGAATTCTTCAATTTAAATAATAATATTTAAAATAAAACATAACAATGAAAACTGGAAAAAATAACAAGTCATTAAGATACATGCATGTAGGCGCGTTTTAGATTTTAACGATAGACCTTGATCGTTACGCTTTTTCTGAAACGTACCACACGAAGCAGCTGGGAAATTTGCCACCGCTGTGCAAAAATATTGTTGGCGGCTGAACACAAAATGTAATTAGCATATTATTTGCAAAATACAGATTAGTTTCAGAGGTGCTCGGAATTTAGTTTCTTTGACGAGCCAGTTATAATTTTGTTCAGAATTTTTTATTGATTTCAGTAAAGGACTGATATAGCTGTCAGTTAATCATATTTTGAAGTGATGACATTGTCTGTTGAAGAAAATTTCCAAACTTTGACATGTGGGTGGGTTGCCAAGAATTAAGCGCGATGTTGAATTAACGTTTGACTTAATACTGAAAAATTTAGCTTTTGCTCCAAAAAGATATGTGTTTCCTGTTACTTCCCATATGTTTATGTTCCTTTCGAAACTAATTTTTTTGTTTTATAAATTCCGTTCATGGCCAATAGTTTGTTGTGAAACTCGCTACCGGAAAAGTACTTTAAATTACGGTTGTTATTGAAATGGTCGTGAAAGTGATAAAACATCCACAATCACGTGGGCCGTCAGTGCAATGATGTCTTTGATACTGTATAAATGATTTCGTACAAATGGTAAAAATATTTTTCAATTGACTAATGCGTTTAGTGGATCGATTTCAGTGACATTTTTGTATTGTTGTTTGAGTACGAGCGTTGACTAGTTTGAGTCGAATTTTAAAAAATCAGCCTTTTGCTCCAACATGATTTTAGCTGGAACTTGGCCTTCATGTTTATATTTACTCACCTGATTTGTTAGCGTGCTCTTAAAAATTACGCTAAAAGGTCGTTTAGTTCACTGAAAATGCTTGTGATCCATGTTTGTTATATAATTTTTAAATATCACGCGTAAATCACGCAATTTCCACGCGTTCACGCAGGCTTATCTGGCGCATGCTCAGACAAATTTCCCAGCTGCTACCACACGAGACTTATGAAACCTCAATTAAGCTGCTTATTCCTATTCATGTCTTCTTATTAATTAATCACCCGCGATGTAAAATTAACTTACGTTTCTCTTTTCTTGTCTCGAGGTCAGAAGTGACATTGGAGGACAGATAAAAATCATCTGTAAAATTAAATTAAAAGTATTTAGTTCGAAAGGTAAGAACCTAGTACGAAACATTTATCCATATCAACCATCTAATCAATCAATGAGAGGCAGTCGCGGGGTAAGTTAAATATCTACCCCACTCATGTAATTTCAATCAAGAATCACGTGGCACAAATTCATGAGAATTCGATGGCGCAGAGGCATGCGGGAACATTCCCTTGGAACCTCTTTTCTTTACCAAAATAACTTTCTTTGAAAACGAAGTGTTTTTAATTCCAACTGACAAGAAAGAAATCAAATTCATTTACCAACATCATTTTCTGGATTTTCAACAAAAGTAACTGGAGACTGCTCGAAATCCCAGCGTGCAACTTGACGCCCAGGGACATCGGATATTCGTTCAGCGTTTACACAAAACTCCTGTAGCAAAACCAACAAACAGAGACACACAGCAATTCTCTCGCGTTTACGTTGCCTAAGGAATCCAAGATAAGATAAAAAAAAACATAAGAGAAAACACACATAATGCATGGACGTATTCCCGACAGTTGTATTATTTTATTGCATATAATTATACAGGGCTAGCTGTCCTTTTTGCTGCGCCCTTTGGTATAAACCAACAAAGATAAGTATACAAAAATGTCAAGCATCCTAGTATATACAGTATGCGAAGTGCAGTTCAACAACCCTGCCCTACACTTAGTAAATAATATGGATTTCAGTTGGGTTGCATCAGAAGTAGCGACATAAGAAGTGATTTCTTTGTTACGCTTCTTTCGTGCTTGGACATAGGAACACAAACATTTTGTGAATTATATAGGATAATATGGTGAATTGGCCGTCCAGACGCCACAACTATGTTTTTAATTATCAAACAAAATTTGCAACTTACATGATTGAATGTCCAGTAGCTTCAATATATGCTGCACCAACCGCCTAAAACTGCAGCTTTATTTAGCGTTTTGTTTTTCCCCTATATCCATTTCACGACCAATTTCAGGCTCATTTACATTTCCTGTTTATTCATATTTTTTCATTATGTTACAGGGGAAGTAAGATAGCGCACTCGCATAAAATATACCTAGCGTGGAACATCCTATTCAATCATTCCGACCTTCTGCCGCGACAGAACTTGAAACGATATTTTCGGATGCAGAACTATATTATCTTGGAAAAGACACAGAGAAATTTAAGTACAGTCGAACCGTTTTCATTGCATAAAGTTTTAAAATGGGGGAAGTGGTACTTCATTTGCAATGTAATTGTAGTGGGGGAAATTAAACTTAGTGAGGCCTATATCAATTTAAATACATCCGGCCGTTATTTCAATGGGAATTCTCAAGACAAATTTTGCAAATATATCACGAAAATTTGCCACAAATCTGCCACAAAGCTAATTAAAAGTAACGCTGTTCCCGAAACGCATCAGCACAACAAGATGTGCACGCTCTATTTGTTTCCAGCTTTTTGAAAACTTGCTACATTTTTGAACTCGAATTGTTACATCTATATTTTTTCTGTCGTATTGCACTTAAACAATTTTTTGACAAACGCATGCGAGTTACCATCGTGCCTACGGCATCGAGATGGTCATTAGACAGCAGTGTTCGTTTTGCCAGTTGAACTGTTGCGAAAACTTCTTTAGAAATTGTGAGCTATAGCGTGTAAGGGACAGGAAGGAGACAAATAAAACGCCAGCTTTTGGCGAGCTCGATCACTGCCGTGGATTTATCAAGATGATCGATGTGATAGAGCAACAAGACAAATCTACACTTAATAATGACTGATTTGGACGCAAGCTTCAATCTTCGAAGATAAAAAATCATAATTACACTCTTAGTTTCCAACTTTAGGTCGTGTTGCCGCGGGGCTCTGGGTACGAGATTGACCCTGTTGACCGCAGGTAGAAATAGACACGAAAGAAAGGAAATGAAACTAAATATTCGTCGAAAAAATTGACACTTTTTATAGAAATCTCCAATGGTAATCGCCGAATCCGACCTGTAGACATTTGCACAGTGTAGTCCTCTGAGGGGAAAGGGATTGAAAACAAAAAACAAAGAACTTTTGGAAAGATCTATAATATATGCTACTAATAATATTGACCCCTTTTTCGTCTTGGTTATTTAAATTTTTTATAATTAACATTACAAATTTCATACATTTGAAGTAATTTCCAGTTTGTAGTAGTCGGCCCAAGGTTCAATGTAACCAATAAATGATATCATTGTGCGCAATAAAGTTATCCCTGAAACTATCACTAAATTATAATTATATTAAAATTTATCTATTCAAGATTTATGAAACTTATAGTGTCACAAGGTTCGGAGAAAGTTAACGATCATCGGGCAAATATCAGAACTACGTTTGGTGAATGTTTGACTATGGTTATGAGCAGCGCAGTGAACGGTGTACGGTAAGTTTAAAATTTCCATTTGTTGTCCTAAGTTATTACTAATCCTCCAGCGATCGAAATGCTTGCTGCATTTGCTCAAATAACTCATTAAAATCAGATTTGATTTGTGTTTCTCCGTCTTTCACAGGATCCTAAAACAAAGAACGGTATTTAGTAATTTACATACAGAGAACACACAGGTGTCAAGAATGCGGCAATGAATCACAAAATGCAGACATGGCAAAAAAAATTTACTTGACAACGAATCTACGACAATACCGCCATCTAGCGTCTGCAGATATTGAATGAAATTAGCATTTGGCTTCGAAAACGCTCTGGCAAAAAAACTGAAGTCAGTATAACTTGATCCTGACATAACAAAGCAGCGACGAAATTCTTAACATCATACATTCAGCCCTTCCACGGATATTTTCTAGCTTATTTTGTTTGTATACAATGACGACTCGCCCATCACCGTTAGGTGTTGGTCACGGTGGGATATGAACTTTGGGTTATACTAGTCCAGGATAAACTGAGATCCACGCTCAACGTATGCGATTAACAGTTCTGCTAAGCCAGAGGTCGTAGATTCAAATCCAAGTGAGCAAGCAGAGATTTCTTCGCTAACTGGGCCGGATAATATTCTGTGTAGTACAATCTTAACAATGATGCAGTATATATTTACACTGATACTGCTCTTAGCAAGTTGTTAAACATGAAATATCAGACAATTTTTATTATTCTCAGCAAAAACTAACAACTGGTAAGACCCTCGTGGATTTGGATTTATGGTAAATGTGATGTCATGGAGCACCCTCGCAGCCAGCATAGATTCAACGAGCTGTTAGTATGAAGATCAAGCAACATAGTACAAGCAATTGTAAGCATTTACCTTAAATTTCATACTACTTAGTGCATATAGAATTTTCCCCATATTATCCTTGATTATACTCCACGTGATCTTGTTATCAGCGTGAGCGGTTGATTCCACAGAATGTCGCGCCATCTCGTAGAAAGCAATTATATTACTGAGCATGCCAACTGTCTTATAAAACGGACAAAATCGATCGTATGGAGTGTAGCCATTTTGTTGAAGAAAGTCGTCTTTTATCAACTTGGCAACTTCCAATGTTATTTTGTCAGATTCTGCAAGAGAACCCTATAAAAATTTTTTTGAAGAACCAGTTGAGCATATATAGTATTAGATAAAATAATATCCGCGAAGAAACGAATTTGTATACGTGTCCCAAAAAAAAACCAAACTTATGGTGTTTGACTGAACGTCACGCGAAAGCTAAAAAAGCTATTATGCGTAAATACGTTTTATTGTATGTAGTACCTTTTCCTGTTAGATATAGTACCTTCGAAATAAGACGAGTATTTTGATTGAGTTAATCGCGATCTTTGAGACAGGTACGCTGCACAATCGTTTTTGACAACATATTAACCAATATAGCAAACTTATGATGATTGTTAATTCAATACAGATAGGTCAATTCATGAAAAAAATTAGCACTGTCCAAAACTCTTGTAAGATTTGAAATATCGTCATCCCGTTTTAATATTGCATCAAACTCTTATTTAACAAACATAAAACATTTTCTGTGTTGATATACAGTTATATCAACACGAGTGGAAATTGGGAAAAAAATGAACTCCGACTCCCCGGGCGGAGTGTTTTCACTATATTTCGAGTTTCCACGAGTGTTGATGTAACTATACAGACAAAATGTATTATTTTTATTTTATAATTTAGCACAAAGAATTTTCACAGAAGAGTGATTATCGTGCGGGAGTCAGGCTGCGTTCGCAGACTAGAAATTTTATGTGTTCACGTGAGTTGTATCAACACGGCTCTTAGCTAATCGGCGTACAGAATTTATAAAAGCTATATATCTGAGTTAGCGCTTTCTGGATACAATAAACCTTATTTGAGTATAAGTTTAATTTATAGTTTTTACGTTGCAATCAATCTAACGGCCAAGTTTTTTTGGACACCCGGTACATGCGCGATTACAAACCTTTCCGACAAGTTGAACAATTTCCGACAAGTCTTCTTCCTCCTGAAGGATTTCTTTCACCTGTGTAAGAGGGGAAAAATTATTAATGTACAGTGTACAGTATTATTGCATAAATCATTCTATATTTTCATTGGCTCCCAGTCTACCCGCATGCTTTTATCCTTTCTGTTTCACCAACAGGACATCAATCAAGTTGATTTATAGCTGCTTTACACACGAAATCCACGGAATGTAAATCGGTTACATTTTTATGCCAGGCAGTCATTGGTTGAGACGTATAACTGTAGCTCATTCAAATGTCAATATAACAATTTACAATTGTTTATATCATTTCGAATGTTCTGACATACCTTCGCACGTAAAGAAATAAAATCTGGATAGTTCTTCTCATAGAAGTCATCTAATGCTCGTAAATATTTGCTGTAGCTGATAAGCCAATTTATTGATGGGAAATGTTTCCTTTGAGCTAATTTCTTATCTAAACCCCAAAATACCTTAAAAGAAAGAAAATTTTTGTTAGACCAACATAGAATACGGACACAGCTTAAGAATGAATAAGAAGCAGCAGAGAGATGAAGAAAGAGTATAAAGTAACTCTATCAGTAAGGTTACCCCTACAGAGGGTCAAAAATTAGCAACAGGTTGCGTGAGACAAGAGTAGGACCACTCTAAATAAGTTGAATTTAGTGAGGGAAGAAAACCGGAGTACCCGTACACCAGACTTGGTTTCACAGTGGAGAGAGGCACAACGCGCTAACCGCCTGCGCCACCCGTGACAAACCCATATCGCAGTGGCACTTGGTGGGGGCAGGATGTCTTAACACATTGCGCAAAGTATAATGAGTTGTATTAAATACATATAGCGGGTTTGCTTGCAGTATTTAACCATTTTATTAACGATTACTATCCACAATTGCTAGGGTTCTTGTCCCAATACAAACCTGGACAATTCCCAGCGTTGCTGAGGTAACAGGATCTGAGAAATCTCCACCAGGTGGTGACACAGCACCCACAATTGTCACACTCCCTTCCCTCTCTGGATTGCCAACGCATTTCACTCTTCCTGCTCGTTCATAAAATGACGCAAGACGCGCGCCAAGATAAGCTGGGTATCCACTATCTGTGAATATGAGGTACATCCATATGAAAATCTTCCATTGAAGTACACGACTAAATCAGATTTTAATGTTCGAACAGGATAATAAAAGAATAATGGAGGAAAAATATTCAAACCTGCAGGCATTTCAGCTAAACGACCAGAAATCTCACGCAATGCTTCTGCCCATCGAGATGTTGAATCTGCCATCATACTCACATTATAACCCATATCCCTGAAGTATTCAGCAAGAGTAATACCTACAATACACATGCAATTATTTAGAACATCTTTAGATAGGAAATACTTATTTCTGGAAGCCCTCACAACACATTCTTAATGTTGAATGTGAAAAATAAAATTAAAATGAGACAATAAAAATCATTTTTCTAAGCAGCTCCTACACTTCCGACTTTTTAAATGACGACTTGATCTGATATTTACAACATTGCCACAAGCTCTAGAATATTATTCAGTCCTAGCTCATGATTTTCAAACTGACAATACCAAGTTTTGATTAAAAAGATTGTAAAATGCGCCTACATATAAGTACGACATGAAACCATGGTGAAACATTTCATTAATAAAGGCATCCTAAACTTTATCAGTACAGCATGCAAAGATAAGTCGCGTGGAAGGAAAACACTACTTTGTAAATATTACATCATACTGACCAGTGTAAATTGACGCTTCACGGGCTGCCACAGGCATGTTTGAAGTATTTGCTACCAGTGTCGTTCTTTTCATGATTGATTCAACAACTCCACCAATTTCGACAGTAAGCTATACATTTATATAAAGTAATATTTTACCAAAACGGTTTCTTTACCACACTTACACACTTTCACAGTAGTATGGATTGTGTTATAGCAAAACTTATACTCTGATGACAGTGAGTAGGAGTGATAAACAAAATATTTTGCTATTTTCAGTTATGAACTTTGTCCACGACTGTATGTTCATGCAGTAAACGTACTGACACAAGGAATTCTTAGGTTCCTAGCTGTGTGGTCTGAAGCACAGGCTAGAAATTCTGAATTGTTTAAGCACTGATGCTTCCGTCAGTACATTGTTAACTCTACATAATATTAATTGTCTGATGTACAGTTCAATAAGCAAGTCTGAAAAAGTGTCTCTCTAATGACTTGCTTTTCCTATACTCGCGTAGAAACAAATATAAATTGGTTTCTTTACTTTACTTGTTATTTTCGAGGTAAATTTGGGAAAAATTGTGCAAGGAAAGAAGAAATTTGTTTCTGGAATACATGCACGGGAAAAAGGTGAATTACCTCAGGGAAATCTCGAAGTACTTCAGACATTTCGTTTCCTCTCTCGCCACACCCAACGTAAACAATGACGTCAGAATTTGAAAATTTAGATAATGATTGAGAGATAACAGTTTTCCCACAACCAAACGCGCCTGGAATGGCTGTAGTACCACCTTGGACACATCTAAAAAATAATTAATCTGACCCCTAGCTTTTGTTGAAATATAAATGTAAAATGTTGCCTTTGTTGAACGTTAAACGGTTCAAACACTTTAGATACACAACATTGAAATATCAAAATTTAACATTTCATCAATAGTCGTGTATGGAAGTGTTACGGGACTAAAAATACTTACGGGAAAAGAGAATCGAGAACACGTTGTCCAGTCAGTAAAGGATAATTCGCAGCTAACTTTTCAACAACTGGCCGCATCTGACGCACAGGCCATATCTAAAGTGGAAAAATGTTAAAAGAAAACTTTCTTTAAATTTTCACAACAATAGATGTTTCATATTGCCAGTATTTGTAACAAGTTCCATGTAGATCACGGCTTACAAACCTGTAACATTGTATGCTCCTTTTCTTCACCATCAAATTCAGTTTTAAGAACGACATCCTATAATAGAAAATGAAACGTCCAAAGTTTCTGCTAAGTGATTTAATTATGTAATGCAATGAGGGCGACTAGATACATCATCATATCTTACTGGTTGCTATACATACTGTTGCAAAAAAGTGTATGGTAAAGCAGTAATTTATGTTGCTATTTTGTGGCATAAAGGCCTGAATCGTCACTCTAATCCAATATTCATATATAGGTAACTATATAATATTTATCTTGAATACAGTTATTGCTCAAGTTTATAACTTACATTTAGTGTATAGCTTCCAGGTGATGCAATGAACGTTATAGTCCCTCTGTCCTTTGGATGAAGCATGATGTGATGCTTAAGTAAAGAATTCTCATGAACGACGCCATAAATATCACCACCAGTAATATGATCACCAACCTTCGTACAGACAACAAATTTTAAAAGAATTTAAACTGACCTTGTACTGAATGCACAATGTCAGGGGCGTACGCAAGCAAAGGCCAGTGCGTTGAAACTACATAATTTGACAATTATAATTTAGGTTATAGTGAGCGTGTCAATGCGTGAGTTAGGAATAAAAATGAATAGGTAAGTGTTTTATGCGTAAATTACTTGATGTAAAATGTATTCTTTTGTTTTTGTTTCCTTGGTTTTACAAATCGCCAGTAGTAAGCATGTTTTCTGTCTTATTATTTCTCTATCATGTTTTCTATCTTGTTATTTCGTCAGCTGTGCTGTTGTTGCCTGGTTATAAATATTCAAGCGAACAAATTCACTTGATTCTTCTATATACACTAACACTCTAGCTCTAGTGTGGTTGAACACATGTGTATAGTTTTGAGCTAAAATACCTTGAACGACGTTGGCTCAAAATCCCACAGCGCTGTTCGACTTAAACTGTTGATGTTCACACCCCTCGGTATATATATGCTGTCTGTTAAGTCGTTAATATCCTATAAAAATTATCATTACAAAAATCATTGGATATTGACCAGTCAACATTATATACACTTGTTGTGCAGGCTAGAATGCTCGGGGTGTGGTGACTACCTTTCCACCCCTGTTCTCTACAATATGTATATAACTTAACTGAGTTAAAACTCAGTCTAATAAAAATGTTAGGTATAATAAACATCACACAATTTTCTATGGATTGTGAGACTACAAAATTGCAAATTTAATAAAATCATATAAATACTAGCCTTTAATGGACGCTGAATACCATCAAAAATACTACCTAAAATACCTAGAATACAAGGGACATGCATTCAGTGTATACATATAACACCTTTTGTACATTATAACTTTAAGGTACATATGAATGTAAATAGAGAAAGTTACTAAATATCGTAAAAGATGCACTATAAAGATCGTTAACATTTTTGCTTGTACTCTCTTTATGATAAGCTTAGTTATTTTTGTCTGGTTTTGGAATACCTTTCGTGTTGTTCATTTGTTTGGGCGATACATGCAAAATACACACAAGTTTTTGATCATCTACTTATTGCAAAATCAGAGAATAATCACTCAATATGGTAGCAGAATGGCACAGTTGTGTAAGTCAAATCAGAACCTGTCTAATCACCAACCTGGACCAAGTTCGACAGATAAAGGTTTTCCAGTACGCAAAACAGGGTCCCCAACAGAAACACCAGCTGTGTAGATTGTTAAGAAAATTTAGTAAAACCTTTACAGAATGCTCGTATAGTATACTCCTTTCATCTCTTCTGTTGACTTTTGATTTCTGTTGTTAAACTTACAACATATGCTTACCTAATAGTCTCTTTCATGTTTAACACTCCCTTTATGGATAGATTGAAACCCAGATGTTTATAAAAAAGGTCTGGTGAAAATGCAATTTCTGAATCTCAATAATGCAAAAGAACTGACTCCTACAGTCACCAATCTGTGAGAGTAGTAGAGTAATTGCTGCAATAGAGTAATTGCTGCTCATATTTATATGGGAACATATATAAACTTAAAGTCCAAAATAGTATCTTTAGATAACTAGTCACAGTACATACATTAAGATTATAAGTTATTGGTACTAAGGTCAAACGTTAGAGATTATCACATGATCATAGAATAATTAAGTATCAAAGGCAGATACAGGTTTCTTCATAAACTTGAATAGTTGCAAAATCACCTTCCAATCTGATTATTTCTCCCACAAGCTGGCTGTGCCCAACACGAACCTATCAAGTGTCAAATGTTTATTTAGATTACCTATATCAAAATTAATGTCTGATTGCAATTTTTTTCAATAATTGTTAAACCTATAATAACAGAGAAATTTAAATGAAAATTTTGAAAATTAGTCATGATTAAGATAGTATGATTTATTATTTTCATTTAAAATAATAACCATATTTTTTACACTAGGGCTGACCATACAATGCATAAGGCATTTTAGACAGGTGTACTTGTAATGGTCATGAATATACACCTGACAAATTAAAACTCATACAGAGCTCTTTGAATTCAGGTTAGCAATTCGCTAATGCCATCCTTAATTGGCAAACTATCCACATGTGAGGAAGACAAAATATTGTAAGTATTGGAAATTCATACTATTACTGAAATCAGTATATATAGTGTCATTTCAAGAGGTAAAAAAAACCAGTTAGTAAAGAAGGGAAATGTTCCTGTTTTGTGACATTACTGTAAAGAAGATGATGTTTCGTATGTACAGTGTCATTTCCAGAAGTAAAAAAGACAGTTAGTAAAGCAGAGAAACGTTCATGTTTTGTGACATTACAGTAAAGAAGACGATGTTTCGTATATACAGTGTCGTTTCCGGAAGTAAAAAAGACAGTTGGTAAAGCAGGGAAACGTTCATGTTTCGCAAGATTACAGTAAAGAAGATGATGTTTTGCATCTTCCATTTCAAATGAGAAGGCATCTCAACTAAAAATGTAAACAAACATGTAAAGATATATTTGCAGTATCTGCACTATATATATATTTTTCAATAGATAGCAAGTAACAAAGCAGTCATTTCCTGGTGCATTTTTTTACAAGAATTAGGTCAGGACTACCAGAACAATTAAATTGTAACATTGTCACAATTATTTAATAAAACTGGTTATAAAAAAGCCTTCTGATCGTTGTTAATATACAAATACATCACATTTTAAATGAGGCTTAGAGAAAGTTTGCTTCTAGCAACATTGAAGAATTAAATTGCATGCTCCAGTCTTTCTACGAGGTGTTAGTTGGCTCATTCCTCATCAACTATCATGTCATAGATATCTTAAGCTCGTAAATTGTTAAATGGCCCATAAACGAATTCTTTCACATAATATCACCATTAATTATTTACAAATATATTTTTAAAGAAGAACTATGGACTTGCATTCTTACAAAAAGATTTCGAGTTTCCCCATCATGAATAAATCGTATGTAGTAAAGCTACTGATTAATATTACGAAGGGGTATTTATGATTGGTTTGATCGCTATCTCCACTGGAGCGTATAATGGAATATATGACCTAATTCTATTACATTATTTACAGTCAGTAACACATTACTAAATTTATAATGTACAAAGATTTTATCTCAACTCACCAATTCGTACATTGCAGCGCCACTCATATAATCCGCCGTAACAACTGCATGAAGATGAATTTAAAAAAAAACTACATTTAGGAGAGCAAGTTAGGTAAAAAATACTGCTGTTATTATCATAAATTCATACATATATCACAAGACATCCGAGTGCATATTTCCCGGTATATCTTGGAAAGAAAAATGAAATTTTACCTGGGCCAGATACAGCATGTACGTATCCAAATTCTGGATCCTTTATATTCAATTCGTTCATCGCTTGATCCATCTTTGAAGAAATTAGGTAGTATCTGTCTACAATACAAAATATACTACAAGAGTTTCAAATGTTGATCGTAAATCTGTCATGTGAAAAGTTCGGGCAGTCAGGTTCTTCCCACTAGGGTACACACGGGCCGATTCGATTTCGTGACACTAGATATTCCATGTCTTCATTTGATAATTGCTCTTTATATTTTCGAAATTCAGCTTCCAAAGATATGCTTTAAAAGCATATATATGCAAAGATATGCTTGAAATGATGTAATCTGGGTTAATTTTCTATTGGGTTTATTTATATATTTATCTTTTTTTTACTCTCCCACCCTTAGTAAAACGTTCTGTTTGTACTTAGTCTTCCTATTAGCGTTCACGGTCAAGAATCAGGATGCTTCAAAATGGAAGAAAAGACAGAAAATGAATACATCTCCAATATTTTGTGTTGCTTTTTATGTACGAAAAACCATTTGTCTTTTACAGTCCGTCAAAGGTTTCTGCTAGTGCCTGTACTTGTACTGCTGCTCGTCAATTTGTTAACTTTAGCACAAGCTACAGACAGCAAACTTAAATGTAGTGATGATACATTAGCACAACATTTTAATTGTTCAAGTACTGATTGTGTTTATGGAGAAGAAACATCGGCCAAATGTACAATGAATAAGGACATCACGTGTGAGGTAAATTAACTTATTTAGCAGCAATGTAGCAAACTCCTCTGAGAGGATGATAATGGTCTCACAGCTGGCAACAAAATTTGAGATGTTGACAGCTGTGTGGTTACCTGGTGTACTGATGAAATCGATAACTGATGAATATTAATCACTGCTAATCGATATTTATTAATCAATTGGTATTGAAAATTGATAAATAATCAATGGCTTATTTTGCTATGAACTTCAATTGATTGGTTATCAGTCTTCAACAACTGTCTTGCAAATTACTCTCTTCATATCTTCTTGCACTGCTCATTTACAGTGCTTTTCCTCTGTCTACTGTGGTACAACATAAATCTATATAATTAACTCAAACACTCCAACATCTAGGATATTTATTCATTTGATAAGTCAAGAGCATTTTGTCAATAAAAGTCAGCAAAAATCAATGAATATTGATAATATTCAATTAAATTGCCAATACTTTTTGTCTCAGACAAGCAGAAAGCCTAACAAGTTTGTGGGGGTGGAATAATCCATTTGAGTTTGCTAGAAGTATTTTTGATATGAATATTTGTTGTGCATTGGGCAAGTAAGTGCTTCCTCCAATTAGGATGTAGAAATTATTTGTAGAAGATGAGATGATTGTTGGCCAGAGTGAGCAATGGTCACCATGAAGTTATGATCAACATTCAATAATATAAAATGTGATTAATCATAACACTATTTATTAGTGATTTTTCAAGAATAATTAATCTATAATATTTCTGTGTGATTATTTATTATATATTTGTTGACACCGAGCAAGAGTGCAATAAAAAATATGTCACTTCTCTGAACCAATTAAATTGCAGTAATTTCATTATATATCTAATGACATGACTATATAATAATAATTATTAAAAATAATTCAAAAGTTTTGATTAGTTAAGATCAGTGGATGAAATTGTCATATCTGTTTAGTATATAGTTGGTATCCGTTTGGTAATTTGGAGTTGAATTGAAAACACTTTTACCACCTAATGATGTAACATACTAATTTATGCTGCTTGTGTCAAATGCAGAAAATACAAACATCTTCTTCAGTGGCTTGCATTTTGTTTACAAGTGAGGCATTTATTCTGATTCTGATATAAATATAAATAAAAGAATTATAATTGAATTCTATTCTTATAGCATATATGGTGACACAATAACACAAACCTCTGCCATAATTCCTCGTATCCTACTCAACCTCATTCAATAATTATTTGATATTAAGAAATATAGTGCAATGTTTGTATTATATATATACTTAGGGTGATCGCTCCTTTATGAAGACTATGAGGTGCAGATATTGTTATCAGACAGATGCAATGGAGCATATATGTCACAATAGGACAGATTGTAAGGTATTTATATAGATCCTAAGTAATTTTTAACCAGATTTGTGAGGCATGTGTGGGTCACTTGGGTAATTATTGTCATTGCTTACCATTAACTGTGCATAATATCATTTTTCTAAAGAGTTAAGTCAAAGTTGAGTAAGATAACTTTCAACCATCCATCATTGCTCATAGGATTTGATGTGTGAGGCACAGTCATCAGTAGAGTCACTATAATCAATGATTGGTGGGTAGGGTGGGGTTGGCATTTGGTAGAGGGTGCTCAGTTATTTCTTCAATAATTTATGTAAATTGGGTACATTATGTTAACTTTATAACTCTAATAGTTTTTTCAAATTGACCACTATGAAAGCATTCATAAATTCATTTAAAATGAAGTTTGGTATATATTATTGCAAATGAAAAATTTAGTACTTGCTTGTAAATCTCCTCAATATAAAAGAATTTACTTGTTAAGCTTTTTCTTGTTTACTTGTTTTGCATGCAAACGTACAAGAAACTTATTTTAAACATTATAGGCATTAGAAATTCCAAGTAAACGAAAATATAGATCAAATTGTACTGTAAAGACAACAACCTTGTGTCTTGGTAAGTTGAGTGGATATGATGTGTCTATTAGATGTAATATATCAAACACATGCAACAGTGTTTAATCAGGATAAGATGTACGTGCGCCAGAGTATTTTTGACGAAATTTGAGGTGTTTGTATAGCCCATGAAACCTCAAGTGTTTGATATATCTTCTCAACTACAGAGTAAATGGTGAAATAAAATTGTAAAAATCTATGCTAATTATGACCGGAATATCAAAACCTCCTTAAAGGTTATGATTTTCTTTGTTTTAAATGAGTTTGAGAAATATTTATATTGTATGAAAACTACTAGTAGCCCAGATGAATGAAGATCAAGCATATCTTTGAGGCTGCTTATAGATCAACAGATTAAAACCCAAGGCTACCAAGTTAGGTGAACTCTATGAGATTTTTATGAAGAAAGTCTCATTGTGCATAAGCACATGCATTCTTCCTGTGTGGTCTTTTGTGGACTCAGCAAATTAATATGTCTTCAAAAATTACAACAAATCTTCCATTTTCCAGCAACTCATTATCTTATGCAATAGTTTTCTTTAAATTAAGGCAACCGAACATTTGAGAAAAGCTTAATATGCAATTGGACATCTGGTTATCGATGGTCAACAGCAGCATTGTTAAGGTGCACACATCACATTCAGTATAACAGAATGTATTTTTTCATTTTGTTTTTATTATATGCATTCAATTAGTTTGTCATATATGCTTGTGGGTGTATAGAAATTAAGTATTATTGTATCTTGTTGCGTACACCAAAATAATCATTGTTAGGCATTGTAGCTTCATTTCAATTTGTCATCCCATGAGGTTTGTTTAGTTTGTAGCCATTAGTTATTTTCTGTACAGTGTACCGCTGGTATTCAATCTATGTACTTGTTCTTATTAAGAGTTATCTAAAAGTGATCTGTTTTTCATTGCAGTTTAACGCTAGGTGGTTTTGGTGTTGACAGATTTTATTTAGGTTACTGGAAAGAAGGACTCGCAAAGTTATTTAGCTTTGGTGGCCTTGGTGTATGGACCCTTGTTGACTTTATTTTAATTTTTACCCAGTATATTGGACCGTCCGATGGTTCTCTGTATATATTTTGACTAAAATATACTTTAAATTTAGCGTTATAGTCTGTGTAAGCAAACATGCATTCCAAACAGGCCAACAATGACTTTTCATATAAATGGTCAAAATTCACGTAAGAAAATGCTGTGTAAAATATGTTAATTATGTCGATGAAGATGTTTAAGATTTTTAGTGAATAAAATTACATGGAATATAATGACGGACGCAATAAGAATAATAATTATAAGTAACTGTATCATATGGAATGTAATATACAACAAATAAACTGTGTACATGCAATGTGTTGCTGTGACATGATAGGAAAATAAATACTTTCTTTTATGTCAAATTATTGAGGATTGGACAAAAAGATAGAATAACTTCAAATGCCCCATTCAGAAAAATGTTATCATTCACTACAGGTTTATAGTCGGGAAAAGGCAAGTTATTTATTTTGTTTGAGGTCCTGTTTATCATCATCCGTCTTCCATGAGGATAAGAATTGTTGATCAAGGTGGCGAATCCCTCAAAGTGTCCAGGGGTAGGTTGTCCGAGCTCCGACTCTTTAGCGCGATGGTGATCGCCGCAATTGTAGGGAGTGCAAGACTCCCAATGTGGCATCAACAGTAAGTATCGTTATGAAGGGTCGTAACTAACGCAGGCACCATACGTTGTTACATCGTTTACCATCAATAACCAACTTCTGAAAGTCACCAAAATGTCACGTGTATACGTGGGACCATGGATACCAAAGTCATAGCGCGCATTGGCAAGGCTGTCGCTGCATTCGGTCCGCTCTGGTCAAAAAGATATACTGCTGTATAGAAAACGCTGGTGTTTGGCTGCAGTGCAACATGATCGTCAATCTTAATCTTAATAATCTTTATTTCATCAATAAAACGTTACAAGGTAAAACTATCTGTTTATAATTACAATTATTTTTTTTTGATTATTTTCTAAAACCTAGATTGGATTATTTTCTAAAACCATGTTTAAAAATTAGCCGACTCTTAAAACAGTTTTTATACCTAGTGATGTTAATCTTTGGCTTAGAAGTATGTTCAGTTCTGAGATTGTATCCAGTAGTATTTCTGTTGCATGTACACTGGTGTGGGTCCCGTATCGTTGGTAAGTCGGGGGCTAGAAACCCGAATTCTTTAAGAACTTGTATTGTGCTTATATTTCTTCGCTTCGGCTAGTTCTACTGATTCGAAATCCTAAAATTAGTCATTGGGCGTATATGAACAACGTATCCTTCCATCCCCAGGATTGAGGCCCTCACGCCCTTGATCTCCTTGGCGCAGTTCATTTTACGGCACCTAATAACAGCACCTAGTTTATATAAGGGGGAAGGGTACCTACCCAAGCTGACAGGCTTTGTGAGTGGTTCGTAACTAAAAAAGAAAATTAGCTTAAGCCGTAATGAACAAATCACAAACAAGGGTTTTGGTTGGTCCTTCAGCTTCGTCTACTGTTAAAACGAGTTGATCATTTATACGTTTGTTTTAATGAAGTATTGCGTAGAAGTACATGCCACGTGTCATTTGACAATATGGCGGTGGTGGGGGACGATGATTTTTTATTGCGTTCGACAAACAGAGATTTGCTCTCTGCTATTTTTAAAGATACTATTCCTGGTAAGCCAAAAATCTTTGTTTTTCTTGTCGAGCTAAAATGTTAGAGATTTTTTATTCTAAAATAACATTTACCTGGAATTTGACTAATTTCTTTATAAACTGACATTTAAGTGCAGTAAAAGTGATTATGTGATACGTGATTATTTTCAACAGAAACATGGAAAGAAAATCCAGATTTTACCTACTATTTGTCAGAACTCAGCTCATCGAACTTGGATAGACTTGGTAAGCATCTTTCACTTGAAGATGGCTGGTTACAGTCTTTTCGGCTCATCTGTTCTGCTCATAAATGAGGGGACCGACAGATGTAAGTTTACATTGTCCAAGTTTCGCATCTTTCGAACTGTTTTTCATTCGAAACACTGTTTACCCTGCAATATTTGCAATGACTATATTTGAAATTTTCTCCTCTGAGCAGACATGAATGAGCAGATTCATTGTTAATGTTTTGAGGTATGATATCCCTCACCTTAACATTTCTAACCAACAGTGGCATAGTTAAGGGGGGGGGCGACCACCCCCCCCTCCCAATTGTGTTCAAGACCATTCCAAAAGCCTAAATCCATGTAGAAGTTGGGGGGGGTGGACCCCCCAGAATGCCTTCGCCGCTCGCTACTTGCCCCCCAAAACAATGACCCCCCAAAACAATGACCCTGGCTTTGCCACTGCTAACCAATCTACTTAGTGTCAAGTAGCCTCAAACAAATTTGATGCTAGTAGTTAGCATATTAGCTATTTTGATGGGACTCAGGTGTATATGACATGTTCTGGTGGCATGCAAAACATAGCCACATATTCCACTGTATGGCCTGTGCTTACAACACACTACTGCTACTTCACTGAAACCCAGACTGCAGAGTGTGGCCGTTTTCGCCGAGAACTTGGGTGCAGAAAAGCTGTAAAATCTCAGGGCAGGGGCACAAAAATGATCTAGGGTTGGCCAAAGAGTGTAATTGCCCGAAATTGTAAACAAATGGCGATTCTTACAGCAAATCAAGGCAGTCAGGGCTATTCAAAATTATGACATAATGCACCTGGTAATAATTCCGTGTTCTCAGTACGCGAAATTAAATTTTAATCCAAGCCCTAAAACTAATCAAGTCTTCAATCCATCAAAGTTAAAACATGACAAATAAAACACTGGTTAGGATTAGGGTTTGGGTTAGGGCTTGGATTAAGCTTTATATAAGAACACAGAATTATTACCATGCACCTTAGAGGCACAAAATTGTGACGAAATAAATCTCGAGTGCGCCAAAGCCATACTCTGCAGTCTGGACTGAAACAAACTCCAACAATCTTGACCACTTCAAACTTATTACCATGTGTGTTATAACCATCATGTTCTAGCCTGTATGGAATAAACTGATTGAAAAAGCTATAGAACAGCCTTGGGTTTTTAGCTTGTAGCTACTAACTTGAAAAACTATTCATAATAACTGGTAAACAACTGATTAAAACAATGTTTCTTTGTATTGAAAGCCATCAGGCTTTATAATCTTTGCATTTATGTGGTTGATGAACACACTTTTGGGCAATTTATTAAGTATTTAATCAAATATTATTTTGTTAAGTATCTGAACCTGAACGACTATCAGAAGAAAGATCTCAGTTGCTGGAACAGACACAGGACCTTGCTTTTAATAATTACAAGACCTTTATTAAGACAGCTGATTGTTCAAGAGAAATTTTTCAAGATGTAAGTCAGAACAATTTTATATCAATTATATATAACATAAATTATCCCCAGTTCATTTCCTGGGTGCTCATCAGCCATCTTCTGTGTAATTCTACTATAGGTATAACTCCAGTTTTTAATTTTTCAATATATAATTTAATGTGAGCAAGTGAGAAATGGCCTCGCACAACCAAATTGGCAGTGTCGCTTGCTCCGAGGGCAACCAGTTTTCTCAAAGTTTTGCAAGCCTTATTGCTTTACCTGGTTACATAATATGATTTTCTTTACTTTTTTATATTTTGGTGGAGTCATAGAATTAGTAAACTTAGTAGAATTAGTTAATGCTATTACAAATGCTGTAGTTTAATTTTGCTGCTCTATTCACTATCTATTTCTCAATAGATAGCAAGTAGTGAACAAATCATCTTTGTAGAGATATCTTTTTAAAAAAAATCAGGCTGTTGTATCAATCGTTTCGCATTTGTTTTAGCTTTGAAGGTGTAGGGTTTATTAGCTATCGACTTTCAGTGCCATAGCTTGAACATTAATTGGGGGTGTTTACTCATATATTCATGTTCTGCATGACAAGTTTCTTTTCAAATCAAATTCAAATTGTTCAATTTTAATTTGATTGGAAAAGAAACTAGTTGGGCAGAACATGAGTATACAAATATACATCCCCCCGATGAAAATTCTAGCTACAGCCCCTAGCAGACTTTATTGCCTCTTCATCAGTTTTACTGATAGATGCCCAGTTGTTGTCACTTTTGTTCATTGTTGCATTTGAAATTAATAGTTGTTGGGAAAGTACATCTTTTTTCAAACTGTTTAGCAAGTACAGGTATTAGGCTTCTTGTTAAGTTGCTTTGTAAGTTTATATCATTTAAACAACTACATAAAGTGTCTTATGACATTGGATAACTAACTTTAATTTTTAAGCAAAACCTGATAAGAGATAAAAGATAAACCTCTTGATAAGTCATAGAACATTCTTCTTATCAATGGCTTAACCCTCTATTTCTTGCCCTGTTTCACTGTTTAAACCAAACGGTCAACAGTGGCCGTTTACTCTATCACAATTAAACCTGATCTTTGGTTGGTTATTATCATCTGGGTCTGGCACATTTTGATAAGTTTTATTGGTTTAGGTAATTTGTATGACTGGCACCTCCATACTAGTTCAACTCAAACTTTTTATTAGGTGATTAGAGATAAAAAGTGATGTACTTATATACAAGTAAATTTTTGTATACATATTAATTTTTATATGAAGCCAAGAACATGGTAAGATCATCCTATTTTCCATAATTTTAAATAATCCATATGTTATGGGAGCAATTTTCTAACCAAAGACCTTCTGATCATGTATTGATGCTGAAAGAGTTGTACACAATTTATGTATTGTATGATATATCAGATCTTTAATCGTTCCAGGTCGTGTAATAATTTGAAATTAACTACCTAGCATATTTCTAGGAGATGTAAAATTTGTAAACTATTTGGCAAGCCTTAAAACAAATATTTTCAGCCAACGGACACTTTGTCCAGACAAAATTTTCTGACATTGTGTTCCAGACATTGTTTTGGAGTATTACATGCATAAACCATCGATTGCCAGGTTTTGTGAAATAAATTAAGATTTGTAAGCCGGTGTCCTCTAAGCAGGTGGCTATGTCATATAGAAGTTGAAGGCAATGGAACTCGCTGGAAAAAACATGAGCCGAGAAAGTTTTTATATAGTAGTTTTACTGGTCCCTGTATCATTTGGCGCTGAAAAACTATGGACAGCAGGGCAAAATCATTTTTTGTGGCATTAAAAATCTTCTAGAGCTGTTTGTAGATCAGGCAAGGAAGTTTAGTGTATCCAACGTTGTGAAATATGATGTATAAATCTGTTTTGAATTTTTTTTCATTATTTTTGCATTGGTCAGACCTTAATGCAGACTACAAGCATTACGGTAAATGTTTTGGCTGGTAATAAAACCATGTTGGTAATAAAACCAAATCTGTGTTGTGTTGTAGTTTATTCACGTGGAAACTCAAGTTGACTCCTTGTTAAATGCACTCCCATCATTTATTGAAAAGTGTAAAAAATTTCAAGATACTGGACAAGAAATTAATTTACGGTAAGGACCTTTCGGTAGTTGGATTGTATGTGAACACAAACATTATTACTCAGCATTGAATACCCGCTCATATTGCGTATCTCATTATTTCATAAAATATTTTATTGACCTAATAGAATGATTATACTTGTTGTTAATATTGATGTTACAAAGTACCTGCACGTGGTTCAGTTTTTATAATGATTAAATTAAAATTTGTTGTGTTTGTAGACGTCACTCAAATTCTGTGATACTTGGTCGTCACACCCAACTGCTTGAGGTTTTGGAAATCCCACAGGTATTTTAACAAAGTGTTGCTTGTATGTCTATCCATGCAAAAGATATATTACATATGACTTACGTAATGTATTGGAAACTCCTTGGAAGGCTTTTCAGCTCAATAGAGATGAAAAAAATGACGTAAAAATGTAGTAGGTTAAGCCGAAATTTCGTTGAGTTGAAAACGATGGATATTTGATTGGATTCAAATCTTTGTCCTAGGCTATATAATTATATTCCAACCTATATTTTTTACAACCTGGCACCCATTGTAGTAGTCCAGCCTATACTTAACAAATAGATAACATTTTGCCACTGTCTGTTCAGTTATACATGCACGGTATGACGTCATAATGTGGTAAGATAAAAAAAGTGGCCCACGAGTTGCCTAGGCGAGTAGGTCACTGATGTTCTTACCACATTATGACGTCTACCGTGTATCTATAACTAAACAGATAACGGCAAAATGTTATCTATTTGTTTTATATAATAAAAACGTGAAAAATTTTGCCAAAATAAGCTTTGTAGTGCGACGAAAAGACTTTAGCACGCCATATGACGTGATCATGATTTATACAAAACAAAGCACGCCATTGGCTTTCGATAATTCTAAAATTGCTGTGATTGGCTTGTCGCTGAAATGGCGTCAGCGTGCGTCTGCCCTCTAATAGTTCACAGTTCTCGACCAATAAAAATCCAGAATGAACTCTGATTATTATATACAAAACAATAGATACAGTAGTCCGAAGATAAAACAATTGATACTCCGATACTTCATAAATCTAAACGTCATTATCTACGAATCAACTACACCGAAGAATCCCGGGAGAAACTATACAAGATCCATTCAAATCACTTTCCAATCTTAAGAAGTCCCTGTTTAATGTACTTTCCAACCGCACAGCTTGGTTCCGAAATTTAAATCTCAAGTACAAAGCTAGACGACTAATGGATATGAAATTACAAATTACCTCTCAACGTCACGAACGTAAATTTATATCTGTCCTGCGTGAACATTCCATTCTGTCTCAGTCTGGCATTAATGATAACACAGAACCGCTGAATCTATCTGGGAACAACTAAACCGACATAACTTACTTTCTAGTCTTTTCATTAAACAGCAGAAAATCAAAAACTTTATTAGGGCTCATGCTTCCGATTTACTTGACTTCGATGCCAACTTGAAACCTGATAAAGGCAACGGTGTTGTACTTAGGTCTTAGGCATATTGTAATAGCTGGACTGGACTGGACTAAGGCTCGACATATACTTAGACTGAACTTTCTCAGTTTTTGAATTTAAGACATTCAGTTTGTGACGATATATTGTAATAGCTGGACTGGACTGAGATTGGACTTAGACTAGACTAAGAACATTCTCAGTTTTTCAATTTTAAGGGTTCGCTTTCAATTTTAAGGGTTCGGTTTTCAATTTTAAACGTTCACTTAAGCAACTGATACTTGTCTCATGTACTAAAGCTATTTTCTTACCTAATGGAAATCCTCTGGTGTTTCTGTGGGTTCACTATTAGGTCCGATCTTAGCTAACATAATAATGATTGACTGTTATCGTCAAACCACTTACAAACTTCGGCAAAATAGTCTTTTATAAAGTCTATGTAGATGACACTTTTGTTCTGGCAAGACCCTTCGACATTGAACATGTACTTAATACTTCAATACCTTTGACAGTCAAATACAGATTACTGTTGACAAATTTCCTGACAATAAACGTTACCGCTGTATACCGCAAACTAACCAATTCTGGTCAATACCAACATTACTCCACCTACACTCCATGGTCGAGAGAGGTTTCTTGAATACGTGCCCTCATTCATGGTGCCCACAGAATTTGCAGCAACGAAGAACTTCTCAAAACTTAATTTAATAATATCGCTTCTTGTATGACATGGATTTTTTCTCCCAAAGACTTCAGCAAAGCTGTTAACATTATTCAAACCCCCAACTCGTAACCATTCTAACTGTTTCACTGATAATTCCATCATCGAACCGAATACAAATATCAAAATCTGGATTCATTCACATTTCCTTCGTAAATATGAAACTAAACTAAAGAACAGCTTCATTCGGAAAATATCCGAATAAATGCTTGTACATTTATTTTCGACTGGGAAACTAATGATGCTAACTGCTTTATTTCACGAAAAGACCAAACGCCAAAAATTTCACCATTAAAGCTCTGTTGTTTATGAATTTAAATGCCCTTGATGTAACGCTTACTACGTAGGAAAAACTAATCGCTGCTTCTGCACCTGAGTTATAGAACATTCTTGTGATGAATCTTCCGAGATATATAACCATATTAAGAGTTGCTACGAATTCAACTTTATGAACAATATGCTCGAACTAAGTTTTTACGGCGAAGATGGTAATATCAAGATTTAATATTTAATACTATTTAATACTAACACTAAAATAATTGACAAATCAAAACACTGGGCTCTTTTTCTAGAGTCTATTGCTATAAATAGATTGAAACCGTCACTTAACCATGGAAGTACTGTTTACTTCACTATATATTGTACTTATATATAATATCATCGTCATTCATTTCCTGATGATCACTATAGTTTAGTCGAAATACTCAGTGGTTCCCGTAATTTCTGCAACCTATCTTGAGGCATTTTTTAAACACATTTTCGTGTGTATTTGTCTGATATGGCGGCGTGTTATGATCTCTTTTACACGGCTGCCCTTGTTGTATATCTACAATTATGAAAAATAATTTCAAAAAGAATTCTCTTTTTTCGATGTAGTTGATGGATACTTGCGTAAGAAATAATTACTACGAAGAAGCCTTAGAGCTATCAACATTTGTTAAACGACTTGAAAAGAGATTTGCTAACATCCCTGTTATCAAGAACATTATTGCTGATGTACATAATTCAAGTCAACTCATGCTGGTCCAGTTATTACAGCAGCTCAGAACTAACATTCAGTTGCCTCAATGTTTGCGGATAATTGGCTACTTGCGAAGACTTGAAGTGTTTTCAGAAACTGAACTGAGGATGAAATTCTTGCAAGCCAGAGATACTTGGTTGTCTAGTGTACTCTCGACTATACCTCGTGACGATCCATATCATCACATCAGTAAGACTATCGAGGCCAGTCGTGTACATTTATTTGATATTATTACCCAGTACAGGGCTATTTTCTCTGATGATGACCCAAGTTTACTTGGTGATGACGACGACACCTACTCGAGCAGTGGTTTGTTTCATGCATGGATCGTTCAAAAGGTAGCGTTGGAAGTTTAGTTTAGTTGGAATTTTAGCCCTGAATATTGTCAAACAATAGTACAATGTGCTTAAACTATTTTCAGATATCTACATTTTTGTCCATCTTACGGGAAGATCTAAAAAGGGGTGTTGGAAGCAGGTCAGATTCCTTGCTTGGGCAATGTATGTACTTTGGATTATCCTTTAGCAGAGTTGGAGCAGATTTTCGAGGTCTACTTGCGCCTCTCTTTCAAGAAGCTGCCTTATCATCTTTCTCGTTTGCCATGGAGGCTGCCACACAGAGGTAAAATCTTAATGCATACAATATGGTTTGTTTTAGACTAGTTTGCCGTGAATGAAGTATAAATGCAGTATTTAAGGCCCTATTACTGGTAGCATCAAGTTGATATTTAAGTTAGGTGCATGAGGTCAGCATATACAGTACAAGCAGAGCAGAGCAAGCCCGAAGATCAAGTTCTTTGGCTGTAAAAACAATCAATTTCTAAAGAAATTGTTAATGGAAATAATTTGAAATTCGTAAGGCGAGACGGGTTTTTTGTAGTCTTTATTGTAGTCAAACTATTGCAAATGGCAAAAATAGTTTATTTTTAAGCTGTTTAAACTAAAAGTATTGCTGCATGAAACAATGTTATAATAAGCAATGTAATTACATTTTGTTGTGATATGGTTGTGTAATTGGGTGGCGCGGGGTGTGAAAAGTAGAACATGTGTCTCTTACAGCATGCTGCTGTCAACATTAGTTTCATCTAAAAATTGTAGCTGAGTGTTACTTTTTGTTATGATTGGTAGAATGTTTTTTATTTAATTTAGTTTCAAAGAGACAATGAACGGTCACCATCTTGTTCCAGTTCCTCCAACTCTCACGTCAACTATCTTAGCCTCAACACCAAGCAAGGTAAGGAATCAAAAATGGTAGTCGTGATGTTTATGCATGTTTACCATGCAGTTGATAATTGATGGCTGCTACGTTTTCTTTGTATATCTTTATTTGTATAGACGCAAACATCAAATGAGAATCTTTCACCTCCTATTATACTGTTGGAACATCCTCCATTGGCGGTTTTTACTAATGCTGTTTTGACTGCATTAAATGAACTTCGTCTTTGCGCCCCACTTGGTATTGCCTGTTCTGTCATAAACTGTTTACAAAATTCACTTGCCATCGTTGTTGCTGAAACGACCTCGTTTTACCGGTAAAGATAAATTTTCTTTTTAAGCAAAGTTGATTAGATATATGGATGAGCAACACGTGAATGCCTTGTTCGATATGAAATAATTATACCAAAGCTAATGTTGATAGCAGTACAACACTTCCACTTCAAATGGGTTGCAAGCTGATTTTATATGTAATATTTAAAACACGCGCAGGAGTGCTTTATCAGCTATGCAAGGCGAGGCGAAGCCGAGCGTTGTATATCTGATAAAGCGCGAATTGCGAGTGTTTTAAGTGACTTCTAAATCGATTCATTTTATACCCATCTTGTCTGTTTGTATATAAAAGAATTTTCAATATAGATGTTGTATAAGCCGAGAAAATCGAAGTTAAAGATTTGTGAAAATCGACATGTGTTTTATCTCGTATATAGACTCTAGTCACGGCTATGATTTCCTTTGTGTTTTTGTCATGAATTATTAATGAGGTTTAGAAATATATATATTTTTTTGTTTTGTTATACAGCGCGGAATGCTCTACCTTGAATGACGAAGAAAAGGAACTAATTCAAAAATTTTGCGTCGTCTTGGCCAGAGAACTTATACCCTATTTAAATAAATGTGTACCGACTCTATTTTCATTGAAATCAGGGAAAATTAACAAGAGCTCGTCTTCTGACATTTGTTTAAATGTTGACCAGCTTACTGATCCTTTGTTACCACTACTGCCAAACAATGTGATAGAACCCACTGTAGACGCTGATTATCTCCAAAACATTCGCTCTGCGACATGTAGTAGGGCTGAAAGTAATTTAGTATCGACTGATGAATCAGATTCTAATGATAAATTGTCTGGTACAGAGGAAAGAACAGAAAATGAATCAGAAAACGTAAAGTCAGCTACTCAAGAAGAACAATACGAAATGAATGATAATTCGCGTTCAGAACAATCTGAAGTTCCGAAAGAAGTTCCTGGCTAAGAAATACAGCAAGAAAGGTTTCCCATATGTCAGAAATACCTGGATTTTATTTTGCTAGGTAGAGAAGATAATGTACACCAGTCAATATAGGGATTTCTCGATCACTATTATAACTGGCAACTGGACTAAAATCTTGACTTAATATCTTGGCAGTTTTTGCTCAACCTTTTCTATTTGTTCCCTCATAACAAGATGAAAGAGATGTTGCCTCCCATTAGCACTCGATCGTCTTGAAATTAAACAGTTGTTTTGAATTGTTGCCTAAACTTTGAATGCTTACAGTTTACTCTAAACACGACTGAAGCGTATCTCAAGTTGGTGAATCTGGGCGAGAGCGAAGAACGATTTTTAGGCCCACAAACAAACCGGACGCCTTCGGTAACGCGGCGCGATTTTTCTTTTTTCAGAAACAAGAATAATTGCTTCCAAATCTCGATTTTAGCCCTTATACCAATACAGTGGAATTTAGTAAACCGCTGACCAACACTCGTAAAGAACAAGACATGAATCTTTTACCTCTCTTTTGGACAGTTTCATACTGTACCTTCAAAAACCTAAAATAGCGCCACGTTACTGAATCGCTTCCGGTGGCGTGTGCATAGCTCTCTGGGGAGCTCGAAAATGCCGTTTTCTGGGTGTTGTCGAGTCTTTGTAAAATTCACTCCACGAATCCATGTGCGCATACATGCAATTCCAAACCAGAAAGAGTATGATTATGCGGATTTATAAAATGATGTTTTTACCACATGTTAAATTCATTATTCATAATGTCGCCCATGCGGTCGCCTCATTTCCATATGAAACATTCATATTGTGTTCAGATTTTCAGACCTTTTTCACACGTAACAGTATACATGATGGGATTGTAGTATACATAGCATGCTTTAAAAGTCTGAATCAATCTAAAGTCATCTTTTGGTTTGGGCCTATAGAAAATATCTGCTTCAGTATGTTTTGCCGACAAGTTCAATATGTCTTGAAATAGTAATGAGGTTTGTTAATACTTTTTTATTATTTAAATACTGTTATTGCAAGACAGCATTTAAACGTTGCCTTTTTGTTTGTGCATACATGAAACAAAATTTTCCTCGACTAGTAAATCTTTGCATGAAAAATACAACTCGTTTTCCACTTGCATGTGAAAGCTCTTCAATATTTGGTTAATAAGACACGCACCGAACTCTAGCTTAAAAATAGCATATTTCTCACTCGAATATATTTGTAAATAAAATTGAAATAACCAGCAGATGCCGCAGTGAACATCTCTTTTTGCGTTTAAATAATTATTTATTAGCTTTACTCATTGTGTGTGTGTGTTTGTGTGGAATGTTTATCATAATGCTTATCTTCATGCTTAACTTCTATGTAGGCAAATTATGTTCTGTTTCAAATTACTATTTACACATTTCTGTCCCAGTATGCATGCAGTAGCACCATGAAATTCGACTACGTTTACAGCTGTTTCGTTCAGATTCGCAAAAGTATCCAGATCCGTTGCTTTTTTTTGTCTATGCTACTGTAGCTTGGCACGTGACTATTTGAAATGCAAAGAATTGATGGGGTTTTTAAAGTTTGGATCGTATTTTGTTGTTGAATGAAATTAATTGCAATGAGTTTCATGAAACATACAATGGTGCAATTGAAAGCGTTGGCACGCGAGCGTTTCCCATAAACCTTTTCGGTTTCATAAATTCCGATGTTCTATTCGTGACAATTTTTGATCGGATTCTTTCTCAGTACTGTTGAAGTCCAACTTATAGCAGACACCGATATTGTTGACAATCAGGGACAAAGTTTCCCTAACAACATTGTTACATCCTGTTTTCAACAGCCATTAACAACTCTTAATTTTCTGCGTGTTGGGTCAACCTCATTGTGCTGCGCATGCGCGAGCAAGCTCCTCAGATGTAAACCAATATTATGATGTCACAATACCCGTTAATTAATGGCCCGAAATTTACAATGTTCACATTACCATACAAGTCCTTGTAATCATATTTTTTACCATTCTTAAAGGATTTTGTTAAATGTGCACAGAAAACACAGCCATATTGATATTGCTGAGTTTCGTAGCATTGCATGTCTGGGGAGAAGGTGGTAAGTATCACCAAGGATTTGATTTCATTTCAATATATTTAATCACATACGGTAGCTGTTTTCCATTGAGTCCTTTACAGTGAACAGTTGTAACCATTTTATTTTATTTGCACCATCTTATTCATGGTGTATTTGTAATTGTAATACTATCTCGAATTTGAGCATAAATATTAATGCCCAGCAAGTAATTTTAAATGCATACATATCAAACAATTCAAGTTTATATTAGATTTAATTTGCTAACGTTTCGTCGCTACATCGCAACATCATCAGAGCTATATACAATGAATAAACATAAGTTGTATCTATATATACATGATATATTTACTAAGTAATATATTACAAACGGTAAAAATTGAAAAAGAAGAGACGAATAGTAAAAGAGTTTGAAAAACAATATGTCAAATTAAGAAGTGAGTCATTAGATATTACCGGTATATTAAAAGACCAGGTCAAGTTCGAGTGGGATTAGTGATTAAAATAGACTTAGTGGCATAGAGGAAATATTATTCATCTATGCCACTAATATTTTGATATACTGGTAATATCTAATGACATATTGTTTTTCAAACTCTTTTACTGTTCGTCCCTTTTTTTAAATTTTTACCGTTGATATAATACTTAGTTATCATGTATATATATAGATACAACTTATGTTTATTCACTGTATACAGCTTTGATGATGTTGCGATGTAGCGACGGAACGTTAGCAAATTAAATTTAATATAAACTTGAATTGTTGCATTTCAAAACTTGAAAATTTATTCATATTCAGATTACGTTGTCCTGGTATTTCAATTGCCACTATCTCGAATTAGTATAATCATATAGGTGAAAAATGAAAATTCTCCTCTCTGATTGGTTGCCCTAGAGGTGATTATGACAATAAATTTCAAAATCGCCACCAGTCATTTTGTCAATGTGACAGATGATGTTTTGAAGTATGGCCTCGGGCTCAGTGATTAGGCTCAGTCGAAAAATCAAAATCACTTCGCCTTCGGCGAATAATTGTTATAAATGTATAGTAATTTATAGTTTAATGTTGCTTAATTTAATCTCAAGTGAAAGTCTTAGAAATATAACTATATACTCTGTAATCTGTTTGGTTCCCTACTGACTGATAGTTGAGAAACCAGAACGATAGTCAAAGTTAACATTCCCGAAACTGGATTTGTGAAATTGAATTTGCAAAATCTTCAATTTTTTACTGGAATTTGCGAAATCTTCAATTTTTCACTGGAATTTGCGAAATCTTCAATTTTTCACTTGAATTTGCAAGAGATTCTCAGCATTAAACTGGTTTAAAAGTATTTCTTTACTGAAGAATTGCAATAGGGAAAAAGAATAAAATGATGTAATAAGATAAATAGTGAGAATAAAATGAGAAATAATTTGTAAAAACAAATAAAGCACTCGTTTTTTTACTTGTACAAAATATTGCATGGTAGCCTGAAATTAAAACGACGTCAAAAAATTGAAAATGCAAATTGAGTAGACGTTTACTTTCCTGACGTTAAAAAGCTTGTCGAAATTACGTTGTTTGCAATATATCAACTAATGAGCCTTGGACCGAACATATATCGACATCAACCATGTTCGCTAAAGGCCTGTTCAAACGAAGCCAACATGATGGTCCAACATCACCCAACATTGTTGGATGCAAGATGTTGGCCTCGTTTGAATTTCGTTTAACATCATGCAACATTGTTGGCCCAACTTCGTTTGAACAGGCCTTAATGTTGAACGAGTCTTTGTAAAACGACGTTAGAATGACGTTGAAACTTGAAATCACTGTTTTTAACCACTTATATCTTTTATTTTCCTACTTGAAAATTTGTTCGAACTTAGTCATCATGTTTAGTTAATTGGATACCTAGTGTCAGCGGAAAAATGCGACAAAAACGGCATTGCCAATTTATTTTAAAGCATACAGGAAAAAGAGGTGACATAATTAATATACACAATTAAACTTGAATTCCGTCAAACCTGAATATACATGAAAGTTAGCTGGATAAATTCAAATTCAATACATTTCAGAAAGTATAGAATATCGGGCACAAAAATCATTAAACGACCTTCTTCAAATCAACTTATTCAAGCAAGCTGGCCAAGCGGTTCATATTCCGTGCGATGTATTATCGAATCCCGAAGAGGTAAAATGGATTGAATGGAGAAACAGCAATACCAGTACTCTGCTGGTGATAAAGTACACAAACTATCAAGTTTACATCAATCCTGAGTTCTCAACGCGTTTCAATATGGATAAACGTGGGGGATTGTTAATAAACCCAATTCTACAACAAGATGAAGCAACTTATGAGTGCAGGGGTTTTATGTCAACAAATACCGTCACTCATTCGATAGTTCATGGGTCCACTGTCAATTTGAAAATTCAAGGTAATAAAACTAGTAAACTACTGTAGAAATAAAATACAAGGGAGTTATTTATCGCGTATGAATTGTCTTCACTTAATTCAGTTATGTTTAGCTTTAGTGTCTTTATAGTTGAGGCATTCGTTGTATAGTCAAAAAGATCTAAAAAATAAATGTAATGCCGCTGTCCGTCAGTACAGGCAAACGTCTAGGGTCATGGCTTTATAGGATACCCTAAAGGTCGAAATGCGAGAGAGCACTGGGACCGAGTTGCCCCTGTGTTTTGTGTATTTCTCACTCACTGGGACTGTATATACTTCACCAAATTTAGCTAAAGAGGGAAGCGCATTGCGCGACAATAAGCGTACTGTTTTGCTATATTAAAACTATTCTCACTCACTGGGACTCTATCTACTTAACCAAATTTAGCTAAAGCGCGAGCCCGAAGGGCGAGTGATGGTTGTCGCGCTACGCGCTCCCTCTTTAGCTAAATTTGGTGAAGTAGATACAGTCCCAGTGAGTGAGAAATGTGACAACCCAAGAATGACTCGATATTGATAGTTAGTATATGTATGGGGATACCACTGATCTAAATTACTGGATAAAGCATTCTTTTGAATCCAGTGACCCAATTTTGAAGCCAGAATATTTATAGTGAGATGATATACTAAAATCGATCAAAATTTCTGCAAATCTAATCGCGACGTGTAAATTAAAACTGACCAAATTATCAGGGAAATGTCTTTCCCATATTAACTGCGAAGACAGCTTGCCACAACTTTTCTAATGGTTTTGAGAAGGTTTAAAACACTTGATAATGAACTCATGGCGGCCATCTTGGACTATCCCCAATTCGTTATTCACAGGCAAGTTTAAAAGGAAACAAAAATTATTTGTAAAAGAAATTTCATTCACACAATGTTTATCCATTCCCACCTATAACCTAAAACTGTAAAAACCTTTTCTACTACCTCAATAGTACCAATGTAAATATATTTATATGGGATAGTCCAATATGGCCGCCATTGGCTTCAATTATGCATGACAGAAGCTTTATCCAGTAATTTAGATCAGTGGGGGATACACAAAACACAGGGGAAACTCGGTCCCAGTGCTCTCTCGACCTTTCGACCTTTAGGGTATCCTATAAAGCCATGACCCTAGCATTAGATGTCGTGGATGTTAATGTTATACATTGTAGAATACATCAAAATACATTCTAGACTTCAACAAAAGCTTCACTTAAAAAATTTAGCTTTCGCAACTTTTTCTTAACACAAAAGAAAAAAACGAAGTTCATGCACTGGTCAGCTTTAGTTTCTTCAGATTTCAATGCGCATGAACAATCTGCCATATCATTGACGTGTACGGACTAGAATATGCACAAAATGTGTGGTAATTGTCAGTTTGTGAAGCTGTTTTAGAACTGCTCAAATTGCATAACAGGCTGAATTTTTTTATATCTGTAATAATTTGTCTTGATGATTCTCTCTTGATTGTTCAACTGGCACTATCCTGAGACTTTTCTTATCCACAGATCTCGTGCGAAAGATACATACTTCATTGAAACTTTTACTGAAACCATAAATGACATTCCAGCTATTTTAACTGGATTAGTTTACTTTGCGTCAAAGATATATTTTTGCATATCTACATTTATGAAAAGAACGGTTAACAATAACCAAGCATGTATGTTATTGAATGAGTAATCACCTCTTACAAAGTAGAATATAGTATACCTTGAACGTTTAAGTCTACACGGAAATGCAAAAAGGCAAAACTGAATTTTTCAGGCAAAGACTTTTATAAGATTCGAAGGACTTCATTCTAAATGAGTCAGTTGTACCATACGTATAGTTGCTCGGCAAACGTTTTCTAAACGTTATTTTAATGGCGTCAATATATTTTCAAAATATATTGATCCTCCTTAATCCGCGTCTTTTAACGATTTCCCAACAAAAGACTAATGGATTAAGGAGCCGCTGTGCAATTGGCTGTTAGTGTTGAAAAAACAAAATGAAAATAATTTAGACGAATTAAGCGAATAGCAAAATCGATTAAATATTTGTTTGCGCTAATGAAATATACCGAGCATATTTTGGCAAGCCAAAGAACAAGGTCAAGATATCTGGCAGCAAACATTACCAACAGCATTAGTTATTTAAACCGTCAAGAGAATGATGGTTTTCTCCAGTCTTGGACCAAACGTAATTTCATGTATAATCCTTATTTCATTTCTTATATGGTCTACCGTATTAGCAGGTATATAAATTATATCAGTTCATAACAGTTAGAGAATATAATAGTTTTCTGTAGTGTTGGACCAAACGTAATTTCGTGCATAATCCTTATTTCATTTCTGATAAGGTCTACTGTATTAGCAGGTATATAAATTATATCAGTTCATACAGTTCTATATATATATTAAATGATGTATATTCAAGAAGCGACAATGTGCACGGCCTCTATTTATTTAGTGATTATTGTTTTACAGTAGGTCTCATCGTGTTGAATTTGTTTATAAACAATAGTGCAAAAGGCTGCCCTAGATCGACACTACGTCAACTGAGGGTTAACAAGGTCTATCTGTAGTTTAAGAAGTTTGGAGAAGATCACTCTTGAATTTTTAGGAGATTGAACGAAGGTGGTCATCACAATTAATTTTGTGTCTGTAATGATTTTATATCTCCTACGAGTTTATATGCAACTGAAATTTTTGTTTCAGCTTCCGAAAGTTTGAAAGTGATCTTCTCCCGACTTCCCAGAACACAGATAGACCTTGTTAACCCTCGGTTGACGACTAGTCAACGCTTAACCAATAGTTCAGGGAATGAGGTGAAATACACAATGAAGTTGGTACATGTGTGCATACGCCGCAATGTAGACTATACATATCTTCGCGCGCATAATCGTGAATGTGTACTACATATCCTGCATGCATTGCCATTGTGATTAGAATGGGCCAGTTGTGTCTTTGCAGAAGACTATATTTAAAATTAAGTCATTGAATCATTGAACAGGATCAATTTTTCTCTACCTAAAAGATAAACAAAACTTCAGTATATAAATTTGTATTTAGTTGATAGTTAAAACTGTAATATAACAGTTACACTGCATGGTATCGAAGAGTTTGTTGAAAATTTCGACTTTCATGTTTGTCTTTTTTATGCAGACGAAAAACACAGAAACACCGTTAAAAGCGTCGCCGTTGGTCACTCCGCAATACTTAGTTGCAAACTAAAAAACATTTCGGATACCTCGAAAGTAATTCTTGGATACTCATGGACCAAAAACAAAGTAGATGTCACTGTTGACTCACGATTTACGGTTCTTATGTGGGGTGGATTGTTTATCCGACACACGAAAGTCGACGATGCTGGAACTTACAGATGTACGGCAAAAACACTCAGCCCTGAAGATGTACCGAAAGTTTACAGAGGAGAGGAGATCAAAATAGATGTATTATGTAAGTCGTAATCGTAGTACATTTCTAATTGAATCACATCAAATATTGGCCAGGTTAGCACTCGCATCACTCATACATGCACTGTATGACAGACATTGGAACGTTTTTGACATACCAAAGAATGCTTTTATACAGAATTTAATAATATTTTCAAATACTGTACATGCTGGCAATTGTGTGGCTGTGTTTTGTCCGCTATTTCCAGTACTTTCTTATATTACAGATCGACCAACTATAGTATTAACTGAAGCGACAGTGATAGCAAGTGAAGGTAGTGATGTTCAGTTGCCGTGCTCTGCACGAGGAAATCCTTCTCTCATTACAACTAAGTGGCTATGGAATGGAAAACACCTTCCAAAATCATCCAATCCTGTAATCTTTCCTAATGGAACACTTCTTCTGAAAAATGTGAATGCAGATCTTGCAGGCATTTACAAGTGCACACCTTTTAATAAAATTGGCTTAGGAAATTCAGTTGAGACAATACTTAAGGTGGAAAGTAAGTAGCTTTTTTAATTGTCATAAGTAACTGCACATTCCTATAGTTTGCTTTGCTTTACGCCTTTACACATGTATTGTCACGATACACATGTATTGTCGTCCTGTTTTTTTAATTTTATTTATAGCATGCAATGTTTTTAGGTCACACCTCAACAGAGGATTTGTCTTTATACCTGTAGCTCAGTAAACTTTTCTTGGTAGATCGTTTTCTATGTTCCAAAGTAGACATACAAAACCAATCGAAAACGCTCATAAAATATTTGAATACATAGATTTCTGGAATAATGAAAAAATTTTAAGATCAATGTGAATGTAGCCTATATAATATAAATTGTGTGTTTCTATTTCTTTGCAAAATTTAGATCGGCTATCGTTTATCCAAGTCCCACCAAAGAAATTGAGTGCAAAGCTTGGTGAAAGTCTGATAATTGTATGTAAAGCAACAACTTCTCGCGTGACGTGGAGAAAGGTAAACTCATCGCTGCCGCAGTTCCGAACAACTAACCACGGTGGACGCTTGCATATCAGAGATGTACGAGTAGAGGACAGCGGTGTTTACGAATGCAAAGCGAGCTCAATCACAGAGTCGTTACGACAAACAGTTCAGGTGTTTGTCTTGTGTAAGTATCATAGTGTGTACCAAATTACATGCATTAGGCTTATGTATCATTTCAGGTTTTTATCGAATTGTTTCCTGAAATCAGTGCTGGTTTCCTCCCGGTGCTTCATAGTAGGCAGCTTTAGATTTGACTACGACTACCACTACGAGATTTGATGGCGTGCGCAGGAGTCGTAGTCGTTCTCGTTTCTGTTCGAACTTTATATAGACGAAAAACAAGCAACGAGAAGTGAAGTTTCCGTAAACAAAAGCTCCTAATCTCCTAGCTCCCACAGAGAAAGTTGAAAGGATAAAATAGTACTAGTTGATCTGACTGTGAGCAAAAACCTGGAACTATAGCAACAATACAAATCCATTTTGCTGATATTATTTCTTTTTCTCTTTATCGAACTCGCAAACTTTGTAATTGTGTTTAGTAAAGGGGACAAATTAAAGCATTATTTCAAAAAGGAATTTTAAAAGAAGTAAAAAATTTTCTTTTTGAACTACACTTCACTCTGTTCCTACATTTATGGTCCAACTTACATATAATTTTGCTCTGCATACCTAAACGAATGTTTGCTTTACTTTTCTTATCTAAAATTAGGTAGCATTGAAATAACTGCTGCTGTTTTAACTAATAAAGATTCTTTGCTTTAGCGACTCCCGTCCCACCAGTCATAAAGAACGTCGAAATGCTTTCGAAGTCCGCTGTGGTATCATGGGAATGTGGTTACGATGGCGGATCAAAACAAACGTTAGAGATCTGGTACCGACTATCTAATTCAAATGATTATCATTGGAAAACCATAAAGAATATCCCTGCTGACGCGACTACGTATGTTATATACGACGTGGAACCTCAGCAGTCATATTTCTTCAGTATGAGAGGAGTCAATAAAATGGGTTTTGGAGTTTTTACTCGTATATACCGTCCAGATAAGTCAACTTCTAAGAATGATCAGAACGACAACATCAAAGGTATAAATCCAAAAAAACGAACAACAGCTTAATTAAAACACTTTTAATTTAAATTCTATTGTAGTCGTTGCCAACGTAGATCGTTATACTGCATGTATGTTGCCTACTCGTACTTCAAATGCTATATTGTATAGTCATCGAACTTTAAAACTTTGATCAATGGAATTTTTTATTTCATGCAAACCTCGAAGAAATTTAAAACAGTAAGCTATAGTCGCCATCCTAATTATCGATATGCATACCTCTCGCGTCACAAGTGGGATGGGTTCATAACTTTTTGATAACTGGACTGACATATTTATGCAGTGATTATTATGAGTCAGAAACGTGGAGACAGAAAAGAGTAGTCAGTTTATCAAGCCTTTCATACATACAATACTGGGATAGAGACTGTACGAAACCTCTACGTTCAGGACTTGTGTAGCGCTGCAATAACCGTACGAGTTATTACGTGAACGGTTTGAAACAGAATTCCATAATCCAGCAGCCAGAGTTAAGTAACGGCATCGTGTGAACATGGTCCATAAGGTTATAAGATCAGTTTTTGTTAACACTTGACTCATGTCCATGTCTGTATGTTACGTATTTTTAGTCTACACGAAGCCGCTAGCTCCCACTGATGTCAAATGCAATCGAACTGCGAATGGATACCTTATAACATGGTCTTACCATCAAATTCCTGGTCGACCACAAGTTCAATACTTTTTGATCGAATATCGAAGACTAAATTCGTCACTGAAATGGAAATCTCTAGCAACTCTTATTAATCGGGAAAGACGACATTGGACTATGAGTACAGATATTGTGAATCCAGAGGTGCTTTATGAATTTCGGATGTTTTCATTTGATGAGACATTCAGCGAACCTTCCGATGTAGTGACAAGTTCTGAAGTTACAGGTATGTCAGTTTGACCAAAAAGGAGATCCAGTTATAGCCAACTATATGCCATAATGCGTTTTTACTCCTGTTAACCATGCTATTAATTTGAGCTTAATACACATAAATTTATTGCAACGCTGTAACGCCAACAAGTTCTTTCTTTTCAGATTCCGTTGTGTCATTGAAGGATTCGAAGGAAAGTAACGACCTCGTCATAGCAGTATGCTTTGCATCAGTAATGGCCGTGTTTTTTATTGTTGCAACTTATTGCTGTTGTTATCGGCCTGGAAAGAAACGTAAAAACACTTATGTTGGCACTACTGAAGGTGAGAGAAATTTTGCAAAATACAAGGGAGTGCTCATGCAGTGACGTAATTATAGATAGAGCGAGTCACCTGATTCTTGCTATTACACTAATGAAGCCCGTGATGTCTATCAACCGGGGCTACAAATCACTGGACACTGGGCTCGTGTAAACGGGCCTAATTCTAGTCTATCAATTAACTTGACGACCTTTTAATCGTATTACTGAAATATATACCTAAATGAAAGAGATAAAATTTTGAGCATGAATATGCAGCCACTGCCTATATATGTTTTGATATTATTGCAGTGAATTTTCATTATCATTTTTTTGTTTAGCAAAGGATATTAACAAGAATTGCAAGTTATCTCAAGCTTACAGGTATATAAATTTTAAATTACAATGAAATAGACCTGAGAAATGTGAATAGCGGTTAAACTAATATTAATTGGGAACAAGTGAAGGGTAACTGCCTAACCGCAAAGTAAAAAAAGTGACAAAATATTGGGGGTTGAGGTTTAAAAGTACCAAGTGAAATTTCTAACATGCACTGGTGGCAAATGTTTTGTGTATGGTCAACTGTCATTATATACTTTCGCTTTCTTTATACATATTCACAATATTCAGTGCAGAAATTAACTTCCTTTTTCAAGGCAACTGTGTTTCAATTCTACATTTAGCTGGCTTAATATGTCAGTAGATTTGCGTCATCCGTTTTACAGTGCTTTTGAACTCTGCTGTTTGCCGTTAAACTCGCTATAATCTGCTTACGCGGACGTGATGGGTTTCAAAAACAACACACGCTCCGCAAGGAAAGAAGGCCTAACTTTATAAGTAAAGGCTCACACAGACCGGACGCGACTAGCCAACGCGACGACGCGATTTTTAAAAGCAAATAAAACCATCAACGGAAAGAAATTTGTTTAGATATGTGCGCCAAATAGCTTATATTGCTGAAGTCCTTCCGAAGATTAGAAAGAAAGAAATAGAAATGAAACAAAGTTAAAGGACGTTGAAAATCGAAAATTCGCGTCGCGCTGTCAAATCGCGTCCGGTCTGTCTCGGCCTTAATGCCTTTAACCAAGAATTCGTTCGTTCGCAAAATTAGTGCCATGAACATTTTGCATCTACTTTACATAATTTTGCTCTTAATTGTAGCCTGCGGGGTATAATGCAAAGAAAATTTCTTTGTGATCGCGAGGCTGTGAGAGATTTCTTTATTACTTGTCGGTCACAAGTGCTCTTGTAAATAGAAAGGTTTTGACATATCTGGTTATTGCAATACTCTAAAATTTACTGAAATATATCATAAGAAGATTACAAGTTTCATTTTAATTTAATGTTTATTCGCCCGCTGCGTAACATATGCGTTTTTTCTATAAACATGCACGACCAATATTATGACCTCATGTGGCTATACCAGACGTTTCTCATGTTGCATGCTGCCAAATTAATACAGCGGATATGCGGTAAGTGGGCAGCCATCGTTGAGCAGCTAACAGATTCAAATATTGAAGAGGAACGATTCTTGGTAGTTGTTATGAATCAAAGAGAATATTTCAACAAAAAATGGTCTGTTGTTGAAAACATATGGGCAACATTATCACAATAAGGTTTCTATATCTTTGTTTTAAAGTATATTAGTTATGTATGAAGGTCTGCATGCGTTGTATGTTTTCAAACTCAGCTGTCGTCAGCGGCACTTGGCTACATTATAGTTCTTCAACTCGAAGTTGAAATATCTTATTTTTAAACATCTGTGCTCATATTTTAATCTTCTAGTCACATAACGGTCAGCATTGGCTAAGATGAATTTAGCTTAAGGCTATAAGCAAGACACTTCGTCTTCAACGTTTGAAAACGTATAGTTTAAATAATTGACATGCATTTATTCCGTCTGATCAATGATATTATAATAATCTAGCAGTACAAGATGTTACTAAAATTTCTCTCTCATGACGGCTCTCTACTCTAGCGATTTCAACTTGATTATTGAAAGTGAAGTAGTTAGCTAGAATACTGTATGGCGTTTGACTTACTTAAAATAATCGAACACCTTGTTATATGTCGACAGAATATCAGCAACATTTCTTGATTTTATATGTGACTGATCGTACTCCTATATTTTTTAAATTCGTTGTATTTCTATGGATTGGTAGCTATACCTCGTACGTTTTATAATGTTGAGTGACTTAAGTCACAGAAATGATATTGTATTTACTAATTTATTTGAAATGAAATTTACGAAAATATTTTATAAGTTGCAATAATTTCCGTTAGAGTCGTAGTTTCTTTCTACATAAGCTATATAGATGAATTCTAGGCTAACATTGAACATCCACGTCATGTATCGCATGAAGATGACCATAACTTGTTAGTGTAGCTACTTGTCATTTGTTAAACGGAATTTAACGATTAATCGAACTTATCGAAGTGTGAATATATTGGTTCTTGTCTTATGTTAGCTGTAAATGTTAATAACTATCAAGGCTAACGGGTATTTTTTAATGCCCGTAAATTTTGGGATGGTCCTTTTGTATTGTGTTTGTCTTTATACTATTTGATTTTAACAAAAGCAAATAAACCAAGTGGTAAATACGACACGTCACGTATGGAATGATTGCCGCCATCTACGTTTGAGTCATCAATTTGTCATGAGACCTCTGACCCACTTTTACATATAATGATAAAGAAATTTGCTTCAGTTCAGCTTTGCTTGAATTTAGCCTGAATAATCTAAGAATATTCGTATATTATTGCAAAATGTTTAGATTGTAAAGAAGAAAACAGTTGAACAATAACTCTATTAGCTTTTGCTGCGATATACATACATATTACATATACAGTAGCAAATATTTGTAGTATACTGCATTAAGGAGATTCATTTAGATCTTTAGCCAATATTAAAATAATATTGTTTTGCCCCCCTAAAGGATATTTCTGAACGTGTATCTTCACCGTGTGAAATGTTGACAACAACCGGTAACTATAGAATAGATACATATATCGCAACAGAATAGATGCATGTATGACAACAGAATAGATGCATGTGTGACTACAGAATAGATACATGCATGACAACAGGTAAAACGCAAAAAACAAAACAGATTGGCAATATATGTCATGGGTTCATATTCTTTGTCGCCTCATAAAATATTCTAAAAAAACTATTCATGCCAGACAATGCGGCTATCGCGAAGAATAACTTATTTTCTATATATACATGCTGTTATCCAAATAGGGAGAAACGTGATATTAGCTAGCGTGTTTATCATGATGATTACAAAATGGCAGTGAAAGGTCCATACATAGCCCATAATGATATACTTTTGATAGACACGTCCCTTCGTAGCCAGATTTTTTCCCCCTGAAGCCATAGGTAGAAAACCCGATGTTTGCACAGCACTATCACTAAATATGTCTGTCCCGATTAAACAAATAAAATGTTATCCCGACACTTTCCTATCTTGCCCTCTGTGTTTACTCTTGCGTACATGCACAATATTAATTGGTGGTTGACCAATAAACAATATCAAAATAAATTTTACTTTTGTTTTCGTTTCAGTTCAACAGAGAGCACACTGTCAGATTCTGAATTTGACTTGTGTGACTTGCACGATGTTAAGTTTATCCCTAATGTTTCATCTTTTGTACTGGAGAGCCAAGAAAATCCTAAGAAGTCCCGTCTAAAAAAGGCTGCAAAAACCAAATGTGGGCACAAGTTGGGTAAGGATGATGCTCCATGTGCTGTCGTCGGAACCTTAGTGGACAAGTCCAACAGACATTACCACAAAGAAAACTTGCAGCAAGATTTTTTCCCTGAAAATTACGCAAGACATTTAACCTCCCGGGATGATGCAGCTATGATGTTCCACACCGGACGTTTGTTACCAGAGTTCCCTGAGCTCCGAGATTCTTATGACCAATTCTGTACAACAATGAGTGAACACAGTTCACGTGACGATCTGGACGGTAAGCCAAGCAATACAGGTTCAGGAATGAGTGTACTAAGTGAACTTAAGTCAGCCAGGGGAATGAGAGATTCCATGTATTCTTCCGATGAGAGCGTGCATGCTTGCAAACGTCGTAGGAAGACGATTTTACAAGAAGAGAACGCGGATGGACTGAATCACCGTTGGTCAATGCCCGAGTTTGCCAAACTGTGGAAAGAGAACTGGGAAAGTGATTCTGATTGTTACTTAACTAAACAATTTAATAAAAATGATACACATTTATCCAAGGAACAATCAACTGAAACTTGTAACACGCAGGTGCTATCTAAAAGAAACTTGAATGTATCCTTACCTCAACATCTACAGTCCGACGTCAACGTGCCAATCTCTCCAAATACAGAGAAATCGAAATCTGAAGCCGCAGAAATTAGGATACTTGGAGAGTCAAAGTCTTGCCCATCTCTGGTTTCATTAAGATCTTCAACAACTTACAATGCTGGAGATTATGACAGCTCTGGTTTCTACGATGGCAGCGATGAGGACGGGGATTTGTCATCTCTAATGCATAGTCGTACCTCAGTAAGTACAGTAAAAGAGAATCGTCAATGGCATGGGTATAAGGCCGATCTAAAGGATAGCGGAATTTATGCTAATGAAGATGTGGACAGCAGTGTTTCGGTAACTGAAATCAACATCTACCCGAATGATTCTGGTTATTGTGGCATGAGTAGCGGAACAAGATATAGCCCAGAGGGAGAGGAAACAAACTTTGATCAACACGAGGAACCTAAGAGGCAAACTAAAGATATCGCAGGAAATTCAAAGTCTCGGAGACACACCACAAACGGTGAAATTTGTAACAACAATCACGTGACATTAGATAAAACGAAGGACGAACGTTGTGCTCAGCTTATGCAAGAGTATATCGTAAAAAGAACATCAGACACTTATACGCCGTCCAGTTCATTCTACCGAACATCGGCTGTTTGAGGTTTCCATGAATGTTTAAAATGCACGTATTTACTAAAACTCAAGAGTATAATTAATAATTTGTTTAGAGATGTAATGATATATCATTTGTGACTCTTATGTATCTCGTTTCAAAAGTGTACAAATACATTTGATTGTGTTTTGGTATACTAATGTTGTACAAGGGTTGCCACGCCGAGCTTGTTAGTTAAAGAGTAACGATGTGGGATCTTAGGAAGTGGGAATGAACGAGGAGATTCCTCAGAGTTGAAAAGTAATGACTGTGCCTCACTATTAACTGGATAATACTGTTCCCTACTGCTAACTAGAGAAGACTATTCTCCATTACAACTAGAGAAGAATGTTCCCCACAACTAACTAAGACTGTTCGCCACTACTAACGAAGACTGTTCGCCCTAACCAAGGAAGACTGTTCCCCACTGCTAACCAAGGAAGACTGTTCCCAACTGCTAACTAAGGAAGACTTTTCCCAAATGCCAATCAGGGAAGACTGTTCACTACTGCTGATTAGGAAGAAACCGAAGAATTCACCGCTTGTGTGCTCAAAATTTAATATCCGTAATTTTAGGAGAACAACCTTTTTTGAATTAAAAATACGATATCAACATTAGAAATAAATAAATAAAGGATTTGACATTCTTTTTTAAAGCTTTGCGTGGTCATTATGATTTGAATGGTTTTGATTGTCGTCCGTAAGCCATGCTCGAACCCGTAATTGTGTGAACCCTAGTCTAATGCTTAAAGTACCGTCTTGTAAAACAAGTACATTCCAGTCGTCTTTTTTTAATAATCGTATTGTTCCCCTTCGGAACTTAGTATGTAGAACTGCTCAACCTTCAGACTTACGTAGCCTAACTATGTTAACGTTCAGATCATTCTTATCAAGGACATGTTTAGATTTACTAATCTCCTGTTACGACGTAGACTTGACCCTGCACATGGTCATTATATCGAACTTGTTCATGTTTAACATGAACATGAGTTTAACATGAGAGGTAAACATATGCTAATGCTTGATCATAAATAACCAAAATACATCATTTTAGGTTACTAGATTTCTCACTCATATCATGGATAATAATATAATTTAATTATTAAATCATCGATATCCATCCTATATTAGATATCATACCTTTATTCTCGATTTGATTTGCACGAGATTTTCAAATCAAACGGATTCTCGACCTGGTCACAGATCAGGTATACAACCAGATGTCTCACTAAGCAAAATTTATGTCCGCGATTTTGAAGAGCTCGCGTCAGCCTTCGTCAGATTTTCTCGCGTCAGATTTGCTCGCGTCAGATTTGCTCGCGTCAGATTTGCTCGCGTCAGATCGCTCGCGTCAGATTTGCTCGCGTGGCGTGAATCTTTCTTGCTAAAAAGAAGCAGCGTATCATTTATCAGTAAAATTCGTCAAGAAAATAAAAATCAATAGGTAGTTGCGCCTAAAATCGCCGTTTAACTGCCAAAATTCTGCACTTCCCTATCTTTTTTCTGATAAAAAATGTGCATTACACTTGCCAGAGGTGTTGCGTGTCCAATTCGTGCTCTCACGTAAGCAGTACACGTCAGCGTGGCAAGTGCAGTGAACTCAAAAAAGACTGGAACGATACCTTCAGGTAAATAGCCTGAGCCACAGATTACTATTGTACCAGATGTCTATCTTCGTGTTTTCGCAAGGTAAATTTGTGTTCTCGATTTTCACTCAGATCACGAATTGCACACGTCATTTTTCGCAATATCACGTATGTTGCGCTTACTAAGAACATGGCGGACACTTGCGTCAGACTCGCGTCCAGGCCAGGCCTTTGTCAGACATGCATAGGTTTTAGACTCGGTTAGACTGTTGCTTACGTTGTATGGCGTGGATTGCGCTTACTAAGAACATGGCGGAAATCTTTCGTCAGCTCGCGTAAGCATGTCAAAACTTGTAACAGATATTTGGCGAAGATAGACATCTGGTACAATAGTAATCTGTGCCTGAGCTTTGGGTGAAGCCAAGATGGCGGAAATTGAAGGCCGTCTTGTACACGCTTGTACATGGTCTTGTAGGTATAAGCACGCGTGTTTTCTGCGTGGGCTTCGCGGGAGCTGAAAAATGACTAAAGTTTTCCGATCGATGTTTTTCAATTTTTGCACCTAAATGCTGATTTTGACGGTAAATACCCTACCTAAAAGCTAAAAACTAGACGAAAAGGTAAGATTAATCCAACTGCAGTCCATATTATTCTGTGTTTTGTTCAAATCCCTCATAGGTGGTCGAGAAAAACAAAAGTTTGCTTGTGTTTCTCCACGGGTTTTTTTCTGAACTTGAATTTCATTCGCCAAATAACTTTGCTTTTTATGATGAACTGTTTCTAAAATATGGTTATTCTGAAAGACCACTTGCTATAATTTCTAGAGCCATGGGAAAGCCGTACTAAAAAAAATAGTCGGCCGAAAATATGAAATTTTCACATGAGATGATGGGTCGGGATAAAACGCTGAAACTGAATGGCGGAAACGGAAACTGAAAACGGAAACTGAAAGGGGGATAAAACGCTGAAATGAGGATAAAACGCTGAAATGGGGATAAAACGCTGAAATGGGGATAAAACGCTGAAATGAGAATAAAACGCTGAAATGGGGATAAAACACTGAAATGGCAAGTTCGAACGAGTTTTGTGCTGTTTAAAAAACAAATTTGTTGTTCGCTCCAAATTAAGCAGAATAAAAATAATAAGAAAAAACAGAAATGGGGCGAATTTAAAACCCAGCCTCGCCTGCAGCAGGCGGAGTAATTAAATTCGACCACATGCAATATTGTTCAACCCAAAAATATTTGTAAAATTTACACCCTACATTTTTATCCATAAAAAACTTTACAACATTGTGAGCGTGGCATCACGTGATATTGACGAAAACAAAGCATCATAACTACCGTTACAATGGCATTCAAATAAATGTGAAAACAATAAATATGCATAAAGACTACATGTGGAATAATTTAACAATATCCATACTGTATTTTCGTTCTAAAAAGTAATGCAAAGTTACAGTTTGGAATATTATTCAACTTTGATACTTTCTAAGTAAAACAACGGGGAAATTACGAAGGTCGAAAATCATTACACGTGTTTTGTGCGTGTCCCTTTTAAGGTTAAGTTTTTACGCATGTCTTATTGTTTTCGTTGACAATGAGTCTGGAGTTATCACTTAGAAGGAAATAGACCGTCAACAAGAGTTTCTTTTATAAGATGTCGGTCGAGCAAAAAAATTCAAAGCATGTCCTTTATCCGTAAGTCAGAACACAGCACTTGAACGCCTTCACAAAGATTTTGCTGGTGGAATTCCGGTTTAATACAAAGAAACTAAGAAAGTTTTAGCAATAACGCTGTCAACGCGATACGCGTGTGCTTTTATATCTGTTTTCCACATTTGTTTTTATCCGATACAGGGTCAATAAACATTTTACAGCATGCTATGCAAGACAAAATCATCAACACCGCAAAACTAGTTATTTAATGGATAAAAAGTAAAGTGTAAATTTTACAAATATTTTTGGCTTGAACAATATTGCATGTAGTCGAATTTAATCTGCTTAATCTGGATCGAACAACAAACTCGTTTTTTTAAACAGCACGAAACTCTTTCGTTCTTGCCATTTTTATCCCCATTTCAGCGTTTTGTCCCTATTTCTGCGTTTTATCCCCATTTCAGCGTTTTATCCCCATTTCAGCGTTTTATCCCCATTTCAGCGTTTTATCCCCATTTCAGCGTTTTATCCCCATTTCAGCGTTTTATCCCCATTTCAGCGTTTTATCCCCCTTTCAGTTTCCGTTTTCAGTTTCCGTTTCCGCCATTCAGTTTCAGCGTTTTATCCCGACCCATGAGATGATGCCGATTTTTCATACGGAATTCAGTAATATTTCCGCGCAGGGGCCTGGATCATACCTACAAGACGAGCTTCAATTTCCGCCATCTTGGCTTCAAAATTTCAGCTCCACGTAGCGTTCCAGTCTTATTTGAGTTCACTGGGCAAGTGCCATTGCGTGAGCAATTCGTGCTCTCTGGTTGCGTTATCTCGCGTGTGCAATTCGTGATCAGCCGAAAAATCGCGGACACGAAAACATTAGGAATAGATAGGAAGTGAGAAATCTGGTTCTATACCTGATCTGTGACCTGGTAGCATATGCTTATTTACGATTGTATAGTTATGTATATTTTAGGCCTTGTTTAGGAGTGCCTCGCATGGGACCTCGAGTCTCGTTTGCGCTCCTACCGCTTGGACATCGTCCAATAAAGTATTTAAATTTAACAAATAGATTTCATTTTTGCGTGCGTCTGTACTCTAATAGTCACAGATGACGTCATAGCGTGTGAAGAACAAAAAAGCACGCACGAGACGCAGTCGAGTGCGTGACTTTTTGTTCTTCACATGCTATGAAATCATCTGTGACCTATTACAGAACAGACGCACAAAAAAATGAAATCTATTAGTTTTATATTACAATAAAGTTGACAAAAATCATGCGAAGACCCGCGAAATAAATGAGCTAAATTAGATCACGCCATCAGTTGGCGTCCATCCGTGCGTGTGTAAAACACAGCTCGCGACCAATGAAAATGCAGAATGAACACGTATTATTATATAAAACTATATACCAATAAATTTTGTGCACAGTCCCTTGAATAATTTTCAATACGCCTGACTTCACAATTGCTGGTAAGTTTGAATTTTTTATCAGTTTTAGGAAGAGTTTGAGTTTAAATCTTACAAATATTTATATAAACACACTTTATTACCAGCTTTTGGTAAACAACGGACATTTGATTGTTTTATCAGCGAGGTTCAGATTTGACTTCCACTGCCACTCGGATAAATTCTGAATTAAGTTTAATACATGACGTCACAAGTAGTACAAGCCTTGGAAGTAACAATGAAAACTAGCCCACTACGTAGACCTTTAACCGCGGATTTAATATACGTCGTAGCCTATGAAACATCGGCCTAAGTGTTTTAACTAAATACGTAGTATCAAAGAGCAAGTATAGAGTAAGATAGTCAGGTATAGATAAGGAAGCATGCTGAGTAATGGCTGATTAAAGGCTGTGTATCAGTGTGACCATTACAGTTTACGATGATAGTTAATTCGCTGATGTTTTCAAATTTTACCCCGATTACTAGCATGCCTATTATGAAATTGATATGGTCATTGCGCTACGCTGATTGGTTAACGTACATTTTGAGCAATTTTCTACTTTGTTTCTTTAATGTGATTGGTTAGTGTAGCCAAAATTTTTAATACCAATGTCCGCACTGTCAATGAACGGTGCTTGCTGCCCTCCACTCATGCAAATTCGTATAAAATTAAAATACAAATTAATCAATCCTTTATTTATTGAAATTTATAAGTCGTAATATTCTATTGTATAAAAATAGCGCCAAAGTATCAAAATAACTCACCAAATTCCTTAACTGTACCTGCCTTTTATGGTGAGCAACAATAAATTCAGTAGAAAATATAACGGAACCCAAGTGATTATATCAACTATTCCAGCCCTCCCCCCCCCCCCCCAAAGTTGCCAGCAACTTGCTAGTAAACGCTCTTATTTCTGCGCAACCTTCTGCTTTTGATTTCGTTCGGCCATTCTCAATAGAGTTATTTCAATGCTTCCGGGTAAGGGCCTCTCCTCAGGGACCCCATGCCAACATGTTTCCATTACTTTCCAGCATTCTTCGTTGAATTGGTGTAATCGTTCTGGACGAGTTCCCTTTTTCACACAAGACCATAGTTGGTCCTTGCTAGCACATTGTTCAAAATTAAGCGGTAAACGAACTTGACCAGAGCATATATACCAAAAAAGAATACCAAAGGCATAGACATCGACGCTACCATCGTATTTTCCTGAAAACAATTCTGGCGCCATATGAATTGGTGTACCAACAATGGAACCAGACATCATCGCTTCAGGTTTGCAAAATCCAAGATCTGTTATCTTCGCTCGATGGGATTTGTCAAGCTGAATGAAAAACAGTTCGGCTCAATTTTCATATAATAAAGCTCCCGGAATAAGAAAAACCAATCAAATTCGTCGTCCTTATAAGACTTATCTTAATTTATTAACTGAGTTGTTCAATGATTTTAGATCCTGCATTTCCCTAATCCTTAAGTTTGATTGTTGTTTAAAAAATGATATTGTTGCCTTACCAAGTGAAAACCGGTTTCGTGTTAGCTCACACAAAAAATATTTTAATCGACACTTTTATGTTTTGCCTTTTTCTTATAATTTTTCATATTCATGAAACTAACATGTTGACTTGCTTTGGGCTGAATTAATTAAAAGTTTCAGTGTTTTCTACAATGCGCATACAATCCTTAATAATGATCATACTGCAGTAATTCTCATACATACGTTTAAATCTTGGATGATCTCAGCTGAACTTTAACAGCAACAACCGCGGAGAGGGTGGCGCAACCCCCCCTCCCCCTCCCCCTGTTCCCCTACTGGGCCGTAGGATTAACAAATCCTGCAAAGTTAGTAAAGCTGCAGAAGAATAGGATGCCGAAATCGCATTTCCAAGGTTCTAGTTTTCAAAATTTCCCAGAGAACCCCACTCACGAAACACCCTGCATGAATCGCGCATTCGGCACTAGACCATACAGCCCCCCCCCCCTTCACTTTATCCTCTGCGGTTCCGGATCAGACATACAGCACCAGTGTTGTGTGCAACCGTGTGTCCGTTAAAAACTGATGCAACTATCCAGTACTTACCAGCACATTCTTCAGTTTGATATCACGATGAATCAAACCCTGGCTGTGGAGAAATCGTATTCCTTGAATTACATCCAAAGCAATCTGAAGTCGTACTGAAAAATGTAAACCATTCTTCAAACCATGATGCAAATCACGAGTTAATCTGTTCATGACAAGCAACACAGCAGGAGAGCAACCACCACCGGCGTACGTGTAATCAATCACGGAACCAAGTAAACCAACAATACGATCATGTCGAGGCAACGATCTGTAAAACACAAACTATTTCGTCATGAAGTTCAGTTGTCGTGTGATGACATGATAAAAACCGTCACAAACGCATCGTCAATAATTACCATTGATAAGCGGGTTACAATACAGCAATCTGATCCACGTTAGCACAAACAAGTGTATGGAAACTACGTTATTGACATAAAAATGGAAAACCTATAAAATTCAATAACTTGCCAAAGCATTTTCTGTGCATTTTTATAAATTTTATTGTAATGCAACAACTGTTATAATATTAGTAGAACAGATTTATATCTATAAATACTGAATTTCAACACGGTTTGAATTAATTACTTAGTACGGAACCCTTTGGTTTTGGCACACTTTATTGACACGGCGGGGAACACTGTCATAAAGTTATTGAATGAATTCAATTGGAAGGCTTCTTCAGCAACACTTTCCACAGCTGCTGCACGTGAATGAATGAATTAATCAATTAATACCTTTACTTCACGAAAGTGAACACACATTACAGCCAGTGACTGAAAAACTTGTGGCACTTGAGGCGCAGGTTAGCAGAAACCTTTCTTCACTTTCTCCTGCTGGAGGAACCTCCACACTTGCTTAATGATGTTCAAATCACGAGTATGGATCAAGTAGTTTACTAATGTTAAGCTGCCATCTCTCCTCTTATTCTCTAAGTAGTTCTTGATTAGATTGGGATCGTTATCTCGCTAAAGCGCTGACAGCGTGGTGGATGAGTATCTGCTTGCACCGTAACGATATCTATGATCTTGTACAAATGTCCAACTCCACTGAATGTGGCAGATCCTTTCCCATGCTTCAGAGTTGACAAAACACAGTTTAACTTATGCAAGTAATTCTCTCCTCTTCGCCGTCCCGCATACTGCCGTAAACTGTTTACAAACAGTTCAATACTTATCTGTGAACATCACTTTCCCCTTTGCTCAAGTGTCCATGTTTTGTGAGTTCTGGCCCATGCCAATCTTTTATATTTGTTGCCTTTCCGCAGCATATATTTCCGTACAGCTACTTAACCTCTGAAACATGCATACGTTTCATCAGATGTACAAAGTGTTTTCTTGCTTCTCTTTCAGGAGCGTTTCCAAAATTACCATTTTGTTTATAGCGCATTGTACTTGGTGACAGTTAAATTACGAAAGGGATTCCGACAGAAGGTCAGGACAATAGCGAAAAAGCCTAGCAGATATTTTATCTAGTTACTTAAGATTTTATCCAGTTGCTTAAGATTTACAGATTTTGTACAAGAGTGAACAAACTACTGATGAAGTCGACTTCAACTAATATGGCAGTTAAGATTTTCTATTTTTTTCCATCAAAAGGTATTTTCTCCATAAGCTTAGGTTTAATACTAGCAAATTATAGTGTTAAATGTCTCTGACAACCCCGCGGGCCACTAATTGAAGAACAATTTAATTTAATCTCTTTTACACTTGAGTCATTTTTTTTTCTTGAGGTTAATTTTTTTAACAATTGAGTCCCCTGCAATAACAACTGTCTTCTTGCCTTGTCACGTTGATTTAGAACTACAGTAGAGGCTGAATAAATACAAACATTCTCTGACCAAATAATTTATGATTCGAGCTTACAGTAGGGGCGTCCATAACACCATCAGAAGCATTCGCATTCACAGTTGGTTGGGTGGGATTTTGTGTTGGAGATTTAGGCTTAGATTTCTTTTCCATCTTTTAACGATTTTTCCTAATATTAGCTTCCGTGTTAGAATGTTTATTGATGTCGGGTTGCTTAGATGAAGCATCTAGTCGAGTGACTTCACTTCCCTCTTTTGTTTTGCAAGCTAATTCCACGTTATTCTCACCACAGTTTTCCACAATTGTTTTCGTGCATGGTTGTTGTTGATCATTTTGCATTAACTTGATGGCTGACAACAGGCTCCTCTTGTCATTTTCTACATTCTTGTTTGCCATTTTCAAGTTAGATATGAGATATATTCATAGTTTGTTCTTGGGTTCGTCGTTCTTTATCTACATTTAAATAACTGACTACATTTTCTAAAACCAAAAAGAATAAGGTTTGCTCTCTTTAATGCTGTCAATCTTGGCGCTGTGATCTTGTAATCTGCTTGTGCTTGTCACATTTTCAAAAAAACTGTCTAGCTTCGTATTCAGTCTACTAATCTCAGCGGACTCGCAATTACAGTTGACACTACTTCCTAATGAATTATGCTTATTTGTTGACTTTGTTTGCAGATTGCCAGACTGTAGACTAATGCACTACTTCTGCAATTTTTTGACTTCGCGTTCGATTCAACATGCTTTATACCGATTTCGGAATCTATACTGGCTTGTTTTTCATCTTGATTTTTCAATTCCTTTGCAACATCACGTTGATCACTGAACGATTCTTCAAAAGCATCGTCACTGACATCATCGGAGTCGTGGGCTAGTAAACTTTCAATTTACCGTTCTAGATCTAGTTCAGCAGGACTAGTGATCCTTGCTTTCTGTTTAAAAATGAAAGTATTCGTTACGTCAGGTCACTTCCCTACTCCCCGTCGAAACGAATATTCTAGTTATTTGTTAGCCAAGCAACTGATGACACCTTGCTGTTAAATACCCATTTTCCACCACTAGGCAAGCACCATGTAGTTGTTTCAGCAGTTGCTTCATCGACCTCTGCGAGAACAAACACTTTCAGAGTTTAGAATGATCCAGTCCAAATAAGTTACCCCTTTTAATGTTAAAATAACTGTACAAGATGTTCGCAAGAGCTGAGGAAATCATTATGACCAACTTCGTTTCTTCTAAACAGTCACTATTAAACTCGGTACATTATACAAGAAGGCTTAAACAATCATCTGAACATAATAATCATTCTTGCAACGCAAAGCAAAAAACCTGATCTGCAAAATAGTGTAGACCAACCTGGGACCGGTTGTTTAAAACTCTTAATCACTTTTTTTAATCACTGTTTTGTAGTTAAATAGTGATTAAGTTTAAAATACGTGGTTCACGTTTCCACTAATCACAGTTATCTTTAACCACTTTTTTACACAACCGACCCCTGATGTTGCAGTGTACCTACCTTGTGTAACAAAATTCCATAGCAAGATCGTTCCAATGTTTATCATCAGGAGGAACAACAGACTTCAAGGCGCATGGACCAGCGCCAGCCCACTTGTCACAGGAATACACCACACCATACTGACCACGTCCAATCTCACGACCCATGTGAGGCATACCGTGTAGAATCAAGTCGCGCAAGGATGTGCTTTCCAAAACGAGTCGAGCAACTTTAGGAGCATGCATCTTGCGTACCTTAAGACTTTGTGATTCAGTTTTCTCCAGCCGTCCACTGTGGTACACAGCAATGATTTTCATGGAAGTTAAGAAAGCTTCATGGGAGTTTCGTAGTCGTTGTTTAAATTGAGAACACAAAGTTTTTGCCAGCTTTGATTCACTGAGATTGGCCAGTACATCCAGTGCTACTTTCTTCTTCCATTCAACATCTACTTTGACCGCCGCTTTGCGTGGTAGCTTGGTCAATGCTTGCTGAATCTTTTCAATTAGAAATCGAGCAAGATTTACCGTTCGTGATGTGGCTTCCATTTGGTATGCAGAATCCAGGATCTATTGCAAGAAAAAACTACCTTGTTTACTAATGATCATACAATAAAAATATTATATGAACTGTACAGCATGTGAAAGAATTTCCTGCAAAGAAAGTTGAATTAAAGAACTTTCCAAATTATTTGTAATTGTTTGAACAGATTAGTACAAACCTGCTTAAAAGCGCTAACGGCATGGCTGTTCTCCTCTTTACTTTTTTCTTCTTTGTCGTAACTTTCCAAACTTTCAATGCATCTCTGCAATGTACCAAGAAATGACTCCTTCAGGCATCGAACTGAACTTATCAGTTTTAAGGCTAATGACTTATTTAACTGCTTCAGCAGAAGATCTTGAAGTTGATATGTGCACTTAGTAACATCACTTGAATTGACAAGTTCATCATCGTCTGTCAATTCAATATCGACAAACTCCATAGCAGCAGCTTCTTCAACAAGTTCTGGTGTGAGAGAGGTGATAGTCTGACGTATTTCTGCTTTAATTTCTTCTTGTTTTCTGCTTGCACTGTCCATCATAGCATTGAACAGCTCTTCTTCTTTCTTCTTAGCATATTCTAATCTCTTTGGTGTAATAATCATGTCTCGTTGTAGGTCGTATGCAGTTGCGATGAACATTCCTAATATACGGCTATGGTGTTCATTTAATATCGAGGCCCCAACAAGCAGTTCATAACGTAATACATCATGAAGGTAAGCTTCAAACTCTGTGAACTTTGAAATTCCACTCGTGAACTTGCTTCTTGGCCTCAACCTTGTTATCTCAGATTTCTTCATCGTAATGTTATCAGTGTCTGGATTTTGAGGTGGTAACTCGGAAAGAATCTCTGCTGAAAGAAATCCAAGCTTATAAAGCTGTTTAAATATTGGATCACTTTGCAAGTTATTTAGAGATCCTGAGATGAATTCGCGGTCGGATTCTGTAGAGTCATGGGTCTTCCGATTGCATTTTGCAAAGAAAATACTACGATCTGGATTCATTGACTGGATACTTGACAACTGGCAGACATCCTATAAAATTATATTATTGGAACCTTAGATTTCATTTTTTGCATGCCTATTTAAATACAGTAGTACTATAATAGATCAAAGCAAAGAATGAGAAAAAAGTATGGCACGCTTAGCATGAGAGGACTTAAGCCGAGTGCTATGATGTTTTGTTTTTTATGCAATGGTCTCTTTTGTGATCTATTACAGTACAAAAGTACAAAAAATATTAAATCTATCTGTTTTATACACTAAAAGTTCAAACAAATGACAAAAACCACACAAAAACATTTTATTCAAGTATATAATGCCATCAGATGATCTATGCGTGTATATTTAATAACACCCTAAATAAACATTTCAAAATAACAAAGTTTAACAGACTTCTAACAGGTCTGGACAATAACGTGTGTCATTTCCACTCCTATCCTCTATAAATATGAATCACTCTTCCTGTGATAGTTGGCAAGTTTAAGCGCACAATTTTTTGTGCTCTAGCATGTTTGCATGTCATGGCATGCATCCCAGCACCAAGCAGGCTTCTGATATTGTAATTATCCAAACAGAAACGTAGTCTAAGTTCAAAATCGCGGGAGTTGATATATGCTAACGTACATTTTTTTTCACAAAGCAGGTCATGTTTTTAATGGAAAGCAAAACAAAAGTAGTTACACGTCACTGCTTTAGTGGCGGGTTGGGTTCCTTGAACTAAATAGTCATTTCTCAGTTAACTGGGAACAATAGTACTTGGCTAATTGCAAGCACAAAGCAATACTTGACATATTGTAACTAAAACCATGCTTAAATATCAGATAAGATTGTCAAATATATGGCATACCTTTTCACTCAGTTCTTCGTGTTCAATAGCATAAATCACAATAGATATAGCATCTTCACACAAAGTTTTAACTTTCTGTTCCAGTTTGTCTGAGGTCGAGTCAAGTCCTGTAGATGAGCAAATTATTTGAGCACCAGCCTTCAACAAAGGATGAGGCAATGTAATCTCCGCAACTGACAACGCCAAGGCAGGATCTATTTTCTCATCGTCTTTCACCTCCAAGTCGCTTCTTGGAACACATTGACCTTCCCGCTCAAATGAACTCAGGGTTGATGCAAGCACATAACTATCAGGCAAGACCAAACTCACTGATCGAGGACCAAATTTTAAACGAATTGTTCGCCATGACTTCGAATCCCCAACATCATCTCCATCAGGTAGAACTGCTTCTCCAAGAAGTTCATTAACTACAACTACTTTTGCATACAAACTTTGCCCTATAACAACAATAGTTGGCAAAGTTTCACACACCCGCGAAAGAGCATACGAATCATCGTCAGATATGTGATGTGCCGAGTCGCCCTCTTGCGGTAAACAACCAGAATTACGGATTTCTTGCAAGATTTTAGTGGTTTCCCAGTTGATCTGCTTTAGGATTGAGCCTTGATCGTGAAACTGGTTGATTTCGTTCACCAGTTTAGAAGACATCGCCTCTTTGACGGCAATACAAACATATTCCCTATGACTAATTGCGACCTTTCCTGTGATAAGTTTCTTCGAGAAAAAACAACCATCAATCTGAGCCCAAAGTCTCATAATGTCAGCATCAATTTAGGCCACTGAGCTTTACTAATATATCTGGAGGAGCGGCTCCTATACTTGCTTCAGTAATCGGAGTGTCGCCAAAAACATGGCGGATTTCGGCCTCTGCTGACGCCAGATCCACGCCATATGGTTCCTCAGCCTAAAGGTATTTGCCACTGACTGGGCTCAATCGTAAAGCAGGCTCATCTTTCACACCCCCCTTTTGTTTTTTTTCAAAATTTTTTTTGTCTTTTAGTTTTCGCTGTAAATTTTGGGGGTTTTAAAAGCTTTTTTCACGTTTGCTGGACGCTTCACCAACTTTTGAAAAACTTATGCGCAAGTTTTACAAGTTATCGCGGACAGGAAAGGACAAAAAACCTCGAAATATATTGGTAAAAACAATATTTCAAGGGACAATTGGATTGGTATAAAACCGAAAAATTTGCAGTTCTCATTCACGAGCAAAAAGCAAAATATTTCCAGCTAAAATTGTTGAGTATAACGTATTTTTAGCAACGAGTATTTTTGTCTTTTAAGTCCGCTTTGTTGTACATCAACATTTGTTATATGGTTATGTTTGTATACCTGGTTTTTACAATCATGCTTTAATGTTTTTGAAATTGCTTACATTCATCGGCATCTTGTTTTCATGTGAACGTTGTATACATCAAGGCTTTTTGTTTTTTAACTGTCTTGAATGTTTATAGTTTACTGTAGATAGTAGAACTGAAAGTCTTGCATTTTACAAATATTTTGCAATTTACATACACGTTTTTGTGTCTCCTATAGTCTTTTTTGCAAATAGTATTGCATATAATTTTACTCACAACGTTCAAGCATATAGTTCAAGTATGCTTGCTTAGTTTACTATGTTTAAGCTTACTATGTTTGCCCCCTATGTTTAAGCTTGTGTTTTCTTGAATAACCAGTATATAATCTGACTATTATACTTGTTTACCTCAAAATCATTCCACAACAATACAGCTGAAAGATGTATTATTTGTTTAAACTATTTGAATTAACTAAGGTATAATATTTCACTACCAACATTCCACAGAGATAAATACTCCACACAAGAAATGAGTACTACCTGTAATATGTATGATATGGAGTGAGGGGATTGACTGCTGACAATAAAAGTACAGTATTAAGATGCCTAATCTAAATCCTCAATTGGGTGGAAAGGATGAAGCTCTCATCTCTCCATTATCCATCTTGTGCATTCCCCCTCCTTTTCTCCTTATGATTTCTACTGATTTTGAATTTTGTTAACAACTTATTAAATAATGTATTCTTGTTTCCTACAAAACTAATCCACAGTGATACACTTCTTAGTTATATTAAAGTTCATATTCAAAGTGAAAAATTCAAGGTTTAGTAATTATTAAACTAACAATGAGTCATTGAAGAAAAACACCAACTCCACATTTAGCTATATTATGCTGATACTATAGTAAAAATGCTAAATCATCTGATGGTTGAGAGGATGACATGAATCTCCCATCTCTGCATTGGTTGTGCAGATGTTTTCTGAAATTACAATAATTCCTAAAACTACATTGTATACTATTATGGCTATGACATAACTATCATTGTGTTGTCCAAATGGGCTTTTACTTCTGATCTCTTCTCAATTTTGATGTGGTATTGATAATAGATTGTTAGTGCAACATTTGAAGAAAACAGTTGTGCTGCACAAAATATTACACATAATATGACATATATCCATGTTGACAGTACATGGTAGAACACATAATAAGTTAGGGCGGGAGTGTTTTGCTCTAGTTCTTGGTACATTTCATTAAAATCTGAAATAAAATGAGAAACAAATTTACCACCTTGTTTGTGTTTAATTGATAATAGAAACATGCAAGGCAATAATTAAAACCACTGAGTGTGCAGCACTCCCCATGATGAATAATTATCAGCTGTTGGACAGTAAAATATGAAATGAGGTTCGTAATGCATCTTACCAAACACATTACTCAAAAAAAGGAAAAAAACAGTAAAATGTAAATTTTATGGGGTTTAGAGGCATGAACCAAAATGTTATCTTATGCACCACTGACACTACATTGCATTTCAAAAACAATAATTGCCTGTTTATCTACACTTCAATCTACAATTACTATGCAAACAGAGGTCACAGAGGCATAGATGTTTTTATCAGGCACAGAGAGATTGTTCCACACTGTCAAGTGATATAATTAACTTCAGTATCAAACTGCAAATGGGCAAACATTAAATCATGGATACATGACCACAAGCATTCATCAAGGAAAACTTGTTGTCTATACAAATAATATCAAAAACAGCTCTATTAAAGTACAAGTCAGTGCCTGATGCTGAAGACAGAAATGTTTATACCGATATACCCAAGAAATAAACAGACTTTGCATCAGCGTTTGACAAAAAATTTTTACGCACTTCTGTAAACTTCAGGAATCAAAATGCAAACTTTAGCCAGTAAAACGATATAAAATTGAAAGTTTCGAGATTCTTACCTGCTAGAAGAAACATTTCCACATTATTTTTACAAATCCTTGCGTCCACGAGCGAAAAAAAGCCTATTTTATCTTTGATTTTTTCCCCGAAAACAACCAAGCCATAAAAGTTTTTTGCAAAAAACAGGGGGGCGAAGGTCTTTTTAAAAGCTCGGGATCGCAGTTGGTCAGTGGTAAATACCTGTAGGCTGAGGAACCATATGGCGTCAGCAAAGGCCAAAATCCGCCATGTTTTTGGCGACACTTTTTCATGCCGAGCCGCTCCTCCAGATATATTAGTAAAGCTCAGTGATTTAGGCTTGTAAAGTTGTAAAGTTGTACTTTATGTTGCGTCATTATTATTGTTTTGAAGACATGGCGGAAAAAAATATTGCAAATGGCGATAATTTAATCGAATGTAAACGACTATTTGTTGGTGGATTGTACAATGGTGTGTCAAAGAATGAACTGAGGTAGTTTGCTTCAGTAGCTTGCTGCTTGAATAGGTTTTGCCAATAATGATGCATGTTTTGTCTTATATTTTGTTTTGTTCTGAAATCTGAACTAGTCTGAAGTTTAAGCCATTTGGAAATGTTAAAGATTTGGAAATTATATGTCGTCATGATGCTGGTTCAGGTACTGTGCCAGACCTTCTGTTTGCTAGATGAGTACAGTACTCTCTGTTAGGCCTGTTTCATATGTCGAATTTAATTCAGACGATATTAAATCCGTCAGCTGGTCAAGCTTTTAAAGTCGATTTCATTTCAAACGACGGATTTAATTGAGACGAATTTAGCTCAGTGGATTTAATTCCGACGAATTAAACTGTGAGTATGGAAATATTAGTTATCATAATTTATGTATTTAATTCGTCACAACGATACGAAGACGCTCTACAGACGTTGTACCCCAGTCTGGAAAGTTTTTATTGTGCAACCGAGATCTCGGTTTGCGCAGTTTTGATTTTCCTTATATATTTTATAGTAAATTTTTGAAATCTCTGATGCACAATTTGCAAACTTTCCAGTCAGGGTTGTACCTATCTGATCATGACCCAGACTGCAAAGTTTGTCAACTGTACCGGAGTAACTTTACAATACCCAGCGTCTCAAATTCCTTTACCCACCTCACTGGCTGCCAGCCCATACAAGTGTATACCCATGCCATGGCCAGATGCCTACATGGCTATGCAGCTACGTGGCTACTGGCTACGTGGCTACATCGCTACGTGGCTACATGGCTACCTGGCTACGTGCAATATCTATGACTACCTTGGTACCTGACTACCAAGAGGGAGCGCGTAGCGCGACAATCATTACTCGCGCTTTAGCTAAATTTGGTGAAGTACAGTAGATACAGTCCCAGTGAGTGAGAATAGTCTTAAATATAATACCTTTTGCTAGTAAAGTTTAATATAGCAAAACAGTACGCTTACGTCTAAGTCCACTGTGACATATTTGCTAGTTATATGAGTATGGGGATACACAAAACACGAGGGTACCCATATCACTGTGACACCGGTTGGTATCACACAACAAAAAAAAATATTGAATTAATATTAGTTTATGTAGCTACACTATGCATGGTACTTATACTGTAGCCAGTAGCCATTGGCTACACAATGTCTTCTCACCTGTGGAGTATTCTAAAAAGTTATGCCACTGTACCCCCCAAGATTTTGTAAAGAAAAAATGCACCTAGAACCTTTCTTTTCAGAGTCCTAAAGCCCTAATTTTCATTGTTTTTAACACATATTTTGTTACTTTTCCCCATTAATTCACTCATGCTCTGCACTTGGAAACTGTTTTGCAAAGAGGATAATCACCACTAAAACTGTTAACCAAATTTTGTTGTTCAATATACTCTGTTCAATAGACGAGTATTATAAAGATGGCTGAATACCCTTAAAAGTTGCACAAAGCGGCAGCTTTATTGCACCATGCAGCAAGTATTTTAACACAAGAATAGGGAATCAGACAGCCAGCTGCAATACAACAAGCCACCACAAGCTCTACTGGTTGCCAGTCAAATAAACCACAAAGAATTTCCACTATAATAGGGCTAACAACAGCGCACATCAACTATCTACAAAGCTTGGCCGAGGTAATTCTGGAGAGAAAACCAGGCATTTTAAGCCACAAGACATGTGCACACACAATTTTTTTTTGTCTGGCAAATCAGCTGCAGCAATGTGTGTATTCACAGGGGCTTATAAGAATGCAAATCTGCAATGTGCTGGACTTGGGTGAAAACGCATTTCATTTCACAAATATGATGCTTCGGATTAGAACAAACGTACCTTAGCCTCAGCTCTGAAGGAGGGTATGAGGTGTTAAGACGCAGCGTGGGTTGATGTGCGAGGCAATTGTTGTTAGCTCTATGATGGGAGATGAAGAGTTGCTGAAATTCTTTGTGGTTCATTTGACTGGAACCAGTAGAGCTTGTGGTGGCTTGTTGTATTGCAAACAGTTGTTGATGTGCTGCATTCAAATTATCGTTCCTGGCATTCTGTGAGGAAGATCCTTTCCCTGCTGCTTCATGCCATTGTAAGCGGCTTTCAGCCACCTTAATAATACTAGTCTACTGAACAGATCACTGAGCCTTGGAGCAGATGCGTCAAGCACAAATAGCGACATACTGTCGAAATAAAACCGATTAACTATCATTTGCAAGAAATGAATTATCATAATTGTGTTTTGAGTGCATGCATGTTACCTTTATATCACGTTGGAATGCTAGAAGACAAAATGCATAAACAGAAGTGCAAATGCAAGAGAAACATGGACATCAAAATTCCAAACAGCAACTCACAAAGCACAAGACGAACAGCAACATGAGCATATTGAACAACAAAATTCGGTTATTCATTTTGGCGGTAATTAACGTCCATATTTTGCGCACCCGCTCTTACGATTTGTGGCTTCTCCGCGCCCGATATCTCGTCGAACACTTCCATGCCACAGGCATCCCACAAACGCCATTTAAATGCAAAAATGGACCATAGATTAAGGATGCATAGATGTGCAACTCGGAGTTGTCGGAGTATTTCTTGTCTTACGTGGATGGCTTGGGTAAGTCATACGCTCATTTCTGGTAAGTAAACATGCAAGATTTTATCAGGAATTAGATTCAGATAGATTAATTGCCTTGGTTTGCGCAAATGTAGAAAAAGAAGTTGCCCAATAATATATTTCAAGCAACAATATAATGAAAGTATGTTTTTGTCCTGGTTGTTTATAAAACGCCAGAAACCATTTTTCTGTAATACATTTATAATGAAATTCGAACAAATGTACTTGCCAGAAATGCGTGTGGATATGACCTAGTCCGTGAGACAGCGAAATCATAGGCGAAGTATCCCCAGTTGCACATCTATGTATCCTTAATCTATGACCCGACGGTTCTGTAACTGTCATGTTATGTCATATTTTGATGCATAAAATATACCATTGTTTGTGCTTAGTGATTGGACGCAAATTGCAGTGCAACGTCTTGGACGAATTTAATTCATTTCATACGACACACTACTGCCACATTTAATTTGTTCAATTGAATTTGTCTGAATTAAATCCGATAATAGCATGACATGCAGTATGAAACAAGCCTTACTCCTGCAACACCGTTTCATGTCAAGTGTTAGTAAATCAATTCTATAACCTAACTATTGTAGGAGATCATATTAAAACCTTTGCGTACCTTAACATTGACATGACTGAAAAGAAGTTTAGAAAATGTAAGTATTTACAATATTTTTACTATATAGCTAGCTGTAAAAACCTTGTCAAATCAAATATTAAAAAAAAGCATGCAGTACAAACTAAGAATGGTAAAATGAATTGTTGGGGTGTGGTAGTATGCAGGGTATGTATAGTGTCATTCTATATACAGAGGATATTACACGGTGACACGAAGATATATATATGCATGAATATTATCTTGTGAGAAATGGTGAGACACTAATGAGAACTAGTGAGACACTAATGAGAACTAGTGAGAAAATAATATTCATCTCTTCAACCTACCGTCTAATGTTCTTTTTTATTATACGGTCAGACGTCGGAACAAGCTAACAGAGAACATATAAATTCCGCGAGAAAACACACGCGTTTTTCACGCGTTAGGCTACATGCATGTTTTTTCATATCTTCACTAGTGAAATAAATAATGGACAATACAAGTATTTTAGTTTACAGTAAAACACCCATAACCATATAATAAAAAATTATATGCACATCCAGTAGGTTTAGATCATTCTCAGCAGGTAATAATATCACCTTAGTTTGAAGCTTAGCTATATCCCTGGCAACTGGTAACATTTTCTAACTAAAACTTAAAGTAAGATTTTATTCCTTTTGAAATAAATACTAGGTTTATCAACATATAACAAATGTAATTGGAAAGGTCATGTTCTCAAAGTAGAGGTTGCCAAAGAAGATTATTTAACCAGGTAATTTATTTGAAAATTTTGATACGATCCCTTTGTGAAGGCAATACTGTATTGTTATTTGTGTTGTGAATGTTACATACTAGCTAGAGACTAAATATGCTCCAGAACATGGATAAACTTCAACAAAAGGAAATGTTCTATGGTTGTCATCAATATTGGACATGAACACCAAGATTTCATTTCAGATTACAGAAGGAGAAGAAAGCAGACATCAGTTTAGATCATACCAAGGAAAGGCAAGATACCGAACTTCCAGTTGGCGATATAAAATCGGCAGTTCCTGGAACGCTTGTTCCGAACAGGCAAAACTGGGTAATAGGGAAGTTCGGTAGAGCCCTACCAATTATGTTTTTACGTCGAAAAAATGGCAAGAAAATAGCAAAGTTTGACCCATCGAAAACCGTTCACTGTTTGAAAAGACTGGGTAAAAATAACAATAGGCAGGACTGTTCTATTCATAATTTAACTTGGAATCTGGATGACAGTGATCCAATTCTTAATAGTGTTTCCACAAACACGGTTTCTGTGAACCAACCAGTTCAGGCAATTGAAGAACTCAATTATACTTATATGGCTAATCACAAAACTAGGACGGAAAAAAGCCACTCGAACTTCGAAGATACTGACTGTAGTGTCAGTAGTGTGACTCAAGACTCTGACTGTACAGAAGGTGGTTTGCTTAGCTGTAACAATTCTATGGAGAAAAACAATGGTGAATCGTTCTCATCGCATTCCTTTAACCAAAGTGTTGATAATGATAAAATAAGGAAGACGTCGTATTTTGGCAATGATATACAAATGTTTGACGAGCGAAGTTGTTGCTCTGATGAGTGTTCTACGTTTTCGGATTTTGAAACACATTTAGACACCAAACAAAGTACTAATGACCAATACCAACCAAATGGTAAGTTAACTCCTTTAAGCAATTACACAATGCTTTGATAGAAAGCAAATCTAGTTCAGGGAAACGAAAAGATCAAAGTGAGAATGAAGATAAAAAATATGATTATCATAGCATTGTGACGACCCGAATTTTTTGTTGGCTAAATAAATGAACAATATCTGCATCTTTTAATACCAGCTGCTGTACGTATCCAATCAAAACCTAAAGAAATTTCAAACAAAGTGAGGTTAAAAACCTTAGAAGAAAGGAAGGAAGTTCTTAAAAACCAAAAACAAGTTGTTAAGAACGCTCTACAAAAAATAGATATTGGTTTTGTTACTGGAGGAAATCATATCGTTTTTGAGAGCTATGAAGACCAGACAGAAAAAAATCTGAATTTATCAAACGATGGAAAGGTTAGTGTTTTATCGAGCTGATATTGTGAAGAAATACATGAGTGAGATGGAGTACAGTATCTTGCAATGAGTTGAGTACCTAGCGAAACTACGGGAATAAAACAAGGACAAAAACAAGTTTTGTCACAATCACGTATATAACAGATATCTTGTTTGCCAATCGCAGCAACTCGTATCCTTCTGTTTTTCTCATATCAGGTACATGAAGGGTATTTTTTTACCTTAAACAATGTTTTAAATTGGGTTCTTTCTCAATCGTCTTAAGCCGATATTGTATTTGTTTTTCCCTATATCCCCTGCTTTTACAGTGTTAACTAATAAATACTTAGCCACTGTTTGCTGTTATTTGCTTATGTAACCTGCTAATTTGCATGAAGTTTTTTTTTAGAAAATAACTGGTTCGCAAGCTCTTGCGTGGCTCGGAATGGATTCGTCCAGTGATGAAGAGGACAAAAAAATTGATGATTTTTTTGGAAAAGAACATTTTGATGGAAAATCTGGCGAAAAGGTTCGCAAGTTAGGAACAATTACTGAACTTTCCTGAATGATCGTAACGCCCTGATCTTACGGAGAAATAAATAAATTTGTGCTACAGGAAACGAGCCTTTACGTATACTGTAATATACTTTGACTACTTTGGTTTAAGTATCCCTCCAAGGGCATTATTTTTACTTCTTAACATGTTTGTCTTTAGCTCATGAAATTACAACATAAATTTGGGCATGATGAAAGGTTTAAAATGGATGGACGTTTTTTGGAGAGTGACGATGAGATGGAGTCGTTGTCAAAAACATCGCTGATTGAAGAAGATGATTTGAATAATGAACTGAAGGAAGAAAAACTTCTATCATTAAAAGTTCTTCAAGATGTGCTTGGTACGAACTCTGGTTTTTTTGAGGAAAACGAGGATGCAAGAAATTTATACAGGTAAAAACACACTTTAAGTTTTTTAACTGACTGCAAGCCACTCTGCCGTTTAGTCTTCTATATACTAGAGAGGCAATGATCATTATTGCATTTTTTTGTAATTATATAATAGTTCTTGATAGTAGGAAATAGGAATCCTACTTAAACGATGTGTAGTATTACTAGATTGCTAGACTTGTATCAAGTCCGTCTCTCTGAAGTCCGAGGGAATTAGGAATCCGATGGAATAATATTTAATCGAGGTGCAGTTACGCGGGAAAGTTACTCTCAGAGATAAGGACATGATCCAAGTCTACTAAACTGCATGAGCACACTAGTCTGCAGGTATCATATTATTTTGCCTCTGCAATGTAGGGACTCCGTTGACACGCGCTATGATCCGACTCGTAAAGACCATGCTAAATTTGAAGAAGAAATTAAAAGATCTAAATGTCCCGTGGAAAAGAATGAGAATAATGCGACAGAAGATGTACCAGCAGCAAACGAACATGTTGCAACACAAGAAAAGTTTTATGCCGTTTCTGATTCGTTGAAAGGATTTTTTTGCTATAACGATAAGGTATATGTGAACTTGCGCTGATATTATACCGGTATACTTTTTTTTTCCATCTGAGTAGTGTATGCTGTTATTGTGCATGTAAATCAAAATAACTTTTAAATTACCAATTACTATTACTAACTATTCCTTTTTCGCTCACGTACTATTAATTTTTCTTGCAATAATTATCTTTCCTCCATTGCATCTTTGTCCACTACACTAAAGCTTGCTCTTAGAAATGGCACGCTCAAATATCAGCTAGTGAAAATAATGGATCTTTCGACGGAATAGTATGAATATTAGAATTCACTATTCCGGTTGATTATGGACATGATGGAAATAGAAAATAATAAGGGTCATTCGAGTCGGAACCTTTGAAGTTTGTGTGTGGCCGTGCATGTCGCATGTTCATTACGCAGGTTCTATCCAGTCATTTGCAAAAAGGGGAGATAATGTGTCTCGCTGCTGAGCGGCACACAGTTTGTCCCCTATGTTGTGTGTGAGAGGTGGCAGGGGGACAGTCCCGGTACGCCTCTGGTGAATGGGAACCGTTTCGTTTGCCTCAGCGCTTTGCGCAATGCTGAAAATCAGAGGTGATGTTTCATGTGATTTGACAATAATCTCTCTTGTTTATTGATATTCATTCAATCTTACACGCCTTTGACTAATCACGAGTCTTGAAATTGGCCACTTGTCCTGCAATTCATTATATCATAAGAAACAGCAGATCGGTTAAGTTGAATGCAGTGAACATCGCAATCGTAATATGATGCAGGCACGTTTAAAACGTTTTTAGGTATTTCTTCCGTCCTGTATTATAAACCTCTACAATATAGCTGGTGCAAGTGTATGTATAGTTTAAGAGCATTTTAAAACGTGATAACGTCAAACGACATTTTCGTATTTTTATAAAGCCAATATAATTATTTTGCTTCAGAAAAATAGCACGTTTTCATTCTTCCCGGAAATGGATGAAAAGAAAGACAATCATGAAAGTGTTACAGAAACAAAGACGATCACCGGTTGGAAAGCTCCAGTCAAAACAACCCAGGCACTTCCGTACGATAGCAGTGCAAGTGAGTCAGGGGACGATATTGACCAGTCCACGAGTGATCGTGCATCGTCTACAGTTCATATGAAAAACTGTTTATTCTATCGTGCAGATGATCAAAGAATGATGGACGCACTGAAAGGTAATTCGCTTCTTAAGTCACCAGTGGGATTGAATACCCTGAGTTATTTATCGGCATAAAATACTATAAATTTAACTGTGGATATTTTCACCTCTCCTTCATGAACAATATAGCTATGTTTAAATGATATAATTTGTTTTGTGTGTATACCCTAGCTCAACAGGAAACCTTGTTGCGAAAACAAAATTTGCTTCCCACGTACCAAAAATATTTTCAGGCAAATCCAAAAACAGTTTGATAGCTTTGCCCACAGTGCGAAACTTGACAAAACATTGACAGGAAACAAGATTTCCGCAACAATGTTTATCTAGTTTGCCCGGGACTTAGCGTTCATAATATCAGTTTATTACACTGAATAGGGCAAAAATTATATTGCAACGTACATATTTTATCAATATCAATATCCTCTTTATGTCATTACTTTCTGTTCTTGCATTTAGCTGAAAGCTCCAATTTCATGAGAAAAGAATCTGTTGAAAATTTAACACGTTACTGGGTTGAAGTAAGACAGAAGATGACGCAGAGTTATAAACAGAAACGAAAGGACGCTTTAAGACGCCAGAAAAGAACGTCGTATAGAAGGACAAAACATTAATGGCAAGTATTAAGTTATCAGTTTTGTTACCGTTTTTTACTGTGCCATACAGGCCGTTTACACGGATGGGATATTCTGTTAATAATTGTGGATTCTGTGCTCAGGAGTTACGAAAAAACAAAACTCGTTTTAGCCAAATGGTAAAATTCAAAACATTATCACTGTTGCTTTACTCGGAAATAAATAAACAATTTTTATGGTGTATCTGGAATTACCCTATATTGTTAAAATCAGATGGCCGAACTAACTTATACAGATCTTATAATTCTTTACAGTGTAGAAGAATTTTTCAAATTTTTTTAGTTTTCCTAGGCGGCTCGGCTACCAGCGGAAACTGGCACAAAAGTCCAAACTACCTCCTCTGTTCAAGTATTCGTCAGTAGGGCACTTATAATGCGCAGAAATTGAGTGTCTGATACAGTACGAAATTATATTCCTGTATTTTCTACACAAAAAACCGAGTTTAAGCTCTACTACGATTAGACATAAATGATCGGAAAAAAAGACACGAAAACGCCTTATCTAACTTTATATTATTATGCCGTATTAAGAACACAATGGCCCAAGATAATTTATCCTAGGCCTTAGTACACTCATTTATAGGCATGTAGCAACTATCAATGATAATTTTTAAGCTCTTTAATCGTAAAGACTGACTATTGAGTGCATAAATTATTGTAGTAAAATGAAAGAATTTATCTTTATGGCTTTATATATTAGATGTGTACAAATTAATTTGACTAATTGATTTAAAAGACAATGCTTGGGAAGTTTGAAAAGTTTTTCCATATACCAGTGTATTTGAACAGCGAGGGAGACGCTGCTATTTAGCCAAATTTGAAAACTATAGATGCAGTATATATAATATGTCCGTAGCTTCTGCATATCCAGCCCGGTGACTAGGCGTTTCAAATACTTTACTACCATACTCAATTTTTTACAAAGTTTTATTAAGCTTCGCCACAAGAACAGGGTCACCACAACAGCTAGGATGTGCCAATGGACGATTCCCCTTTTAGACAAATTGTGGAATTGGGAGTATTCACTAACACAGTTGGAAAGAACATCCTAAATTTATCAAAATTGTGAAGTTTGGTTGCAAAACATTGGAAAATATGGAAAATATAATCCTGTGAAGTTTGCGAACTTTGCGGACTTTTGTACTATATGCGCGGAGAAGTGTAATCAGCATTCGAAATTTGAATGCGTCTCGCGCATAATACAAAAGTATACAGAATTTGCAAACTTCACAGGGCTATATTCTCCCCTATTTTACAATATTTTGCAACCAAACTTCACCATTTTTCTAAATTTAGGATGCTCTTCCCAGCTCTGCTAATGAAAATTCCTAATTCAAAAGTTTGCCTAAAAAGGGAATGGTCCATTACTGTGGGCCCGCAATTCATATCTATCATGTTTTAGAAATGTTTTCTATGATCATGGAAACTATACGACCATGCATGCAGATTATCTGTTACTAACCACAGTTAATACTGTTACTGATATAAGCAAAATACACAATGTATTGAAAATGATGGTTCAACAGTTATTTTTATGGCGTTTTCTATAATGGGCGATGAAAATAGTAGTTTGATAAAACTTACTGTAATCGTGTATAAATTGGTGTTTGAACAAAATAATGAATGTTTTCATTCATATGGAATAGTACAAAATCCCATACTTCCCCTCATGAAAATATTTATATCATTGCATTCGTAAACATTTTATGTCCCAAATATTTCTAGTATTTTTATCATTTTTAGCCAGGTATGTCAATTAATGAGTTGAATTACTGCCAACCTTAGGTATTACTAACTGTACCTATGTATGCGTGTACTGATTGCGGAATTGTCCTCGTACTTCCTCGGCACTTTTTACAAAAAATTGAATATTTTAGACAAACATTTGAAATACTTCACCTTTGAGTTGCATGTCTTGACGCGAGACTTTGGTAACTTCACAACTCAATCGATATAATCTATCGTGAAATGTGGTTCTGTACTACAGGAATTTTCCGGACTGTGCAGATACAGTTCACATGCTTTGAAAGATAAATATAATTTGTATACGAAGTCAGTTAAATTTGTACATAAACATCAATGAGCTAAGTATTTGTCATGCTGCTATAATGTTTGCTGAAAAAATACTATTCAGGTTTCTCGATTCGTTTGTACTCGGGTAGACATTCATACAGATGTGATTCCCGTTTTTTCTTTGATCCATTTGAGTTTTTTGGCAATGTTTGTGTACGCAAGATTTTGAGGATCTGAGTGGCATGCTTCCATATCAATAGCATCATTTAATATATCTTGGCCCCAGCTTAATACACCACCAAGATACGCGGTATATTTGTTGTTGACTCTGTCACTGTAGTGTTTGTTTGCTTTTCTGGCGAACACTAGTGGTGAGCCACTATCGCCTGCACAACCTCCTTGAGGACTACCTGCACATATCATATGACTGGAGAAACTGTAATGTCTGCAATCTCGTGCCCTGCGGACTCGTACAGTTTTCTTTTGCAAACCATTCATGCCAATGTTAGTGAAGACTAAGGCGGGCTCGCTTCGATTTCTTAAAAAGGTTTGTTGCATTTCAGGACTGGGAATGCATATAGACCGTACGTTTTTAGTAAATGTGATCGATGTTGATAACTTGACAAGGGCTATGTCATTCTTGCATTCTGTGGACCGTGGGTCACAAGACGAATACGGAATTATCTCGGAAATATCGTATGAATTCTCATCATTTGTATAAGCTTTGTAGGATATAATGCTTTGAAGTGAATGACCAGCTGTTAGTACCCACTTATTGCTCAGAATAACACCCAAAACGCCATATTTCTTCGCTTCCACTGTAAACCAACCGCTCATAATTGTGGTGAAACTGACTAGCCATGGCCACTGGTCTCTGTTGGTATCTTTCCAACGTCTTGTTTCTTCAATCTGATTGCCGATATGACCGCATTCTAAAAGAATTGACATTGGACTTAGGCTATTTATATGTTTCTTTCGTTCTTAGACATGCAGTAAAACCCCGTTGTAAAAAATCCTCGTTAAAAATTCCCTGAATTTCAAGTCAACCCATTTGGGATTAACGTGTACCTCGTTTCATTTCCTGGGTAATTTAACCAAGAATCCTTGGTTGAATAAACCAGATTGTTTTGTTGGATTATTATCCAGGATTCTTAGGAAATGGAAATCAGATATTTGTAGAATTCAGCGGAAACCCTATCAGGATCTTCAAGTCTCGAAGATTGATTACCAGCCTGGTATTAAGGTAATCGCAAACGGTTTTTGGAAATGTCTTTATCACGATTAAAAATAATCTCCAGGATAACTCGAGTTCACTGACAAATTCCGCTTGGAAACATCACGGTTCACTCTTCCGATAAATGATGTAAAACAAAGCTAAGTTTTCTTATATACTGATGATGAAGACATTGATAATACCCAGAAACCGATAAATATGGACATTGAACGCATTTTAAACTGGTTTTCAGACAATAATTTTAATGGCCAATTTAAAGAAAGCAAAAACAGTTTTATTCGAGACTCAGCACAAGACCTTATTTTCGAATCAAAATGAATGGATTCGAGTATACTAGCGTTCAATGGAAAAAAATTTGAACGGCTGCATGAAGAGTTCGTCTCTCATATCGGATACGACATAACATTGGTCCATATAAGTGAAATCAGAAATAGAAAAATGTGTTGGTGAGATGTTTAAACGCTTTTATCGTATTAAAAGCACTCATGGAAAGGTGTAAGCCTGGAAGCCTGCCTATGCAAGACCGAAGCTGAACGAAAACGTTTTGCCTATCAAGGCACATTGAATGATTTTCATTAACTTCCCAATGACTAAATAGTGGTCCATTATCAATAAACATTGCAATAGACTATTTGCTGTATGATGTCATAAAATACAAGGGTCATGATTCTGGCGATTGCGGGACAATGGCCGCAAGAGTGGTGTTTTGAGCCAAAAATATCGAATTTCACACTGTTTTAAAATGGCAGTTTTATCAAAATCTTCTTTAAAAACAAAAATTTTCTACTGCTGACTTTGCTACCGTCCAGAAGATTTCTATCCACTGTACCTGTAAAGTCCATTGTAGTGCTGCATGTTGTTCGATCTTTGGCTAGGAAGAAACCGTCTCTACACATACAGTAATATCTGTAATTATCGGAAAACAAGATATCGATAAAATAAACAGCGAAGAGATGGGTGTATATTTTGTTTGTACTGGACAGGAAAGGGCAACGTCAAATGCCCCTGACAACAGAGGTCGTACTCCCAATTTCAATTTCGTGCAAACTTAGAATTAAGGCAGATATGTGACCACGATTTTTCCTTTAAACTATCATGACGACAGCCTCTAAACTGTCCTGATAAACGTTTTAAAACATTGACGTACCCTCCTTTTATGTTTACACAAATGTGCTGACACGGATTTCTTAGATCAATATCGCACTCGTTAATATCCTCACACGAATGACCATCGATGCCTACTTTGTAACCACCGGGACACGCGCATTTGTATTTTCCTATTTCGTTTATACATTTGTGTTCACACTTTCCCTTTCCATTGTTTTCTAAGCATTCATTGATATCACTGCATGATTTGGATCTAAAGGAAGAATAATTTGTTCTATTATTATTGGGATAGTTCACTTTGATAAGATGATTTATGTTGCATCATTCCCTACTTCAAGTCTTTAAATTATTTAAGTTCTACAATTTACCCTTTAGGTACATTTTCAAAGCCGTTTTTACATCTACAACGGTAACCACCATCGAAGTTTTCACAAATTTGTTGGCATCCACCATTACTGTTAGCACACTCATTGTTATCGATGCATGCCGTTTCTTCTGCATTCGTACTGTAACCACGCTCGCACTCACATCTGTGTCTGTTGGAAAAACCACGCATGTTATAAACGGCAGTGGTGTGAAGCAATAAAATTGCCTGTAGAAGGGGACAATGAATCAATATGTGAACAATGAATCAATGAATGAAATCTACGTATATTCACGCACTGTATACCCTGTAATTGCTCTACCTATATGCAGTAATTCCCTCGCCTATAACTACACTAGTAATTGCTTCGCCAATATACAATAGCTGTACTACTTTAGCCATACAGTACATATAATACCCCTCCTATTTATCATATACTTTGACCTACCCTCCAGGAATATTTATACACCGATGACAATTTGGAACACCAAAGATGCATTCGTCAATATCTTTACAATGATGATGATTCAGATAGGAAGTTGAGTAACCCTTTTTGCACCCACAAGAATAACTGCCATGTGTGTTTTGACATAAATGTTCACAGCCACCGTTGTTTAGTTCGCATTCGTCTGTGTCTGCGAAAAAAGAACGACATCAGATAAACAATGACCAAATTCATAAAACTTGCCCGACTTGATAATATGTTTTCAAGTAGTAACATTCCAAGTTGAATTATGTCTAATTTCACATCCTTATAAAACTAAAGCCTAAAATACTTGATTCTTTAAAAAATAAAAATTATTACGATCGCGATTTTTAAACCTATTGGTTTTACTGACAGAAACGTTCGAAGTACTTTATTTTCTCAAATTATAGGGGTCAGATAAGCTCTTACTCGTTAACATGCAGACAATCCGTCTGTTCGCCCTTAATGCCGAAATAATTAGACACTTTCAAATTCAAATTAGCTGCAACCAACCTATTCTATTAATTTGACATAACTTGAATAACGATAGCAAAAACACAAGGTCAAACGGGAATAATTTCCGTGTGCATACAGCAGGTTCGTTGACATTGAAGTGTCAACATATATTTTTGAACAAATTAAAATTTGGATGTCTTGTTATTAATGAATTGTCAATTGTTTGAACATACCACTTCATGTACAAGGTGTACACAGATATTTACCTTCACAAGTATTTGTAATGGCCCCCTCTTTCAGTCCATGTCGACATATACATTTGTAGCTGCCCTTTGTGTTGATGCATTGTCCTTCACAAATTTCTTTTTTAACACTGCATTCATCCACGTCTAAAAGGTAAACCAAAATAAGAAAATAACTATATTAAATTTTGAACTTTATTTCCCATGCAAGGAGTTCAACTCCACAAAAAGATGAGGAAGTAAGATATATGCATGTATTTAAATGATCGTACATTGTATATACGGGGACCCCCCCCCCCCACCCCTCCTAAGTGACACTACAAATTATCTCATTCTTCTTAAATCGCTTTTAGGCCTAGTTCTCATTCACCACAATTCGTCAGCGACATGCATTATCGCCGGTTATTCGTCATTAGTAAAATTCTATGTGAATCCTACGAGAACCAGGATTAATAGGGAGAAGGCTTTTGCATATATTTACTCTCCCAATAATCGTGCTATTTTAAATTCCAAGCGTGTTTAAAAGGTGGGTTTCTTTGGAATGAAACCTTTTGTATGAAACCTCGCGTGGTGTCGAGCACAGAGCTCCACTCATAGATCTGGAGATGACGTTCTCGAATAAGCGCAGAGACCACCAACATGCTATCAAATCAGAATGATTAAGGTCTGTGAATACTGGAAAGATTTCTTGTCCATGCATAAATTAAATCTCAAATTTTCAAGAATTAATTTATGCAACATTATAATATAATACATCAAGAAAATTTTTTCGAGCAAAATATCTCTATGATAAATTGCACTAGAAGCAAACATTTGCAATGTAAACCTAGAATATAGTTAGCATTCTCCTCTCGGCCAGGATAAGTAATCCTTCAAGTCTTAACAGACCTTACTCTTTTAGAGTTAGGTCTGTGAACAGGCTACCAACATGCCTGAATTGCTTGGAATTTTCAACATACTTAGAATGGATTTTTGATATATACTGATTAAAATTCGAAGACAAAACGTGGCTTAAAGTTTGACTTGGATACCTTCGCTTATACACTGTTTTCATGATACGTATTCGTTTGAAACCTCGAAAGGTAGGAACATTGCATGACAATACGAAGCCAGAGATATTTTTCGCAAAGACAATCCCTAGTTCGAAGTCGAACGATATTACTATTTCTTAAAACAGGAGGGAGTGAAAACTTTAGAATTGCAGTCACTTGTTGTGGTCAGTGGTAAATCACAAGAAAATACTTATTTTCTGTCATAACTTTTTGCGTCACGCGTTGGCCATATTGGTGTCTTCGCTTTTTGACTGACGAAAGTAGGTCAATCTCCAGATGTATAAATAGAGCTCAGTGCTATTGACACAACGATAAGATAGTGTTTTCCTTGATCAAGAGTTGTTAATGAATTTGATGAAGTATACTTAATGTACGTGACTGTTTTTAATAGTGACACTGCTTTCACTGACCATCGCATGTTTTGCCATTAGCTCGTAAATAATAACCATTGTCACAACGACATTTTTTAGTTAAAATGCCAGAACTATTGACTATCGTTTCACAGCTATGATCACATTCATTATTTTTACAGGGATCTATAAAAAAGCGAACAAAAAGATTTTATTTTAGAGAGAAAAAGGAAAAGACTAGTTTTGAAAAGGCGTGAATATTTTTATTGCGAGCTGTTTCAGGACTACATTAGACAACGTACTCGTTCGCTACACAGTGGTTGTGGTACCTATTTGAATGGTGCAATTCTTTTCATCAGAACCATCCAAACAGTCTTCTTCCCCATCACAAACCCACGTCTTTGATATACATTTTCCATGATCACATTTGAAATTCGACGATGGACATGAGCAATTTTGTTCATCCGAACTATCTCCGCAGTCACTTAATCCATCACATTTCAACCGGATGTCAACACAACGATTTGAGCTTTTGCATTGGAAGCAAGGTGCATGTGTGCTGGAAACTGAGGCAGCTAAATGGGTGTAAATTTAAGAAAGTCATCAATTTGACAAAATTTAGATTTTTGTCATCTTGCTTGTCAGAGCAGAATGTTGGTGGGTGTTTGTGTGGACATATTATGTAATCCTTCTATAAAGCAGCAAATGTTCATAGTTGTGTATACCTCTCATGGCAGCTTTAATTTATCAACACAATAGTTTAAGATGTATTCTTCGTGTTAGAGGTTAAGGAATCGTAGAAATTATGAACATAATTTATTTCCTCGACCTTGTGTTAGGGTTTTATCATTGCTGTTGTGCTGCTGTGTACTCGTATATTTTGTTCTATATTTGAGGTGTGTGTTCAGAAAGTACGTAAATACGCTCTTGCTCGGACTCGAGCTTGGATTCGAGCTCGCAATTCAAACATAATTTGGGTTGAGGTTAGGGTTAGGGTTAGGGGAGTCTGGGCTCGAGTCTGGGGCTCCATTTCTAGTATATCTTTTGTATATTTCATATCTTCTCACGCTACATATACGATTTGTTGTGTCACTTGCGAGTAAATGCCAAAAAATTGTTGTACTGATACAATACGAGGCTTAAAAAATCGATGTCAGACCATTCATATTTCATTGATCCTTTCTCGCAAAAAAACAGTTAATTTCCTTGTAGAGTCACTTAAAAGTGGTAACACGAATATCCGCACTTGTCCTAATTGTATGGAAACAAAACCAGTTCTTTAAACGTTAGAGTGATAATTTTGCTCCCCATAATTAATATTTCCTTTCACATGAGAAATTAGTGACTGAATGAGGCTTTATTCCTTCCCATATTCATATTGGTAGGGTATTTGTGCATGGCAATAATATAGAACACCGTTCATGTGACCTTGATACAGGATTATACAATGTGCTAAATGGAACCAGTCTCGTATTTACTGCAGTCCTATAGTATGGTCAATATACAACGGCATACCGTAATCAAATGTCGAGCTGAAAATAAATTTTATAATTATTTCCGCTGCATGTCGATGAAGAAACTGATGTGCAGTGAATATGTTTTTTTTTATCATTTTATTTTTTAACAGCTGCTTTTGGTAATTTGAGTGTCTCTACTGCGTGCTTTACTTACAGTGTATGGTGACGGCATTCTATCATAGTGATTACCCACTTCTGAAATGAGGGTCGCGATTAGAACTGAAAATTGTATTAGGCGCTGTGGCGGTCGTTTACGGAACTTAAAAAACAAGACTAGCTTTTTTCAGTTCTACGGATGTGTTCGGAAAACACAGTGATAAATCTTTCACAGCTAAAGCGACAGCGCACAACAGTAAACGAATTATATTACCCCGTGCTGCTGAACCAAATTTAAAAAAAAATGGAAGGGTGGCCGCCCTGGCTGACCAAACGTAAAATCATTGATATCATTATGTTGTGAGAAAAGTGTTCCGCTGCTACGTTATGCATATGACATTGCCCACTTAACTTACTTTCGAAGGTTATACCATTTGAAAATTTTTTTGTGTGGGGGGGGGGGGGTGGCCAGCGCCCTGCTATTTCACAAGCTAAGCTTTTTCACATATTCTTTCACATTTCCCATTTGACGTTTCTTTCGTCTGTACACAGCAAAAAATGAACAAACTGTTCTGGCCTGATGAAAACAGCAATGAACAATGTTTTGCTGCCCACATTGTCCAATGTTGTCAACAATATTGTTCAACATTGTTACACCTGATTGCGGGCTAATTCAGGCTCAACAATACTGAACAATATTGTTGACAACATTGAACAATGTGGGCAGCAAAACATTGTTCATTGCTGTTTTCATCAGGCCAGAACAGGTTGTTCATTTTTTCCTGTGTAGTATATAGAATGTGGCTATTACAAAAAATCTTGGCAAGACGGTGAATTGAACTCATTATTATCATTCTATCAATCTGAATTCAATAAAGATTCTTCTTCCAAACAGTATTGATGCAACGCAGTTGTCATGATTAACTTCTCTATTTACGTGTGTGGCCGTATAGCAATCACCTTGCAAGCCTACAGCTACGCAAAAGGATTTTTGCAAATCTCTAAATCCTATGCAACATCCGTTTCATATCCCAGGCTTTTATAATCGGATTATACCTGTACGTCCAAAATGTTCTAGTGTCTAAAACGATTTATTATGGCTTTTGCTCTAAGGCTGGCCGGAGCAGCTTATGACATATCATTGTCACTGCAAAAGACATTCAAAATGTATTCAGTTTGTCAATGTGTTCGTATATAATTAGCTGACTTTGATTTTCCAGAAATGCTCGTTTTATTTATATAGAGATCCAGTTATAATTGACTTAACGAAAAATTAGTTGGAAAAGCTTCCACTATTTAAACTATGTTTATTTTAGCACAATTAGTACTTAAAATCAGCAACTTCTATTCATATTTTTCCATTAAAGTTGTTGTCTGAAATTTTAAATGAGTTTCCTATCTTATTAAATTGCATTAAGAGGGACTGCGGGACAAACCCCCTCTACTCTGCTGTGCAGTAAGGCTACAAAACATTCAAGGTTACCAAACTGCGGCGAACAATCGAGTGTCCAATTCGCAACAAATAGCATGCATGCACTTTGGCGGAGTTCGTGTTTTCAAAATTGATGCACAAAATGTAGGAAATTGTGAGGTAATTTCATTCCCAATGAATTAGTTTTTAAAATCTTCCTGGGCACTATCTCTTCGCCCCTACCGTAGATGGCTAGCTCTTCATCAGCGGTTACTTTTTAAATACAAAGTGACTTTAATCACTAACAAGAATTTAAGAGATGGTTTGGTCTCTCCTAGATATTCCTGTTTCTTTAACTAATGACTTTCATGTACATGCCAAGCACTGCTATTCGGTGTTTCTAATTTCTGAAGTCTTTTCCGATATGGATAATAAAATTTCCTATCGCATAGTCAGATCTTAGACTTTTTTGCTCTGACCAAACGACTTTACAGTATAAATGATATCGAAACATTTTTACTCGTAAATTAGACATAAAGCAATTTTTGAATATAGATGTAAAATAAAAACCATCAGGTAAAAAGGAAAAGCGAAGCCGATTGTTTTGATACAAAACAATATTGCTCTGAGTCAATTTATGCACTCAATTTGGAACAGGTTATTCCCTAATCAACTCAGGGTTTTAATGAACAGATACACATAAATTGCGGCTAAATTTAGAACACGGAAAGGTCCATAATACATACCTTGCAGACATTTGGTGTAAGAAAATGACAGTGAAACCGAAATTGTTTTTGAGTGTAAAGTAGGTTATGTAATTTATAGAACACCAAGGCTTTGAAGAAAGCTGGCCAAGTTGCAAATCCATTCTCAATCGCCGGGGATAACGATTGTATAAATCCTTCTTTATTCACAGTGATAGATAAGTATCCCTTAAGGCCTAGGATTAATATTATTGCTTTTGCCTTTGCCAAAATTTCTTAAATAACTCCTACCTGGTGTTTTTTCAGGTCAAGGTAAACCTAACCGATTATATCTCATCAGTGCGCTTTGCAGGCATTCTGCAGATTTTCAAGTTTCACAAAAGAAATTGATAAATTTCTTGTAAAAATAGCACATGGGTGTGAACAATCTTCTATGGAAAACATTCTGGTGTATTAAATAAGGGAATCTGTTCTCAGGAAAGTTCCCCTGCTATGCACAAAGATTCTGCCCCCTCCCCACTTTAAACTCCCTATACAAACTACACAACTGCAAGTCCTCAGCACGAAATATGCGTGTGTTAGGGTTAGGGTTAGGGTTAGGGTCCCACCCCCACCCCCCCCCCCCTTGTGCATGGACTTAACCCCTCCTGTAATTAACTCTCCTTCGTAGTTCGCATTAAGCAACAAACAATAAAATCCGCCGGGCTATGCCACTGCAGTGTTATATTGTGTTCATTCTATGGTGAAAGATGGCTGCTTTATTGCTTCTTATTAAAGACACAAAGTGAAATCTTTGTCAACCTCATTGATAGGTCGTTTGCATTTGCAACACCTAAACCATGGAGAAAATAAATCAAGCAAATACGAATTACCTTTACATGTACCTACATGCATGAGGCTGCAAAATTATCGACATATGGTAATTCATGAATTATATAGAAATCTCAAATGAAATATAGGCCTTTTCCGAATTCCCCTGTATGGATGACCAAAAAACAATATGCCAGTCGAAGTTGAAGAGCAGTGAAATTACTGCCGGCTTAACTATTTAATGTTTCAAGGTTTTTAGTACAACGGAACTCAAGACAATACCATGAGATGTTAGCTAGTTCAATATGGAAGATCGCAAAGGTCAGCTATTGTCTCAAATATTTCATTCAACCCATTACCAATACGAAATCCGGTGATGATTGCTAGGTCATTTTTTTATACCCAACTACAGCATTCATATAGAGTGAGAATATCCACGAAATCGTGTTCACTTCGATATTGTGGACAAAACGAAGCGGATTAACTATAGGTGATTGTCGTCATCAAATAATATAATAGTTGTAATTCAATCGCATTCGTGGCATGTTTATATTTGTCGCATTTATTTTTGTGGTGAAACCAGACATGACGCAAATCACATAGTTACAGCAATTTACTATTTAGGCGTTTAGTACTATTCACTGTACTTTGGTGATTTTTTGCTTTTGCTTGTTTTGAAATTTGGCACATGTTCTCTTAACCCTTGCCCTACACAATGCTATGCAGCAAATATCACTGATGTATAGTCTTTATTTTTTTTTGCCGGTATAATTTTGTAATTGGGATATTAGTTCAATAATGTGAATCGTTTTACAATATGTTTTTAGTGATATATTTATCTTGCGTGAAAGTATAGACAATTTGGCTATGGGTAAATTTACTCTTTCTTGTATCATTGTCATTGAACATTCTCTTGTATTTTGCAAACATGACTCATAAGCATATCGCGCGATAATCATAGGCTTTAGATTCCTAACACTTATTTGATATTTCTGAACATATGGAACACAAATATATCTATCTATCTATATTTATAGTTTGAATCAAGATGCCAACCAGTCTACACATGCTAAGCAATGCAGTAAATGGTTAGCTGACGAATTAACCTAAACATTACAACAGCTCAACCGGAATTCGTTTACCAAAATGATCTACGATGATTATGTATATAGATTCTGAAGTATATGAATTGTGTCAATATGCGTAAATTTATTATATATATATATATATATATATATATATGTCTAATCAAGTATGTAAACCTAGTGTAAAAATCATATAACCCAGTTTATTAATCAATTACTCGATATTGAATGATACACGATACTGTTTATGTAAAGAGTGACTACAGTTAACATAAGTCTTTTATATTATATTTAGTGACTCATCGCCGCAAAGTTTACGTTAATGTCTATGTATGTTGTATTTTAGACCACAGTGGATCACCGCAATAACGCAAATGGTTACAGCATGACTGCGTTAAGATATGCAATAATCAGTTTAAACTAAACCATTAACATTAGATATTTTGAAACTGTAAACATAGATAAGAAACGATAAAATTAATCTTACCTGTCATCGTAAGACCGTATGGTATGGCCAAGAAGACGAATGCCAGTGATCTGAACAGAAAATCGAAATTTACAATTCTAGTCATTAAACGATATTCTTTATCTGACATAACTACCGCAGGACTCCTTTATTTAATCTTTTTATCAAGAGAAGTAGAGGTTTAAACTTTAGTTTGGACAATATCAAGATATTCTCTACTGAATAACACCGTCTGACGTCTAGGTACTTCCTATAACGATACAGTGACATGTATGATTGATTTTTTAGAAGCGAACAAGTTATCATAATTTTACAACCAGACAGCTTTTCAGGATTGAAAAGTATTGTAAAGTACTTTCAATCTTTGTCTCGAATGATATTTATACTAAGCGCACAATTCGAGCCAAATAAATCGATGCGCACATTCCGTCTTGCGCAAATGGTTTTATATCCGTCTACTTACAACGATCCAGTGATGAAACCACGATCCATTATTCTGATATAACTCTCTGTATTGTGAACAGTTACGGTATAAGTACACAGAAGTTTAAAAGTGTAACCGAGATCCAGTGCGTAAAGACAAAAACTGACCGAGTTGACAAGAGACGATGTTTTTCATAGGCCTATAATCACTTATAAATAATTAAGTGTCAAAGATTAACCAATCACGGAATGATCTACTGATAAGCCGGTTGGATGCCAAACATGACTGCTGTGACGCTCGATTAAATTAAAGATAAATAAAGAATACGTGCAAATTACAACATTATGTGGATTTTAGGGCCAAGCCGTATAACACAGACTGGGAACTCAAGTATCGAAAGTTGACACCATTAACACAAGGTTAGATCACGTGTAGTAAAACATGTCGGGGCCAATGATATGTAAAATAAACTATGAACACAGAAGCTTGTTAGACCACTAGAAAAAATGTTGAATCACCGCAGATTTCTCGACATGAAGTTAACGATAATTTTACGTGCACTCGTATTTCTCGAACATTTAAACAATAATTTATTCCATAGAGGCATAGACTAATTTTGTATGACACTATATAGCATCTTATTTCATTTTTCTCACATCTGTCGAAGGCTGGCGCTGAAAATTCGTGTGTGGCTATGTAAAAATTCAGCTAGCGTGTGACCGTAGTATAGTAATTGTAGATCTTCTATAATGTATTTGGGTTGGACGGGGGAACCTTGCAGGTTAATACCCACAGTTTCAAAATAATGAATTGAGTCGCAAAATAACATAATTAAGGAAATGTAATGCTAAATTGAAAAATGAAACTCAAGAGCTCATTCGGTTGCCATAATCTATAAGTGATAAACGCAATTAGCTTTTCGTCGTTTTCAAAGGCGGAAAGTACACAAAGGTTTTAAAACCCCATGCGTGGCTTAAGCGTTGGCGGTAATTCCTTCAATATTTGTCCTATTTATCAATATAAACATTGAGAGGAAAGTGACAATTCCTATGATTTTAACAGTCCCACCTACATGGCCTACTTAATGTTTTACACAAATCCGTTTCACACTTTTACTCTACATTTTGCCATAGTGATCTGCATATTTGTGTAAAGCAGCATGTGTAGACCCTGCTGCATGCGGTGGCAGCCAGACGTCTTCACTCTTCGACCTCTTCTAGCCAACGTTGTTATCATGCGTGGGGTCTCTCTATTTTTTTAATAAATAAAAAATTATTTGATTGGCTAATATAAATGCATTGCCAAATCAACAATTCCAATTGTTGATTTAAAATCCACAAATAGATTTGATATAAATTGTCTCACTCGAAAACAAGACTAGATATATGATATACATACAACCCTAGCAAACGCATTAATCATATTAATTCTCTAATATACAACCCTTAGGAAACGCTTTGAAAAAGAGTGAACACTGACAGCTAATATGTGCACGTCCTATAAGCAGAAATGGTTGCATTAAGCCATTAACACTTGCGGGGAAAACACCATGCATGTAGCGGTATTACTCAGCATATTATACCCACTAAAATATATTAAAGGTTCAAAGGTAACAAGCTAGCTGTGGTCTCTGTGTACGACCTTCGGTCACGTCTTAGCAACGGCGAAAACGTAAATTGTTCTGTGACTGTAGACTGTAGATTCAAAATTATTTTAACTTCCTATTTATTGTTTGAAGTTTCTGTCTGATATTGAACGCAATAATTTATTTTCACGCCATTTTAACCCAGGTCAAGGAAATTAATGGCTTGAGAAAGCTAAGCTGTTTTTGCTTGGTAAAATAGTGTTAAAACATTCATCCCTTTTTAGCCCATGGTTTAGGTCTGCATTATCCAAGTACAATTAGTAGCAATCGTTTAGCGTCCTAGAAATTTCTCAAATGTGAAAACTGCTACCCCGACGTTTTAACAAGGATTTGTTTTAAGGTTGTATAGGTTACAGTTGCCTAAAAATATTGAAGTAACTTTGATGTGCTATCGTTGAAGCCATGCAGAACTTATTCGACTCCTGGACTTGTTTCACGACTATAAGTTCTAGTATCTACGCAGTCCTAAAATTGGCTCGGTGGCTGTAATTTAAAAAACGAAAACTGCTCTAGCTTGTACTATAAGGCATCGCAAAACAACTATCGCGCAGTTAATTAAAGCTCTAACCCGAACGAAAGCTTAAGAAAGCGATTAGGAAACTGCGTGGAAATATTTGAAAAGCACATTTCTTGATTGAACTTGACAATTGCATATCATGCAGTTGAATAGCAAACACTCGGAACAGTAAAAAAATTATTATGTTAGCTGACAACACCATCTTTACTCTCTACCTTTATTACGTGCAACTGCAAGTAAAACAGAGTTTATAAGTTGCTTGTAAACAGTGCTTCTTGTTCTGCGTCACTCATTCAAAGTAAAAACTGGTCTACACATTTCCGCGTCATGCACGAAATATTTGTTGAACTTAGCTAGGATATATATATATATATATATATATATATATATATATATATATATATATATATATATATATATATATATATATATATATATATATATAAATATATATATATATATATATATATATATATATATATATAAATATATATATACATAATATAAACAATTTGTGAATCATATATAGACACAGTGCTCAATACAATAGTAGAGCAAATAAGAATAAAATTAAAACAAACTTGAAATATTACATTTAGATTTTAATTCACTACAAATTTGAATTAAAATCTAAATGTAATATTTCAAGTTTGTTTTAATCTTATTCTTATATATATATATATATATATATATATATATATATATATATATATATATATATATATATATATATATATATATATATATATATATATATATATATATATATATATATATATATATATATATATATATATATATATATATGTATATATGTATATATGTATGTATGTATGTATGTAAAATATACACTCGTTTTTACAACAAGGCGAACATGCAAAAGGCTGCGTTTATGATTTCATTAACGTCATCGTCACCATCTTTTGACACCGAGATTTAGAACTAGTAAAATATTCTATTGTGCTTCACCATCAACATGGCTGACGTGCAAGTCAAGAATACGTGTATTTATCGATCTGCCGGTTCCCCTTTTCATCACTACCCTGCCTCAGCGTCTATGTGTTTATATATAATAATCAGAGTTCATTCTGGATTTTTATCAGTCGAGAACTGTGATCTATTAGAGCACAGACGCACGCTGACGCCATTTCAGCGACATACCAATTACGGCAATTTTAGAATTATCGGCAGCCAATGGCGTGCTTTGTTTCGTGTAGATCATGATCACGTCAAATGGTGTGCTAAAGTCTTTTCGTTGCACTTTAAAGCTTATTTTGGCAAAAAATTTCACATTTTTATTATATAAAACAAATAAATAACATTTTGCCGTTGTCTGTTCATTTATAGATACACGGTAGACGTCATAATGTGGTAAGAACATCAGTGACCCACTCGCCTAGGCGGCTCGTGACCACTTTTTTGTTCTCATGATGAGTAATTGATATGAGTGGTGGCAATTGAATTGAGTGGACTGTAATTTGTATAATGCTCATTTATGTTCATAGAGCATGTCACTTTGACGGGTTGTAATATTATACCTTGGTCAATTTTATGTATCATTTTTTTCTGATGATTGTTTTGAAAACACAACAGCTGTAGTGAGCTGTACGTGCAGTTGAAGAAATTATCGAACATACAATTTCAAGCTATAAGCTTTAATGTTCCGATTGAAAATCGGTAGTTGCGCTAGAACGTATTCTGACTCAGTGTTCACGCATACCGGAATTCTCTAAATTAAAAAAAAATCGTTAAGTACATAAACAACTCCAGACGTTTTCAAGTTTGAAATTTAAACAGAAAGAACCACGCAGGAAAAATGCAAATTGCCCGTTGGAATAAGCGCTTGTGTTAAGTTTTATAATCTCTCTCTCTATACATATATATATACAGTATAAGGTTGTCTTTCCAAAAGCGTTACTGTGAAGTATGAGCGCGCATGGAATGGTGGATTATTGTTTATTTAGACCGTGATACTCAGACACATATCTTTGTAGCAAGTAAATTTGCCGTCGTAAGTTTCCTATGTGTTCTCAATGCTTCAAAGAAACAATTCCGAGTTTAGAGGTGAAAAGTAATTCATCCTCCCTTGCGCGCTTGTTTACAGTTTATGCTTTTGCTTACACCACCCATATTGCATGTGCTAATTCTTGAAGTATTATGTATAATGTATGTCATTGCGGCCTTGCGAAACTGTGCATAACAAAAATATTACGCCAAACACGCATGTGATTTTTTAGTAATTCTTCTCCAACCGTGTAATACAAATCAAATTATTATTTTTCAACTTTTTTTAACAGTCCAGTCCTTTATTTTTGTTTTTATATTCGCAAAAATAGCAAGTGGCTAAGAAGGTATTAATAAGATTTAATTGTTTATTTATTCTTAACTTGCTGTAGCTAACATTTTTTTCTTAAATAATTTATAATTGGCTAATCAGACAGGTGGAATGAAATTAAACCAGGTATTTTTTATTATCAAAATAAAAAAGATTTATTTTGTTATTTTGTGTATATACTGTAAGTTTCACAAGATGAGTCGATGTTCTTTGATTCAAGTCGTTTCTGCGGGCCTAGTTTATTAAACGTGGGATCTATTGTTCGAATTGCGTTAAACACAACGATAGTTTTTCCAAAATATCATGCCTAGAAGACCCACTGTAATACTCAATAAGTGATTTGTTTTGAGTTTTCGGCTTTAGAGTGTTGATTCTATAAGACTGTGACAACGACAAAACTAAACTGTTTGTGGTCGACCATTCTGTTTGAGCAAAATATAATCTGGCATGCTTGACGTAAACATGCAGCATGGTTGAATAAACACCCACTCACTCTTTTTAGACCACCTTCAGTTATTGAGTGCTATTTCATGTTTTCATTCACTTTATCCCATCCCATGCCATGCCAAATACAAAGCATGTAGCATGCGTTTTGGATAAAAGTTAATCTGCTAAAATCAAGTGGCCGGTTTTACAATGCCAAAACAAATATAACTATACGTATGCTTTCACTCAGTCATAATTCTATGCATATAAGCACGTCAAATCAAGTATAGGACAATAAGTGTCGGATTTCTCGCCCTCGTGTATTGAGTTTAGCTCAAGATGCGTTTCGGAATTTGCTCAATATATATATATATATATATCGCGGAATTTGCTCAATATCGGAATTTCGATATTTCGATTTCGGAAATATCGAAATTTCGATTTCGGAATTTCGGAATTTGCTCAATATATATATATATATATATATATATATATATATATATATATATATATATATATATATATATATATATATATATATATATATATATATATATATATATATATATATATATATATGTATATATATATATATATATATATATATATATATATATATATATATATATATATATATATATATATATATATATATATATATATATATATACGAAACTGAAGAGTCAAAAGAAATGGACGTTTCCTCAACTTTGTTTCATTTCAAGCATTTCCTTTGCTTCGCGCGCGATCTAACAACGGTGGCTTGGAAACGAGACAAAATCTGAAAACTGCATTTATTCAGTACAAAACGACCAAGGATCGAGGGTTTTTATTATCGTTAAGCCCCCCCCTCCACACCAAAAAAAATTATTATAGCTAGTTTTTTACTTATAAATAATAAATACTGTCGCCTACTTGAAAATGTCCGTTAGTCTTACCAAAAGGAAATTATTAAAAATGAATAAGTCAATTCAAAAAATTTAGCCGGAAGGAAGTATAACAATCAGAACAATACATACGTGAACAAATTAAGCATGTTTTTCTCTGCAGAAAAATCCTGATGTTGCACAATTTGTTTTTTGTGAATTTTTAAAATTACACGAATTTCCTGGGTGCAGTTCACTTAATCGTAATTTAATTATAGTGACATTCGTGAAGCAAGTATACATTATAGTGACCTATAATAGTGAACTGATTTTGTCCCAGAGTTAGTTCTGAGAAGTTCGTAAACTAAATTAATAAATTATGCTACACTATGTTTTTCATCCGTTCATGGATAAACAGGGTAACTATGTGACCTCTATCGGTGAGCGTGTTCTGTTTGTATGAGGAATCATAAAACTGCAAATATTTTGTATTCACAATCAACGGAACACAATTCGAAATTGAAATAGTGCTAAATAATAAAATAGTAAATTAATGAAAGCGACCATATAAGGTTGCCTTTAAAGACAAATAATGATTTTGGGTTTGACCAGTCGTAGATTTTGCATGACTGTTATCATTATGAAAGGCTTATCGGCGTCAACATCGTGAAATGAAACATTATATGAACGCAATGAGCTGATAAATGCACACTTGACGCCACGTCCTTGCCACAAGGAGCTTTCTTTGTACGGTATTGTTATTTTATTGTTAAAATCCTAATTTGCGCGTGGTTTATGCCATTAATACGATACACAGTCTACAGCGTAGGTAGGAAATGTATGGGTTTAATTCCTAGGAAAAACATGACCGAATACCTGATTCTAATAGGTTGCAAACACTTGAAATATATTGTTATTTTAAAATATATAATAACGCAGGGTGCATATCAAAAACAATGTCCATGCATATAATAATTTTTTTTCTAATTCTGATTTGAGATGATGACTTATGTTTTATCTGGGACATCGCGTTTCGAGAGCAATCCCAAAATTTGTTCTACTTTCTCTTACAAGTGAGCTTAATGATGCAAAAATCGATGAGCCGTTTTATGCCCAGTGGCAAATAGGGCAAATGCAATGTATACGTTTTTTGCGAAATTTAATTAAACTGGTAGTGTTGTTCCCAGTTCGGCCCTTGAGATTGGCCTCGTATGTTTAACGTCATTTCAGTTGATCCTTGATACTGATTACGAATAATCATGTTATATCGAATCATGGAAATCATGGAATCTCAAGAGATTGTAGTTCGGAGACAAAATCTACAAAGTCACTGAAGGTGTTGTTTTATAATATCGAAGTCGGGAATCACGGGTGGCACGAATTCGGCTAACTTGTGTATAGCCAGCGCTTTCGGGGGGGGGGGGGGAATCGGGAAGAACAAGTCTGGCATGCAGTTAGTGCGCTGGGCCTCTCGCCACCGAAAAAACGGCAAAATAAAGTCAGGTGTGTGTATTTCATCTGAGAGAGTTCTGTCGTTATCTCTCCTGAGCTTCTCTTCCTATGGCATAAGTCGTAGACTACTATGGGCTATGCATAAGTAATCCAGAAAACTGAATAATATAGAAATTTCTGTAATTCTTTATTGGCTTTTCCCCACTTAGCTGCATTATTAAAATTATTGCCAATTGAAATTTGTTTTGATAGCTTAATTCAAGGCAACGCGTTGCTTTTAGTCCAGTGTGATAATACTGAATTTTTATGCATTTTTAAGTCGATAAGTGTAACTCGTTAATTAATGTTTACACTGCGTGGAATTACATAATAAGGTTTGCATGCGATCTTTAAGAAATATTCATGAAAACATTTCCCGGTCCGTGTTAATGTAGATTAGTATCAACAACAGTGAAAGCCAAAAATTGACGGTGGAAACACGACGCCCACAGGACGGAGTGTTTTTCAGAAAATTTCGAGTTTTTCCAATTTTCACGAGTGTTGATATAGCTGCATCATTTTTTTATATTATAGCACAAAAATAAAATTACTTCAAAAATGAAGAGACCAAAAGTGATAGGAGCTGTACAACACGGCTCTGGGCCAATGAGCGTTCAGAATTAAAAATGCTATATTATAATAACTAAGGAAACCCCATGACTTAAACAATTAGTAATTTTAGGACTGTGATTGATGAATTTTGGAGCAATACTCACGATGAGGACTATATTTTATGTACAATTGTTGTCCAACAACGATAATGAGTTTTTATTTTCTGCATGTTCATTTTCCATACTTGTATTACATTGACAGCTTTAAGTTAGAGTTAAATACCGAGAAGGAGGGATTTATGGCGTATACAGCCCGCGAGGACGCGCAGCGTCCGAGGGCTGTATACGCCATAAATCCCTCCTTCTCGGTATTTAACTCTAACTTATTTTATTTTTGTCCCGGTTTTCTAGTAGAATCTTTCGACTTTAAACAATTTAAGTCGAAATTCGTCGAGATTTTTCCACAAGTTTGATCTAATTATTTATTCAAGAACTGTATCTGAGATACAGCCCGCGGTACATCAAAGAAAACCGGGACAAAAATAAAATAATTGATAATACCGCCCTGAAGTTCCCAGGTGTTCAAGACTAGACTTTAGCGAACTTTGATGCGATCATGCGAAGCATGCAGTCTGCTTTTTATTTTCGCTTTATATCTTTGAAGACAAAAATTAGATTTTTAATAAGGTGGTTGCAGATAACTCCCCCTCTGTATTGATCTAGCAGTGTTTTTTTTCCTTCTTATTTTTATAAAATAAGAAAAAAATGTTTATATTCGAGAAAAGAATGCTTCAACCACTGATGACACTTATCCAAAATCAAAAACAAAACCGACGACAGGATTGTTTTCCATTTTCTCCAATATTAGTACAGGTGGCTTTCAAGCAATGGCCTGCGATACTTTAAAACAAAAGTAGGTACAGGCTAAGTAATGAGATTATCGTAATATTCTATTGTTGTTGTGACTTTATTTCAGCAGGGTAGCCCATTCAGCGCTAAGCTGATATCCATAGGGGCCCTGCATCAACTTATATATCTATTTCCAACAATAAAAAATACAATTAATTATATCCAACATGAAACTACAGGTCAAGCGCACAATGTGTATAAAACACTTAAAAACTATGTCTTTGTACAAGTGACTTAAATTTAGTCAGGGACACTGCATTTTTAATTTCATCAGGAAGATTGTTATAAAGCAGTGATCTTGAATATATAAAAGATCTCCTCCCACGCTGAGATTCGGTTTAGGTAAATGTAAATTATTTTTCCTTCTGGTATTGTAAGAATGAATACTTGAATTCCTTGTAAAATATCCACTTAAATATTCTGGAACTAAATTGTTCAAACATTTAAAAACTAAAACACACTTATGAATTTTTCTACGAGTAGATAGTTCTACCCAATTTAAAATGTCAAAGGTATTTCTAGAGCTTTCCCGTTGTAATATTATCCTTGCTGCACGAGTCTCAAAAATTGCTCGTCTGTTTGTATGTTTGTCGTCGTCGGTGTCAGAATCGGCGTTCATTGTGTACATTTGGTGACATTTAGGTGCATCTTAGTTACATTTGAGTACTTCATATTGAACATTTACGGATAATTACATATATATTGTGGATAATACGAAATTCAACTTTGTGTCCATTTTGTCCTATGCAGACGGAGTCAACGCCTTACCAGACGTCTTGTTGATATTTCACGCCAGCCTAGTGTTTTCATTTTTTGTGTTGATGATTTTTTGTGGATTTCAGGCAATGTAAAACGGCAGAAATGCAGTGAGTTGTAAATGACTTCCGCTGGGTGGTATTTTTATAAACTCCATGGGAAAGTTGGAAAAAATATGACTGGCAATTAAGCGCTGGATTTCTATAGTCCGTATCAGATTTCCAACTAGGAAAACACCGGTACTGCATGTGACATATGCATGGGTGGCCGGGCTGCAGTACATAGACTTGCTGCAAGTCTACTCGCTCACAACACTTTGCGCGCTCACACTTTGTGCGCTCACACTTCGCCCTAATTGTTGTGTCGCACGCAAAGTGTTGTGAGCGAGCGACCGATTTGTGGCAAGTTTACTGTAGTATAGGGAAGGATTTTTTTAGATTGTGGACATAAATGCACACGATTGCGTCAATGCACCGCAATCAAGAGTCATTGCTCGACCAACTAGATTGCGTGTCACTCGGAAAACTATAGACGTTGAATCCGTTAAGCCCCAATAGGAAACGAACCTGCATTGTGAGTAAGACGCTCTATACAACCTGTGCAGAGCTACATGCATCTCCCACGGAGATAAAAGGTTAAAAGCCACTGGTTGGTTGGTTAAAACTAATGTTGTACTTGGTAGCTTCGGCAGTGATGTGAATGTGAACGTATAATATATATATATATTTTACTCTACTCCACCTTCGCAGGTATATATGTATATATATATATGTGTGTGTGTGTATGTATATATATGTATATATATATATATATATGTATATATGTGTATGTATGTGTGTGTGTGTGTGTGTATATATATATATATATATATATATATATATATATATATATATATATATATATATATATATATATATATATATATATATATATATATATATATATATATATATATATATATATATATATATATATATATATATATATATATATATATATATATATATATATACATATTCTGGCACTTCACGCCGAGGCAGTAACACCTCCGCTTCTGGTCCCGCATTAGTCTCATTCAACATATAAACAAGGGTTAACAGACTGCAAGAGGAGGGATGTTGTTGTACTTCCCACCACCCACGTCGAGAAACATGGAACATCGTCCAGCTTTAATTACCCACCCTAGATCGCTGACCATATCATATAAACTTAAAAACCAGTAAACTCTAGTGTTGGAATGGGGCAATAACTTTGTTCCTGACGTCTTTTAAGATGTCTTTTGTTTTTCACGATTTTACTATGGGCCTGTTTTTCGAAGACCGGATAACATTATCCACTGAAGAAATAGTGCACGATAGTTCTACATAGCTATCCTGGATATTATCTGCAAAAGCTTTTTCAGCTCTTTACAACAGCCCGCGCTGACAAAATAGCGATCCGACTTGGACAACCGGCCACAGGAATGCACTAAAATTTTGAATGCTTTGACTTTTGGCTGAAAAGTAATGTTATGGTTTAGTAAATTATCAACTTGCATGGTTTTCGGTGCCAAAGGGAGGAGAAATATATACTATAGCTTCGGAAAATGGTATCATTTTGCATGGCTTCTCGTAAACATTAGCGTTTATTCATTTAAAGGTTATTCCCAATGTTCATAAAGTTCAATGTTCTAAACAGGATAATAATTCTCAAAGGTATTTCTCACACATTGCAGTAATTCTCAATGAGATATTTGAAATATTTAGTACAGGTAGAGTAAATATTCGACTAAAATCCTTATTATAGCCTTAAGGGAAATTAAAGACTTCCTTTTATGTAACATTTAATGGCATTTAGTTTGAATAATTCGTATAGTCCAATTTGCAAATCTAACGTTTGTTGTGATCTAAACAGTTTAACTCAAATGCAACAAAAATTGTAACCAATAAATTTACAATTAGAACTTGGAACGGAAAGTGTTATTACCCCTCAAATAATACGTGTCATGTCACTGATCGGGTAATAACAACCTCAAAAACGTTATCAGATGCACAAGTTATGTTTTTATCCTTTTGGTCGCAAGGAAACCAATTTCTTAAAATGTTCCCTGATGAACAGAGAGATTTGTTGCTAGAGTTTTTCTCACAATGCATTGAATAAAATTAATATTGCACCATACGTAACAGTTTATTCACAGGATATCTCTACTTATTATACCATTATTATACATTATACTTACGATAATGCCGTTTAAAAAATGGTCAAAAACTACTAATAGTATATGTTAGTACTTCATATCAGTACTTCAGTACATCAATTCACTTCAGTTATAGTGTCTGCTTGGATATAACAACTCGTCTCATCAGTGCCTTTCGTTGCTCATACAGTTTTTACTTAGCTATAACTGACACGAAGAATGAAATCATGATATACGGGATTTGATTCAGTGTTAGACGCAAACTACTGATCAATGGAAATCACTGGAAAGTAAATTTCTCGTCTTCTAACTTACAATGTTGAAGCAACCATTGGTATATACTACACTGTGAACATACAGTTTTGTTATGAAAACTAATCCTGGCAAGCTATAAAACTCGACTTGATGTTGTAGCCTTTTCTTTTGACCACCTATTTGTATCAAGATAGCATTAGTAGAACGTAAGTAGATTATGATAAATGCATGCCATGAGTACAGGGTATACCATTAATAAGATTTATTTCGTTTTAATCGGCTTGTGAAGATAATCCTATGCATGCAAATTGGTACTCTTGGGCAAGGACAATATTAGCAACCGGACCAAACACCTAAAAATCGGCCTATGTAGAGGGATAAATAATTTTGGTGCCAATGGAAATATGTCTTGAGTAATTCTGACCTTTAGTTGTATGGATATTTTGTCAATTTGTCCAAAAGCCAAATTGTAAATAGTTTGTTAGATACATCATTATACATTAACACGCCCTTAGTAAGAGATACCGAGAAGGCTCTCTCCTCCGCAGAGGTTTCGAGAATTCCTCTGAATTCCTTTCAGTTTTCCGTAGTTTTACTGCCGATTGCCCGCAAATTGCACCGTCTGCGATTCCTCGCAAAACTACGGAAAACTGAAAGGAATTCAGAGGAATTCTCGAAACCTCTGCGGAGGAGAGAGCCGAGAAGGAGCGATTCATAATGTAAAGATCCCGAGGACTCCGGGAGTTTGTATGACATAAATCTCGACTTTCGGGTTATCTGTCTAACTTAGTTCATTTTAGGACATATTTAAGAATCTATCGACTTTAAAGATGTTGAATTAAAATTTTTCGAGATAATCAGATTTCTTCACAAGTTTCATCTAGTTATTCAAGGTCACTATTTGAGTTATTATTGACCGCAGTACATCAAAGAAAACCGACTCAAAGATAAACTAAGTGCTATTAACATACAGTATTGGAATAAAATATGGAAGCACTAAAAATGCTTACTATGATAAGTTCAAAACGTATCAAGTACTAGAGATATAGCTGCTTCTACAGGAGCCGTGAGCTTTGGCTAGTGACGTCTGGTACAAACCTTATGCTGTAGCTGCTGTTAGTTATATCTCAGAAGAAGACTCAAAAAGACCAGAATGGCGCCCAGAAGAGAAACAACAGAGACAGAAAGAGCACAGATAAAAATTCTGTGGGATGAAGGCTACTCTTTCCGGCACATTGCAGACAGGATGAACCTTTCACCAAGTACGGTGTAAAATTGTGTTCGGCGCCTTGAACAGAACGGAAATTTTAGGAACACTCCTGGAAGAGGACAGAAGAAGAAACTTTCTATATCAGATGGGAAGTACTTGAAAGTTACATCGTTAAGAAACAGACGAAAGTCCAGTAAGGAGCACAAAAGAGATCTGGAAGAAGCAACTGGTAAAAAAGTGTCTCCAAGGCTTGTTCCAAAGACCTTGAGAGCTGTAGGTCTTGGAGGTTATGTAGCTGCACGCAAACCTTTGTTGCGGACACTCAACAAGCACAAAAGACTAGTACGGGCCCGAACTCACAAAACATGGACGCCTGTGCAATGGAGAAAAGTTATGTTCACTGACGAGAAGCTTAAACTTTTTGGAAACAGTTTGAGGCAGTATGTGCGACGCCGAAGAGGGGAGGGGTACAAGGACTGTCAGACTGGGTTTTACCAACTGTGAAGCATGGGGGAGGGTCTTTACAGGTTTGGGGCTCTATCACATACAACGGTTTCGGGCATTTATACAAGTTAACCGATAACCTTACAGCACCTAAATGCAAGCAGATACTTATCCACCACGCCGTACCTGTCGGGAAGGCTCTCATTCAAAAAAGTTTGTTTTCCAGCACGATAACGACCCCAAGCACACCGCCAGGGTAGTCAAGAGATATCTGGCCAATAAGAAGTGAGATGGCAGCTTGACAGTTCCAAACTGGCCGGCCCAGCGTCCTGAAATGAACATCATTGAGCAAGTGTGGACGTACATGGAGATGGAGAAAGTGAAGAGAGCTCCCGTAAACCTGCAGCGACTGTGGGAGGTGTTGCCGGACATCTGGAGAAACATTCCAGTTGACTTTATCCAGAAACTTTATGACAGTGTTCCACGTCTTGTTAATGAAGTGTGCAAAGCCAAAGGGTTCCATGCTAAATATTGCATCTGTTATTTACCAATTTGTTGCACTAATATTATAAAATTTGTTGAGTTACAATAAAATTTATGTTGTGAAAATCCATGTGTGCTTATCACATATGAAGACTCCTTCACGACTACGATTTCCTTTGTGCTTTGACATGAATTGCTGATGAGTTTTTGAAGTAAAGAGAGAAGAGAGTGTGTGGTTTTGACCGCCTATCATTCTCTGTGGTCGAGGCGGTTCCACTGTATATAGAGAAACCAGAATTGTCTAGAATCGATATATAAAGATGCAGACATATATAAAGTTTACGTACATTGCTGGAAAGCAGCTGTTGTTTTTATATCTATCACTTCTCCATTGAGAACACTAGCTCGGTGCATATCATTAAATAACATCGAGCTTTCTCAATCAGCCTTCCAGTGTAGTGAAGGAATAATTTAATGAACTATCTAGAGTTGAACTATAATGAAGCTCGATCAAGTACTATAAACAAATGTAGTACAAGTGGTGATACGGTCTATAAACATAGATGTAATATAGTATTAACAAGATTTTTGCACCGCATGCATCTAATTTCAAGCTACAGTAATATATAAATTGGATAGTTTAAAACTAATTGGGTATTTTCCTTCATGAGAAAACTGATGAGTTAAATTTTACATGCATGTACTGTCCTGGATTTTTTGGGTTGCTGCCGAAAATGTTTGGACATGTTCCAAGTCAGTGGGATAAATATCTCTTAGGTCTTTAATCTACCTAAAACTAACCATTTTTATAACACCAGACGTAGAGACGATATCTATCTTGGCAAACCAAAGACCAACTGGGGAAAGCAGAAGCTGCTGTATCAGGCATGCAAAGAGTACAATGCTTTGGATCATAATGTTAAATCGATTCCCGAAATAGCTAGGTTTAGAAATATACTTTTTAGAGCTCCGTATCCATGATCTAATGAAACCCATTTTGAAACTTGCTCTTTCTTTTAATATAAAATTAGCTTAGACAATCTTAGTTCATTTTGCATTGCTTATCATGTATTTATACGTAATAACTATATCCTGCATGCGTATTTTATAGAGGTCTATACCTGTGTATTTCAATATTTTCTCAGGGACCTTCTGAAAAACACATAATGTGATGTTGGTGTCTCCTGAATAAATAATATTTTCTATCTATCTAGGTGGTGACGTGTTGAAATTCAAGCCGTGGGAACAGTTGGGCACGCGATATATATCGAAAGATTACCATATATATTTACACAATTATACATTTTGTGTTTATACGGAATATATAGCGCCGTTAAAAATAGAATGTATTGTCACATCAAATTTGGTATCACATAAGCTGAGCAAAGGATAGGCTGAGCAAAGTCAGTTCTGGAGATTTGATATTTTGCTATCCAAAAAAGGTAGACGATTTTCTTAAATAAACCCGCAATTACGCATAAGGTGGGTTTCAGACTATAGCAAACACAAGCTAAGCACGTGTTAGGGCATTATTATATAAATCTACCAGTTTATATTTGTTTTTCGTCATAGATCTAGCTCTAATAAGTCAACATAAAATCGTCATAATCCAGTTGACATCGATTTAATTACCTCAACACCATAAGTGAATTGTCGTCATAAAATGAGAGAACGTGACTAAATCTATGGGCGGCCGTTACCGCCAGAAATGCTAAACATGCGAGATGAATTGACATAAACGCGAATGATTCATTGTGTTCAGGAATGGTCCAACGTTATGTTGTTATGTGACTGGATAAAATAAGAAATGATTCACCTAGATTTGAAATGTTCGGAATGATTTGATAAGTCGTGCACAAGTCATTCAACTTAACATGAAATAATTCAGCTAAATGTGAATTCATTCAACTCAATGCAAAATTATTCAGTTAAAAATGAAGTCATTGCACTAAATCTAAAATCATTCAACCAAATGTGGGATGATTCAACGTGATGTGAAATGATCCAGTCTATTTTAAAGTAATTCGCCATGATTTTAAATGACGTAATTTGTTGGGTCTTGGCGCGTCTTGTCGTGAAACCAGGGTTTGGGTTTGGGTCAGGGTTCATTTTTTACGCATGAAATGACAATTTCAATGACTAGTGAAACTATCAAACGTTGTGCCCAATCATTTTATTGGGGTACAACGTTCGCAATGCATTGGTTGTCAGGTATGGTCTCAGATCACAATTGCTGGTCAGCGGTGTTGCCCATGAGCGCTGCACCAACTTGCGAACAAAATAGACAGAAACACGGCGAATTTAAAACTCCTGCTCGGCTACTGCAGGCAGAGTAATAACATTTGAAAATTTAATTGTCCTGACAAATTTCCTCTTTAAATTTCTCCAAATACATGCTCAAAAGCCCTATAAAGCATAGAAGGTAGTTAAATGCAAACCATCTCCGCGGAGCATAATTTATAGGGAGAGAGGCTAAGGTCGAGTGCTGAAAGCGCGAGCTATCCAGGAAGCTTTAGGGAGAGTGGTCTTTGGAATCAAAAATTATGAAAATACGATTTCTTGTGATTTGGGCGTCGCTTTACCTATAAGAGGGTGTTGGTATTTTCATGAACCGACGTGATTTAATATCTGTTTGTTTGAATGTGAAACGCTTGATATTCGCGTCCCATGCATGAACTGATTTGATTTACGTATTGAAAGAAATGAGATCTCTATCTAAATATAAATATTGATCTGTTAAATGAAACGTAAAACTGCTTTATCTTCCGCTGGGAAACGTGATCTACAAAACTGCTCCAATAAATAGAACCTATCCTAGATTCTGTGTACGTTTGCAGTAAAGTAGTATAACCTTTTTGTCCGCAATATATGAATCTCTTACCGCTCTCTTATTCACTCTATAAGTCTGCTCAATCTTAAATTCTGCTGCATGTTTGTTTGTAATGCATGCATGTAGGATAAAAGCAATTTTCCAATTTATTTCAATTTCGAACAGCATTTGCAATAAAGAAGAAACTGTTTTAGAAAGCCAAAATTAAATTGTATTTTCTGTCTTATGACGATGCTGAAAGAAACATGCATGCGATCTCGGACAGCATTCCCAGCAATTTTCGTTTAATTCGTATCTTCCTATTTCCACCCCAAAGTTTTTAAAGGGTGACTATTAAAAACCTATATTAAAATTAATTGGGTTTTCCCACCGTGAAATGAATGATAGTTTTAATATAGATTTCTAACCGTCGTCGCTATACCACTCCAAATTTCCAATACTTTTTTTAATAAACCCTGTATGTTGGATATATACATGGCAGTTCCATATCGAACATTTTTTTAAAAATATTTCCATGCGTATTTTCTCGCCGCTACAATTAAACAGAGGAAAGTGAGAAATTAATATTAAATAATATATCTCGTTAAATTAATTAATTTTCAACATCCTACAAATTAATTTTCTTTTAATGAAAACACGACGGCTAGGTTAAGTTTAAAATTCAAAAAAAAATTTCTGTAGCTTTTATTAACTGACTTGGAAATATTTCTTCAAAGTAATGATCTAAGACTTTTTCCTCTGAAAGTTTTGAAATAAACAATGTGTGTATATAACCTGAATACCCTGAAAGGCAGCGTTAAATTTTATTTCGCAAAGCTTTCGTCGAAAACTAACAATTGAAATAATCACTCCAGATGCAGATTGCTATTAGTCGCAAGGTGCTATGAACGCCTGAAAAACTCCTACGTAGACATAAGTGTTTTAATTATTTTGTTCTTCCAATCAGTAGGACATGCATATGTATGAGGAAATAATTTGTATATAATGTTTGTGTATGGCCAGTGGTAGAGAGAGAATTTGTATGCTCCAAGAAATCCGAAATAGACATAGGGGCTGGGTTAATCATAATGGGAAGGATTGGGGTAAACAATCTGTATATATAATCATCTAAATTTTAAAAACAACATTAATCGTTTACTGAAACTTTTTCTGTTTAATTTTGTTTCTTTACATATAGGCAGTGCGACGAACAAACATACATCCATTTGGCGTTTGTCAGTATATTTTTTATATACTACATGGAAACATAAGTTATAGATTAAACTACAGATTACTTACAGAATTGATTTCTATACAAATATAAAATATTACACATAACACTACAATATTATATATTACAATCATGCAATAAAGATTTCGTAATTAATGGAGTACTCCTAAAACTCAGCATAAACAGCTGAATTCGTTCAAACATATTCAATAACAGGGATTTTTTATATTACATACAGGTATGCTGAATAAATTTTACAGTTAGCCGTTTCTTCGCGCAGCTGCAAAAACGCGGAAAATCCAAATCCTTAGAAATTACAATTCAAAAAAACAGCATAGGTAGTATGTGCATTTGAACTAAACTACTGGACATTAATTTTACTGAGTCACTATACAACAAAAGAATCCCAAATTCACAAAAGCACAAGTCCCAATGATCGAATCAAAGGCTTCTTCTTTCATCACAAATCACTGCCCGTTTCTGCACCTGCTCCAATTGAATTTTTTTCAAATATCCTGTTGAGTAAGTCTCTGATGCAAGTCAGCCCCTCAGCCCTCAATGTTTTATTACGCCAAAAGTAAATCAAAGCGTTTCCAGTTGAATTAAACATGCTCAAAATATAAAACCACTTTTGAAGAGTTATCATAGGGAAACTTTTTTCTGGGTTTACAAGAGTGACTATTATAATTGAAGGTAGCGAGCAGACAAGACTTGTAGCAACTACAAGGAAACATGACTTGGCTATTCTAGATTCTTTATCTGATTCTTTCTTTCCGATGTTGGTGACCGATTGTTCCGGTTGAATTTTGTTTGTTTTTACGCGATAACAGAATATTCGTGTGTACGCAAGGGCAATAAATGCCAGAAACAGAAACATGTTTACAACAAAGAATAATCGAGTTATTCGTGCACCATAAATGAAGGTGAGACTGTAAAGAACTGTTTGAAGACTGCAAACTGAAACAACGTATTTTAACAATCGAGTTTTGGTTATATGGATACGGTGGATAAAAGGATGCAACACGCCCATGTATCTTTCAAAACTCATGGCAGACATTGTCGTCATAGAATAAAAGAACAAAAGAAACCCTATTTTTCTACCAACATAAACTAAAGTACATGATGGGCTGCCGATAAGATCTCCAAAAAAATGCAGGGTCGACAGTGGCATGACTGTTGCTCCATTTGCGAGGTCAACGATGGATTGAATCAGAATAGTAAAGAAGGACACTCTGCTTTTTAATGCTGGAGATTTCCAGATTGTCAACGCTGCAACGCCATTAAGAAATAAGGTAGTAAAAACGAGACTTGCGTTGATCAGAAATGCAATAACATAGAGAGCGACACTCCAGGAGGTTGGAAATCTGATAACGACTTCTATATTTTCCTTCAAAATGTAGCAACTTTTAATGAATAAGCTTGTATTTGTTCCGTTCATTATCCTGGCTGGCTTCTTGAACTTCTAATGTTCCAATACTTCTTATATATATGTTGTGAAAGATTAAGTTGATGTGAGCTATATATCTTCAACACGTAGCGACCAACATAATGCAACTGCAACAGATGGATAAAAGGTAATTTGCATTCTAGATTGTATGTTGATCTATTCATTTGTGTTTTACGCCAGGTGCTCTTTGCATGTTTTATTTTTATAACTAGCTGTGTAGCTAGTTGGTTGCTGTAATTCAGAATAAGTCCTGAACGTCAACGTTGTGCTTTTATTTTTCAGTTGAGTCGAGCTGAATCCGCAACCGTTTTATGACTATTATATCGAAATTATATCTGTACTTTGTGTGCATATTGAAACAGATAAACTTTTCGAAAAAGTTAAAGATTCCTTTTACACAATAAGAGTTTCCTTATACACAATAAACTAGTTTTAAAACATCATTTATTAGTGAATATCACGTGGGAGAAATCCATTTCCCTGTACTTTCTCACCATTTTCAACAATTTAGACTTTTGCTTTTGGGTAAGTGGTGCATGTCTTTCCTTTGACTTGTGAGTGGTTGTGATTTCCCTCAAGACATTGGAACAAATTGTCAGAGAAAATTTTGCCAACTTCGCAGATCTGTTTTCTTGATTCTAGTGCGTGGGGTTTTTGACAATTTGACAATAAATTTACCTCAATTGACGATCGTTTATTTAACTTCCTGAATTGTGGTCCAGCTCTTGCAACAAACCTCTTCCGCTAGCGTACGTCTGGTATTTTTATCCTTTTCTTAGATTAAATGACAGTTGTATATATAAAAACACAGTCAACTGTTAACTTGATTTATAATATAGCATTTGTAAATTCTGAACGCTGATTGGCTAAGAGCCGTGTTGATATAACTCTATGTCAACACGGAAAATTTCCCGCCACTCTTCTGTTAAAGTTCTTTGTGCTATATTATAAAAGAAATATAAAACATTTTTTCCGTATTGATATACAGTTATATCAACACTCGTGAAAATTGGAAAAACTCGAAATTGTGTGTAAACACTCCGCCCTGCGGGCGCGTGTTTCCACACAATTTCTCGTTTTTCCAATTTCCACTCGTGTTGATATAACTGTATATCAACACGGAAATGTTTTATATTTCTTAAATATATGTGTCTTATCTAGAAAACATTAACAAAACTAATATTCAATGTCCCGTAGCAAGTTGCAAGAGGGGTGCCTGTCAAGCCAATGTCCATTTAAAATTCCCAAAAGGTATCTAGATGGAGAGATGTTTCAAGGGTGTTTCCACCTATGTGTCACATTGGAACCACGTATTAACTGTTTTTTTGGCTGATATTTTTTTTAAAATTAACCCTAATAACAACTGATTTCAAAAGGGATTCGTTGGCTAAACATGAACTAGTAAACATACCCTCACACTCAATTAATTAACGGCCTTGTGCCCATTTTCGTCTACTCCCGGCAGGCGGAGTGAACGCCTTAGCAGGCGTCTTGTTTGCAGTTTGAAATGAAGTTTAAGAAATTTGAAGGCGTCACATGCGAAATAGGTGACCCACAGTCGACGTTTATGAAATAATACAGATATATACTTTGTCGTGTATTCTATGTTTTAAATTGTATGACGAATGAAAAAATTAAAATGTATAAATTAAATGCAAATTTTATATGGCTAAAATTACGTATACTTGTTAAGCTTTGTGGAAACACCACGTAAATTTATTATTGCAGAGCTTTCGATCCGTAAGCTCGGATCTAAGATCCGAGAGATCCGAGCTAAGATCCGAGCTTACGGATCGAAAGCTCTGCAATAATAAATTTACGTGGTGTTTCCACAAAGTATATTGTATTCACCATGCAAACGTACAAGAAACTTAAAATTACGTAGTTCGACGTCAAAGTACATAAGATTGTGTATAAGACATACGGCTACCTGAAAAAGAAAAACAACTGCCGATAGCGAACAGATTTTGCTGGATTTTAGACTGAACATTTCGTTTGGTAGCTACGATTTTGTTGATTGGCTTTTAACCTAATCCGTTGGAGCCGTTTGAATATCACGAAAGCATACGGCACACGCGACAGCAACGTCGTCAATAAATCAGAACTTATCACGTACAAACTAATTGAAATTGGAACCAAATTGACTTCTTTAATTGGTTATCTTAAGCTTCCATGTTTACAGAATATCAATTGATTAAAACCGAAAAATGGTCTCAAAGAAGTTTTTAGATGACAGGAGAACTCTGGCTAACTTTGGGCAAGTAATTCACATTCTACTTCTTTTCTCCATTTGTGGGTATCAACAAAAACAAACAGAACCTTCATGTCCGCCTAAGTAAATCTGAAGAAATAATCATCAGCTCAGAACTTATCACGCTTCCAGTAAAACTATATGCTATGTTTGGGTATTTACGCGTGATGTTACACTTAGAAAATACAACTTACCTTGTAATATTCGACATCGCTACGGTCTGAATCTACAAGTCAGTCGCAAGAGCTCGCATGCAGCAATCCTTCTCTTGCTCGGGGGAGATATCGCAACTAATCCTGGCCCTCCGAAAACCTCTAATGGTTATAATATTCAGTGTCTTTATCTCAATTCAAGAAGTTTGATGAATAAAACCAACGAGCTTCAGACACTTGCAATCGATATTGATCTCTTATAGCAGGAACAGAATCCTGGTTACTAAAACGCGAGAACTTGGATAGCGAAATCCTTCCAGGCAAAGATTTCATCATTCATCGGCGAGACCGGCAGGACTGACAGAACTGGTGGCGGTGCATTACTAGCTATGCGTGAAAACATTGTGAGCATGAGACGGAAAGACCTCGAAAGCAGCGTTGAAATGTTGCCGTTGGTATGTGAAATTCGTCCAGAATCTCGGAAAAAGATAACTGTGATTGTTTTCTACAGACCACCAGACACAGATTCTAAGTACATCAAGGAATTCGAAAAATCTCTCCAGCTTATTCAAAGTCGGAGTAAGTTTAATCAAATTAAAGTTTTAGGCGACTTCAACTTGCCAAATATTGATTGGAGCACTGGAGTAGCGACTAACAGCAACGCCATTTATCAACACTTTACAAAAACATGCAGTTAAAGATCATTATTTGTGACAGTTGGTTGACTTCCCTAACCGAGGCGACAACACACTTGATCTGATACTTACTCATATACCGAACAAAATTCAGAATGTGACGGGGTTTGATGACGTCTTGGCCACAGATCATAAACAGATAAGCTTCGAAATCAACTTGGAAATACCAAAAAAAACCAAGAGTTGAGCGTTTTGTTTATAATTTTACAAAATCAGATTGGTCCAATCTTAAAGTACTACTTGCAAACACTCGTTGGGATTCATGTTTTATTCCCGGTAATGCTGATGAAACACTTTGAAACTGGTGGGAAATGTTCATTTCAGCCGTAGACAAACACATACCAAAACTGTATTAAAAATGTCCATGACCACTCGTGGAATAAGGAACTGCTCTGCCAAATTAAGAAGAAAAATATACAAAGAAGAAAGCTTAAAAAAATTCCCAAGCCCAGCTAACCTGGAGAAATACAAAAAGTTAAGGCCTTTAACAACGGAACTGATTAATAAGAAAAAGAAACAATATAACATCAACGAACTGAAATTTGTGACTATATCGCAACCAGGTATATAATCCGACATAATAAGTGCTACTCTGGTTTTTGTTAAATGAATGAAATCACCGAACAAAGATTACATTCACGACCCAACGTTTCGACACTCCGGTCTAGTGTCTTCATCAGGGGTGGTCTGATGTTGAAACTCACGACCTTATATGCTGTCAAGGTGACGTCATTTACCAACAAGATGTAAATACTCTTGTGGTAAATGACTTCCGTCATCCCTATTTAAGGCACAAGGGCTCGCATTGATATGCCAGGCTTCCAAACAAAGCCTTTGACCATAACGATTGTTAGTGGTAATGACTTTAGAATCTTCCCACGCAATGTTATGGCTTGTTTCACACACGTGTTCAGCCAAAGCTGATTTTGAGCTGTTAAAATCAGAAACAGCTCTTTGATGTTCTTTCAGACGTGTGCAAAACTGGCGTTTTGTTTGACCCAGATATACTTTCTCGCAATCACCGCATGGTATAGAGTATACAGCATGTGTTTTCTGATCAGTCGGAATGCGATCCTTGGGTTTCGCAAAAATATGTCCCAATGTCGGAAAGGGTTTCAGGGAAACCTTAATACCACAATTATAAAGAACTCTCCTGATTGGTTCCGCAATTCCTTGAATGTACGGGACTATTGCAAAACCTTTCACAGCGGAATCACCCTTTGGAGAGTTGCAATGAGTCAAGGTTGGACGCCTTAAACAATCGTAGAGAAAGCTCTTAGGATAATTGTTTTCTTTCAGAATATTGGTTACATATTGACACTCGTTTTCCCTAGCATCGTTGTTCGATGTTAAATTCTCCGCTCTCTGAAACAAAGTTGTAACAACAGACCTTTTATGGCTTCTCGGGTGATGCGAGTTAAATGACAGATATTTATCAGTATGAGTTGGTTTACGATAAACAACAGTTTCCAACTTCCCATCAGTTGTTCTCTGAACACGAGTATCCAAAAAGGGCAACTTCCCATCAGTCTCACGTTCTACGGTGAACTGTATAGAAGGCTCAATTGAATTCAAATGTTGCAAAAGAACAACAATCTCATCTTGGGAAACTGCAGAGATCACATCATCAACAAAACGCTTCCAGAACGATGGGCTGACAAGAGCCGTTGTTAGGGCTCTATGTTCAATATCTTCCATTACTAAATTAGCAATGACAGCCGAAACCGGCGAGCCCATCGCTGTTTCAAAAACCTGTTTGTAATAAGTGTCCTCAAACACAAACTGAGTTGTGTTCAAACAAAAAGAACAGCCATAAAAGGTCTGCTGTTACAACTTTGTTTCAGAGAGCGGAGAATTTAACATCGAACAACGATGCTAGGGAAAACGAGTGTCAATATGTAACCAATATTCTGAAAGAAAACAATTATCCTAAGAGCTTTCTCTACGATTGTTTAAGGCGTCCAACCTTGACTCATTGCAACTCTCCAGAGGGTGATTCCGCTGTGAAAGGTTTTGCAATAGTCCCGTACATTCAAGGAATTGCGGAACCAATCAGGAGAGTTCTTTATAATTGTGGTATTAAGGTTTCCCTGAAACCCTTTCCGACATTGGGACATATTTTTGCGAAACCCAAGGATCGCGGTCCGACTGATCAGAAAACACATTCTGTATACTCTATACCATGCGGTGATTGCGAGAAAGTATATCTGGGTCAAACAAAACGCCAGTTTTGCACACGTCTGAAAGAACATCAAAGGGCTGTTTCTGATTTTAACAGCTCAAAATCAGCTTTGGCTGAACACGTGTGTGAAACAAGCCATAACATTGCGTGGGAAGATTCTAAAGTCATTACCACTAACAATCGTTATGGTCAAAGGCTTTGTTTGGAAGCCTGGCATATCAATGCGAGCCCTTGTGCCTTAAAAAGGGATGACGGAAGTCATTTACCACAAGAGTATTTACATCTTGTTGGTAAATGACGTCACCTTGACAGCATATAAGGTCGTGAGTTTCAACATCAGACCACCCCTGATGAAGACACTAGACACTAGAGTGTCGAAACGTTGGGTCGTGAATGTAATCTTTGTTCGGTGATTTCATTCATTTAACAAAAACCAGAGTAGCACTTATAGTGTCGGAATATAACATCAAGCTTGCAGAATCCTTGTACCAGAATTTACAGCGATTTTGGGCGGCCGTTAAACACTCAACAGAACACCGAAAGAACATCAATTTCCTGAAAACCGAAGACTCGTTTACAACGGACAAACTCAAGATGGCAAGTACTTTAAATACCTTCTTTCATTCTGTCTTCAACCCTAAAAACTTGGAGCCATTTACCCAATCTCCCATATCTTCAACGTCGTCAATGCCTGAGCTTTCCATATACAACTGTCAGAGATTGAAGTTGTTGGTTCTTCGCAATCTAAATCCATATAAGGCGTGTGGCCCAGATAACAATCCGAATAGACTGCTGATCGAACTTGCAGATGTTATTGCACATTCGTTATGTGAAATATTTAACATATCACTGGCTCTTGGTGTAGTACCTCTTCAATAGAAAGTTTCGAACATTACACCCGTTTTCAAACGCGAAGACCCAACGCTGGCAACGAACTACAGGCCAATCTCACTAGCATGCACTTTGTCGAAAGTTCTAGAACGTTGCGTTCACAATCATTCCTACCAACATCTCGAGCCACACATTTATCAAATGCAGTATGGTTTTATTCGAGGAAAATCCACAACCACACAGCTACTTGAAGTATACCATGAAATTCTTGAATCAGTCGCATGTGGGAATGAAGTTGATGACATATACCTGGACGTTTCAAAGGCATTTGCCACATCATCTTCTTTTACGAAACTTGAGACTTTGGGAATCAGGAGATCTCTATTAGCTTGGTTCCAAAGCTACCTCACAGATAGAAAGCAAAGAGTAGTACTTCAAGGGATTTATTCTAAATGGCTTCCAGGAGTTCCACAAGGTCCCATACTCGGCCCCTTACTATTTCTTGTTTACTGTAACGACATCTCAACCTACATTAAAGGAAATTCCGCACTTGCGTTATTTTCGGACGATTCAAAGCTTTATCGACCTCTTTTGTTTCCAACATCCTCTAATTTACTTCAACATGATCTTTGCAATATAGCAAAGTGGTCCGCTGATAATGAAATGGACCTAAAAGCAACAAAATGTATGACCGTGCACATCTCGAAGAAAATAACACCCCTGCAAACTCAATATTCAATCAATGAGAACATACTAGAACAAGTATCGATCATCAAGGATCTTGGTGTGCTCATGACCAACAACTTATCTTGGTCGAAACGCATAGAAACATTGTATTTGTTTCGGAAAACATGTCATGCATAGACCGGTTACAGAAAACAAATCTTCTACCACTGGAATACCGAAGAGAAATCTCTGATATTGTTCTGTTGTTCAAGTCAAACACCACCTCATAACAATGGATATAAACAAATATTTATGCAGTTACCACTCTAGCTATCAATCTCGAAACTATGACGAAAATAACTTCCACCTCATTATGAAACATAATCAAGAATACTTTCAAAAGGCTTACTTTATTAGATCAGCTAAACTCTGGAACAGTCTGCCAACCTAAACAAAGAGATGCAACAGCTTATGTTCGTTTAAAACTCGCTTATCTAACTTATATAGTGGCAAGTCAAAAACATATAAACTTTCTAATAACTACGTAGCTAAAAATTAGTATTCTGTTCTGTAAAGTTCACTCTCTCGGAATATGAACAACAGTGAATCAGTTCGAATTAGGTTGTTATGTAATGATCAAGCTAGCTTAAAATATTGTAAGACTTTGTTTGTTCTTATACCGAGAAAGTAACTATATGTATAGTCATATGGGGTAGTAATGGGGTAGTATGGGACGAAAGTTCTGTTCCACACTCCAGTCACGTACGTTGTCCTGTAGAATGTTATATGTTTATATGTTATTGTGAATGTCTGTGACAAATCTAATAATCATAACCATAATAATAATAAAATTATTTCACTTTGATGGCGTCACAAAAAACGTGACTTCCGGTCCGAATTTTTTTGCTCACGTACGGTCGATCTGGAATCTCCGTTGCTGATTTCACGAAACCAAAACGTTTTCGTTGATTCAAGGTAGAGCAACCAATACTGACATCTTGTAGATCACTATAATCCTCACTAAAATCACTATAATTCCTACTAAAATCACTATAATTTACCGGTCAATGTTAATAATTACATTTATGAGATTTAGATGCTTGAACAATTACATATTGTTAAGCAGTTGCAAATTAATAACATGAAGATAACGCCACTTGGAAAGTTGATACCCTGATGATATAAGCGACAATTGAGAACTGAGACATGCGCTAAGGTTACACATCCGTTTCATACACACAGTTCGTCGTCGGGATCTTTCTGATTTTCAACGTCCTTGAAAATGAAGGCACTTACAAGTTTTCTTACCTTAGCGTGAGTATAATCATGGATAAATTAACAGAAAGAGTTAGCAAAACGCGTTGAACATATCTTTTTTACAAATATATTGTATATTGCGCACTTATATTGTCAGATTGATTGTTCGCAGTTCAGCGAAAATTTCAAAATTTCAAATGTTACGAGAAGTGAAAACTTTTCACCTGCTTATTCTAGGTTGCTATGGCAGACGCAGCTATCTACAGCTCATAGAGAAAGACGAGGTAGGGAAAACGTGCTTACATGTATTTTTGTTATAACGTAATCTGGCAAGTTAACTTCACACCACAATTCAACACCGCAATAATGTCTGACCTGTCATGAGCAAAAGCGCGTTTAGTGCGATCCTTATACGTATACAGTTCAATATTCTACTAGAAATTTTCAATGTTTTAAAACATTCTAGTCTTTTTTCTAACAATATAATTGGAAATTTCCAGTACATTCAATGAATGCGGTGGATCATAGAGAATCTACCAATCCCTTGACCTTCAGGCAAAGTGCATGCAGAGAAACGTTCTATACGTTTCTAGTTGTTCGAACCGTTCATAGTCTCATTTATACTTCTAGCCGATTCACCAATAAATGAATTTTCTTCTAATCGCACATTGTATGCACATACCATGAAGAAAGAATGACACCTAAATGCAAATTTGTAGTAGAACGCATATAGGAAGTAATTTTATTTTCTATTTTGTTGTCAAACACTTCGATCAGTTTGGAAATGTTATTCATCGCCGCTTAGCCGGGGTCTAAACAAACACTCGAGATAAGATAAAGTATTGAAATGTGAAAGATTGAACAATGACAGTAATTTTATCATTTGACGTCCATGATCTTATTAAGTGGTAATGAACACGAATATTTGATAATATTCATTCCTAGAAATTTAGTAAAATATAAAAGATATAAAACATTGTAGGCCTAATATAGGACGTGCAATATGTGAAGTAGTATTGAAAATATCTTCAAATTTCACCAGTTTTGTATATCCGCCATGTTCTGTCATGTTTCATTTTTCCCCATATCCAAATATGCATTTCATTCCCATAGTTATTTATGGGAAGTTTTATAGGGGGCGCGCTAACCGCAAACGTCAGGCTTAACTTTTGAAAATTGCCGTTTGACGTAAAACTTAATTGTAATTTTCAGGGGCACGCTTGACAGCCCATTTGCCTCATGCAGCATTTTTAGTTTGTTTTTTTTTTCAGGTATAACGATTTTAAATAATGCTTTGAAAATGGAAAATTTCAGCATGGAGTACATGAATTTATTACGTCGAATAATGACTGGAATATAGATTCAACGCAGCTTAGCGATTTACTACGTCGATTTTCTTTGAAAACAAAGGGTTTTGCATGTTCAGTCATTATTTAATACACGGGAAGGAACATTTTATCATATTTAAAACGCGAGGCGCCGTCGAGGGCTTTATAGATATGATAAAACGCGATCGTTCGTTAAATTATTATTATTATTATGAATTCCAACAAATTACCAAAAAAAGGTACAAAAGGATACAAATTAAATTAACAACATTACATGACAATAAAAGGACTATAGAGTTATTACAAGAATGTGTTGATTATAATACTATTCTAGCTAGTCAAATGCTGCTAATATATCAAAACAATACTTTGACGAGATTTTTATGATATTTTTGTCTTTCATGGCCAAAACGTTGTGAAAAAGGTCTTGTGTGTTGAATAGCATCAAAGATTTATTAATTTTATATAGGTTATCTATAAATTTATTTCTTAGTGTCCTAAACATTGTGTTGCTACATGACATTAGGTAATGTTGTTCATTCCCAATCTCATTTAGGTCACAATGTTTACAAATTCGATCATTGTAAGGAATATTTTTATATCTCCCTGTTTCAACTGGAAGTTTATGTGCTGAAATTCTTAGTTTTGTTACAGCTTGTCGATGTTTTACATTCTGCACTTGTGAAAGATAATACTCGAAATTAAAGTTCCCTTTACTTTTCTAAACATTCGTAATTTGCCATTTTCTTTGTTTTGTTATATCTGGTTTTTAAAGTGAGTAACAAATTCATTATGTAATAATTCTTTTAAATAATGGCAAAAATTCGCTGGAGCATTGCGAGGGTTTGTAGCGGATTTCACTAGATCATCGCATTAGTTTTACACATTTTAAGTACATAATTAACATAAAGTGCTGGTTGAAAATTCATTCTCATACACACTTGGGCTGCTTCTCCTGCTAGAGTTTCGTTAAAAGTTAAATCCATAATGTTCAGCCAATATTTTACAATTTGGACAGAAATTGGTCCTATTAAAGGCAGTCTGCCTAATTCAGCATAAACAGCTACATTATGTAGATTTTGAGTGTACCCCAAGGATTCGTTTACAGAATTTCAAATGAAATTTCTCTATTTCATTTGTTAATTTAAACATTTATTTTTTAAACATTTCAAAAGTAGTTATCTTTCCTAACATGTATGGGCCCCAAACTTCGCTACAGTAATGTAGTATTGGAATTACCATGCTTGAAAATAATTTAACAGTAAATTAATTGGTACATTATAAACAGACAATGATAAGCACGTAAAGCTTTGTTATGCAGAGCTTTTAGTGCCTTCTTGAAAGTTCCGGAAGAGTTGATTATTATGCCAAGATAACAATATTCATTTACGTGTTCTAAAGCATTGCTGTCAAAAGCCCAGTTTGTAGTAGCGTATGTGCGTCTCTGGGCTGGTGTACCTATTAATAAAATTTTGGTCTTTTTCTTATTGATATTAAGTTTCCAACGATTGGTATACCTTTCAAGTTTCGTTAAACAGGATTGTAAACCCTTCTGGGATTCCGACAAAAGCACCAAATCATCAGCATAAAGTAAACAGTTCAAATTTGTGTTATCCAATCTTACTGGGTCAAAAAGTATGACGTATAAAGGGGTCTGTTGAGTACTGTACCAGCAAACTAGCCCAAAACCACACATTTGTTTTTGATGCATAGCAACTTTCATTTTACCACTTTTTCCTTGACTAATTGTGTTTTTATTTGCATGTTTTCTTTGATTTTTTTGTGAGTAGAATATTCTTGCTTGTATCTCGCAAGATTTGTGAAAAATCACTAACTAGTTTGTTGATGTCAACTGAACTATTGGTTGTCTTATCTGGAAAAAACAATGAGTCCAATTTATGTTTAACTTCCTCTGATAACATAACATTTTGCAACTTTTCTTTCTTATTTTCATTCCGAATCATATAGCCAGGGTGATTTGAAAGTCTCATAATGTCTTTTACTTCTTGGGGAGTTTCAATTCTCATTACAACAAATAAACAGGAATGGTGAGTTAATTCTGTAGGGTTATGTACCGAAAAACTTTGTACAAATGGAAACAGATCTTGTGAGACAATGACATAATCCACAACACTTGCCCCATTGTATGTATTACATGTAAATTAACCAATCAAATCACCCTTGGTTCTACCATTTAAAGAAATTAAATTATTTCCAATGCACAATTCATTTAGTGATTTTCCATATGCATTTACTTGTGTGTCTCTGGAAGTCCGTTTTGGTACATTGATAGGGGTAAAATTTTCTATATTTGTAAAATGGTCGTCAAAAATTAAATCACCACATAATAGAACTTTACCCTGATTAAAAAATTTATAAATATTGTTCTGTAAATGGTCATAATGATCAATGTCAATTCGTATTTCCCTAGAAGAGTTTTGAGGGGGTACATATGCCGAACATATGAAAATATCGCTATTTAGTTTAAAGAAGAATTTTTCTAATTTCCACCATACAAATTCCTCATTACTCTCTCTGTCTAGAAATTTTATTCCTTTTTTGACAGATGATTTAACAAGAATAGTTATTCCCCCTGAATTTCGTCTTGCATTTTGGGCTTTTTCTTTACGGTATTTAGAGAATGAATAGTAACCATCAATATTAATTTTCTGATTACCATAAGGTAGCCAAAGGTAGCCATGTTTCTACTAGGGAAATTAGGTCAAAATATTTAATTTTTGATATAAAATCTGGATTATCAAGTTTGTTAGTAAGACCCTCAATATTCCACACTCCTAAATGAAGAAATTTTTTCGTTATTATTTTCCAAATTTTGGGTTTGCCCTAATCTCCATAGTAAAATGTAAATTATAGAAAATATTTGAACCTATCCCTTTATAAAATGTTACACTCTATTATAAATAGGAGTAAAAGGTATGTACATTACCCTGTACTGAAGCTGCTGGTTTGCATGTATCAACATGTTCATAGTTTCTGTCAATTATTTCAGTTGGACTTCTATGTTAAATGACTTCAAACGCGATCCGTTTCATACCCATTATGTCAGTTTGTTTGCGAAAGAATTTTCAGTTTTCTTTTGTATAAGCCGGGAAAACTGAGGCAAACGTTTTGTTAAAATTTACGTGTGTTTTATCATGTAGAAACACTTCTTCACGGCATTGATTTCCTTTGTGTTTTGCTCATGAATTATTCGATAATTGATTTTTGAAATATTATGATCAAAAATGATAGGGAAATACGGACGTTATGTTCATTTACAATTTCCATCATTCAACGCGTGGATAAACAGATACACCGTCATTGCATAAGCATATGTGAGCCATTATTAGTACATCATTCTGGGAAGTTTGGTATTGAAACAAATATTTTTACCATTGGGAGCACAGAATAAGTTAAGAATTAATAACATGATTAAGTAACTGCAGTCATGACTGTGTTTTTATATCCTGTTTTTCAAACATGCAAGCAGTAAGTAAGGTGTTTAAAGTTATTATTTATGCAACTGCCATTTCATTTGTAAAAAGGATAAAAATCCCTGACTTATCTCCGAGAAAAAGAGGTTTGTTACAAGAGAATTATCCAAAGAAGTGACAGCATTATTAAACAATAGACAAAGTTCTTCAACGTGATCTCTGGGACATCCTCAGGCATGTAACAGCCAATCAACAGGGACATAATTAGCGCGCTCAAGTCGCTCACACACAATTCAGGAAATTAATTTGTGGTGAATTTTATTAACAAATTGTAAAAACTCCACTAGCATAAAGCAAACAGATCTTTGATGTTTGTCATATGTCAGTTATATCTCTGCCAACTTTGTCTGTAGTTTTTTTATCTAACAACGATATGAGTGATACTGTTTGTCGCCACCTAGATTAGATAGATTATATTTCTTGAATATCCAAGTTGTTAAGTTACGTGCAGGCAATAGAGATTACTGGCGAGTGCGTACGATTTTTATGCGCGCGAACGAATGAGTTTAGCAATCTTTCAAACAAGTGCATAATAAAAATCGTACAAACGAGCCAGCCATGCAGTAATTTGTTTATGCCAAACATATAGAGATTATTTTTACACTGGAAACCTGTCAAAGGCGAACAATGTCGAAACAAAATATTGAACTCTCAAAATATTGAAAACGGATTCATACCATTTGTTTTCCGTCATTTGGCCTAAATAGTGAGCCAAAGCAATTCTTCTTTCCGTTTGATGTTTTTTATTGGAGAAACTCTTCTACTTTTAGGCATGCATAAAAGCCAAATACCCTTTCGCTCCTTCCCCGACACGGCGGCCATGTTGTGAGCAAAATAACAATACGACTTTTCTTCACTAGTGAGAAAAACCGTATAGCCAATCGAAATGCTGATACGATAATTTTTCAATAGTGAAAAAATCGTACGGCCAATGAAAACGCTTATTCGCTTCTCCACAGTGAAAATACGATTTTCATTTCCTTCACCCGTTTACCTCGCGTAAATCTCTACATGTATGGTATAACCTAATTTACGTGCAGGTACCTGACATCCGCCAACAAATTTATGAGCTCTAAAATGAAAACGACTTTACCAGAGCGCACAAGTGTGATTTTAACCAGTAGTGAAGCCATAATTTGGTCATGCTATATGCAAATTAAGTAATTATCATTATTCATTTCTTTGGAAATTGATTCCTCATACGATCCATAAAAACTGAAAAAATTGTATTTGCATGACCAAATGTCGGACTGGCTTCGTGACTGATTTTAATGATCATTTTCATTTCTATATACAGGTATGTCGTGTGGGAAAAGGCATCTAGATGCTCCCGGTACCCTCACAAGTCCCCGCCATCCTAACTTGTATCCGGGTAACACTGACTGTCAATGGACTATTTCAACAATCGAAGGAAAAATTATCACTCTACACTTTTCACTTCTTCAGGTATGTAAGTGAATGTAGTTTTCCTTACCTTGCTTCTTTACGATATTTTGACAGAAACTTATGAGCTGCCCGCCATCTTTGATAATTTTTTAAGCTTATTACATGAGTTTAGTTAAAGTCACAAGTTGGATACGCCTAAAAACTAGTTTCCGGTTAATTGTCATGCCTGTTCTACTAGTGCATGACATAACATGCATGTAGCCTTGATAATGCAAGTTCGTGACGATGAAGGAATACGACGACAATCATTTTTATTTAACACTCACAAACATACCATACATTTATTCATTTTTTTTAAGTTCGTTGACCTTATGTTTAGTATTCATTAACTTATGAAATAAACTCATTAATATCAGATTCGGCTAATGAGATGTTTGACGTTGAAACAAGCCTAACCGTTTGCTATAGTCTGGCTTCCTTTCATCTGACATGAAGAGATAAACGAATAATATTGCTAGTGTTATTTCCAAATCTATATAGTGTAATTGTTAAATGATGTTAAATTTTCGTTCATGATTTTTTGATCGGTCTGATGACTAATTTGTAATAAATTTGATTAAGAAACATAGTTATTACCTTATATAATTGTCTTACTCAAATGCTGCGTTTAAACCTGAGCTAGCCTATGTATTACCTGTATGGTAATATTGTATTTGTTGCGCAGGTACATGAATTCATTTGCTAAATACTTCTAGCGAACAAATTACTGACCTTCTATTTTCAGTTTTCTCTTCGTTGCAAAAGTTGGCTGATAATTCCATGTTGTCAGGACGCGAAATTGAATCTTCACCCAAGCCCTAAAACTAATTAAATCTTTAAATCTTCAATCCATCTAAGTTAAAACATGACAAAAAAACGTTGGTTAGGGTTAGGGTTGGGGTTTGGGTTGGGGTTAGGGCTTGGATTAAAATTTATATTCGCCACACTGAGGAGACGGAAATATTACCAAAAGTTTCAAAGTCTTCTACCAAATATGTTGGCAGTTTCCTCCACTCTTAATTCTGAATTGTCGTTGCTTTCTGTTGAGATCCGCTGATATATATTTAAGATCAACATTTCAAATTCTGTGTCTTAGTTCGAAAGTCATCCTAATTGTGAATACGATTATTTGGACGTTTATGACGGTGATTCGACGCATGATAGCAGACTGGGACGATATTGTGGGCACCAAAAGCCAGGAAAGCTGGTTTCATCTGGGTCTAAAATGTTAATCGTATTTCATTCTGATTCTGGTGTGGAAGCACGAGGATTTGCTCTGCAATATTCGGCCTCCTACGGTAAGAATATAGGTATTCAATTCTGAATACATAGATAAACATCAGGAACAGCGCTGTGTTAAAAATAGATGCGTAGGTTAAGTACAACATTTGAACTTACAGATTTCATTATTTTAAATACTGTTGTGAGTCGTGTTAAGTTTTTGTTAGATGTAGTGCTAGTGATAGCGGCGAGTGTACTAACTCCAACTCACCCCATCCTCATCCCCACTCAGTCAGTCAGCCTAATAAAATAAATCATTTTGGTTCATTAAAGCGCACAGTATTTGAATTTTGTAATTGACTGACTCTCATATGGTAAAATATAATTCTTTAAGTGTTGCTGTAATAGTGGCACTGAACGTCAAGTTAAGTAGATGGTTTTAATATACTACATGCAGTAATTGACTGGATATAAGGTTGTCATCTTGACGCGTTGATATAGTGACTAACTATTGCAAAGACAGATGTTGTATGATGTATAGATGCAGGTTAGATATCCATCAATGATCCAAAGACATACTCTAACCATTAATAAACTATACTGAGCGTATTATTAAGATGATAGCCTTAAAAGCTGAAATATAATAAAAAGTATTTACAGAAACAGGATATGAAATACATGACATGTCTATAATAAAAAAGTTATTCTTAAACTATACCACACTTTCATAACTTAATACTGTGCCCACAATGTGTATTTTTTTCCTATAAATTGATATAGGATGCGATCGCTACCTTACAGAAGACTCGGGTGAAATAATTTCCCCTAATTTCCCGGAAGAACATCCCCAACCAATTCAGTGTCACTATCGTATTAACGTCACAAGTGGCTCGACAATCAGACTTACTTTTGAAGAATTTAATTTAGAAGACGCATCAGGTATTGCACAAACGCAACTAGTTGATTTTTTTTTCTTGTATTATTTTGAAGGAATCAGGTTAAGGGTTTTAAACACAATTTTTTGACAATCTGATATGCACCACGAAAAAGTACTGAAGGCTAACGTTGCAAAATAGTGTTTTGCAGAACACGCGAAACAGCAGAATTTTTAACTGCTGTACTACACCAGAACTTTTCGCTGAGCTATTCGATCTTGACGAGAAATCATCGCACAGCAAGTTCTTCATGGCCCTATCAAATACAATACATCTTTATCCAATGACCCGAGAAGTAAAATTCTTAGTTCTTAGTACGATGGTAGAAGGTAACAGAGCTTAACAGGTATTTCGCCTGGCAAGATCACTGTATAGCTAGCCTGCTCGCAGCCCTAAGATCATAAGCTAATTGGAGAAATTTCAGTAAGAAATCCGTGGGTCACGGAATACTTTTCTGGGGGGTAATTGATACCCTTTGGGGTTCTACTCGCCAAGAAACCTGTTAACACTTAGTGGTATTCGGGTCTTACCGCATGTGCATTACTGGATAAAATTTCCCTGAAAAACACGTTGCTAAAATACACGTAACAATATAGTTCTACAGTCGATTATTTATATACTATTATTTAGAGCTATAATTACAATATTAAATGAAAGCCAACAATAAAAAATTATCAGCATCATCATCATTATCATTGTCATCATCATCAACATCGGTCAACATCGTCATCCGATTATGGTTAGATGGATTGTAACGACTATATAATCGTAAAAGTTAACTAATTAACACTTATTGACTGAGACCGAGGGAAACAGTATGTTTTGTGGACCAGAGACTGTCGATGTTTCCCGAGGCGAAGTCGAGGGAAACATCGACAATTGAGGGTCCACAAAACATACTGCTTTCCCGAGGTCTCAGTCAATTAGTATTTTATTATATACTGAGTGTCAAAAGAGAAGAAAAGTACCACAAATCAATCGAACATGTGTAAAAAGGATTACCTTTTACCTGACATGGCTCCGTGAGGCTCTGTGAATTTGTTATTTACCGGTGAATAAAAGTAATGTCCACCGCTTAACTACGTTGCCAGGGAGACAGTAGAATTTCTCCACTATCACGTGATACGTTCTTAACCAATAAGAAACAGGAATAAATGAACTTTGACATTCAGTATATAATAATTAGCATTATTATATACTGAATGTCAAAGTTCATTTATTCCTGTTTCTTATTGGTTAAGAACGTATCACGTGATAGTGGAGAAATTCTACTGTCTCCCTGGCAACGTACACACGTAAAAACGCACAAGTTGCTACAGACCTGCAAACAAGTTGTAACAAGTCTGTTCACAAGTTGTTCACAAGATGTATTCGCACCGCTTGTTCCGAATTTGTTGGAACAAGTTTGAAACAAGCTGTTGACAAATTGTAACAAGCTTGATGGGACTATCAGACCTGTTACAAGATTGTTCCAACAAGACTGATACAGCATGATATAATAATATTGTTACAGCCTTGTGTTGTCAATCTTGTAACAAACATGCTACAACAGGACTGTATCAGAGTTGTTAAAACAACCTTGTAACAAGTTTGATATTTTCGTCAAGCTTGTTACAAGTTGTCAACAAGTTTGGAACAACTTGTTGACAAACTTGGTACAAGCAGTGCGAACACATCTTGTTGACGGCTTGTCTGCAGACTTGTTACAAGTTGAGAGATTTTTACGTGTGTAGCTAAGCGGTGGACATTACTTTTATTCACCGGTAAATAACAAATCCACAGAGCCTCACGGAGCCATGTCAGGTAAAAGGTAATCCTTTTTACACATGTTTGATTGATTTGTGGTACTTTTCTTCTCTTTTGACACTCGGTATATAATAAAATACTTATTGACTGAGACTTCGGGAAAGCAGTATATTTTGTGGACCCTCAACTGTCGATGTTTCCCTCGGGAAACATCGACAGTCTCTGGTCCACAAAACATACTGTTTCCCTCGGTCTCAGTCAATAAGTGTTAATTGTCTTTTCATGTCTTTTTACTGCAAAACATTTATTTAAAAAGTAATGTACGTGAGGCAACTAACTTGTGTGTCATTTTGCGATCTTTAGCCAATGGATGTGAATACGATTATGTGGAAGTTTTTGACGGCATAACAGATAAATCTCCCAAACTGGGCAAATACTGTGGTCAAACAAAACCTTCTGTCAGAACGTCAACAAGTCATCAGCTGTTAATCACATTTGTTGCTGATGCAACCGTAAAGAGAACGGGATTTCGAATAAAATATCATGCAAAAGGTAAAGAAGTGTATAATGCTCCAATGTATACATAACTAGGGAATGATATCTCGCTGCATCAACTGTCAGAATATACGTAATGAACATAAATCGTTTCATAAACCTTTTTTGGAGTGGGCCTGCATGCATATAGTCGGGTTTAGGCTATCCTGCATGCAGTAATTGGTCTTCTATGCTAATACGCTGTTTGAGTAAATACACGTGTCACAAACGGCTCGTGGCCTCATATGTCGGCGCTACATGTAATGACTCACCACTACGTTAACATGATTAGCTCTGCAAATTTTGTTTACAAGTAACGGATACAAATAAATAAAAAGTACGAGAGGCCAGAAAAAACCTTACCCTGCAAAAAACAAATGTGCTCTACAACATGCATTCTTTCCTTATGCTCGTAGAGAATTCTTCATTCCATGCAGGCTGTTGGGATACGGACGATCAAACCGACGATCAAAGTCTTGTACAGTTGTTGTGTGTTTTGTTGAGTTTGTGTGTCTAAAGTATCGATACTTTTAACATTGACATGCAGTTAAAAAGATGACTCTTGAAAAGTTGTTGTTAATGCTGTGTAATGTTAAAATTAAATATTAATACGTACAAAATTGTTTATACCATATAGTAGCTTCAAGCCTCAATGAGATCCTATGCTGAATATTTAATGTAGTCAGCATTTCATCTGTTGGTATTTAGGGATTTCGACGGCTGATATATGCAACAGGCCAGCATACACGGGAGATTGCCGAGCTGCTTTTGATCGATGGTTTTACAACGCAAAAACTGGGAAATGCGAACCTTTCACGTATGGTGGATGTAACTCGAATGGAAACAATTTCAGGACTAAGGCAGAATGTGCCAACAAATGCAAAGGTTTGTAGTTTGACATATTAGAATGCTGTAAAATACATATATCTGTAAAAAACAGCAATTATTAAACACCAATCACGTGTGACAAGAACAGAATCTGTATCGAGTAAAAAACATCTACAGAAGTTTAATACGCAAACATCCCGGAGAGTAATCAAAAAATCAAAAATCTGCAGAGTAATACCCCCTCCCTGCCCCACAAAAGTTGTCAAAGAAATGTGGTTGCGATACACCACTTGTTGTACAATAGATGAATTGATAACACTATCCACCAGACAGCTGTTTTTTACACTAAAATGACCATTAGGAGTGTTTAAACCTAATAGCCATAACGTTATGAGTGCTTAGTGACGTCAGCTTTGTGAGCTTTTAACCTTGGTGGTGAAAACGTAATGAGTTCCGTTGAGTGGGACACAAAAAAATGTCCCGCAATAAAGTTCCGACGTTCCTTAAGAGAGCCCTTGTGTCTCTTATGAGGGAAAGTTGCCGATATTGCACTCCTCTCTCCTTTCCCCACCTTTCAATGCTGGCTATCAAACAGACATTACATTCACAAATATATTGAAACGTTTTTTGAGGTAAAAACACTGTAGAACGAACATTGATAGGTGGGGGAAAGAGGAGGGGATAGGTAAGGGACAAGGCAGAATATAGTAAATGCAAGAGCTATAAGCGATCACATTTTTCAGGTGATTTTTATATTATCTTATTTGCAATCCCTCACTGCCAGGATTGTCCCGATTAATTATTCCATGATTGAAGTTGTTTCATCCTTTATTTTCAGGGACAACTGCACCAAAAGATATCAATGAATGCTCTACTGAAAATGGAGGATGTGACCAATTATGTCACAATACGTTGGGAAGTTACTTCTGCTCGTGCTGGAAAGGATACAGAATTTCTTCTGATCAGAGAACTTGTGAAGGCAAGTTTAGTTTACACATTCTTTGATAATATGAGACATATAACCTGTTAATGAGGGGCCGAGAGGATACATGACGTCCCTAATGGACGATATAACCCCATCGTGTTTAACACAAGATAAAACGACTTTGCCGAGCAAACGAATGTTTGGATAAAATAATCCGATCTTAATATTATGCTTTTTTCGTTCATGGGTTCTCCTAACATAACATTTCAGATCACAATTCGCCTTCACCGAAACACACATATAGTACATATTGTCCTTTTTTAAAACAAGATAGCAACAATATTTAAGTTGAATGTCAAATAAATTCATTCTGTTTTCAGATGTCAATGAATGTCTACTTGGCCGCAAGATCCACCATTGTGAACATAATTGTACGAATATGGCTGGAACATATTATTGCTCATGTGGCCAGGGCTTTCAACTTAGTGCCAACAGAAGAACATGCAATGGTATGGTAATTAGATTTAGTCACTGACAAAATAATTTTAAAATAATTTTTTTTAAATAATTTTTTTAAATAATTTTAAAAGTTTCCGGGGTGGGATATATATATATATATATATATATATATATATATATATATATATAGACAAATATCCAGTTTTGAATCATATAAATAGAGTGCTCAATACCGAAGTAGAGCGTGTAGAGAAGAAGAAAAGACAAACTTGAATTACTTCATAAATTTTATTCACTACAATATTGTTTCGTATGGCAAGCGAGGCTTGCCACACTCGTCAGGTGAAAATCGCGTTTGTTATTGCTTCTAGAGATACTTGAGACGTTATATATTTACGTGGTTATTTATTTACATATATATATATATATGTAAATAATATATTATTGCTTACATATATATAATATAATATATTATTTACATATATATATATATATATATATATATATATATATATATATATATATATATATATATATATATATATATATATATATATATATATATATATATATATATATATATATATATCCTCCTGCACAGGGTGAGTAAAAAAAACTGATGCTCTTTCAAATTAGCTGCGAATTTCATTACGGTGTATTCCCATGGGTATACAGAGAAGAGATCGTGATTTAGTACACAGTACGTAAACCATTTCAACTAGTGTGCCAGCTCGCTCTTGTTTCTGACTTTGTCTTGTTTCTGACAATTCTTGCATGGCTAAAATTATGCTTTTTAACTTACACTGGGAATTAGATTTTGTTTTAGATCAACGTCTGTCAAATTGCTAGAATGCAATGCTGCTAGTTTGAATTTCAATAGCATCAGTTTTTTTTTACTCATCCTGCACTGTGTACTTAGTCACGATCTGTTCTCTGCATACCTATGGGAATACTTAAAGTTCCGTAATGAAATTCGCGGCTAATTTGAATTTGAAAGGGCATCAGTTTTTTTTACTCACCCTGTATATGACCATCGAATTGACTTTGACAATGCTACATTGTTAATAAAACAAAGTATGTTCCTAAACGTTTTTTTAGAAGCGTGGTATTCCCTCAAGGATTAAAACGCAGGAAACGATCATATCAATCAACTTCTTATTACAAAACAGGGTTTCCAGATCACTGCATTTTTGAGGCCAAATCTTCAACAATGCTCTTTGTTTTTCTTTGTACTTGCCTTTTGTTTTCTTTGTTTACTTGACTACACTAATGATGATTTGGCCTCAAAAATGCAGTGATCTGGCACAGTGGCGGATCCAGCGTAGGTCAAAATAAATTATAGCAGCCCAATTTTAAATTCAAATAACTTTATAACAATGTCATTGGTTATGAATTTCCAAAGAGTAAAATCTAACCAATGAAATTCCTTTGAAGGTGTTTTAAAATGTAAATATATCCAAGAATGAGCTGTAGTAATTTATTTTGACCTACGCTAGATCCGCCATTCTGGCAACCCTGTTACAAAACACTTGTTAGCTAATTAACTTTGGAGCCTTGTATTTATTATTCAGTTTTGAAGTCACTAAATATTTGGTATACTGGCAATGATACAATGAACATGATGACAACGTCCAAGTAAAAATCATATTTTGTACTCCAGATATCAATGAATGTGTTGTTGGAGGACAAGCACTATGTGACCAGGAGTGTATAAATATGCCAGGAAGCTTTCGATGTTCGTGCTACGAAGGATATGAGCCATACCCCGGTAGAGCGAAACGCTGCAGAGATATCAATGAATGTGATTTAAATTTGCCTGATTGCCATGCGTGTACTAATCTTGAAGGAAGGTATTCTAGAGAACGTGTTATTTTCCTTGTGTTTGATCACTACACCTGCACAACCAGGGTGTAGAACGTATCTTTGCCCTTGACATTTGTTTTCTACATATATTATCTATACAGCTGGGTGATTTAGCTTAAAGCGAGATTCTGAGCGAAGACCCTAGTTCCTCCCATAATTCTAGTACACACTTTGGCAAAACATTGCTATTTTGACTGTTAGTAGACCTATAAGTCCTGTTGATATTAATCTAGTATAGGACTAATTTATTTATCTTGCTTGTTCCTCTAGTTATCAATGTGAATGTAACAAAGGATTTACGCTAAGTGAAGACAAGAAATCCTGTTCTGATATTGACGAATGTCTTGTAAACAATGGGGAATGTTCACAATTGTGTGTCAATGCACCTGGAAGTTACATGTGCGAATGTCAAAACGGGTTTTATCCAACAGATTCTAAGTGAGTACTCTACTTTGGAGATTTTTCTACTTTTTGAGAACTCTACTTTGCAGGTTTTTTACTTGATATCTGGATTGCAGGTTTTTTACTTGATATCCGGATCTCAAAGCGAGTTATTTAACCGCTTCCAAACGCGAAGGCCTATTTTTTATGCAAATACTACAAGTATTATCCAACACTTTTAGGAGTTTTTTACAGTCCAGTAAATTATTTTTGAACATAATGATATGTCGAAAGAATTTTTCAGTCAAAATATCTTTACCATTAGAAGCAATGCTAACTTTCTGCTTTTTGATAACCCTGTAGATCAAAAAATTGCGAAGACGTAGACGAATGTTCTGGTAATAATGGTAAAGGTAACTGTTCATATCAGTGCAGAAACTCAATTGGTTCTTTCAAATGTTCCTGCCCGAATGGGTACCAGTTAGGAGAAGATCAGCTCACCTGCTTCGACATTGATGAATGTTTGGCCTTAAACGGTGATTGTTTACAGAAATGTGTAAACTTGCCCGCATCATACAAGTGCGCATGCCATGATGGTTACAGAGAGATTGGTAAAACTGACAGCGATGTTGTGTGCACAGATATAGGTATGATATATAATTATTTATCGACGAACAATGTAACACCGTATTTTTGCGAAAAAAATTGTTTAAATTTATAAAATAGATGGCGAGGTAGAAAATATGGTTCATACTGTGACTCTGTCAACTGATCTACAGTCTATAAAATGAGACTATAATAAGTTATTTGTGTGGTGTTGGTTCATTCCATACGCTAACCATCTTGCCCTCATTTTGTTCAGACGAATGTACTGATGGCAGTCACAAATGTGACACTGGGATGGGCGCTGAATGTGTCAATGAAATTGGAAATTATACCTGTATTTGTCCAAGTGGTTATTTAACTGACTGGAATAAATGTGTTGGTAAGTTATGGATGCGTTCTGTGTTTCTTTTCTGGGTTGAAAACAAAACCATAGGATATTTCACTACCAAAACGATGTAAACAGAAATTCGACGCTTTAATCGAGCAAAAGCCTTTCTTTGAGGTGTCGAGTAATTTCGCTTGTATCTTTTAGGTATTAAAAGATATACCGTGAGGTAGTTATAGACCACGAACGTTTTGAGAGGCGAGGACAAATGCTGCATCAATATATTGCCATTATATGAACAGTTCTAAACCTTATTTCGTGCAAAACAGCCACAACTAAAGTAATAACCAAAAAGATTAATAACCAAAAAAATTACGACCCGGATTGCAGAAATTATAGAAAAAATATCAAGCAACAAAAATCCTCTCTCTCGTGTCTACTAGATTTTCCTATCAGAACTAATTGCTATCAAGGAGCATAATAAATTTTTGAGAAAAACAGAAAACAAAATATTTGCTATTTTTTGTCTAGATGTAAACGAATGCAAGGATAGAAGTATACATAAATGTCATCATTTGTGTGAAAACACTCCAGGAAGGTTGTTATTCTCTGTACAAATATATATATAATTATATATATAATCAACGAATAGATTTCATTTTTGCGTGCGTCTGTACTGTAATAGATGACAGATGACGTCCCAGCGTGTGAAGAACAAAAAAGTACGCACGAGACGCAGTCGACAAAAATCATGCGAAGACCCGCGAAATAAATTAGCTAAATTAGATCACGCCATCAGTTGACGTCATCCGTGCGTGTGTACTTTAATAACACACAGCTCGCGACCAATGAAAATGCAGAATGAGCATATAAATATGTATAACGTCCGGTGATTATGATTTTCATTATGTTGATATCTGTTACCATTCTTCTGCTCTTTCTTTTTGTTTTCTTCATGTAATTTCAGTTTTTATGCAGAACAATTTTTTTTATCCATGGTACATACTTAAACGTGTGCGTCATGACTGTTTACTAGACTGACATTATAACCACTATGTATCTATTTACAGAAATGCTGATCTATCCTATGTTTTTTTTCTTCTAGTTTCCATTGTACTTGCTTGCAAGGATTTTCTCTTGTACCAGACAACATAACCTGCACAGGTATGCAGGGTTATAGTGAATAACACGTGCACTGATTATAAAAAACAATTGAAAAGTGACACCAGCGAAATTATTAGTTGAAGTTAAAGAATTTAAATAAATTCAGAAATAGGGCAGCCGAATTGGGCAGCATTTTGTTAGACATCGTACAAAAAGCTAATTTAGAAATTAAAATCCTGATGCGTAGCCTATTAAGAATCTGTACTTTTTTGTTTAAATGGTCCAGGTGTTGCTCACTGTAGTGATAGCTATATAATTATACAGTAATTATGATAATGTATGGCATAATTAACCATGTAAGGAATAGAAAAGAGAATAAAAAACAACACACCATGGTGGCAGCTAGCGGGATCTAGAGCAGAAAACAAGCGAATACAACGGTGTGATTTGAAATGGCAGACGCAGAGTTCCCCGAAGGGCCTGTAGTTCAAAGTTTTACAGCCTATCAAGTTACCCCACCATCGAAATTCTCGTTTAAAGCAGTCGATTGATTTAAAAACCATTTTATCGCTAAGCGAAACGTAATATACGAACGAGCGAAATTTAACGTTCGAATTCAAAATGACGGTGAACCAGTAGAAGCTTTCATCACAGACTTGCATTGTCTGGCCGAACATTGTGAGTTCGGCCCTTTAAAAGACCAACTCATACGTGATCGTATTGTAGTAGGCCTACGAAACAAACAGTTGTCAGAAAAGTTACAACTAGACCCAGATCTAACGCTCGAAAAAGCCATGGCTAAGGCCAAACAAAGTGAAGAAGTAAAAAAGCAACAGAGCGTTATTCACCCAAAATCTCCGACAAGCGGACATAACATTGATAACATATCTAAAAACAGACCACGAGGACCGCAACGTCGCGACGAAAAACAGCAATTCCCACGGGGTAGCAAGCTCAGCAAATTTGCTGATAAACCCAAATGTATGCGTTGTCTAGGAAATCCACACCCTAGAAAATTGTGTCCAGCAAGTGATTCCACATGTAACAAGTGTTCCAAAAAAGGACACTGGGCGAAAGCTTGTCGCAGTGGTGAGAATTGGGGTTCCCCATCTAAGCATCTAAATGAAATCTCTCAGCAAAGTTCTGACGAAGAAACATATTTCTTGGGAACAATTGGCACCCCCGATGAACTGAATAATCCCTGGGTCACAAACTTACAATTAAACGAAACAAACGTGTCATTTAAAATTGGCAGCGGTGCCGATGCCACAGTCGTCCCATACAAAATGTATCAATCACTTCGACCACCCATTCCCCTTCTCCAAACTAAAAAGATTTTGAGGGATCCATGCAACCACAAATTGGAGATCAAAGGAACATTTAAAACACTATTGCAGACCAGTGATTGTGCAACTGAACAAGAAATATTTGTTGTGAATGGATTAGAGCGTGCATTGTTGGGACGAGAGGCTGCACAGCGTCTAAAACTCATCAACCGGATCGAGTCAATGACCACTCCTCTAACAAAGGAAACTATCCAAGCCGAATATCCAACATTGTTCAGTGGTTTGGGCAAGATGAGAGGTCAAGAATATGATATCAAGCTAACAGAGAATGCCACACCCTTTGCCATCAACGTACCAAGACAAGTTCCCATACCTCTCCGCCAGAAAACTGAGCAAGAACTACAGCGTATGGAACGAAACGGTGTCATATCCAGAGTCGACGAGCCGACCGAATGGTGCGCTCCAGTGGTCATTACTCAAAAAGTAACGGGAATGTTCGGGTGTGTGTTGATCTGACACAACTCAATAAATATGTACAACGTGAGAATCATTCTCTTCCTACAACGGACACGACACTAGCTAACTGGCAGGGGCAAAGTTCTTCTCACGATTAAATGCCAATTCCGGTTTCTGGCAAATAAAGCTCTCTGAAAGATCGCGACCACTGACCACATTTATCACCCCCTGGGGACGCTATTGTTTCAATGTCCTACCATTTGGCATTAGTTCCGGATCGGAAAAGTTCCAAAAGTGCATGAATCAAATTTTACAAGGCTTGGAAGGGGTTGAGTGTAATATTGATGATGTACTGATATATGGACGAACACAAGAAGAACATGATCAAAGACTGATAGCCGTACTCAGTCGCCTCAATAATGCCAACGTTACTTTGAACAACGACAAGTGTGTTGTTAACGCTCAAAGTGTCGCCTTTCTCGGTCAAATAGTGGGATCGGATGGAATCAAACCAGATCCAGAAAAGATCGATGCCATATTAAACATGCCACATCCTACTTACATTCACAAAGTACGTTCATTTCTCGGCATGGTCAATCAATTCAGCAAATTTACAACTAATTTAGCTCAACTCACAAAGCCAATACGTGATCTATTAATCAAAAACTCAGCCTGGACTTGGGGACCAGCACAAGAGAAAGCTTTCCATCAAACAAAGATTGCTCTCACAACAGCACCTGTGTTAACCTTATACGATCCTAATAAGGAAACGAAGATTGCCGCTGATACGTCTTCATTTGGTCTTGGCGCTGTCGTGTTGCAAGAGGAAGCTCCAGGTGATTGGAAACCTGTATCGTACATTTCACGGTCCATGACGAGCACCGAATGCAAATACGCGCAAATCGAAAAGGAAGCTTTAGCTGTTACATGGGCTTGTGAACGTTCAAGTAATTACGTCCTTGGAAAATCCATCACCATCGAAACCGATCACAAACCATTAGTACCCCTTTTAATGAAACACACGATAGATAAATTACCACCACGGTTACAGCGTTACAAGATGTTTAGTCATTCAGTCATTGATATTTTTGTTGGTTTAAAAATGGGAGATGTAGTGATAGCTATATAATTATACAGTAATTATGATAATGTATAGGCATAATTAACCATGTAAGGAATAGAAAAGAGGAATAAAAAACAACAACACAACACTCACTACCAACGTCTAACTGAAAGAGACCTCACTTATCTGCATGTCCACGCTCGTTCTAATACAAATGTTATTGCACAATATTTGAGTTGCCCCGCGAAAATTATAGTTCTTTCGCTAATCTTACGTAGGGATGATACTTTTTGTAAAACTCATTAATAATTCATGAGAAAAGAAGAAGCAGCGTGAAGAAGTTTGTGTATCTGTGTGATGCATTTCTCTTGATTTGCATAAACTTTAACCTTGATTTTCCATTCTTGCATAATATGTATTCTCAGGCCTTTAGCTCGAATTTGTGTATCTGACACAACACGGTCACCCACGTTGTAAATAGTACATAAAAATTATAGTAACACCGAATTATTACAGTAATACCGAGAAAAATGGTCAAGACAAGCTATGCGCAACATAGCATAGACTTTCTAGAACACATTACACATAAATAAAGAATGTCTTCCGAAAGTCTATGAATATAGTTAACTGGAGTATCCGTTCAGAGCTGTTAATGCACTATAATCATGAAAACTATTTTTCACTGGCTGCACTGTACTTTTAGATATTGACGAATGTCTTGATTCACCGTGTTCCCATGAATGTATCAACATTGTTGGTAGTTTTCTCTGTGTCTGCGAAAGTGGTTTTGAGCTTGGTAACGACAGTAGAACCTGTATAGGTAAATATACATCAATCTAACTTGCCTGAAATTAACTTGCAAAAAAATAGCATGGAAAAAAGCAGTATACTTTATCGTTTGTGCAGGTTCGTGCCATGTGGAAATTTGATAAGCGATAACTATAAGGAAATTATATTTTACACCGGAAAATGACTATAGCCTTCAAAGTTATATCATTAGCCCTAAACTTGAAAGGTAATAGAAAAACTATTTTGTGCTTCTCACTGTCCTCTTTTAGATATAAATGAGTGTGATATTTCCAATGGAAACTGCGATCATATTTGTATCAACAGAAACGGAAGGTAATTGTCGATGTGGTTTAGAATCATTGAATCTCGAGTGCATGGAAGATTGAGGTTTTACTAAATGATATTGAGTACAATATGCCGATCCTTGAGAGAAGCATTGCATTTAGCAGAAAAATCGTCATACATGCCCGCTTGGTGCATGAGCCTCCTTGTTAGTATTGCAGGTGGCTTTCATGTAGTGCCTTGCTGGTAGACAAACACCTTCAGATAAAGAGAATTTGAAGTTGTCCACCAGCAGAACTCCCATGACGTAATGTGAAAACCACCAATTAGATGATTTTGAAGTTTTTCAATGCAATTACACAATCAGCACCTGGAGTAAAAAGACGTAATGTGATCGCATGTACATGTTATTTTTTCCAGCCACAAATGTGAATGCCACAGCGGATACAGATTACTGAACGATGATAAGAGTTGTGTTGGTATGTTAACTGTTACTATGTTTTAAAACTGTTTGTATGAATGTTAACTATTGTCTTCAAATATTACATGCGATAAGTCGAGAGTATACTCGTATTTTTCATTGAATGTAAAATGATCAAACCCATTGATCTTTAACTCTCAAGTTAGCAATACAATTTGTTTGAAAATTGATACATGCGATTGACATACAATGAAATGGTCGAATGAAGTATGATAATTTACGTTAAAAACTTATACGTATATGAAGGATAACTCCATATAATAAGCGCGTAAAAATTAGAAGTGTGCTGGGCAGTAGATAAATTTATTTGCGGTACAAAAATCCCTTCTTCACAGACATTGATGAATGTGCAGAGAAGACAGCATGTTGTGACAGTTTGTGCAATAACGAAGATGGTGGATTTTCGTGCAGCTGTCAGGAGGGGCATTTCTTGTCAAGGGATAATTGCACTTGTCAAGGTAACAATGTAGTTTATTGCAGGCAGTTTTTAATTGATGGTTATAAAGTTCTTAGTACTGATGAGATTCTACATCAGGTTATTCAACGGTACCTGCAGAACACTGACTTCTGTATTATACTGTAGATACATCAGTAAGTTGGTTGTTACTGTTGTTAGTAAATTCTGCGCCAGATTATTCAATGTATCTTGTTTGCTTATAAAAGTAAATCAAACTAAAACACTGAACTCTGATATAGTTTATATTACTTCTACACCAGAATACAGACTTTTTAATGTATTTCAGATACCAACGAATGCCTGACTAACAACGGAGGTTGCGAGCACAACTGCAACAATACTAAAGGTGGCTTTAGGTTGGCACAATTTTTACTTTATTTATATTTATGCTTTTAATTTTCTAGACTCTTTGTTAATGATGTAAAACTTTAAAACCGTCAACAATGTTTCCATTTCTTTCTATTTTAGTTGTTTTTGCCGTCCTGGATACCAAAAGGATCCTAATGATCCAAGTCGTTGCCTGGACATCAATGAATGCGCACTGGTTGGTTTTTGTCATTTTCCATCTTTCATAATCTTATTCCATGTGATAACATAGGTTAACCGTTTCTCGGAATGTTCATTTGTTTCTTTTGGAGCTTTCGACTTAAAGTTCGGGATTATTAATGCATGAAGCTATTACTACGAAATCCTGATGTAATCTGTAGTTATGTCGACGCACGAATGTGAGTCCGGTACATCAGCTCCGCTTATGGATAGTAATTGTCACTGATTCTGCGCTTTTTTTTAGGAAAATGGAGGTTGCTCTCAAATATGCAACAACACCGAGGGGAGCTATGAATGTAATTGTAGACCAATATTCAAATTAGCAGCTGATGGAAAAACCTGTGATCGTAAGTGGTATTCGACAGTGTGACTGTCTACAAGCACTCACGAAAATAAATTATGTTAAATCTGGATAACACATCGAAGTCCAACCGCGAAGATTCCAAAACCTAAAAAAGTTGCTCTGCTTAATCCCGAACCTGAAGTACCAAAATTAGAAAAATGATTTAGATTAGGACAGTTGATAAATAAATAAAGCTACACATTCATCACCCATTCATTCGTTTATAATAAACTAATAACCATTAATGTAATTTACAGTATTTTCTTTTGCAACCGTTTGCGCATTGACCCAAGAGGTGGACCGATGCATATGTCGTAAAACCTAACCTATATACATTACTTACATTTACCACTGTATTGGCAATTTCAGACTGTCCAACCTGTGAAACATTTGAAGGTGTGATTACCATCATCGAACAACTTCAAAAGGAGGTTTAGTATATTTTTAATTCCTCAGTAAAACAATCTTACCTCAAAATTTTTATCAGTCGCTCGTCATGGTTGCATTTGTGTTCCTGCGTGCATGAGTCGGTTGTTCAAAGCCCATTTATCTTAGCAGTGCATAGATAAGTCAAATTTAAATCATACCCTTATTTAGGCCTAAATTTCCATAACAATTTGATACTACGCCGATCTACATTGAAAATTTGACTAATTTCAATACAGCTCACGAAAGAAAAAAGTAAATTTAAACTATATCACACCGCGAGAATTGCTAATTTGCCACGGCAACTACGACCAAATAGCAACTATAGGCTTTATCTTGCGCGACTGAACTTGGGGTTAGGACGCTAAATAATAGGGTTACATACATTAGTATTTGTTTCCAGATCGGAATATTCTAATTTAGTTGTTCAATGAATGTTATATAGAGTTGTTTGATATTCTAGACTTATCAATCGTTTAAACTAAACGAGTTTTGAACAACCGACCCCGCCCGCCCAAGATGCATAGTGGCGTAGCGAGCGTAGGGGGGAGGAAGGTAACTCACTCCAACAATTGCTAAGAGCAGTTTATGTCGGAAAACAAGACGAAATTTCGATTGAAATTTGATTTATCTGTAGTACATCGAGAAGTCTGTAGCGGAACACCCCATGCAAACAGAGGGTCTCGTTACGCCATTGCCCAACATTTTAATAAGATATTCTGCAGTATGTACTACTACTATTTATAGGTGAAGGCTCTTCAGGAACAGGTTTCTTCAACCGGTAATTCTGCAAGCAATAAAGAATGCCGGCACAAGGGAAATACCTACAAAAATCAAAATACTTGGAGAGACGGAGATTGTCGCCGATGTTACTGCGAGGTAAAATTCTGGTATAATTTTGTAAACATCAGCGCTGAAAACATCAATAATGAAAAAGAAAAAAATATTAGGTATAAGTAATCAAACAAAGGAAGACAAGGAAAAAAGTAAAGGGCTGTTTGTCTACTAGACATGCGTATCTTGTAGCGTGCAAATTATAGCGAGCAAACCATCCTACATGCATGCGGCGATAGTAGATAGGCCTGCCGGTTGATATACCTTTTTAGTATTTTCACACAGGTGAATATATAAGAATTTCGACGTCGTGGTTCGTAAAATTTGACTTGAAATTCCTTATATAACAGTTAATATAACAGTAAAAACAAGTTTACAATACACTGGGATGGGGGGATAGCTCTGTGATAGTCCCTTATTTAGAAATACGTCGCCAGGGCGGACAATTTGTTTGTTATGATGATTGCATGTTGCATCAGTGACGTGCCAGGTTTTCTGATCGACGTTCACGTCACTGTGACACATGATAACTTGAAGATCTATTTTTAGTTAAGATCATAATTTTGTCGCAATAAGCAGGCGAGTTCACATGGATGTGAAACTTATGCAATAAGAGCAAGAAAGTGAATGTGAGCTGTTTGACTTACGTATACACTCCATAACCTAGTTTCCAGATAACCATGCATTTCCCAAGATATGTAGTAATAACGGCTTGCAAAAGTGATTTACTTTTCATCAATGAACAGTAATATAGGTCGTGGGCCATTAGGTCAAAACGTAGCTAGAAATACATTTTCATGGCACCCATCTGGGAAACACCTGGTTTGTGGTTTATTTAAAAGAAGTGTAGATACATTCCTACCAAGAAAGTTCCCAAGCAAAAAACGCGCCCGATAGCGAGAAAATGGGCATCTACTATAAAATCGTATTACAGTAAAAAATGTGAGATTTCATATTCGACGACAATAAAAACGACTGGCATCATCAGAAAGATCACAAAAACTGCATATAAGACTCTTGAACAATTTTTCATTCTTCAGATAGTTTTCGAATTATATGTTGTTAAACACCCATTTTTAAGCAAGTACCCAGTTTTCATGACGAATAAAATTGAAGAATAAAAAACTGTTTAAGAGCCTTATATACAGTTTTTTGTGCTCTTTCTGATGACGCAAGCCATTTTTGCTGACGTCGAATATGAAACTTCACATTTTTTTACTGTAATACAATTTTATAGCAGATAATTACAAATTCACCCATTTTCTCGGTATCGCGCGCGTTTTTTGCTTGGGAACTACAAACCATGTGTTTCCAAGATGTGTGCCACGAAATTGAACAATTTTTGACCACAGCTCTTGGTATAATAATGATGTATTCTTTTGAAAAACTTCGCCAGATTAGGCGAACTTCGCACAATAATAACCATACTGCCAGGCAACTAAAGGCAACCACCACTGCCATTATTTCCCGATAATGGCGTAACATTTAGAGGTATTTAACTTAAAAAAGTATTGGTAAGCCCTGGATATTTCACAGGTTTGTATGGGCCATCATCACAAACAATTTAGTAGATTTATGTGTTTGCAGATTATTATTTAATGTATGACTGTTTATTCAGGATGGCCAGGTGATATGTTTCCAAGACAGGGAATGTTTCCAAGGTATAGTAAATACTTGTGTTTATTTTTTATTTGTGCACGACCAGAGTTATTTTGTGATTTCCTGCGATCTGATTGGCTGCACGAGCGGGGGCCTTTTTACGATATCTTGGCCCCCAGAGTTATTTTAGCGACAACTTTTTTGTTTACAAAGGGGTATTTAAATTTTTAAACAACTTAATGACAATGTAAAAGTAAAAATGTTCTCCGATGATGGCTGTCATAGTGAGAGTGAGTTTTATTATCCAGATGAATTAAATTTTCTTGAAAACGAGCCAGTGTCAGCTTCAACAAGCCACAACAATTTTAAGAATGACAACAACAGCGGAGAAATTACGAGCGACATTAAAAAAATATATAAGTTATTTACCGTTTAGGCCGGTCCGTACTGGAAAAATATTTTGTCTCGGTCTCAAAAACGTCTTCGGTCATCGGCGACCAAATATTTTGAGACCTCGGCAAAATATTTTTTCAGTACGGACCTCTCATCCGGTAAATAACACATATTTATCATATACTAGATAGTAAGATACAAAGAATACGCAGTAAGATATTTTTATATCTTCACTAATGAAGATATCAATCACGTGATCATTTCGCACCAATAATTTTATCTTTTTGAAATGGCGATGTGTGTAAGAGCTGCCAACCAATTTTCACCTTTGTTGAATGAAAAACTACATGTTTGTGTCAAACTTCAAAGACACACACTTCAGGTAAAATGCTAAAAGCATATGAAGGTACTCTTTGAGGTTAAGTAATATGATGTAATATTAGTCAGGGAAGCAGAGGTAATTTTACCTACCTTCTCGAGGGGCAAATCAATTTTGCTTTTAAATTGTCCGTTGGATGCCTAATATCACAATTCTGAATGTTGTTTGGCCCGATTTTCTTGTGGGCTTCGATCAACACGTTTTTCTTCAGTCTTACTATAAAACTATTATGTGATCAAAAATAGTAAACTTTCAAATTCACTCATTTAAAAAACAACTTGTATCATAAGAAAGCTTATAAAAAAACAACATATAAGACATCATTACGGTTACCCTGGTTTGTCAAGCCGTTTTTGAGTTATTGCTGCTTTAAAATGGGAAAGTGTGGCGCTAATTTCCTGGGCACTAGTCGGAAAATAAGTTTTTAAACGCTCATAACTCAACAAAAATGTGAAAAATAAAAGTAACCATAATGATGTGTTATATGTAATTTTTTATTACCTTTTTGATAACGTAACTGGGATTTTTCCTAGAAATAAATCTGAATTTCGCCTTTCTTGACAATAATATAGTTTTATAGAAAATTTCGGGAAAAACGTGTTGGCTGGAGCCAACAAGAAATTTCATCGCGTTCAACATGCAGAAATATATTTCTTAGACCTAAATGTACAATATAAACGTAAAATGAAATTGTACCTCGGTATGGTAAGTAAACATATAATTTTGTATCTCTGCTTCCCCGACTATATGATGTAGTTAAAATAAAGCTAATTTTAGTTTTTTTTTTGTCGAAAATTAAATACTGTCTTGGGTCTTTAAAATACGACCATATAATAAGCAGAAAATTACACAGCGGTTTGAAGATACGAATTTTATATTCTTGTGGTGAAAGCAATTTTTTAATCATTCGCTGCGCTCTTTCGTAAACTAGAAGATAAAATACTTTGCATCGTCGTGTAATATTCTCTATTTATTATAGATATCGATGAAATATCGCAGGTTTTCTCTGTTGCGTAAAAATAATATTTTTACATATATGACAGCTTTAATAATGATACGAATCATATTTAGCGTCGTCGTTAAGGCAGAGCCGGTTCCGACTAGCTAAGCTTTCAATTCATTGTGTATTTCAAGGTCGAGTTACATGAAGTTTTATCAATCCCACTATAGACATTTCATGAAGCTTCTCTTGCCTTTATTTTGGAATATTACTAAACTAGTAATATTCCAAAATAAAGGCATGAGAAATACTAAATGCGCGATAAAATACAATTTTAAATTTCTACAATTCAGATTCTCCTTTGCGCACAACACCTTCACCATGAACAAGTTGCGGAAAAAACAATCGGCACCATGCACGAGGTAGGTAAATGTATACATTCATGATCATTTCGGAGAGGAAGTATTCCAATATGACATTTTTAAAAAATGTATTTTGATTCAAATTGACAAACACCACATGTGATCTATAATGTATTCGCACTGGCACAATAGTTATCAAATAGATTTTATTTTCGATCCAAACTTCTAAATTCCTAGATGCTCCTGAGATATATAAATTGTACTTTATTTCCAGACGTCTAGTAGCCTTATAATGTAGGTACAACTAAACATGATTGCTAAATTCTAGCAATTTACTCATGCATGATTAGATAAGTTAGCTATATAGTATATGCTTATGTTCAAATAGAAACAGAGTAATCTTATAAAGGGCTGACCAATTTTCTGCCGCAATTTTCATTCACTGATGGAAATTTTCTTGTACGACTGCTAACGACTGTGCAATTTTTCGGGCTAAGATTTGTAATATCGCAAAATACAATAGAAGGCTTTTTAGGGCTTTTTCTGATACAAAAGTTCTTGGAAAAAAACTCAATTGCAAGGCCTGGAAGTAACAAGTGATGAGGTGATGTTTTCTACTCAATTTCTGTTCTATATTTATTTTAGATTATTTGAAAAATCTTCACCAAGGAAAATACTAAACAACAGAAGCTTGATTTATTCATGTATTACAGTAGCATAAAATAAGCCTAATATGTAAACGTAAACGTATAATGAAATGTAGAGCTAGGAAATATTTTGATGAAGTAATATCATATACAATACAAAACAATTTTACTACCCAAACGATCTTACTCCTCAAAGGTAATAATAACCTCCATTTATCGCACACGCAAAATACCTAGCAAGTATAGATTAGATGTCGAAAAGGAGGGATTTATGTCATGTATAAAAGACCCCAAGGACGAGCAGCGGGCTTTCCATAACATGACATACCTACTTCAAACAGCTGAAATCGAGATTCTTCGAGATTTTTTCACAAGGTAAATAACCTAGATAAATCCCGCAGTACATCAAAGAAAACCGCGACTCAAAATTGAATTAATTGCTGTCACAGCGAGCGAGCTTAGGCCAGCGAGCAAGGCAGTAAATCTAATTCGTATGTTGAGGCGAAATCTTGTTTTTCTTTAGCGCGTTGCAGGACGGTACCATTATAATGCCTTATCTTTCATCTATTCCCTGTTCAAGCTTAAATAACACGTAATTTAAGTTGAGTTGGAACTGGTCCGGGCAATCTGGCGATAGAAACAAAATCTTTTATCGCGGCTAAAAAGAACATGTTAAAGGCAGTGGCGGATCTAGCGTAAGTCAAAATAAATTACCACAGCTCATTCTGGGATATATTTACATTTTAAAATACCTTCAAAGCAACTTCATTGGTTAGATTTTATTCTTTTGAAATTCATAACCTATGACATTGTTATAAAGTTATTTTAAATCTAAAATTGAGCAGCTATAATTTATTTTGACTTACCCTGGATCCGCCACTGCTTAAAGCGAATTTTGTAAAAAGCTACAGAAGAGGTTGGGAAAGTATTTCGTCTGGAATGTGGTAGGCATTCCCGACTTTTCCTGTGCCTAATACAAATATTTTTACTCACAAAATTTGTAGGGTTATATTTTCCGTATTTTACAACCGGAACATTTCGCAACCGAACTTTGCAACTTAACTAATGTCAAAATGCTCTTGGCATGTGATGAAATATTTTTTTTCATATTTCTTGCACCAAAATTTAGTCCACAATTCCCTACTATATGCGTAACCTAGTTAAATTAAAAGGTAATAGCAACGAAAAAATCCGTTGCTCATTTGAAAGAGCTGTTGAAATGACTGCTTTGTTAGTTCTTTCAAAAGCGTTTTCAAATGAGCAAAGAATTTTTTTATTGCTTCAAGTACTTTCTTGGATCAATAACAGTTGATATTATTGAACGTTGTGGCAATTTTCTGCCGAGATCTCATTCTTTACCTATGACCATCCATTCATTATTTGCAGCTCAAACGCTTTGAAGACGTTTATTATTGTAATAGAGCTAAACCCATTTCTTTATAGGGCGTATGTAAAAGTCGTTTTTTAAACAGTAACCATCAGAGATATATGCGGAGGAGACTAATCAAACCATTAACAGCGTTTTTTTAATTAACAAATTTTATGCAATCCTACCAAACCTTACTTACGTTCGTGAGTCGATACGATTTGATATCGAGGTGAGCATTATGGCAATTTTGGGTTATACTTCTATAAGATACAGTCACAAAATAACAATTACCAATCAAATCTGCTGTTCTTATAAGAACGCCAATCAATTATTTCGTGATTTTATAAATACCCGACATTCAAACCTTCAATTAGAAAATGCTCCTTATCCTATTAGAGCCGGATATAGATTGATGTGGTATGATGGAAGGGTGTACTACTACCCTAGAAGGGGTATTCGGGGAGAGGAGGCAAAGAGTGGGAAGATTAGATTGTAGTAAAGAAAGAAGACATTCAGGTCGAGATCAAACCAGAGCCTGAAGTGCAGGGATCATGAAATTCAGACTTGCAGCTCAAATCAAAAGGCAATTCAAAGGTCACTCCATTTCCATGTTTCGTGATAGAGTGCAGTGTATCATTGGACAGAAGAGGCTTTGAAAAAAAGAAAAAGTAAGTTATGATAAAGTTTATAAAAAATTATTGATACAGCAGTTGATACTGCACTTGATACATATAATAATCATCATCATTATGATAAACTCTATTAATCCCCGTGGACTGGGTGTGGTCTTACTGGATACGTGATTGCCAAAAATAATTTTTGATCATGAAAGGAACGTCGAGGAAGGAACTTTACAGACAGAGGGCTTAATTAATTTTTCCACGTAAATACTAAGTTGCTCGCGGTGAGGAGGGAGTGTAATAGCGAAACTGCAATGATACTAAGTATATTTCTTACTACTAATTAATCCTCTTGAAAGTTCTTTTGGCTGTGCCATGTCGCATCACAGTTGTCACGTGGTTGTCTCACAATATCTCTGGAATATCTATAATGTAAAGCTCAATGTGTTAGACATGAAAAATAGAAACATTTCAAATAGCAGCAAATACTTTAATTTCCTAAAGATAATTAACCAGTTGTAGAGCTAAATGATGCAGAATATTGATAAAAAATTATTGTACCTGAAGAAAATTCCGTTTTAATCGTGTCTCCGATGTTCCATTTCGAACGGTTCTCTTACGGTTTGGCTAGAGAGAGCAAGAGAAATATAAACTCCGTCATATAGCATTACATAAAGTGAATTTTATTTGATTACAGAAAATTGAGATTATGACCTGGTGAGGTGGCCGGATTTTTTTCAAAAAGGTAACGTTTAATGACTAAAATATTTACCAACTAAATACGTAGAATTTTTAAAGAATACTTACGTGTTTAACGATTACCCAATATTGTTGATACCTTACTTCACTAGAACGATTTTGGCTGCATCTTTGAGATTTGAGAAGATGACGACGTCATTTTGATTTTGAGTTTCTTCGTCTACGGCAACATTTGCTTGGCAATTTTTGCCCCATTTCTGCATCATTTTTATTCGATTTTCGTTTACGTACGTTCTTTCGTGTGTTCGCCATTTCTGTGTAATAGATTCGTATTTATTCTCGTTCTTTAAGGTACTTTCAAAACCCGTCTTGGACTGAGCAGGAGCAAATGACATAAAATGACCATTGTCCGGCGCCAAATACCCGTATGTGTAGTAATTAAATCTCTATATATATACAAAGCTAAAGTGTGTTGTTTATGGCCCAGATGAAGCGATTTTACCATTGTTTTCAGCCCAGATGTTTCTTCTACTTATTTACTTCTAGTTTACTTAGTTAATTCACCAAAAAACGCCTGTAAGGGACGTTTTTGTAATTTTTTTTATTTGCATGATGAGAAAGGAGACTTGTTCGAGTTTTGATTGGCAAACATCTTTCCCTCCGTGGCCAAAAGGTAAGGATAACTATCTTCCGACTTGCCCACATCGTTTGACTTTAGTTTTGGGTTGATTGCGGACAGGTTAAGTTCAACTGTGGTGTTAGTAAAAATTTAATTCTCCCTAGCTCAGTTAGACAGATCGGTTGCCGATCCAGGCAAAACTCAAGTCAAAACTGGACGGTGGAGTACACGAAAACACTAGGCAGTACCTCGAGGCCAGAGAGAGGCATACGTAATTTGACCAGCATAATTAACTAACATTTAAGTGATTTCCTTAACCTCTCGCCATCATTTCTTTTCGTTCAAGAAAACAAGTTGGCTTCCTCGAGAAATAGCGACGAGAAGACTTCGAGGCACCACTAAACTATTACACTGTAAAACCACAGCGTAGTGTACACTGTGCGAATTACATATGACTGACTTCTTCCCAAAGCTTACGGTACATGAAGCTGATTGATGCGCAAACACTTTAGAGCCTTTAAAGCAAGTGTTCTCTTTTAGGAAAGAGTCAAAGACGACAACGCTCACTAAGTCGTGTCGTCGTGTATTAAGTTGTTTAGTTATGTTTAACGATCTTTTATGGCAAGGTTTTTGCAAAAAAGGGAATCGAAGTTTGCATAACTAACAACTGTATGTTGTTTTTTGTATTTTCCGTGGGCCTTTCTGTCTTGATCAAGCTTTATATGCCATTACGTACAGTGTCCTTGATATAGGAGTCACTTATTTGGGGCCTTGGGTTTAATTCCCAAACACTGAATGGCAGTCTTCAGCTCTTTCAATTAATGAGATAATAATGCAACCAAATGGCACAACGTTGTCACGCTGTACCAATTTGTCAACACGGAACTCACGTCGAAAGAACGACAGACAAAAACATGGTACATTCTTGTAGCCTTAACGCCGAACCTGCGATTCAATTTGTATCATTTAATAGTTTACATGTGATATAACGTATAGAATGCATGGTTGCATACAAGGCAAAGCTGCGAGCGCCAAGCTTTCTGGTTGATAGAAAACTGTATTCCTGAACAGTAATAAATAGGTTTGTTTTAAGACAACGACATGCATGTACTTTGATCTGCAGCTTGTGATATAACTTTAAAAACGCCTGGTAATATCCTATCTGCGAGCTTCAGGCTTTCTCGTTGATAGGACTGTTTTCCAGTTTACTTGTAATATAAACTTCTATAGTTTATTCTATAGTCTTATTTGTGATAATTTATAAAGTGCATGGTTATCAAGCTGTGAGTCGCATACTTTCCCGCATGTTGGTATAATGAACTCAATATCTTTGTCTCTCTTAGGATCAATAGTTTCCTATCAGCGAGAAGGCTTGACGCTCGCAGCTTGTATACAACCATTACATGATAGAAATTGAATCGCACTGGCAGGTTCGGCGTTAAGGCTGAAAAAATATACCATGTGTTTGCCTGTCGTTGTTTTGACGTGTGTTCGGTGTTGACAAATTGGTTACAGCATGACAACGTAGAGCCATCTTGTTGCAATGTTATCTCATTACTTGAAAGAGCTAAAGATAGCCATTCAGTGTTTAGGAATTAAACCCAAGGCCATAAATAAAAGACTCCTATATCAAGGACACTGAACGTAATGGCATACAAAGCTCAATCAAGAAGAAAAGCCCACAGAAAGTAAAAAAAGACAAAGATTATTAGGTTTGCAAACGTCGACTTTCCTTCTTGCAAAGACCTTGCCATAAAAGATCGCTAAAATTAGTTAAACAACTTAAAACATGACCACACGGCTTTGATTTTAGTAAGCATTGACGTCTTTGACTCTTTCCTGAAAGAAAACACTTGCTTTAAATGCTTTAAAATGTTTGCGCATCTTTGCGCATCCATGCTTCTTGTACCGTAAGCTTTGAGAGGAAGTCCGCCATAATTATGTAATTGGCACAGTGTTGTGATTTAGTCAGCTAAACCACTACACTGTGCTTTGTACAATGTAGTGGTTTAGTGGTGCCTGGAAGTCTTCTCGTCGCTATTTCTCGAGGAAGACAACTTGTCTTCTTGATCGAAGAGACATGACGGCGAGAAGTCTTCAATGCACCAACCCCACAGACCTGTCCCCAACAGCGAAGTTAAGAAAATTTGCTTAAATATTAGTTAAAAACACTGGTCAAATAACGTTTGCCTCTCTGGCCTCGCGGTACTGCTTAGTGTTTTCCTGCACTCCACGCCCAATTTTGACTTGAGTTTTACCTGGATCGGGGACCAATCTGTCCAACTGAGCGAGCGAAGAGTTAAATTTTCACCAACACCACAGCTGGACTTGACCGGTCCGCGATCAACCCAAAACTAAAGACAAACGATGTGGGCAAGTCGGAAGATAATTACCTTTACCTTTTGGCCACGGAGGGAAAGATGTTTGCCAATGAAAACTCGAACGAGTCATTCCTTTCTCATCATCATGCAAATAAAAAAAATTAGAAAAACGCCCCTTGCAGGTGAATTAACTAAGTAAACTAGAAGTAAATAAGTAGAAGAGACATCTGGGCTAAAAATAAAGGTAAAATCGCTTCATTTGGGCCATAAAAAGCACATTTTAGCTCCGTATATAGAGATTTAATTACAACACATACGGGTATTTGGGGGCGGACAATGGTCATTTGACGTCATTCGCTCCTGCTCAGTCCAAGAGAAAGCTTCGGGAAAATATGTCTGCCACGACGAGGTTTTCGATGGGCTTTAAAAGTACCTTAAACAACGAGAATAAAAACGAATTTATCACATAGAAATGGCGAACACACGAAAGAAAGTATGTGGACGAAAATGGAACTAAAATGATGCAGAAATGGGGCAAAAATTGCCAAGTATATGTTGCCGTGGACGAAGAAATTCAAAATCAAAATGGCGTCGTCTTCTTCTTCAATGTCAAAGATGCAACCAAAATCGTTCTAGTGAAGTGGGGTGTCAACAATAATGGGTATTCGTTAAACACGTAAGTATTGACTTTAAATATACGTATTTAACTGGTAAATATTTTAGTTATTAAATGTTACCTTTTTGATAAAAATCTGGGCAACACACCAGGTCGCAATCTCAATGTTCTGTAATTAAATAAAATTCACTTTAATGCAATAATATGACCTAGTTTCTATTTCTCTTGCTCTCTGTAGTTAAACGGTAAGAGTAACGTTGGAAATGGAACACCGGAGAGACGAGTAAATCGGAACCTTCTTCAGGTAAAATAATTTTTTATCAAAATTCTGCGTCATTTAGCTCCACTATTTGCTGCCATTTGAAATGTTTCTATTTTACATGCATATCTAACATGTTGAACTTTACATTATAGATGTTCTAGAGATATTGTGAGACAACCAGGTGACAACTATGATGTGCGTCATACCACAGCCAAAAAGAACTTTCTCAAGAGGATTTAGTGTATAGTTAGTATCATTGCAATTTCGCTATTACACCCCCTCCCCACCGCGAGCGATTTAGTAATTTACGTGGAAAAAATAATTAAGCCCTCTGTCTGTAAAGTTCCTTCCTCGACGTTCCTTTCATGATCAAAAATTATTTTTGGTAATCACGTATCCAGTAAGACCACAGCCACTCCACGGGAATTAATAGAGTTTAAGATGATAATAATGATGATTATTATATATGTATCAAGTGCAGTATCAACTGCTGTGTCAATAATTTTTTATAAACTTTATCATAACTTACTTTTTATTTTTCATTTTTTTCAAAACCTCTTCTGTCCAATGATGCACTGCACTCTATCACAAAACATGGAAATGGAGTGACCTTTGAACTGCCTTTTGATTTGGGCTGCAAGTCTGAATTTCATGATTCCTGCACTTCAGGCTCTGGTTTAATCTCGACATGAAACTGTCCCCTTTCTTTACTACAATCTATTCTTCCTTCTCTTTGCCTCCTTCTTTCCACGAATACCCCTCCTAGGGCAGGGAAACCTTCCTTCATACAGTTTCCTAGGAGGGACAGCGACATGCATGAGATCATGTTCACAAAATACTTGAGATGCTTCCCGAGGTTCAGTTTCTCCTCAAATATCTCAACATCTCGTGCGCATGTATGACGCTATCTTGATCAGAAAACCATTTGGTATTTTATTACTTTCTTATTTTCTTAAACGTTATTTATATAATAGAAAAGTCCAACCCAGATTGAGAAAATTGTTGTTATTCTTGGGCGCCCGTTTTAGTCTTCTAACTTACGTGGTCAAATACTTTTTTCAGTTTCTTTAATAAAATGTATCTTGGGCTTTGAGTCGGCCTGAATAAAATATATACTGCCCACTTCAAAAACAAAATAGAATATTGATATAAATGCATAAATATATTTGTCCGCGGGGTTAAGTGATTGAGGAGTGTTGCCGTCGACTACCCTCTAGGACATGCAACGCTGATTATAATTACTTAGTCCTCTCTAATATTTATTAAGCTGTCTTTGCTTATTTTGTGAACAGATTTCTAATCACTGTAATTGTTGATTTTTTCAAAGGATGTCAAAGTGAATACACCAACCACCAACAAATGACAGAACAAGATGAGAAAGAATTGATATCGACCACTAGCCGTGTCCATCAGATGTCAAGATGCAAATACTAATACAATGTACGGTTTGTCAAAGACATTTACAATCAAATTTTCGTCTAGCTTCCAATACTCTGAAATATTTTGTAACATTGATTATCTCCTTATTTTATGATGGCTAACGGGATACGAGTGAGCTTGTTACCTACTGGACCGACGTGATGTTCTACGATGAGAGAGTGCCAACCAGATGAAACCATAAACAGCGCGATGAAACACCACCAATCGAAGCCACGACGATTCAAAGATAGATTTAAAGTAGTAAGTCGCTTCTTTGTCAGTTCTACTTTCAAATTATTTGCTTCGTGAACCTGTGCCAAATTTTGCAATTAAAAGGATATGGTAATAGACAGTAACATCTCGAACTAACGTTTCCAGTAAGGGCAGAGCAGCCGAAAGCACAAAACAAAGGATCTTTCACTACCTGGAACGATATAAACAGAATTTGACGTTTCGAGCGAAGACCCTTCGTCAGGAGGTTAGTAGTCATTAGTGACGTCACAAGCTGGGTTAGCTACGTAAGACCTCAACCAAATGGTGAATGGTTAAATTGCAAGGTCAGAGCCAGAGCTTGCGATCCTCCATGGGAGGGATCGCGAGGCTTTGGGAAAATGTTAGATAAGTATAAAAATTTGGGAAATTTTAATTATTCAAGAAGCAAAGCTGAACCTAAAGCTCTATCATTTTCAGGCCGATCGGAATGAAAGATAACATAGTTGTCTTAACATATATAGTAGTATTTCACATCGATTGACGACTGATTTTTTTTATTTTTCCAAATAGCGATGTTATATACGCGAAATTTAGTGTTAGTTTGCACAAGTAATATATAGATCACTGATATCACAGATTAAGCCAACAATGACAAAGACATCTTATAATTACTTTGTTTCAGTATTACTCGTATAATGAAGCTAGTACGTCCAAACGTCCTACGTACGTGCTAATTAAGCTACGTCCTATGCACTAATCAAGGGGATATAAAACAAATGCCCATTTTTCAAGCTTAAGCCATCTTCAACCTGTTTGTGCATTTTTTGGGCTTTTTTCCAGGCCTCACAAATCCTCCCAAGGAAGATCGCGATCACTACAAGATTGCTTAAAATATTGCCAATGAATATGGTGTTGAAAATAGACACGAAATATAATTTCGCTCTCTGCTTGTGACGTAACATACATATCTAAAATAGCCCAAAATCAAATTGTTTTGAGAAGTAAGCAACATTTAAGCAAACTGTATAATAATTGTCCAGGTAATCATAAAATTATTTCGAAAAGACGTTGTTTTGAAATTTATTGCCATATGGATTGCTTCTGTCGGCACAACCTAGTACCTAGGCTTTTATCTACGCTCCCGGTGCCCTCCCGCTGCGAAAGAACCCTAGTATTGTCTGGTCACGTGATATCCCAGATTTTTGGATACAGAGTAATTTGTCATTAGGGTGGGTACGTAAGGCTGACAGTTTGCTTTTCAATACGCGTGTGTTTGTCGCGTGTTCGTTATTTAAATGACTTTATGAGTTTATGGCAATGCTCGTCTTGACAAATGATTTGTACGTTTGCCCACGTTTACACGCACGCGAATTACTGGACGCACACGAATTAGTTTCTTCTTCGCCCCAGTATATTCTGAAAGATAATTTTTGCTCATATGAATAAAAATCTTTTATATTATTGACGCTTGACAAATCAAATTCGAATAATAGAGGTGTTACAATCCATTAGACTAATGTTTAAAATGTCAATCATATCTATAAATACACAGCAATTAGTAATAATACAATTTGTCTGCATTATGTGATAAACAAACGCGCGTCGCACAACTTGTATCTAAAATTATATTGCGATGTGAAAAGCTAGCATGGTACACCAATTTATGGATCACAGACTTCAGAACCGTAGTCCTATCTCAAACTATATCTTTTCTTAACACGACAAAGCTTAATAGTCCGCTCTTAATGAAACAATACAGTAACGATTTTAAAACATTTGCTGACAAAAGTAATCAATCGTCCCACCCCTACTTCGTAGGGCAACCGAGCACTAATCGCGGGACCAGACAATACTAGGGTTCTTTCGCAGCGGGAGGGCACCGGGAGGGCACCGGGAGCGTAGATTGAAGACTAGGTACTAGGTTGCTGTCGGCACTGTTGACACCAAGCAAGTACCGGGGTTAGATATAAAAGTAATGCTATGGTTGGTCAACTTCTAAAGTTCTTGACTTTCAATACAGTATTTTTAAAAAACGGGAAATTGCTTGGGAAAATGGTACTTTACAACAATCTTATGGTAGTTAAACTTTATTGTTCATCCAACGTATGGTCGTTGAAATCTATTGTTCGCTCAAACATGAGGGTTTTTACCTGAAGTTATCGTTCCAGCATTTATTGAACAATAAAGAACAATAAAGTCCAAAATTGGTTTATATAGACATCAAGCCCTTTTTGTCAGATAAAATACTACCTTCCACGTTGATAAAGCTGAAGTTACGCCTTCCTTCTAACTTTTAATTGTAAATGATTGAATTTTAAAGTGGAGGTCAAGTCCGTTCTGCGCATATTTTCTGCGCATATCAAATTCCACAAAGTACGCCGTACGTTGAGGAATTTTAATTTATTTAAGCATGAATAATAATTCGCGTTGTATTTCAAGATGGCCGATGAGAGGAGCGCGTCTGTTAGTGCCTCATCGGCTTCATCGCTGCCTTAAGAAGTCGCGCGACTTGCTTCTGACGAGGATGTAACTGCCAGGAGAAAACAGCAACGTTCAGAAAGGGAAGCTACAAGAATTTATTTGGGTGAACAACACAAAAGATGGCGTGATTTGTTGCAAGAGCTGTCGCTAAAATCAGACAAAGAACTTGCGGCAATATTGCTTGATGAATATATGGCGCGCAAAGAGCGGCATTTCAGGTAATTACAACGATTCACTACAGTTTAGTTTTCTTATTATGCTGTTAATCTATTATGGGTCTATATAAAGTCTTTAAAATATTTTTTGTAGTGAAATATCTGTTCAAACTGAGGGACCGATACTAAGAGCCGGAAAGTCTTCCAGGTGGCGACCAGGGAGGCGAGGTTCAAAGCCAACAAGTCGCAATTCGATCCTCTTGTATGAAACTCTTAACCACATTTGGGTAGTTAAGTCACGGTTAAGTCTAAAATGCACACTTTTGATTAGCTAACTCTTTCACTAACTGTGGTTAAAACATAACTACCTTTTTATACAACTGCCCTGATACTCAAAGTAAAATTTCTTTATAAATAGTATAATTATACAGTATTGTCTTTAAATTAATATCTACAATAATTAAAACTTTTTAATGGAAAAGATAACTGCACAATATATTTCACTGATAACATTATATTGTCACTTGCAATTGTCAAATAATTGTTTTCCATTGTTTTATATAAATGAAGGTTGTTTTGACTGAGTGTAATAGGATCTTCTTATTTGAATGTTGCATATGACAATGAGCATGGAGGTATCAATATAGATATACAGTATTGTATATACACTACATATATGTAAGTTTAATAATAAAATACCATCTGAGTACTCTATTTTTTCAGAGGGGTAGTGCTATCCACCAAATTATGATTTTTGTCAACTGTTGCAGATAGGCATTAAAAAATAATGATGCCAGGACTAATAAATGCTGAAGTTTAAAATGGGTTGTAGTGCTTACTGAGCCTGTCCAGAAAGTCGAGAAAATCACTATCTGGTGGATAGTGCTATTTACCTTTGGTAGACACCTACCCCTAATATACATGTAATTTGTTTAGTATTCTAGGGCATATTGTGTGTTCTTGGGTAAACTTTCAGAATTCTGTATGACCTTCAGCACTCAGAGAGATCTATTGTGCACCTGTAAATAGCCTTATAATATCATGCAAACTAATTATACAAGCAAGTATATATAATAGATACCTGAATAAAATGATTTTGTAAATATATAATATGTAATTTTAATAACCCAAATGAAACATTCCACAACCAAAACAAAATAGTCTGTAATATCAAGTTCCTTGTACATTTGCATGGTGAAATACAATACTAGTTTAGCTTGTGGAAACACCATGTAAATAATAAATTTACATGGTGTTTGCACAAGCTAAACTAGTAAAATACTGTAAGTACCTGGTACAATATATGCCTAATTGTCACTGTGTATCAACAATCGCATAGTGTAGCCAGCCTGATAATTTAGTCCTGCTATCCATATATTTCTTTCTCCAATGACTGTGAAAACAATCAAATTCTAAAGAAATGGGCAAGAATTTCTTCCTTTTTCCCTCGTACGCATTCCTCTACAACAGCATACTGTCATGTTTTTGTCTGCATTAGGAATTCCCGCAATCTCCTCAATTTTACTTTGCTCTATTTCATCTGATGTGGTGAAACTGTCGTCCATTGCAGTGCGGTTTCGGCAGTAAAATGCGGTATATACCTCTTTTTGCATTAGCATGGCAAAGTTGGCCAGGTGCCACCTCATTTTGCCTTTCCAACAGGAGGAAACGGACCGCACACAAAGCATAAATTCAATTAAACTCAATGCATGAGAACAACACTGAGTTAAATTTGCGAGACTTCGTGTAAGAGAGCTATACTGTGCCAAAACAAAACGCGTGTTTATAAACAGTGCGCAGAAAATATGCGCAGAACGGACCTGACTTCCACTTTAACGAATAGTTGGCACGAATGCTTAACGTGTAAAATATTACCCTACAATTTTGAATACAAGTTGACATATTAATAGGAACAGTAATTTCGTCTGCTATTCAAAATCAGCCACATAAATACAAGATGTTTCTGTTAAGAATATTTCATAATTGAATCGAGTTATCATCTAACGGGTACGATTATTTCATTTCCAGAGGTGACGAGGTGTGAGCTTGAACGATCTTGGACGACATTGACCACAAAACAATGACAATCCACAAGAATGAGAAGAATTGTAACAGAAAGTAGTGGTAATTTTCAAGTTAGTAGAAAACAAAATACTTATTCTTCAAAAATCAAAGAGGATTTCTGTAAATCTTATTTTTTCTCGTCAAAATAATCGTTGTTTCTCGTTGTGAAAAAAGAAAGAGCAGTAAATTGGTTAAAAAATTAGGATGAATTTACACAGTACAAGTGTAAAACAATGCGTGCAAGGAAATTAGACTTGAGATTTTTTTCCAATTCTCAAAGGATACTATTTTATTGTTTCTTACTTAACTTCATTGATACATATAAAAAATAGTATTATTGCTTATAATTTTTGGCCTTTTTATATGCCCAAGGGAATACAACATGCTTGGTTACTATGGTAATATTTAAATTCATGGGGTGGAGACTTGACCTAATGAGAATCCTCTTTGATTATTAATATGATAAGTATCTTGGTGCTTTCGGGTTTGTTTTGATAAACAGAAACAATTCGACAATTAAGCCATTGTTTGTGTGCACTAAAGCAAAAAACGGAAGTTGTTTGAGAGCAGCTGCGACGTACCATGCAAATAAAGGCGTTTCGGTTAAATAAGTACGAGAATTGCGGTAAAGTTTTAACTATACTGTACTAACTATAGGAACATTAAAAGTTTCATGTCAACTGCGGTTAATAAAGCTTTACATTCCTATACATGAGTCGTAATGTAAAAACACTTGAGTTGAATTTCACGTTTTAAATTCTCATGATTCTCATGCTTATTTGACCCAGCCTTAGAATTTGCTAAGTAGCACGATTAAATTTACTTCAGACCTGTAAACACAACGAAAAGCCCATGCCCTTTCAGCTAAGGTTTTACGTTTGAAAAATCAATCAACTACTCAGTCTAAGTGGGTTTAAGTAGCTAGAGATAACGTAATTTATCATTTTATTTTGCTTTTTTTGTTTGTAACGTAATTTATTAGCTAAATGTATGGACTGCGAGGGTGTGAGCCGTGTGTAAGTTGCATGGGGTTAGGCTTATTAAAAGAACTAAAATTTTTGAAAGTATGCTAAAAAAGAAATCTATCTTCACTTCCACGTAAGTATCAACATCAACTAAATTAGTCTATGATTATTATTATTATCTGTTTGAAAAAATGCGTATTAAATTTTATATATTTTGGAAGGAAATCTAAGTGGAATTCTCACCTGTTTTATGTACGACATTTGATATTTTTACATTCGACTTTTTTCTGTTTACATTTGGCCTATAATATCCAAATAAGTACATTAAAAATGCATACTTTACCAAAATTTTAATTCTTTTGATTTTCGGTGGCAGTCGGGGTGGTGGTGGTGCATGCGGGTTTATCAGCTGTGAGTGACTGTGCGATGGGGAGGAAAGTGAGGGTAACGAATGGAATGCAGGAGCTCAGAACCGAGGAAGACAGCTTAGAACTGAGGCAGGTAGGAAGTTGGTAGGACCAGAGGGGGGCACTTGTCATTTTGGCTTTGGGAATCAAATTTGCATGCCAAGTACTTAAGTCACTAATGTTTGTTGTTTTCATTTCTTAGATACGCGCGGTTGCTCTCTAGGGAAGACCAACTTAGCAATTGCATTAGCATTTGCAAGGTTGGTCTTCTCTTCGCCGGCTACCCCGGCCAGCTCTCCGAGTTCTACTTTCACCGTAAATAAGTACATGCACTTGTACTATGTACAAGTACTTCTACTTAGGTGAAAGTAGCACTTGGAGAGCTGGCCGGGGTAAGGGGATTTTTTTTATTCAATTTCTCAATTCCCATGGGAATTGAATTTTTAATTAAAAGGGATCACGTGTAAATTTTGTAAACACTTTATTGAAAGAACTTGTAAAGAATACAATTTGAATAACAATAAAAAAGAGATTACTATCACAAACTTGTACTCATTCAAATAACAATATAAGAAAACAGAACACGACAGTAAACAATGCGCTTAACACAAGTAAAAGAACACGAGTGAAGGAACAAGTCCTAAAAAACTGTGTCTTTTCAAGATAAATGTTTATACTTGAAGATATATTAGCAGAGTTTTGCAAAGAAACCGTCCAGCATACAAAACTGAGCTGCTTTGCAATCACAAAAAAATATACGGCTCAAAGGAATGGTAAGGCGCTTGACAGGTCTAACCAAAAAGTTTCTAAAAGTTAGTCATAATTTATAATCATATATATTACCCGGTCAACTTTCCCTGTGGGAAGAACCCGGAGAAAACCCACAACTTTTGGGAGAGCATTGACTAACACATTTTAAGCCTCTGAGATAAAAGGCAGAAATACAACATTTCATTTCAGCTGTGTTTTGTGTAAGTCAGACAAAATAAATGTATGAGGTACTAGCCAATTTTGATTCCTTTGCGACATGTAACGAAAGCACATCATTCTTTCGGGAAATACTTTTTTGTAACTCGAAAAAACTCTTGCATACGTCGAAAAATCACAGAGACAATGATTTATAAAAAAATCCAAAATTGACAAGGGTGTGAAATTTCAATGCTCGGAGCCATATATTTTTCTGATTGTGTTTCCAACCTGACAATGTGGAATTGTTAAATATGCTGACCTCATTTTCTAATTAAAAAATCCAAAACTACATAGAGCAAAAACAAAAACGTTTTAGGATATTGCGTAGAACACGGCGTTTTTTCAGAAACAAACCCCTTAGACATTTCACTGCACAACATGTAAGAATTTTTTTTCACGAAGAATATTAAAAAAGTCTCAGACACCTAATTTCATCTGGTGTGCACAACAACAGAAACTTTCTCCACATATTATAATAATTTCGTTAAGATAATCTTTGAAAATCTTCATTGACATTCATAATTTTATTTTTCTTTATATTTCGGTTCAAATGGTATTTTTCATAGAGACAAAAGCGAAAAACAACTCTTTGACTGCTTAGCTGCGACTGAAGTTACTTAATAGTGGACCAGGATTTGTCAAAGTTCAAAATGAACTGCAATTATCAATAATCAAGAGAAATGTGTGCCAAATTATTGAATTTCAAACTTTGTCGCCTTTTATAATTTCGTCATTTCAATGTTAAAGAAAACAAGCTAAAAAGTCGAAATAGATAACTTAGACTGGTCTGGTATTGGAAAGTGAGAACTGAAGATTAAATCCTTTTGAAGAAATTGAATTTAGTTAATTTTCAAAGCAACATTGTCAGGTTAAAAACAAATTTCTTTGAAGTATAAACTTATCTTCACTTGTTGAAAAAACCGTGTTAAAAAGCCATGTGAAGCTGTTTTCTTATAATATTATTATGGTTACAAACTAGAACTATTGGAAAAGTAAACTTGAACTGAAGCAAATGGAATAGAAATTTTAAACAAATATTTCAATTGCCAAGCACTAACTTACCACAACCAGACAACATGAAAAGTTCAGGAAAAAAATTTGAAGATTAAAAAAAATATCTTGTAATTTCACAAATGCTATTAATAAAATCAAAGTCTGCAACTCATTTATATTAATTTACTCTATCTAATGTTGGACCATTTTATTTTTTATAGAAAAGATCTGATATTCAACAAACTAAATTAGTAAAATCTGAAATATAGCATTGCTGTTAAATTTTGATTTGTTGAAATACTGTTGGAGCTCCCATGTAATAGCATTCAATTTCACATCTTTTCTTTGTTACAATGCAAAACATAGCCTACAGAATTTAGTTGTCTAGTTATGGTTCTCCTTGTTATGTTAGTTAAGGAAGTTTCTTCCACTTCAACTGTTTTGTCTTTTCTATAAGTCCAAGTCCTTCAATTCATCTCAATTCCAAAAAAATTCCAGTTTGCAATGAAGTAAAGATAATATGCTAGTTATTTTGACTTCAAGTAGTTCATCTTAAAGGAGGAAAGCTCTGTTTTAAAATCACAATTTGTTTCACAGATAAATTAGCATGACGCACTGCAAATTAAGTGTATTTTGTGTACTCGAGTGGTTCTGAAAGTTCATCAAATAATATCAGAACTGAAACTGTTGTGATTTTCAAATGAACTTTCCAAACTTTTAGATCAACACTGAAAGTTGAAAGATGACTTTAAAACAAAACATACAAAAGAAGATTGTGATGGTAAACCAGGAAACAAAAAAATATGTTTTAAAATGCTTTTTTATCAATCTAAATAACTGTTTTTTTCATGTTAAAGTAGACTAGACTATATATTGAGCAACAATGGATTTAATGGCCATATTGAAATTCTAGAGGATTGTTTCTGATAAAACTGCCTCAATCTCCTTTATGTTAAGTCAGTAAAATATCACAAAGTCAAAGAATGACAAACCCAATTGTTTTATCACTGAGGCCAACTTGAGCTTTTTTCAAATAGGACCTAAAAATAAACCAATCATGCATTTAGTAATAATAATTTTTTGCAAAAAGAACACTATTTTACACAAATTGTTAGGATTTTGAATAAAGAGCAATTTGCTGACCCTAAATTCTGCTTGATGTCTTACTCATTGTAGAATAATGAAATAATAATGTTAACATTAACATTCAACATTGTCTTTCTTTTGGTGATGGATAAAAGAATTGCACTTGCATTTTTTTCAAAATATAAACATAGCCACTTATTGTGGGAATCATATGTTTATGATTCTTCTCCCATCACACACATAACATGTCAGTTCCATTGGTGTTCATAGTTTTCATGCCTGTATATTGGATTTCACGCAGGTAGCCAAAAAAACTTGCATGGTTTAGCTTTGCCCTTTTGCATGAACTTTTGCATAAAATAAAACAATTTTATGTTGAATGCATACATAAAATAGTGCATATTACATGAATGTGTTTGCACATAAACAGTTTTTTACTTTAATTCCTGTCACTCACAAAAAAGCCAAAATAAAGCAAAATAGCTAAATACTTTTTCAAGGCCAAACAAGTAATAAAAAGGTTAAAATTAAGTTATTTGGCTGCAAAAAGCCAAGTTACCAACCCTGATTTCAGTTAGCTTCAGGGAGTTACAGCTAGTGCCGCTACCTAGGATCTCAACATTTGACAGGCATTCAAATTTTGCGACACCAAAATAAATTGCAATGACTTGTGTGTGACGGGAGAATCACCCAAACAATATTTGAAGCATTTCAGTTCAAAATAAAACATGAAAATATTAAGACCTTCTCCACACTTTTCATCAACAGTGTTCACATCTTCATGACTGATCAACTGGATAAGCATTCATCAAACTTCCAATGCACTGTAAACCTACAAAAATGTCAAAATGTACAGTATGATAAGCAAATAAAAATTTGACCAGGCATTTCTAAGTTTCGTTTTGTAGAGGGCATATATGTTATTTAGCTTTGCAACAAGGGCAGGGTCACCACAACAATGTATACCAATCACTGTGCACACATATTATTTTTTATTCAGTTTACCCACAAAAGCATGGTCACCACAACAGAGCGAGCCAATTACTGTGGGCCCATATTACCTATCCCACCCTGTCAACTTTCCCTGTGGGAGGAAACCAGAGTACCCAGAGAAAACCCAAGACTTTCAGCAGAGCATTGATTATACTCTTTTCATGCGAGGACTGGGTTCATATCCACCTGGGGATTGAACTCAGAACCATAGAGGTGAAAGGTTAGTGGTCTGACCACTACACCACAGAATTCACATATTATTTTCGGAGGGAAGAAACCAGAATACCTAGAGAAACCCATGACTTTTGGCAGAGCATTGACTAGATGAGGAATGGGTTCATATCATATTAAGCTGACCCTAATTAGCATTGATTCTGTGACCAATCAGGTGCAAGGCAATTCACAACCAAAGCCCCTCATACACCATCTCATGCATGAAGGGCAACAGGGGGGAATAGATTTATTCGATCTGGGCAGACCACAATAGTTGCCCTAGGGGTGATTATGACACACTATGGCCACCAATCGTTCTGTCAATGTGACAGATGGTGCTTTTAAATATAATTATATGAAACATATTTTTGTAATTTTTCCCCAGTGCGATCATACTGAAGCAATTATTCACCTCATGCTCAGTGATTATCAGTGAAAATTCACCTAAACTTTGTCTAGGTGAATATTCACCAATAATCACTAAGCCTTCGGTGAATAATTGTTAAATGAAGTGATTATTGGTGAATATTCATTGAGATCAAGTCAAGATAAAGTCGAGGTGAATATTTACAGATAATCACTTCGCCTTTATCGAATAATTGTTAAATACTATTTAGTTCTTTCAAACAACTATAACTTTAAATGGCTGGAAATGGGAAATATTCACACTTAATTTGTAACACACCATCACATCCCAAAAATACATAAACTTTGCTGGAATTTATGTATGCTTTATTTATCAATAAGACCTTATTAGTTTTCCATCACCAAACATGAATGGCAATGGTAGATTTCATCTAAAGTATAAGTATAAGTCCAAGTACAAGCACAAGAAAGCAAAATTTTCCTTTTCTTGTGCTTATCCTTCTCGCTTATCTCATGTTTATTCATAGATGTGAATGTCACTATTGTGCTTGCCCTTCTGCTTATTTCCTTGAGTTAAAGAAATGGATAGAACACTAGCTGGCATCAGTGTTAAAATCTAGTAGCCATTCATGATGTCATGAGTGATTGCGAATGTTGTAACAGTTTTTAGCATTTTTAAACTTTGCTATATATTTTCCAATTTCAAACAGTAATATTAAAGCTTAAATTGGTTTTATTGTTTCACAAACATGCCTATGCCACGAAAAAGTATTTGAAGTAAGCGTTTGACGTCTTTGTTTTAAATTTTTACTTTGCTTGCTACAAAAATGGCATCCCAAAACAACCATTAATTGAACTGAAATTTGGGATACAGTTTTAACTGTTCTTGAAATATTTGCCAAAATTAATTGGGAATGGCATAGTCAAATTTATTTGTTTTTGATATAAAATGTTCAGTTGTATTACTTGCAAAAAGTGCAGTCTTAATTAAATTAGTGATGTCATAATTTGCAACCAGGTTATAATGCCATCAGCAAATTCAGCATGCTGCAAACATCACATGCAACCATGAGTTTCCTATGCATTTCTTTAACTGTCCATGGTGTCAACCAGGCTTAATTGAAGATGATTTATGGTCCTTTCGTCCCCCATCCACTTCATCCGCTACCATTAACATTTTGTCTCGTAATCGTTACGTCGACTTTCTCATTTTAAAAATATCAAATAACAAAGTAATAAAAAATCTAGAACATTTTTTGAAATCTAGATTAGATCAGAGATTTTAGAAACATTGCCTGGAATACAGTGTTCACTTTGCTGAACCAAGGTTGACTTGGGTACAAACTTTTGTATCAGTTGCAAGTTGGCAGGGTTTTTTCCTCATATTACAACCAGTAATATGTGAATTGGATAAATATTTTGCAAACTGTTTTTCAGAAAGTTTGAACAACAAATCAAAGAACAAATTACTGTGGGACAAAACGGTTGCGGGACGAAACGGACGGGGACAAAACGACCGGAGACAAAACGACCAAATATCATGGAAGACCAAGGTTTCACATGTGCAAAATACAAACTTTAAATATTTTGCTAAATTCGACCTGATTGTCCACAAAACTTATCTATATATGAGATCTAGACGCTCTTCTACAAATACTGGCAGAAAACAAAGCATATTACCTTGAAATAAAGGCAGGATTGCTTGAAATATCTTGAAAGTTTCAGAGCTTCGTTCACGTGTAGAGGAAAAGTTTGAAGATTTCCGGCTGCCAACGAACAAGCCCGACACTGTGCGCAAGCAAGTGGAGAATCTGGAGCAACTAGGAAGACCCAGAAAGAAATGTCGAGGGCAGAGGATCGAGGGGGAGGGGGAGGGGAAACAGGGGGTCAAGTGCATAGTCTGGTGATAAAACAAATCGTGATAAAAGTGTCCCAAGGGTTGATTATGTCTCAAATTAACGTTGCTAGTTCGGTAGTGCAGTCAAACACACGCAAAACAGTATCTTCCTCTACCAAAACAACGTAAACGTTTTTGATTTTCCGTCAAAAGGTCTTCGCGCAAAATGTCGATCGATTTTATCCCATGATTTTGTTGTGCTTTCGTATATTCCTTGGAGCAAATATAACGAACATTCTACCTGACACTTTAATATAAGAAAATTGAGAAAATTGAAAAGACAGAATTGAGATTTCTGAAATGCTGGGAATTGTCTGTTTTCGGCTGAGGAAAATGCTACTCACTACTGATTGATCAGAAAAATCAACAAAAAATGGCAATAAAATTTGAGCAAGACGACCACTGGAATGATAGGATTTGTGCACTTAAATAATAAGATTTAGTCAAACGTTTTGCTGGGAAAACAAGAATAGGACCCTCCCTTCACGACTCTCAAAATTATCTGTATAAAGCATATAATATTTACAGAAATGTCCTCTTCATAAGTTGAAACTGATGACATCATGTTTTATTAAATTATATTTGTATCTACTTCTCTAACAAGATCCCGAAGAAGGTTAATTGTTTTACCCGAACCTAGCGTTGTTTGAGACGAGCGGCAATTTACTTTCATGTGGTCCGTTTTTTAATGACATCGAGGAATGCCAGTCGTTTCTTTGTAACGTGTAATCAACAAGGCAAAACATAAAAAACTTTCAAATTTCACCTGCATACATTCATTACATATACGCATACAGGTTGTTCCAAAAAAGCGGAGTTCTGCATTCAAGTTTAAATTTTGAAAAGATTCCTAAGCGTTGAAACTAGTGTTTGTTCTAGTTTAAAAGTGTATTCATTCAGCTTTCTTTGGATATGTTGTCTATGAAATTTGAGCGAATGAGTCGTAGTTATGGTACATTAATCAATCGCGATTGGAAGTTTTTAAAATTAAGATAGCGCTTTCATTACATCACATGTTCACAATCTGTATTCAAAATGGCTATCTGGATTTTATATCTGGAAGCTGAACATTCATCTCATTTTTTTATTGTTTTTCGTGATTTAATTGTTGATCTTCTGTAATAAAAGTGCATTTGGGGCAGCGTGCAATAAATTTTGTCTTTAAGACAGCTCAAAGAAAGTACTAATCACTATCTCATGCATTGAGTCATAAAATGTGGTGAATACATTTAATTTCAATCAGATCCATTTAATTTTGATCAAGGGAATCTCAATCAGAAAAAAAAACATATTCTTTATCGATATTTTGTGTAATTCTGTTGATTGGTATAAAATAATTTTCAACAAAGAGAATTACTTTTCCTGTGGAGCTAGCTTTAAGTGAACATTAGTCAGTCTCAATGTGGCACCAAATTCTCAAATTGACCCCTTGCGCTAAAATTGTTCCTGTGGTCTTATTACTTGCTTCCAGTAGACAAGGAATACCTTGTTCGAAAGGCAAATGGACAAGCCGTAAAACTAAAAAATAGTCGCTCTATATGATCATGTTTTCACTTAGCAATCAATTTGGACTCCGTTTCTTTTGGACACCCTGTAGAGACGCAGCTACTTTGGGAATGCAAAGAATCGACAATATGATCAGTGAATATCAACAGAAAAAGTCGAATGAAACGATATTAATATGTGGGCCACCACAGTATACGAGCATCCAAGCTGCCACCGGTTACGAGAGTATATGTGCAGCCACAAGTGTCGAGGCCTTTAGGGTCACACATGCTTGGGTGTCATGAGTATGTTTATTTGACAATAACTACACTGCTCCGGAGCGATATAATGCCGGTAAAACTTTGAAATGCGTCAACGATATTCCTAAACACTTGTTTCAAGAAGCTTATCAGTTCGTTTCTTTCGATGTTGAGTCCCTTTTTACCAATGTTCCGCTTAGGCGCACATTCAACATTATTCTAGTCCCGCATTTACAAAGATGAATTAATTACAACCACTTTCAAAAAACCCACTTTAAAAAAACTTATTTTAGATTGTTGTAGTAAAACTGCCTCCTCTTTTGATGAACAAATTTATGTCCAACAAGATGGCGTTTCTATGGGTTCATCATTAGGACCTGTACTAGCTAATATAATCCTGAATGAATTTGAACGACTTATAGTTTCCGAATTAATTGCTGACGGTACCATAAAACTCTACAAACGTTTCGTTGACGATACTCTTGTTTTGATCAAGCCTTCCGATATTTCCGCTGTCTTAGCTAAGTTTAATAGTTTCGATCCTAACCTTACATTTACAGTTGATACTTTTTCAGAAGGTATAGTTCATTAAAGTATAGAAAGTCTAGACATTAAAGTATCGGTTGATGGTACTGATATTTACCGTAAGGACACTCATACCGGTCAATATTCGCATTTTTCAAGTTTTGAGCCGTTCTATCGCAAAACTGCATGGGTAAAATCCCTTTTATCACCGCGCTTTTTAAAATTTGCAGTACTAAATCACTTTTAAACAATCAAATTGAAATGATCAAGTCTTTCATGTCATGGAATATATGGTTATCCCAAAAGCATTCAAAACGTTTTGATGAAAAAGCTTAAAACCAAATATTCTGATAGCTCTACTTCTGTCACAGTCAATGAAGACATAGTTGATAATTTGCCCAGCATTTGGATTCGCATTCCTTATCTTGGCAGCCGTGGCGATTTCCTTTTAAAATCATGAGTGAACAAAGTACAAAGATTTTTTTCTAAGCCGGTTAAATTTATCACTATTTATGACACTAAAAAACTTTCATATATTGTTTCCAACAAAGATAAACTTCCTCCTTTATCTCGCAGTAATGTTGTATATAGGTCGCTTGCCCAGGTTGTGGCAAAACATATATCGGCATGACACAAAGATGCCTTTCTGTACGTTTAAAAGAAAATGCTACCAGGCTTTCTTCTAGCGCTGTGGGCGAACATTTTTCGGTGTGTGAACATGCACAATACTTGGCTTCTTTACAATACCAGTTCACACTACTCAATGATCTTCCCCCACCTTCTGACAACCTTTCTCCTATTAAGGTCCTTGTTCTCAACAACTACAAAATACTCCACTCAACCAAATCTAACAACTGCAATATTCTTGCCTTTCTTGAAACACCACTTATTAAACACACCAAACCCTTTCTCAACACTGGTCTTAATGCCAGTAAAGAACTACAACTTTTCACGTAACTATTCTAACGTTGTTCTACTTGTAGAGTCTTTCTTTGTAATATAAAACATTGTTGTAAATATAACTAATCGCTTTGCTTGGATCTGCCTAACTTCCGAACACATGTCAAACGCTTTCTCTCTACGTTGCATATATCTAAGTTGTAAAGTATTGCATTTCATTCTGTCTGATGATGACTTTGAAATAAAGTCGAAAATTTACAGTTTTAACCTGCGTCTTGTTTTGAAGCATATCTTGCATTCTCAAGATGTCTTTTTTCGGAATTTGCTTTTTACTTTACTCTTTTAAATTGTCGGCTGGTCATGGTTTTTTACACTACACCGTTTTTTAACTTGTTCACAAGCACTATTATAAACCAAAAATATTTCGAACAGAGCAAAGAAACTTAAACGAAAAAGCATTCGAGATTGCTGTTTTGAGACCTGAGATGTTTCATTCACAAGCGGCACCACAAAATAACGGCGTTTGTGTTTACAGAACGCCAGCACTCTGTTCCGAACAAATCCGCTCTGATGGGGTGGGTGTAAACATGAAACCCCGTTTCATTTTTTGCGCCGTTTTCAAATCGATCCGGAGTAGTGTAAACGTACTCTTAGATCATTTACATGTATGCACACTGCAGACATGCAGTTTCTTTTGGGGTGCAAAAAATTGACAATATTATCAAGTGGTGTCATTTCGCCAACTAGGATGAGAATATCATGTGAAAGGGTTGTATATTTCTGAGGAATAAATGTCATGCAGTGATGTAGTTCATATTTTCTTTGGTGGCATCTGATCCCTGCGTGAGGTGTTCTGGGACAGGAGTGCGGTATAAAGGGGATGGTAACCATCTAGCGATATGCAACTTCCCGCTGACGCGGCGGTACCTTTTTTGTGGAAGAAATTTTCGTGCGAGTGTTCGCCGTTTTTCGCTTCGTTTTTGTCTATTTTTTGTAGGTCTGATTTAAAAAGTCGACGTAGAAAAAGTTCAAGAAAACTTCGTGCATTGAGATTCATGGAGTGGGCTTGGCTTTGACCTCTAAGGGACGGACCATTAAATTTTTGAGGGGGGGGGGGAGGGGGTTGGGTAAATACCAAAAAAAGTTCGCGTGCGAAAAAAATGGGAAGAAAAAATATCGTGCACAAATAAACAAATTTAATATCGAGCAAGTTGTTTAAGGTCGCTGTTGTTAAATGGTCATAGCTTTATAGGATACCTTAAAGGTCGAAATGTCGAGAGATCACTGGGACCGAGTTGCCCCTGTGTTTTGTGTATCTCCATACATATAATACAGTCCCAGTGAGTGAGAAATACACAAAACACAGGGGCAACTCGGTCCCAGTGCTCTATCAACATTTCGACCTTTAGGGTATCCTATAAAGCCATGACCGTTGTTAAATCCCAGATGATATATTTGGCGAAAATAATAAATATCTTTGTATAAGTAGCTTTCTATAAATAGCTCACATTGTATGTTTCGCATGTATTATTTCTGTCCAAAATGGTCACCTGGTCACATTTTAGGGAAATTAACATTAAATTAAAATGAGTTTTTTAAAAGTGTTCCTTCAACATTAATCACACCAGTGTGGCAAGTTATCAGTTATCAATTCAACCCTATTTTAGTTACTGTTGCGAAGTTTGGAATGTACTCGGCGAAACTCAATCGTTATTTCACGTCTACAAAAACTTCACAATAGAGCTTCCCGTATTATAGCACATGGGCCAAATGAGATAGATCAGCAAACAGTACTGAATGTCTTAGGTTGGGAACTGCTCAAACAACAAGGGAAAAAAGCAAAAGCCAAAAGGATGTTTAAAACGCTCAATAACATTGGACCTAATTCGCTCAAAAAAACTATTTACTTTCAAAAAGGAAATTTTAAACCACAGTCTTCGTGGAAGTTCAAGTTTGATACGTGTGCCAAAGCCCAATACAAACAATATGAAGAAAAGTTTTATGTACGATGGAGCTTCCATCTGGAACTCTTTACCAGAAAATATAAGTGAAAGTAATTCAATCTCATGTTTTAAAAGAAAAATCGCTACTCTCTGCATTTGAAATAACACGATCCTTGTAAATAGACAGCTTCTTAATATTTGGTTTATACCTGCATGATTCTTTATTCTTTCATTTATTGTAAATACTTATCAATATTTTACACGCCCATTGTGGAAACCAGCATTAGCTGACAATGTTAGCGTGGTTAAATAAAGTTGTCATCATCGTCAATGTTCATTACTGAACTTCAGGTATAACGCAACATGAATAGCATATTAAAAACAAATAAATGGAAAGACGCAAAAGTCATAGTAATTTTAGCTTATTAATTCAAGCTCAGTACATTCCACAAATTCTATGCCTTTTTCTGCATCAGTGTATATCAACTTAATATCATAATCAGTTATATATCTGGTATATAACTGAACTGGCATATAATTCAATAGTGCAACATGTGAATTTTTTGTGGCATATATACCACAAAAGAGAATTAAAAGGACATATGTGTCTGTGAAAAAAAAATCTTGCAATGAAATGCAATAGAAAAAAAAATTCCAACGTGTTTGACTGCCACGAAAAAAAACATGCGCAAAAAAATTGCCCAACGCCCCCCCCCCCTCTCAAAAATTTAATGGTCCGTCCCTAAATGTATTGCCGTGGCATGGGATGGCGAACAATTATGGGAACATGTTGCACACTATAAAACCCCGTTTTCCTTTCAAATCTCATTTGATCTTGTCCACACCATCGCCAGGGGCACGTAATAAGATGTATAATGAAAAGCTGGAAGTCTAACCAAAAATTAAAATTTCTTTTCGGTATGTAAAGAATGAAATAGCCATTTAGTTAACTACTGTATCTATTTTTTCCAGCTTAGTAAATACGCTGTATATTTGTTAGTTACAAAAGTAAATAATATGCAACCTTTTAGAAGCAATGTTGATGGTTTTTGTGTCTGAATTGATCGAAAAATTATTTTAAAATACATGGAAGAACGATGGCACTTTTCTCCTCCGAACGTTTTCATGTAATGTAAACATGCTTCGCGGCCAATCCAGCCTGTCATTCACCGAAAGTGATGCTTGTTATATAATAAAGGACTTTGAAGAGTTATTAACTGGTTTGTAAAATGTGTTTAAACTCGTATCGACGGTAATCTCATTGTTAAAAAAGAAGTGAAAAAAATAAATATGGTATACCTCACTGTAATTATTTTTGTGTTGCGATTATTTGCTGTTGAATATTCAAAGCGACACAGCACAAAAAATAAAATTTGAGATAGTGACATTATCGTAATCTTAGGCCCAAGTGAATGAACCATAGCTAAAGATAGATCGAAGTAAATTTTTTACTTCAACCAATATGTTTCTTCATTTGCGAACTTAAACTAGTTGCAGTAGTCTTCACAAAGATTTGATTCAGACCAACAGGTAATTCACACCAAAGCCTGTACCACTGCACCACTCGTTCGTGTTTGAGCTTCGGAGTAAATCATTGAGTTTACTCTTTTTCCCTCGTCTATTTTAAGCCAAAAAGAATTGCTAACGACTTCAGCGGGTTTTGAACCAAACCAACTGGAACTTCATACTAAAGCCTGTTCTAGTGAGCCGTTCGTTCATGTTTAAGATCCAGAAGTAAATTTTTCACTTCAACCAATATGTTTCTTCATTTGCGAACTTAAAATTGTTGGAGTAGTCTTCACAAAGATTTGATTCAGACCAACAGGTAATTCACACCAAAGCCTGTACCACTGCACCACTCGTTCGTGTTTAAGCTTCGGAGGTAAATGATTGACTTTAACCTTTTCTCCCCTTCTATTTTAAGCGAAAGAGATTTGCAAACGACTTAAGCGGGATTTGAACCAGACCAACTGAAACTTCATACCAAAGCCTGTTCTACGGAGCCGCTCGTTCATGTTTAAAATTCGGAAGTAAATTTATCACTTTAACCAATTTGTTTCTTCATTTGAGAACTTAAAATAGTTGCAGTAGTCTTCACAAAGATTTGATTCACAGCAACAGGTACTTCACACCAAAGCCTGTACCACTGCACCACTCGTTCGTGTTTGAGCTTCGGAGTAAATCATTGAGTTTACCCTTTTTCCCTCGTCTATTTTAAGCCAAAAAGAATTGCAAACGATTTCAGCGGGATTTGAACCAGACCAACTGGAACTTCATACCAAAGCCTGTTCTACTGAGCCGCTCGTTCATGTTTAAAATTCGGAAGTAAATTTATCACTTTAACCAATTTGTTTCTTCATTTGAGAACTTAAAATTGTTGCAGTAGTCTTCGCAAAGATTTGATTCACAGCAACAGGTACTTCACAGCAACAGGTACTTCACACCAAAGCCTGTACTGCACCACTGCACCTCTGCACCTCTCGTTCGTGTTTGAGCTTCGGAGTAAATCATTGAGTAAATCATCCCGCCCAAGTCAATTGCAAATGACTTGGGCGGGATTTGAACCAGACCAACTGGAACTTCATACCAAAGCCTGTTCTACTGAGCCACTCGTTCATGTTTAAGATCCTGAAGTAAATTTTTTACTTCAACCAATATGTTTCTTCATTTGCGAACTTAAACTAGTTGCAGTAGTCTTCACAAACATTTGATTCAGACCAACAGGTAATTCACACCAAAGCCTGTACCACTGCACCACTCGTTCGTGTTTGAGCTTCGGAGTAAATCATTGAGTTTACTCTTTTTCCCTCGTCTATTTTAAGCCAAAAAGAATTGCTAACGACTTCAGCGGGATTTGAACCAAACCAAATGGAACTTCATACCAAAGCCTTTTCTACTGAGCCGCTCGTTCATGTTTAACATTCGGAAGTAAATTTTTCACTTTAACCAATTTCTTTCTTCATTTGAGAACTTAAAATTGTTGCAGTAGTCTTCACAAACATTTGATTCACAGCAACAGGTACTTCACACCAACGCCTGTACCACTGCACCACTCGTTCGCGTTTAAGCTTCGCAGGTAAATGATTGACTTTAACCTGTTTTTTCTTTCTATTTTAAGCCAAAGAGAATTGCAAATGACTTGGGCGGGATTTGAACCAGACCAACTGAAACTTCATACCAAAGCGTGTTCTAATGAGTCACTCGTTCATGTTTAAAATCCAGAAGTAAATTTTTCACTTAAACCAATATGTTTCTTTATTTGCGAACTTAAAATTGTTGGAGTAGTCTTCACAAAGATTTGATTCAGACCAAAAGGTAATTCACACCAAAGCCTGTACCACTGCACCACTCGTTCGTGTTTAAGCCTCGGAGGTAAATGATTGACTTTAACCTTTTCTCCCCTTCTATTTTAAGCAAAAGAGAATTGCAAACGACTTCAGCGGGATTTGAACCAGACCAACTCGAACTTCATACCAAAGCCTGTTCTACTGAGCCGCTCGTTCATGTTTAACATTCGGAAGTAAATTTTTCACTTTAACCAATTTCTTTCTTCATTTGAGAACTTAAAATTGTTGCAGTAGTCTTCCCAAAGAATTGATTCACAGCAACAGGTACTTCACACCAAAGCTTGTACCACTGCACCACTCGTTCGTGTTTGAGCTTCGGAGTAAATCATTGAGTTCACCCTTTTTCCCTCGTCTATTTTAAGCCAAAAAGAATTGCAAACGACTTCAGCGGGATTTAAAGCAAACCAACTGGAACTTCATACCAAAGCCTGTTCTACTGAGCCGCTCGTTCATGTTTAAGATCCAGAAGTAAATTTTCACTTCAACCAATATGTTTCTTCATTTGCGAACTTAAAATAGTTGCAGTGGTCTTCACAAAGATTTGATTCAGACCAACAGATAATTCACACCAAAGCCTGTACCACTGCACCACTCGTTCGTGTTTAAGCTTCCGAGGTAAATGATTGACTTTAATTTTTTCTCCCCTTGTATTTTAAGCCAAAGAGAATTGCAAACGACTTCAGCGGGATTTGAACCAGACCAACTGAAACTTCATACCAAAGCCTGTTCTACTGAGCCGCTCGTTCATGTTTAACATTCGGAAGTAAATTTTTCACTTTAACCAATTTGCTTCTTCATTTGAGAACTTAAAATTGTTGCGGTAGTCTTCACAAAGATTTGATTCACAGCAACAGGTACTTCACACCAAAGCCTGTAGCACTGCCGCACTCGTTCGTGTTTGAGCTTCGGAGTAAATCATTGAGTAAATCATCCCGCCCAAGTCAATTGCAAATGACTTGGGCGGGATTTGAACCAAACCAACTGGAACTTCATACCAAAGCCTGTTCTACTGAGCCACTCGTTCATGTTTAAGATCCAGAAGTAAATTTTTTACTTCAACCAATATGTTTCTTCATTTGCGAACTTAAAATAGTTGCAGTAGTCTTCACAAAGATTTGATTCAGACCAACAGATAGTTCACACCAAAGCCTGTACCACTGCACCACTCGTTCGTGTTTAAGCTTCGAAGGTAAATGATTGACTTTAATCTTTTCTCCTCTTCTACTTTAAGCCAAAGAGAATTGCAAACGACTTCAGCGGGATTTGAACAAGACCAACTGAAACTTCATACCAAAGCCTGTTCTACTGAGCCGCTCGTTCATGTTTAACTTTCGGAAGTAAATTTTTCACTTTAACCAATTTGTTTCTTTATTTGAGAACTTAAAATTGTTGCAGTAGTCTTCCCAAAGATTTGATTCACAGAAACAGGTACTTCACACCAAAGCCTGTACCACTGCACCACTCGTTCGTGTTTGAGCTTCGGAAAAAATCATTGAGTTTACCCTTTTTCCCTTGTCTATTTTAAGCCAAAAAGAATTGCTAACGACTTCAGCGGGATTTGAAACAAACCAACTGGAACTTCATACCAAAGCCTGTTCTACTCAGCCGCTCGTTCATGTTTAAGATCCAGAAGTAAATTTTCACTTCAACCAATATGTTTCTTCATTTGCGAACTTAAAATTGTTGCAGTAGTCTTCACAAAGATTTGATTCAGACCAACAGGTAATTCACACCAAAGCCTGTACCACTGCACCACTCGTTCGTTTTTAAGCTTCGGAAGTAAATGATTGACTTTAACCTTTTCTCCCCTTCTATTTTAAGCCAAAGAGAATTGCAAACGACTTCAGCGGGATTTGAACCAGACCAACTGGAACTTCATACCCCAGTCCGTTCTACTGAAACACTCGTTCATGTTTAAGATCCGAAGTAAATTTTTCACGTTAACCAATTTGCTTCATCATTTGAGACCTTAAAATTGTTGCAGTAGTATTCACAAGGATTTGATTAAAACCAACAGGTAATTCACACCAAAGCCTCTACCACTGCACCACTCGTTCGCGTTTAAGCTTCGCAGGTAAATGATTGACTTTAACCTATTTTCTCGTTCTATTTTAAGCCAAAGAGAATTGCAAATGACTTGGGCGGGATTTGAACAAGACCAACTGGAACTTCATACCAAAGCCTGTTCTACTGAGTCACTCGTTCATGTTTAAAATCCAGAAGTAAATTTTTCACTTCAACCAATATGTTTCTCCATTTGCGAACTTAAAATTTTTGGAGTAGTCTTCACAAAGATTTGATTCAGACCAACAGGTAATTCACACCAAAGCCTGTACCACTGCACCACTCGTTCGTGTTTAAGCTTCGGAGGTAAATGATTGATTTTAACCTTTTCTCCCCTTCTATTTTAAGCGAAAGAGATTTGCAAATGACTTCAGCGGGATTTGAACCAGACCAACTGAAACTTCATACCAAAGCCTGTTCTACGGAGCCGCTCGTTCATGTTTAACATTCGGAAGTAAATTTTTCACTTTAACCAATTTGCTTCTTCATTTGAGAACTTAAAATTGTTGCGGTAGTCTTCACAAAGATTTGATTCACAGCAACAGGTACTTCACACCAAAGCCTGTAGCACTGCCGCACTCGTTCGTGTTTGAGCTTCGGAGTAAATCATTGAGTTTACCCTTTTTTCCTCGTCTATTTTAAGCCAAAAAGAATTGCAAACGACTTCAGCGGGATTTGAACCAGACCAACTGGAACTTCATACCAAAGACTGTTCTACTGAGCAGCTCGTTAAGTTTAACATTCGGAAGTAAATTTTTCACTTTAGCCAATTTGTTTCTTCATTTGAGAACTTAAAATTGTTGCAGTAGTCTTCACAAACATTTGATTCACAGCAACAGGTACTTCACACCAAAGCCTGTACCACTGCACCACTCGTTCGTGTTTAAGCTTCGGAGGTAAATGATTGATTTTAACCTTTTCTCCCCTTCTATTTTAAGCGAAAGAGATTTGCAAATGACTTCAGCGGGATTTGAACCAGACCAACTGAAACTTCATACCAAAGCCTGTTCTACGGAGCCGCTCGTTCATGTTTAACATTCGGAAGTAAATTTTTCACTTTAACCAATTTGCTTCTTCATTTGAGAACTTAAAATTGTTGCGGTAGTCTTCACAAAGATTTGATTCACAGCAACAGGTACTTCACACCAAAGCCTGTAGCACTGCCGCACTCGTTCGTGTTTGAGCTTCGGAGTAAATCATTGAGTTTACCCTTTTTTCCTCGTCTATTTTAAGCCAAAAAGAATTGCAAACGACTTCAGCGGGATTTGAACCAGACCAACTGGAACTTCATACCAAAGACTGTTCTACTGAGCAGCTCGTTAAGTTTAACATTCGGAAGTAAATTTTTCACTTTAGCCAATTTGTTTCTTCATTTGAGAACTTAAAATTGTTGCAGTAGTCTTCACAAACATTTGATTCACAGCAACAGGTACTTCACACCAAAGCCTGTACCACTGCACCACTCGTTCGCGTTTAAGCTTCGCAGGTAAATGATTGACTTTAACCTGTTTTTTCGTTCTATTTTAAGCCAAAGAGAATTGCAAATGACTTTGGCGGGATTTGAACCAGACCAACTGGAACTTCATACCAAAGCCTGTTCTACTGAGCCACTCGTTCATGTTTAAGATCCAGAAGTAAAATTTTTACTTCAACCAATATGTTTCTTCATTTGCGAACTTAAACTAGTTGCAGTAGTCTTCACAAACATTTGATTCAGACCAACAGGTAATTCACACCAAAGCCTGTACCACTGCACCACTCGTTCGTGTTTGAGCTTCGGAGTAAATCATTGAGTTTACTCTTTTTCCCTCGTCTATTTAAAGCCAAAAAGAATTGCTAACGACTTCAGCGGGATTTGAACCAAACCAAATGGAACTTCATACCAAAGCCTGTTCTAGTGAGCCGCTCTTTCATGTATATGATCCAGAAGTAAATTTTTCACTTCAACCAATATGTTTCTTCATTTGCTAACTTAAAATAGTTGCAGTAGTCTTCACAAACATTTGATTCAGACCAACAGGTAATTCACACCAAAGCCTGTACCACTGCACCACTCGTTTGTGTTGAAGCTTCGGAGGTAAATGATTGACTTTAACCTTTTCTCCCCTTCTATTTTAAGCCAAAGAGAATTGCAAACGACTTCAGCGGGATTTGAACCAGACCAACTGAAACTTCATACCAAAGCCTGTTCTACTGAGCCGCTCGTTCATGTTTAACATTCGGAAGTAAATTTTTCACTTTAACCAATTTCTTTCTTCATTTGAGAACTTAAAATTGTTGCAGTAGTCTTCACAAACATTTGATTCACAGCAACAGGTACTTCACACCAAAGCCTGTACCACTGTACCACTCGTTCGCGTTTAAGCTTCGCAGGTAAATGATTGACTTTAACCTGTTTTTTCGTTCTATTTTAAGCCAAAGAGAATTGCAAATGACTTGGGCGGGATTTGAACCAGACCAACTGGAACTTTATACCAAAGCCTGTTCGACTGAGTCACTCGTTCATGTTTAAAATCCAGAAGTAAATTTTTCACTTAAACCAATATGTTTCTCCATTTGCGAACTTAAAATTGTTGGAGTAGTCTTCACAAAGATTTGATTCAGACCAAAAGGTAATTCACACCAAAGCCTGTACCACTGCACCACTCGTTCGTGTTTAAGCGTCGGAGGTAAATGATTGACTTTAACCTTTTCTCCCCTTCTATTTTAAGCAAAAGAGAATTGCAAACGACTTCAGCGGGATTTGAACCATACCAACTCGAACTTCATACCAAAGCCTGTTCTACTGAGCCGCTCGTTCATGTTTAACATTCGGAAGTAAATTTTTCACTTTAACCAATTTCTTTCTTCATTTGAGAACTTAAAATAGTTGCAGTAGTCTTCACAAAGATTTGATTCACAGCAACAGGTACTTCACTCCAAAGCCTGTACCACTGCACCACTCGTTCGTGTTTGAGCTTCGGAGTAAATCATTGAGTTTACCCTTTTTCCCTCGTCTATTTTAAGCCAAAAAGAATTGCAAACGACTTCAGCGGGATTTGAACCAGACCAACTGGAACTTCATACCAAAGCCTGTTCTACTGAGCCGCTCGTTCAAGTTTAACATTCGGAAGTAAATTTTTCACTTTAGCCAATTTGTTTCTTCATTTGAGAACTTAAAATTGTTGCAGTAGTCTTCACAAACATTTGATTCACAGCAACAGGTACTTCACACCAAAGCCTGTACCACTGCACCACTGGTTCGCGTTTAAGCTTCGCAGGTAAATGATTGACTTTAACCTGTTTTTTCGTTCTATTTTAAGCCAAAGAGAATTGCAAATGACTTGGGCGGGATTTGAACCAGACCAACTGGAACTTCATACCAAAGCCTGTTCTACTGAGTCACTCGTTCATGTTTAAAATCCAGAAGTAAATTTTTCACTTAAACCAATATGTTTCTCCATTTGCGAACTTAAAATTGTTGGAGTAGTCTTCACAAAGATTTGATTCAGATCAAAAGGTAATTCACACCAAAGCCTGTACCACTGCACCACTCGTTCGTGTTTAAGCCTCGGAGGTAAATGATTGACTTTAACCTTTTCTTCCCTTCTATTTTAAGAAAAAGAGAATTGCAAACGACTTCAGCGGGATTTGAACCAGACCAACTCGAACTTCATACCAAAGCCTGTTCTACTGAGCCGCTCGTTCATGTTTAACATTCGGAAGTAAATTTTTCACTTTAACCAATTTCTTTCTTCATTTGAGAACTTAAAATTGTTGCAGTAGTCTTCACAAAGATTTGATTCACAGCAACAGGTACTTCACACCAAAGCCTGTACCACTGCACCACTCGTTCGTGTTTGAGCTTCGGAGTAAATCATTGAGTTTACCCTTTTTCCCTCGTCTATTTTAAGCCAAAAAGAATTGGAAACGACTTCAGCGGGATTTGAACCAGACCAACTGGAACTTCATACCAAAGCCTGTTCTACTGAGCCGCTCGTTCAAGTTTAACATTCGGAAGTAAATTTTTCACTTTAACCAATTTCTTTCTTCATTTGAGAACTTAAAATTGTTGCAGTAGACTTCACAAAGATTTGATTCACAGCAACAGGTACTTCACACCAAAGCCTGTACCACTGCACCACTCGTTCGTGTTTGAGCTTCGGAGTAAATCATTGAGTTTACCCTTTTTCCCTCGTCTATTTTAAGCCAAAAAGAATTGCAAACGACTTCAGCGGGATTTGAAGTAAACCAACCGGAATTTCATACCAAAGCCTGTTCTACTGAGCCGCTCGTTCATGTTTAAGATCCAGAAGTAAATTTTCACTTCAACCAATATGTTTCTTCATTTGCGAACTTGAAATAGTTGCAGTGGTCTTCACAAAGATTTGATTCAGACCAACAGGTAATTCACACCAAAGCCTGTACCACTGCACCACCCGTTCGTGTTTAAGCTTCGGAGATAAATGATTGACTTTAACCTTTTCTCCCCTTCTACTTTAAGCCAAAGAGAAATGCAAACCACTTCAACGGGATTTGAACCAGACCAACTGGAACTTCATACCCCAGTTCGTTCTACTGAAACACTCGTTCATGTTTAAGATCCGAAGTAAATTTTTCACGTTAACCAATTTGTTTCATCATTTGAGACCTTAAAATTGTTGCAGTAGTATTCACAAGGATTTGATTCAAACCAACAGGTAATTAACACCAAAGCCTCTACCACTGCACCACTCGTTCGCGTTTAAGCTTCGCAGGTAAATGATTGACTTTAACCTATTTTCTCGTTCTATTTTAAGCCAAAGAGAATTGCAAATGACTTGGGCGGGATTTGAACAAGACCAACTGGAACTTCATACCAAAGCCTGTTCTACTGAGTCACTCGTTCATGTTTAAAATCCAGAAGTAAATTTTTCACTTCAACCAATATGTTTCTCCATTTGCGTATTTAAAATTGTTGCAGTAGTCTTCACAAAGATTTGATTCAGACCAACAGGTAATTCACACCAAAGCCTGTACCACTGCACCACTCGTTCGTGTTTAAGCTTCGGAGGTAAATGATTGACTTTAACCTTTTCTCGTTTCTATTTTAAGCCAAAGAGATTTGCAAACGACTTAAGCGGGATTTGAAACAGACCAACTGGAACTTTATACCAAAGCCTGTTCTACTGAGCCGCTCGTTCATGTTTAACATGCGAAAGTAAATTTTTCACTTTAACCAATTTCTTTCTTCATTTGAGAACTTAAAATTGTTGCAGTAGTCTTCACAAAGATTTGATTCAGAGCAACAGGTACTTCACACCAAAGCCTGTACCACTGCACCACTCGTTCGTGTTTGAGCTTCGGAGTAAATCATTGAGTTCACCCTTTTTCGCTCGTCTATTTTAAGCCAAAAAGAATTGCTAACGACTTCAGCGGGATTTGAACCAAACCAACTGGAACTTCATACTAAAGCCTGTTCTAGTGAGCCGCTCGTTCATGTTTAAGATCCAGAAGTAAATTTTTCACTTCAACCAATATGTTTCTTCATTTGCGAACTTAAAATTGTTGGAGTAGTCTTCACAAAGATTTGATTCAAACCAACAGGTAATTCACACCAAAGCCTGCACCACTGCACCACTCGTTCGTGTTTAAGCTTCGGAGGTAAATGATTGACTTTAACCTTTTCTCCCCTTGTATTTTAAGCGAAAGAGATTTGCAAACGACTTAAGCGGGATTTGAACCAGACCAACTGAAACTTCATACCAAAGCCTGTTCTACGGAGCCGCTCGTTCATGTTTAACATTCGGAAGTAAATTTATCACTTTAACCAATTTCTTTCTTCATTTGAGAACTTAAAATTGTTGCAGTAGTCTTCACAAAGATTTGATTCACAGCAACAGGTACTTCACACCAAAGCCTGTACCACTGCACCACTCGTTCGTGTTTGAGCTTCGGAGTAAATCATTGAGTTTACCCTTTTTCCCTCGTCTATTTTAAGCCAAAAAGAATTGCAAACGACTTCAGCGGGATTTGAACCAGACCAACTGGAACTTCATACCAAAGCCTGTTCTACTGAGCAGCTCGTTAAGTTTAACATTCGGAAGTAAATTTTTCACTTTAGCCAATTTGTTTCTTCATTTGAGAACTTAAAATTGTTGCAGTAGTCTTCACAAACATTTGATTCACAGCAACAGGTACTTCACACCAAAGCCTGTACCACTGCACCACTCGTTCGCGTTTAAGCTTCGCAGGTAAATGAATGACTTTAACCTGTTTTTTCGTTCTATTTTAAGCCAAAGAGAATTGCAAATGACTTGGGCGGGATTTGAACCAGACCAACTGGAACTTCATACCAAAGCCTGTTCTACTGAGCCACTCGTTCATGTTTAAGATCCAGAAGTAAATTTTTTACTTCAACCAATATGTTTCTTCATTTGCGAACTTAAACTAGTTGCAGTAGTCTTCACAAACATTTGATTCAGACCAACAGGTAATTCACACCAAAGCCTGTACCACTGCACCACTCGTTCGTGTTTGAGCTTCGGAGTAAATCATTGAGTTTACTCTTTTTCCCTCGTCTATTTTAAGCCAAAAAGAATTGCTAACGACTTCAGCGGGATTTGAACCAAACCAAATGGAACTTCATACCAAAGCCTGTTCTACTGAGCCGCTCGTTCATGTTTAACATTCGGAAGTAAATTTTTCACTTTAACCAATTTCTTTCTTCATTTGAGAACTTAAAATTGTTGCAGTAGTCTTCACAAAGATTTGATTCACAGCAACACGTACTTCACACCAAAGCCTGTACCACTGCACCACTCGTTCGTGTTTGAGCTTCGGAGTAAATCATTGAGTTTACCCTTTTTCCCTCGTCTATTTTAAGCCAAAAAGAATTGGAAACGACTTCAGCGGGATTTGAACCAGACCAACTGGAACTTCATACCAAAGCCTGTTCTACTGAGCCGCTCGTTCAAGTTTAACATTCGGAAGTAAATTTTTCACTTTAACCAATTTCTTTCTTCATTTGAGAACTTAAAATTGTTGCAGTAGTCTTCACAAAGATTTGATTCACAGCAACAGGTACTTCACACAAAAGCCTGTACCACTGCACCACTCGTTCGTGTTTGAGCTTCGGAGTAAATCATTGAGTTTACCCTTTTTCCCTCGTCTATTTTAAGCCAAAAAGAATTGCAAACGACTTCAGCGGGATTTGAAGTAAACCAACCGGAATTTCATACCAAAGCCTGTTCTACTGAGCCGCTCGTTCATGTTTAAGATCCAGAAGTAAATTTTCACTTCAACCAATATGTTTCTTCATTTGCGAACTTGAAATAGTTGCAGTGGTCTTCACAAAGATTTGATTCAGACCAACAGGTAATTCACACCAAAGCCTGTACCACTGCACCACCCGTTCGTGTTTAAGCTTCGGAGATAAATGATTGACTTTAACCTTTTCTCCCCTTCTACTTTAAGCCAAAGAGAAATGCAAACCACTTCAACGGGATTTGAACCAGACCAACTGGAACTTCATACCCCAGTTCGTTCTACTGAAACACTCGTTCATGTTTAAGATCCGAAGTAAATTTTTCACGTTAACCAATTTGTTTCATCATTTGAGACCTTAAAATTGTTGCAGTAGTATTCACAAGGATTTGATTCAAACCAACAGGTAATTCACACCAAAGCCTCTACCACTGCACCACTCGTTCGCGTTTAAGCTTCGCAGGTAAATGATTGACTTTAACCTATTTTCTCGTTCTATTTTAAGCCAAAGAGAATTGCAAATGACTTGGGCGGGATTTGAACAAGACCAACTGGAACTTCATACCAAAGCCTGTTCTACTGAGTCACTCGTTCATGTTTAAAATCCAGAAGTAAATTTTTCACTTCAACCAATATGTTTCTCCATTTGCCTATTTAAAATTGTTGCAGTAGTCTTCACAAAGATTTGATTCAGACCAACAGGTAATTCACACCAAAGCCTGTACCACTGCACCACTCGTTCGTGTTTAAGCTTCGGAGGTAAATGATTGACTTTAACCTTTTCTCGTTTCTATTTTAAGCCAAAGAGATTTGCAAACGACTTAAGCGGGATTTGAAACAGACCAACTGGAACTTCATACCAAAGCCTGTTCTACTGAGCCGCTCGTTCATGTTTAACATGCGAAAGTAAATTTTTCACTTTAACCAATTTCTTTCTTCATTTGAGAACTTAAAATTGTTGCAGTAGTCTTCACAAAGATTTGATTCAGAGCAACAGGTACTTCACACCAAAGCCTGTACCACTGCACCACTCGTTCGTGTTTGAGCTTCGGAGTAAATCATTGAGTTCACCCTTTTTCGCTCGTCTATTTTAAGCCAAAAAGAATTGCTAACGACTTCAGCGGGATTTGAACCAAACCAACTGGAACTTCATACTAAAGCCTGTTCTAGTGAGCCGCTCGTTCATGTTTAAGATCCAGAAGTAAATTTTTCACTTCAACCAATATGTTTCTTAATTTGCGAACTTAAAATTGTTGCAGTAGTCTTCACAAACATTTGATTCACAGCAACAGGTACTTCACACCAAAGCCTGTACCACTGCACCACTCGTTCGCGTTTAAGCTTCGCAGGTAAATGAATGACTTTAACCTGTTTTTTCGTTCTATTTTAAGCCAAAGAGAATTGCAAATGACTTGGGCGGGATTTGAACCAGACCAACTGGAACTTCATACCAAAGCCTGTTCTACTGAGCCACTCGTTCATGTTTAAGATCCAGAAGTAAATTTTTTACTTCAACCAATATGTTTCTTCATTTGCGAACTTAAACTAGTTGCAGTAGTCTTCACAAACATTTGATTCAGACCAACAGGTAATTCACACCAAAGCCTGTACCACTGCACCACTCGTTCGTGTTTGAGCTTCGGAGTAAATCATTGAGTTTACTCTTTTTCCCTCGTCTATTTTAAGCCAAAAAGAATTGCTAACGACTTCAGCGGGATTTGAACCAAACCAAATGGAACTTCATACCAAAGCCTGTTCTACTGAGCCGCTCGTTCATGTTTAACATTCGGAAGTAAATTTTTCACTTTAACCAATTTCTTTCTTCATTTGAGAACTTAAAATTGTTGCAGTAGTCTTCACAAACATTTGATTCACAGCAACAGGTACTTCACACCAAAGCCTGTACCACTGTACCACTCGTTCGCGTTTAAGCTTCGCAGGTAAATGATTGACTTTAACCTGTTTTTTCGTTCTATTTTAAGCCAAAGAGAATTGCAAATGACTTGGGCGGGATTTGAACCAGACCAACTGGAACTTTATACCAAAGCCTGTTCTACTGAGTCACTCGTTCATGTTTAAAATCCAGAAGTAAATTTTTCACTTAAACCAATATGTTTCTCCATTTGCGAACTTAAAATTGTTGGAGTAGTCTTCACAAAGATTTGATTCAGACCAAAAGGTAATTCACACCAAAGCCTGTACCACTGCACCACTCGTTCGTGTTTAAGCGTCGGAGGTAAATGATTGACTTTAACCTTTTCTCTCCTTCTATTTTAAGCAAAAGAGAATTGCAAACGACTTCAGCGGGATTTGAACCATACCAACTCGAACTTCATACCAAAGCCTGTTCTACTGAGCCGCTCGTTCATGTTTAACATTCGGAAGTAAATTTTTCACTTTAACCAATTTCTTTCTTCATTTGAGAACTTAAAATAGTTGCAGTAGTCTTCACAAAGATTTGATTCACAGCAACAGGTACTTCACACCAAAGCCTGTACCACTGCACCACTCGTTCGTGTTTGAGCTTCGGAGTAAATCATTGAGTTTACCCTTTTTCCCTCGTCTATTTTAAGCCAAAAAGAATTGCAAACGACTTCAGCGGGATTTGAACCAGACCAACTGGAACTTCATACCAAAGCCTGTTCTACTGAGCCACTCGTTCATGTTTAAGATCCAGAAGTAAATTTTTTACTTCAACCAATATGTTTCTTCATTTGCGAACTTAAACTAGTTGCAGTAGTCTTCACAAACATTTGATTCAGACCAACAGGTAATTCACACCAAAGCCTGTACCACTGCACCACTCGTTCGTGTTTGAGCTTCGGAGTAAATCATTGAGTTTACTCTTTTTCCCTCGTCTATTTTAAGCCAAAAAGAATTGCTAACGACTTCAGCGGGATTTGAACCAAACCAAATGGAACTTCATACCAAAGCCTGTTCTACTGAGCCGCTCGTTCATGTTTAACATTCGGAAGTAAATTTTTCACTTTAACCAATTTCTTTCTTCATTTGAGAACTTAAAATTGTTGCAGTAGTCTTCACAAAGATTTGATTCACAGCAACACGTACTTCACACCAAAGCCTGTACCACTGCACCACTCGTTCGTGTTTGAGCTTCGGAGTAAATCATTGAGTTTACCCTTTTTCCCTCGTCTATTTTAAGCCAAAAAGAATTGGAAACGACTTCAGCGGGATTTGAACCAGACCAACTGGAACTTCATACCAAAGCCTGTTCTACTGAGCCGCTCGTTCAAGTTTAACATTCGGAAGTAAATTTTTCACTTTAACCAATTTCTTTCTTCATTTGAGAACTTAAAATTGTTGCAGTAGTCTTCACAAAGATTTGATTCACAGCAACAGGTACTTCACACAAAAGCCTGTACCACTGCACCACTCGTTCGTGTTTGAGCTTCGGAGTAAATCATTGAGTTTACCCTTTTTCCCTCGTCTATTTTAAGCCAAAAAGAATTGCAAACGACTTCAGCGGGATTTGAAGTAAACCAACCGGAATTTCATACCAAAGCCTGTTCTACTGAGCCGCTCGTTCATGTTTAAGATCCAGAAGTAAATTTTCACTTCAACCAATATGTTTCTTCATTTGCGAACTTGAAATAGTTGCAGTGGTCTTCACAAAGATTTGATTCAGACCAACAGGTAATTCACACCAAAGCCTGTACCACTGCACCACCCGTTCGTGTTTAAGCTTCGGAGATAAATGATTGACTTTAACCTTTTCTCCCCTTCTACTTTAAGCCAAAGAGAAATGCAAACCACTTCAACGGGATTTGAACCAGACCAACTGGAACTTCATACCCCAGTTCGTTCTACTGAAACACTCGTTCATGTTTAAGATCCGAAGTAAATTTTTCACGTTAACCAATTTGTTTCATCATTTGAGACCTTAAAATTGTTGCAGTAGTATTCACAAGGATTTGATTCAAACCAACAGGTAATTCACACCAAAGCCTCTACCACTGCACCACTCGTTCGCGTTTAAGCTTCGCAGGTAAATGATTGACTTTAACCTATTTTCTCGTTCTATTTTAAGCCAAAGAGAATTGCAAATGACTTGGGCGGGATTTGAACAAGACCAACTGGAACTTCATACCAAAGCCTGTTCTACTGAGTCACTCGTTCATGTTTAAAATCCAGAAGTAAATTTTTCACTTCAACCAATATGTTTCTCCATTTGCCTATTTAAAATTGTTGCAGTAGTCTTCACAAAGATTTGATTCAGACCAACAGGTAATTCACACCAAAGCCTGTACCACTGCACCACTCGTTCGTGTTTAAGCTTCGGAGGTAAATGATTGACTTTAACCTTTTCTCGTTTCTATTTTAAGCCAAAGAGATTTGCAAACGACTTAAGCGGGATTTGAAACAGACCAACTGGAACTTCATACCAAAGCCTGTTCTACTGAGCCGCTCGTTCATGTTTAACATGCGAAAGTAAATTTTTCACTTTAACCAATTTCTTTCTTCATTTGAGAACTTAAAATTGTTGCAGTAGTCTTCACAAAGATTTGATTCAGAGCAACAGGTACTTCACACCAAAGCCTGTACCACTGCACCACTCGTTCGTGTTTGAGCTTCGGAGTAAATCATTGAGTTCACCCTTTTTCGCTCGTCTATTTTAAGCCAAAAAGAATTGCTAACGACTTCAGCGGGATTTGAACCAAACCAACTGGAACTTCATACTAAAGCCTGTTCTAGTGAGCCGCTCGTTCATGTTTAAGATCCAGAAGTAAATTTTTCACTTCAACCAATATGTTTCTTAATTTGCGAACTTAAAATTGTTGCAGTAGTCTTCACAAACATTTGATTCACAGCAACAGGTACTTCACACCAAAGCCTGTACCACTGCACCACTCGTTCGCGTTTAAGCTTCGCAGGTAAATGAATGACTTTAACCTGTTTTTTCGTTCTATTTTAAGCCAAAGAGAATTGCAAATGACTTGGGCGGGATTTGAACCAGACCAACTGGAACTTCATACCAAAGCCTGTTCTACTGAGCCACTCGTTCATGTTTAAGATCCAGAAGTAAATTTTTTACTTCAACCAATATGTTTCTTCATTTGCGAACTTAAACTAGTTGCAGTAGTCTTCACAAACATTTGATTCAGACCAACAGGTAATTCACACCAAAGCCTGTACCACTGCACCACTCGTTCGTGTTTGAGCTTCGGAGTAAATCATTGAGTTTACTCTTTTTCCCTCGTCTATTTTAAGCCAAAAAGAATTGCTAACGACTTCAGCGGGATTTGAACCAAACCAAATGGAACTTCATACCAAAGCCTGTTCTACTGAGCCGCTCGTTCATGTTTAACATTCGGAAGTAAATTTTTCACTTTAACCAATTTCTTTCTTCATTTGAGAACTTAAAATTGTTGCAGTAGTCTTCACAAACATTTGATTCACAGCAACAGGTACTTCACACCAAAGCCTGTACCACTGTACCACTCGTTCGCGTTTAAGCTTCGCAGGTAAATGATTGACTTTAACCTGTTTTTTCGTTCTATTTTAAGCCAAAGAGAATTGCAAATGACTTGGGCGGGATTTGAACCAGACCAACTGGAACTTTATACCAAAGCCTGTTCTACTGAGTCACTCGTTCATGTTTAAAATCCAGAAGTAAATTTTTCACTTAAACCAATATGTTTCTCCATTTGCGAACTTAAAATTGTTGGAGTAGTCTTCACAAAGATTTGATTCAGACCAAAAGGTAATTCACACCAAAGCCTGTACCACTGCACCACTCGTTCGTGTTTAAGCGTCGGAGGTAAATGATTGACTTTAACCTTTTCTCTCCTTCTATTTTAAGCAAAAGAGAATTGCAAACGACTTCAGCGGGATTTGAACCATACCAACTCGAACTTCATACCAAAGCCTGTTCTACTGAGCCGCTCGTTCATGTTTAACATTCGGAAGTAAATTTTTCACTTTAACCAATTTCTTTCTTCATTTGAGAACTTAAAATAGTTGCAGTAGTCTTCACAAAGATTTGATTCACAGCAACAGGTACTTCACACCAAAGCCTGTACCACTGCACCACTCGTTCGTGTTTGAGCTTCGGAGTAAATCATTGAGTTTACCCTTTTTCCCTCGTCTATTTTAAGCCAAAAAGAATTGCAAACGACTTCAGCGGGATTTGAACCAGACCAACTGGAACTTCATACCAAAGCCTGTTCTACTGAGCCGCTCGTTCAAGTTTAACATTCGGAAGTAAATTTTTCACTTTAGCCAATTTGTTTCTTCATTTGAGAACTTAAAATTGTTGCAGTAGTCTTCCCAAAGAATTGATTCACAGCAACAGGTACTTCACACCAAAGCTTGTACCACTGCACCACTCGTTCGTGTTTGAGCTTCGGAGTAAATCATTGAGTTCACCCTTTTTCCCTCGTCTATTTTAAGCCAAAAAGAATTGCAAACGACTTCAGCGGGATCTAAAGCAAACCAACTGGAACTTCATACCAAAGCCTGTTCTACTGAGCCGCTCGTTCATGTTTAAGATCCAGAAGTAAATTTTCACTTCAACCAATATGTTTCTTCATTTGCGAACTTAAAATAGTTGCAGTGGTCTTCACAAAGATTTGATTCAGACCAACAGATAATTCACACCAAAGCCTGTACCACTGCACCACTCGTTCGTGTTTAAGCTTCCGAGGTAAATGATTGACTTTAATTTTTTCTCCCCTTGTATTTTAAGCCAAAGAGAATTGCAAACGACTTCAGCGGGATTTGAACCAGACCAACTGAAACTTCATACCAAAGCCTGTTCTACTGAGCCGCTCGTTCATGTTTAACATTCGGAAGTAAATTTTTCACTTTAACCAATTTGCTTCTTCATTTGAGAACTTAAAATTGTTGCGGTAGTCTTCACAAAGATTTGATTCACAGCAACAGGTACTTCACACCAAAGCCTGTAGCACTGCCGCACTCGTTCGTGTTTGAGCTTCGGAGTAAATCATTGAGTAAATCATCCCGCCCAAGTCAATTGCAAATGACTTGGGCGGGATTTGAACCAAACCAACTGGAACTTCATACCAAAGCCTGTTCTACTGAGCCACTCGTTCATGTTTAAGATCCAGAAGTAAATTTTTTACTTCAACCAATATGTTTCTTCATTTGCGAACTTAAAATAGTTGCAGTAGTCTTCACAAAGATTTGATTCAGACCAACAGATAGTTCACACCAAAGCCTGTACCACTGCACCACTCGTTCGTGTTTAAGCTTCGGAGGTAAATGATTGACTTTAATCTTTTCTCCTCTTCTACTTTAAGCCAAAGAGAATTGCAAACGACTTCAGCGGGATTTGAACAAGACCAACTGAAACTTCATACCAAAGCCTGTTCTACTGAGCCGCTCGTTCATGTTTAACTTTCGGAAGTAAATTTTTCACTTTAACCAATTTGTTTCTTTATTTGAGAACTTAAAATTGTTGCAGTAGTCTTCCCAAAGATTTGATTCACAGCAACAGGTACTTCACACCAAAGCCTGTACCACTGCACCACTCGTTCGTGTTTGAGCTTCGGAAAAAATCATTGAGTTTACCCTTTTTCCCTTGTCTATTTTAAGCCAAAAAGAATTGCTAACGACTTCAGCGGGATTTGAAACAAACCAACTGGAACTTCATACCAAAGCCTGTTCTACTCAGCCGCTCGTTCATGTTTAAGATCCAGAAGTAAATTTTCACTTCAACCAATATGTTTCTTCATTTGCGAACTTAAAATTGTTGCAGTAGTCTTCACAAAGATTTGATTCAGACCAACAGGTAATTCACACCAAAGCCTGTACCACTGCACCACTCGTTCCTTTTTAAGCTTCGGAAGTAAATGATTGACTTTAACCTTTTCTCCCTTTTCTATTTTAAGCCAAAGAGAATTGCAAACGACTTCAGCGGGATTTGAACCAGACCAACTGGAACTTCATACCCCAGTCCGTTCTACTGAAACACTCGTTCATGTTTAAGATCCGAAGTAAATTTTTCACGTTAACCAATTTGCTTCATCATTTGAGACCTTAAAATTGTTGCAGTAGTATTCACAAGGATTTGATTAAAACCAACAGGTAATTCACACCAAAGCCTCTACCACTGCACCACTCGTTCGCGTTTAAGCTTCGCAGGTAAATGATTGACTTTAACCTATTTTCTCGTTCTATTTTAAGCCAAAGAGAATTGCAAATGACTTGGGCGGGATTTGAACAAGACCAACTGGAACTTCATACCAAAGCCTGTTCTACTGAGTCACTCGTTCATGTTTAAAATCCAGAAGTAAATTTTTCACTTCAACCAATATGTTTCTCCATTTGCGAACTTAAAATTTTTGGAGTAGTCTTCACAAAGATTTGATTCAGACCAACAGGTAATTCACACCAAAGCCTGTACCACTGCACCACTCGTTCGTGTTTAAGCTTCGGAGGTAAATGATTGATTTTAACCTTTTCTCCCCTTCTATTTTAAGCGAAAGAGATTTGCAAATGACTTCAGCGGGATTTGAACCAGACCAACTGAAACTTCATACCAAAGCCTGTTCTACGGAGCCGCTCGTTCATGTTTAACATTCGGAAGTAAATTTTTCACTTTAACCAATTTGCTTCTTCATTTGAGAACTTAAAATTGTTGCGGTAGTCTTCACAAAGATTTGATTCAGACCAACAGGTAATTCACACCAAAGCCTGTACCACTGCACCACCCGTTCGTGTTTAAGCTTCGGAGATAAATGATTGACTTTAACCTTTTCTCCCCTTCTACTTTAAGCCAAAGAGAAATGCAAACCACTTCAACGGGATTTGAACCAGACCAACTGGAACTTCATACCCCAGTTCGTTCTACTGAAACACTCGTTCATGTTTAAGATCCGAAGTAAATTTTTCACGTTAACCAATTTGTTTCATCATTTGAGACCTTAAAATTGTTGCAGTAGTATTCACAAGGATTTGATTCAAACCAACAGGTAATTAACACCAAAGCCTCTACCACTGCACCACTCGTTCGCGTTTAAGCTTCGCAGGTAAATGATTGACTTTAACCTATTTTCTCGTTCTATTTTAAGCCAAAGAGAATTGCAAATGACTTGGGCGGGATTTGAACAAGACCAACTGGAACTTCATACCAAAGCCTGTTCTACTGAGTCACTCGTTCATGTTTAAAATCCAGAAGTAAATTTTTCACTTCAACCAATATGTTTCTCCATTTGCGTATTTAAAATTGTTGCAGTAGTCTTCACAAAGATTTGATTCAGACCAACAGGTAATTCACACCAAAGCCTGTACCACTGCACCACTCGTTCGTGTTTAAGCTTCGGAGGTAAATGATTGACTTTAACCTTTTCTCGTTTCTATTTTAAGCCAAAGAGATTTGCAAACGACTTAAGCGGGATTTGAAACAGACCAACTGGAACTTTATACCAAAGCCTGTTCTACTGAGCCGCTCGTTCATGTTTAACATGCGAAAGTAAATTTTTCACTTTAACCAATTTCTTTCTTCATTTGAGAACTTAAAATTGTTGCAGTAGTCTTCACAAAGATTTGATTCAGAGCAACAGGTACTTCACACCAAAGCCTGTACCACTGCACCACTCGTTCGTGTTTGAGCTTCGGAGTAAATCATTGAGTTCACCCTTTTTCGCTCGTCTATTTTAAGCCAAAAAGAATTGCTAACGACTTCAGCGGGATTTGAACCAAACCAACTGGAACTTCATACTAAAGCCTGTTCTAGTGAGCCGCTCGTTCATGTTTAAGATCCAGAAGTAAATTTTTCACTTCAACCAATATGTTTCTTCATTTGCGAACTTAAAATTGTTGGAGTAGTCTTCACAAAGATTTGATTCAAACCAACAGGTAATTCACACCAAAGCCTGCACCACTGCACCACTCGTTCGTGTTTAAGCTTCGGAGGTAAATGATTGACTTTAACCTTTTCTCCCCTTCTATTTTAAGCGAAAGAGATTTGCAAACGACTTAAGCGGGATTTGAACCAGACCAACTGAAACTTCATACCAAAGCCTGTTCTACGGAGCCGCTCGTTCATGTTTAACATTCGGAAGTAAATTTATCACTTTAACCAATTTCTTTCTTCATTTGAGAACTTAAAATTGTTGCAGTAGTCTTCACAAAGATTTGATTCACAGCAACAGGTACTTCACACCAAAGCCTGTACCACTGCACCACTCGTTCGTGTTTGAGCTTCGGAGTAAATCATTGAGTTTACCCTTTTTCCCTCGTCTATTTTAAGCCAAAAAGAATTGCAAACGACTTCAGCGGGATTTGAACCAGACCAACTGGAACTTCATACCAAAGCCTGTTCTACTGAGCAGCTCGTTAAGTTTAACATTCGGAAGTAAATTTTTCACTTTAGCCAATTTGTTTCTTCATTTGAGAACTTAAAATTGTTGCAGTAGTCTTCACAAACATTTGATTCACAGCAACAGGTACTTCACACCAAAGCCTGTACCACTGCACCACTCGTTCGCGTTTAAGCTTCGCAGGTAAATGAATGACTTTAACCTGTTTTTTCGTTCTATTTTAAGCCAAAGAGAATTGCAAATGACTTGGGCGGGATTTGAACCAGACCAACTGGAACTTCATACCAAAGCCTGTTCTACTGAGCCACTCGTTCATGTTTAAGATCCAGAAGTAAATTTTTTACTTCAACCAATATGTTTCTTCATTTGCGAACTTAAACTAGTTGCAGTAGTCTTCACAAACATTTGATTCAGACCAACAGGTAATTCACACCAAAGCCTGTACCACTGCACCACTCGTTCGTGTTTGAGCTTCGGAGTAAATCATTGAGTTTACTCTTTTTCCCTCGTCTATTTTAAGCCAAAAAGAATTGCTAACGACTTCAGCGGGATTTGAACCAAACCAAATGGAACTTCATACCAAAGCCTGTTCTACTGAGCCGCTCGTTCATGTTTAACATTCGGAAGTAAATTTTTCACTTTAACCAATTTCTTTCTTCATTTGAGAACTTAAAATTGTTGCAGTAGTCTTCACAAAGATTTGATTCACAGCAACACGTACTTCACACCAAAGCCTGTACCACTGCACCACTCGTTCGTGTTTGAGCTTCGGAGTAAATCATTGAGTTTACCCTTTTTCCCTCGTCTATTTTAAGCCAAAAAGAATTGGAAACGACTTCAGCGGGATTTGAACCAGACCAACTGGAACTTCATACCAAAGCCTGTTCTACTGAGCCGCTCGTTCAAGTTTAACATTCGGAAGTAAATTTTTCACTTTAACCAATTTCTTTCTTCATTTGAGAACTTAAAATTGTTGCAGTAGTCTTCACAAAGATTTGATTCACAGCAACAGGTACTTCACACAAAAGCCTGTACCACTGCACCACTCGTTCGTGTTTGAGCTTCGGAGTAAATCATTGAGTTTACCCTTTTTCCCTCGTCTATTTTAAGCCAAAAAGAATTGCAAACGACTTCAGCGGGATTTGAAGTAAACCAACCGGAATTTCATACCAAAGCCTGTTCTACTGAGCCGCTCGTTCATGTTTAAGATCCAGAAGTAAATTTTCACTTCAACCAATATGTTTCTTCATTTGCGAACTTGAAATAGTTGCAGTGGTCTTCACAAAGATTTGATTCAGACCAACAGGTAATTCACACCAAAGCCTGTACCACTGCACCACCCGTTCGTGTTTAAGCTTCGGAGATAAATGATTGACTTTAACCTTTTCTCCCCTTCTACTTTAAGCCAAAGAGAAATGCAAACCACTTCAACGGGATTTGAACCAGACCAACTGGAACTTCATACCCCAGTTCGTTCTACTGAAACACTCGTTCATGTTTAAGATCCGAAGTAAATTTTTCACGTTAACCAATTTGTTTCATCATTTGAGACCTTAAAATTGTTGCAGTAGTATTCACAAGGATTTGATTCAAACCAACAGGTAATTCACACCAAAGCCTCTACCACTGCACCACTCGTTCGCGTTTAAGCTTCGCAGGTAAATGATTGACTTTAACCTATTTTCTCGTTCTATTTTAAGCCAAAGAGAATTGCAAATGACTTGGGCGGGATTTGAACAAGACCAACTGGAACTTCATACCAAAGCCTGTTCTACTGAGTCACTCGTTCATGTTTAAAATCCAGAAGTAAATTTTTCACTTCAACCAATATGTTTCTCCATTTGCCTATTTAAAATTGTTGCAGTAGTCTTCACAAAGATTTGATTCAGACCAACAGGTAATTCACACCAAAGCCTGTACCACTGCACCACTCGTTCGTGTTTAAGCTTCGGAGGTAAATGATTGACTTTAACCTTTTCTCGTTTCTATTTTAAGCCAAAGAGATTTGCAAACGACTTAAGCGGGATTTGAAACAGACCAACTGGAACTTCATACCAAAGCCTGTTCTACTGAGCCGCTCGTTCATGTTTAACATGCGAAAGTAAATTTTTCACTTTAACCAATTTCTTTCTTCATTTGAGAACTTAAAATTGTTGCAGTAGTCTTCACAAAGATTTGATTCAGAGCAACAGGTACTTCACACCAAAGCCTGTACCACTGCACCACTCGTTCGTGTTTGAGCTTCGGAGTAAATCATTGAGTTCACCCTTTTTCGCTCGTCTATTTTAAGCCAAAAAGAATTGCTAACGACTTCAGCGGGATTTGAACCAAACCAACTGGAACTTCATACTAAAGCCTGTTCTAGTGAGTCGCTCGTTCATGTTTAAGATCCAGAAGTAAATTTTTCACTTCAACCAATATGTTTCTTAATTTGCGAACTTAAAATTGTTGCAGTAGTCTTCACAAACATTTGATTCACAGCAACAGGTACTTCACACCAAAGCCTGTACCACTGCACCACTCGTTCGCGTTTAAGCTTCGCAGGTAAATGAATGACTTTAACCTGTTTTTTCGTTCTATTTTAAGCCAAAGAGAATTGCAAATGACTTGGGCGGGATTTGAACCAGACCAACTGGAACTTCATACCAAAGCCTGTTCTACTGAGCCACTCGTTCATGTTTAAGATCCAGAAGTAAATTTTTTACTTCAACCAATATGTTTCTTCATTTGCGAACTTAAACTAGTTGCAGTAGTCTTCACAAACATTTGATTCAGACCAACAGGTAATTCACACCAAAGCCTGTACCACTGCACCACTCGTTCGTGTTTGAGCTTCGGAGTAAATCATTGAGTTTACTCTTTTTCCCTCGTCTATTTTAAGCCAAAAAGAATTGCTAACGACTTCAGCGGGATTTGAACCAAACCAAATGGAACTTCATACCAAAGCCTGTTCTACTGAGCCGCTCGTTCATGTTTAACATTCGGAAGTAAATTTTTCACTTTAACCAATTTCTTTCTTCATTTGAGAACTTAAAATTGTTGCAGTAGTCTTCACAAACATTTGATTCACAGCAACAGGTACTTCACACCAAAGCCTGTACCACTGTACCACTCGTTCGCGTTTAAGCTTCGCAGGTAAATGATTGACTTTAACCTGTTTTTTCGTTCTATTTTAAGCCAAAGAGAATTGCAAATGACTTGGGCGGGATTTGAACCAGACCAACTGGAACTTTATACCAAAGCCTGTTCTACTGAGTCACTCGTTCATGTTTAAAATCCAGAAGTAAATTTTTCACTTAAACCAATATGTTTCTCCATTTGCGAACTTAAAATTGTTGGAGTAGTCTTCACAAAGATTTGATTCAGACCAAAAGGTAATTCACACCAAAGCCTGTACCACTGCACCACTCGTTCGTGTTTAAGCGTCGGAGGTAAATGATTGACTTTAACCTTTTCTCTCCTTCTATTTTAAGCAAAAGAGAATTGCAAACGACTTCAGCGGGATTTGAACCATACCAACTCGAACTTCATACCAAAGCCTGTTCTACTGAGCCGCTCGTTCATGTTTAACATTCGGAAGTAAATTTTTCACTTTAACCAATTTCTTTCTTCATTTGAGAACTTAAAATAGTTGCAGTAGTCTTCACAAAGATTTGATTCACAGCAACAGGTACTTCACACCAAAGCCTGTACCACTGCACCACTCGTTCGTGTTTGAGCTTCGGAGTAAATCATTGAGTTTACCCTTTTTCCCTCGTCTATTTTAAGCCAAAAAGAATTGCAAACGACTTCAGCGGGATTTGAACCAGACCAACTGGAACTTCATACCAAAGCCTGTTCTACTGAGCCGCTCGTTCAAGTTTAACATTCGGAAGTAAATTTTTCACTTTAGCCAATTTGTTTCTTCATTTGAGAACTTAAAATTGTTGCAGTAGTCTTCCCAAAGAATTGATTCACAGCAACAGGTACTTCACACCAAAGCTTGTACCACTGCACCACTCGTTCGTGTTTGAGCTTCGGAGTAAATCATTGAGTTCACCCTTTTTCCCTCGTCTATTTTAAGCCAAAAAGAATTGCAAACGACTTCAGCGGGATCTAAAGCAAACCAACTGGAACTTCATACCAAAGCCTGTTCTACTGAGCCGCTCGTTCATGTTTAAGATCCAGAAGTAAATTTTCACTTCAACCAATATGTTTCTTCATTTGCGAACTTAAAATAGTTGCAGTGGTCTTCACAAAGATTTGATTCAGACCAACAGATAATTCACACCAAAGCCTGTACCACTGCACCACTCGTTCGTGTTTAAGCTTCCGAGGTAAATGATTGACTTTAATTTTTTCTCCCCTTGTATTTTAAGCCAAAGAGAATTGCAAACGACTTCAGCGGGATTTGAACCAGACCAACTGAAACTTCATACCAAAGCCTGTTCTACTGAGCCGCTCGTTCATGTTTAACATTCGGAAGTAAATTTTTCACTTTAACCAATTTGCTTCTTCATTTGAGAACTTAAAATTGTTGCGGTAGTCTTCACAAAGATTTGATTCACAGCAACAGGTACTTCACACCAAAGCCTGTAGCACTGCCGCACTCGTTCGTGTTTGAGCTTCGGAGTAAATCATTGAGTAAATCATCCCGCCCAAGTCAATTGCAAATGACTTGGGCGGGATTTGAACCAAACCAACTGGAACTTCATACCAAAGCCTGTTCTACTGAGCCACTCGTTCATGTTTAAGATCCAGAAGTAAATTTTTTACTTCAACCAATATGTTTCTTCATTTGCGAACTTAAAATAGTTGCAGTAGTCTTCACAAAGATTTGATTCAGACCAACAGATAGTTCACACCAAAGCCTGTACCACTGCACCACTCGTTCGTGTTTAAGCTTCGGAGGTAAATGATTGACTTTAATCTTTTCTCCTCTTCTACTTTAAGCCAAAGAGAATTGCAAACGACTTCAGCGGGATTTGAACAAGACCAACTGAAACTTCATACCAAAGCCTGTTCTACTGAGCCGCTCGTTCATGTTTAACTTTCGGAAGTAAATTTTTCACTTTAACCAATTTGTTTCTTTATTTGAGAACTTAAAATTGTTGCAGTAGTCTTCCCAAAGATTTGATTCACAGCAACAGGTACTTCACACCAAAGCCTGTACCACTGCACCACTCGTTCGTGTTTGAGCTTCGGAAAAAATCATTGAGTTTACCCTTTTTCCCTTGTCTATTTTAAGCCAAAAAGAATTGCTAACGACTTCAGCGGGATTTGAAACAAACCAACTGGAACTTCATACCAAAGCCTGTTCTACTCAGCCGCTCGTTCATGTTTAAGATCCAGAAGTAAATTTTCACTTCAACCAATATGTTTCTTCATTTGCGAACTTAAAATTGTTGCAGTAGTCTTCACAAAGATTTGATTCAGACCAACAGGTAATTCACACCAAAGCCTGTACCACTGCACCACTCGTTCCTTTTTAAGCTTCGGAAGTAAATGATTGACTTTAACCTTTTCTCCCCTTCTATTTTAAGCCAAAGAGAATTGCAAACGACTTCAGCGGGATTTGAACCAGACCAACTGGAACTTCATACCCCAGTCCGTTCTACTGAAACACTCGTTCATGTTTAAGATCCGAAGTAAATTTTTCACGTTAACCAATTTGCTTCATCATTTGAGACCTTAAAATTGTTGCAGTAGTATTCACAAGGATTTGATTAAAACCAACAGGTAATTCACACCAAAGCCTCTACCACTGCACCACTCGTTCGCGTTTAAGCTTCGCAGGTAAATGATTGACTTTAACCTATTTTCTCGTTCTATTTTAAGCCAAAGAGAATTGCAAATGACTTGGGCGGGATTTGAACAAGACCAACTGGAACTTCATACCAAAGCCTGTTCTACTGAGTCACTCGTTCATGTTTAAAATCCAGAAGTAAATTTTTCACTTCAACCAATATGTTTCTCCATTTGCGAACTTAAAATTTTTGGAGTAGTCTTCACAAAGATTTGATTCAGACCAACAGGTAATTCACACCAAAGCCTGTACCACTGCACCACTCGTTCGTGTTTAAGCTTCGGAGGTAAATGATTGATTTTAACCTTTTCTCCCCTTCTATTTTAAGCGAAAGAGATTTGCAAATGACTTCAGCGGGATTTGAACCAGACCAACTGAAACTTCATACCAAAGCCTGTTCTACGGAGCCGCTCGTTCATGTTTAACATTCGGAAGTAAATTTTTCACTTTAACCAATTTGCTTCTTCATTTGAGAACTTAAAATTGTTGCGGTAGTCTTCACAAAGATTTGATTCAGACCAACAGGTAATTCACACCAAAGCCTGTACCACTGCACCACCCGTTCGTGTTTAAGCTTCGGAGATAAATGATTGACTTTAACCTTTTCTCCCCTTCTACTTTAAGCCAAAGAGAAATGCAAACCACTTCAACGGGATTTGAACCAGACCAACTGGAACTTCATACCCCAGTTCGTTCTACTGAAACACTCGTTCATGTTTAAGATCCGAAGTAAATTTTTCACGTTAACCAATTTGTTTCATCATTTGAGACCTTAAAATTGTTGCAGTAGTATTCACAAGGATTTGATTCAAACCAACAGGTAATTAACACCAAAGCCTCTACCACTGCACCACTCGTTCGCGTTTAAGCTTCGCAGGTAAATGATTGACTTTAACCTATTTTCTCGTTCTATTTTAAGCCAAAGAGAATTGCAAATGACTTGGGCGGGATTTGAACAAGACCAACTGGAACTTCATACCAAAGCCTGTTCTACTGAGTCACTCGTTCATGTTTAAAATCCAGAAGTAAATTTTTCACTTCAACCAATATGTTTCTCCATTTGCGTATTTAAAATTGTTGCAGTAGTCTTCACAAAGATTTGATTCAGACCAACAGGTAATTCACACCAAAGCCTGTACCACTGCACCACTCGTTCGTGTTTAAGCTTCGGAGGTAAATGATTGACTTTAACCTTTTCTCGTTTCTATTTTAAGCCAAAGAGATTTGCAAACGACTTAAGCGGGATTTGAAACAGACCAACTGGAACTTTATACCAAAGCCTGTTCTACTGAGCCGCTCGTTCATGTTTAACATGCGAAAGTAAATTTTTCACTTTAACCAATTTCTTTCTTCATTTGAGAACTTAAAATTGTTGCAGTAGTCTTCACAAAGATTTGATTCAGAGCAACAGGTACTTCACACCAAAGCCTGTACCACTGCACCACTCGTTCGTGTTTGAGCTTCGGAGTAAATCATTGAGTTCACCCTTTTTCGCTCGTCTATTTTAAGCCAAAAAGAATTGCTAACGACTTCAGCGGGATTTGAACCAAACCAACTGGAACTTCATACTAAAGCCTGTTCTAGTGAGCCGCTCGTTCATGTTTAAGATCCAGAAGTAAATTTTTCACTTCAACCAATATGTTTCTTCATTTGCGAACTTAAAATTGTTGGAGTAGTCTTCACAAAGATTTGATTCAAACCAACAGGTAATTCACACCAAAGCCTGCACCACTGCACCACTCGTTCGTGTTTAAGCTTCGGAGGTAAATGATTGACTTTAACCTTTTCTCCCCTTCTATTTTAAGCGAAAGAGATTTGCAAACGACTTAAGCGGGATTTGAACCAGACCAACTGAAACTTCATACCAAAGCCTGTTCTACGGAGCCGCTCGTTCATGTTTAACATTCGGAAGTAAATTTATCACTTTAACCAATTTCTTTCTTCATTTGAGAACTTAAAATTGTTGCAGTAGTCTTCACAAAGATTTGATTCACAGCAACAGGTACTTCACACCAAAGCCTGTACCACTGCACCACTCGTTCGTGTTTGAGCTTCGGAGTAAATCATTGAGTTTACCCTTTTTCCCTCGTCTATTTTAAGCCAAAAAGAATTGCAAACGACTTCAGCGGGATTTGAACCAGACCAACTGGAACTTCATACCAAAGCCTGTTCTACTGAGCAGCTCGTTAAGTTTAACATTCGGAAGTAAATTTTTCACTTTAGCCAATTTGTTTCTTCATTTGAGAACTTAAAATTGTTGCAGTAGTCTTCACAAACATTTGATTCACAGCAACAGGTACTTCACACCAAAGCCTGTACCACTGCACCACTCGTTCGCGTTTAAGCTTCGCAGGTAAATGAATGACTTTAACCTGTTTTTTCGTTCTATTTTAAGCCAAAGAGAATTGCAAATGACTTGGGCGGGATTTGAACCAGACCAACTGGAACTTCATACCAAAGCCTGTTCTACTGAGCCACTCGTTCATGTTTAAGATCCAGAAGTAAATTTTTTACTTCAACCAATATGTTTCTTCATTTGCGAACTTAAACTAGTTGCAGTAGTCTTCACAAACATTTGATTCAGACCAACAGGTAATTCACACCAAAGCCTGTACCACTGCACCACTCGTTCGTGTTTGAGCTTCGGAGTAAATCATTGAGTTTACTCTTTTTCCCTCGTCTATTTTAAGCCAAAAAGAATTGCTAACGACTTCAGCGGGATTTGAACCAAACCAAATGGAACTTCATACCAAAGCCTGTTCTACTGAGCCGCTCGTTCATGTTTAACATTCGGAAGTAAATTTTTCACTTTAACCAATTTCTTTCTTCATTTGAGAACTTAAAATTGTTGCAGTAGTCTTCACAAAGATTTGATTCACAGCAACACGTACTTCACACCAAAGCCTGTACCACTGCACCACTCGTTCGTGTTTGAGCTTCGGAGTAAATCATTGAGTTTACCCTTTTTCCCTCGTCTATTTTAAGCCAAAAAGAATTGGAAACGACTTCAGCGGGATTTGAACCAGACCAACTGGAACTTCATACCAAAGCCTGTTCTACTGAGCCGCTCGTTCAAGTTTAACATTCGGAAGTAAATTTTTCACTTTAACCAATTTCTTTCTTCATTTGAGAACTTAAAATTGTTGCAGTAGTCTTCACAAAGATTTGATTCACAGCAACAGGTACTTCACACAAAAGCCTGTACCACTGCACCACTCGTTCGTGTTTGAGCTTCGGAGTAAATCATTGAGTTTACCCTTTTTCCCTCGTCTATTTTAAGCCAAAAAGAATTGCAAACGACTTCAGCGGGATTTGAAGTAAACCAACCGGAATTTCATACCAAAGCCTGTTCTACTGAGCCGCTCGTTCATGTTTATGATCCAGAAGTAAATTTTCACTTCAACCAATATGTTTCTTCATTTGCGAACTTGAAATAGTTGCAGTGGTCTTCACAAAGATTTGATTCAGACCAACAGGTAATTCACACCAAAGCCTGTACCACTGCACCACCCGTTCGTGTTTAAGCTTCGGAGATAAATGATTGACTTTAACCTTTTCTCCCCTTCTACTTTAAGCCAAAGAGAAATGCAAACCACTTCAACGGGATTTGAACCAGACCAACTGGAACTTCATACCCCAGTTCGTTCTACTGAAACACTCGTTCATGTTTAAGATCCGAAGTAAATTTTTCACGTTAACCAATTTGTTTCATCATTTGAGACCTTAAAATTGTTGCAGTAGTATTCACAAGGATTTGATTCAAACCAACAGGTAATTCACACCAAAGCCTCTACCACTGCACCACTCGTTCGCGTTTAAGCTTCGCAGGTAAATGATTGACTTTAACCTATTTTCTCGTTCTATTTTAAGCCAAAGAGAATTGCAAATGACTTGGGCGGGATTTGAACAAGACCAACTGGAACTTCATACCAAAGCCTGTTCTACTGAGTCACTCGTTCATGTTTAAAATCCAGAAGTAAATTTTTCACTTCAACCAATATGTTTCTCCATTTGCCTATTTAAAATTGTTGCAGTAGTCTTCACAAAGATTTGATTCAGACCAACAGGTAATTCACACCAAAGCCTGTACCACTGCACCACTCGTTCGTGTTTAAGCTTTGGAGGTAAATGATTGACTTTAACCTTTTCTCGTTTCTATTTTAAGCCAAAGAGATTTGCAAACGACTTAAGCGGGATTTGAAACAGACCAACTGGAACTTCATACCAAAGCCTGTTCTACTGAGCCGCTCGTTCATGTTTAACATGCGAAAGTAAATTTTTCACTTTAACCAATTTCTTTCTTCATTTGAGAACTTAAAATTGTTGCAGTAGTCTTCACAAAGATTTGATTCAGAGCAACAGGTACTTCACACCAAAGCCTGTACCACTGCACCACTCGTTCGTGTTTGAGCTTCGGAGTAAATCATTGAGTTCACCCTTTTTCGCTCGTCTATTTTAAGCCAAAAAGAATTGCTAACGACTTCAGCGGGATTTGAACCAAACCAACTGGAACTTCATACTAAAGCCTGTTCTAGTGAGCCGCTCGTTCATGTTTAAGATCCAGAAGTAAATTTTTCACTTCAACCAATATGTTTCTTAATTTGCGAACTTAAAATTGTTGCAGTAGTCTTCACAAACATTTGATTCACAGCAACAGGTACTTCACACCAAAGCCTGTACCACTGCACCACTCGTTCGCGTTTAAGCTTCGCAGGTAAATGAATGACTTTAACCTGTTTTTTCGTTCTATTTTAAGCCAAAGAGAATTGCAAATGACTTGGGCGGGATTTGAACCAGACCAACTGGAACTTCATACCAAAGCCTGTTCTACTGAGCCACTCGTTCATGTTTAAGATCCAGAAGTAAATTTTTTACTTCAACCAATATGTTTCTTCATTTGCGAACTTAAACTAGTTGCAGTAGTCTTCACAAACATTTGATTCAGACCAACAGGTAATTCACACCAAAGCCTGTACCACTGCACCACTCGTTCGTGTTTGAGCTTCGGAGTAAATCATTGAGTTTACTCTTTTTCCCTCGTCTATTTTAAGCCAAAAAGAATTGCTAACGACTTCAGCGGGATTTGAACCAAACCAAATGGAACTTCATACCAAAGCCTGTTCTACTGAGCCGCTCGTTCATGTTTAACATTCGGAAGTAAATTTTTCACTTTAACCAATTTCTTTCTTCATTTGAGAACTTAAAATTGTTGCAGTAGTCTTCACAAACATTTGATTCACAGCAACAGGTACTTCACACCAAAGCCTGTACCACTGTACCACTCGTTCGCGTTTAAGCTTCGCAGGTAAATGATTGACTTTAACCTGTTTTTTCGTTCTATTTTAAGCCAAAGAGAATTGCAAATGACTTGGGCGGGATTTGAACCAGACCAACTGGAACTTTATACCAAAGCCTGTTCTACTGAGTCACTCGTTCATGTTTAAAATCCAGAAGTAAATTTTTCACTTAAACCAATATGTTTCTCCATTTGCGAACTTAAAATTGTTGGAGTAGTCTTCACAAAGATTTGATTCAGACCAAAAGGTAATTCACACCAAAGCCTGTACCACTGCACCACTCGTTCGTGTTTAAGCGTCGGAGGTAAATGATTGACTTTAACCTTTTCTCTCCTTCTATTTTAAGCAAAAGAGAATTGCAAACGACTTCAGCGGGATTTGAACCATACCAACTCGAACTTCATACCAAAGCCTGTTCTACTGAGCCGCTCGTTCATGTTTAACATTCGGAAGTAAATTTTTCACTTTAACCAATTTCTTTCTTCATTTGAGAACTTAAAATAGTTGCAGTAGTCTTCACAAAGATTTGATTCACAGCAACAGGTACTTCACACCAAAGCCTGTACCACTGCACCACTCGTTCGTGTTTGAGCTTCGGAGTAAATCATTGAGTTTACCCTTTTTCCCTCGTCTATTTTAAGCCAAAAAGAATTGCAAACGACTTCAGCGGGATTTGAACCAGACCAACTGGAACTTCATACCAAAGCCTGTTCTACTGAGCCGCTCGTTCAAGTTTAACATTCGGAAGTAAATTTTTCACTTTAGCCAATTTGTTTCTTCATTTGAGAACTTAAAATTGTTGCAGTAGTCTTCCCAAAGAATTGATTCACAGCAACAGGTACTTCACACCAAAGCTTGTACCACTGCACCACTCGTTCGTGTTTGAGCTTCGGAGTAAATCATTGAGTTCACCCTTTTTCCCTCGTCTATTTTAAGCCAAAAAGAATTGCAAACGACTTCAGCGGGATCTAAAGCAAACCAACTGGAACTTCATACCAAAGCCTGTTCTACTGAGCCGCTCGTTCATGTTTAAGATCCAGAAGTAAATTTTCACTTCAACCAATATGTTTCTTCATTTGCGAACTTAAAATAGTTGCAGTGGTCTTCACAAAGATTTGATTCAGACCAACAGATAATTCACACCAAAGCCTGTACCACTGCACCACTCGTTCGTGTTTAAGCTTCCGAGGTAAATGATTGACTTTAATTTTTTCTCCCCTTGTATTTTAAGCCAAAGAGAATTGCAAACGACTTCAGCGGGATTTGAACCAGACCAACTGAAAGTTCATACCAAAGCCTGTTCTACTGAGCCGCTCGTTCATGTTTAACATTCGGAAGTAAATTTTTCACTTTAACCAATTTGCTTCTTCATTTGAGAACTTAAAATTGTTGCGGTAGTCTTCACAAAGATTTGATTCACAGCAACAGGTACTTCACACCAAAGCCTGTAGCACTGCCGCACTCGTTCGTGTTTGAGCTTCGGAGTAAATCATTGAGTAAATCATCCCGCCCAAGTCAATTGCAAATGACTTGGGCGGGATTTGAACCAAACCAACTGGAACTTCATACCAAAGCCTGTTCTACTGAGCCACTCGTTCATGTTTAAGATCCAGAAGTAAATTTTTTACTTCAACCAATATGTTTCTTCATTTGCGAACTTAAAATAGTTGCAGTAGTCTTCACAAAGATTTGATTCAGACCAACAGATAGTTCACACCAAAGCCTGTACCACTGCACCACTCGTTCGTGTTTAAGCTTCGGAGGTAAATGATTGACTTTAATCTTTTCTCCTCTTCTACTTTAAGCCAAAGAGAATTGCAAACGACTTCAGCGGGATTTGAACAAGACCAACTGAAACTTCATACCAAAGCCTGTTCTACTGAGCCGCTCGTTCATGTTTAACTTTCGGAAGTAAATTTTTCACTTTAACCAATTTGTTTCTTTATTTGAGAACTTAAAATTGTTGCAGTAGTCTTCCCAAAGATTTGATTCACAGCAACAGGTACTTCACACCAAAGCCTGTACCACTGCACCACTCGTTCGTGTTTGAGCTTCGGAAAAAATCATTGAGTTTACCCTTTTTCCCTTGTCTATTTTAAGCCAAAAAGAATTGCTAACGACTTCAGCGGGATTTGAAACAAACCAACTGGAACTTCATACCAAAGCCTGTTCTACTCAGCCGCTCGTTCATGTTTAAGATCCAGAAGTAAATTTTCACTTCAACCAATATGTTTCTTCATTTGCGAACTTAAAATTGTTGCAGTAGTCTTCACAAAGATTTGATTCAGACCAACAGGTAATTCACACCAAAGCCTGTACCACTGCACCACTCGTTCCTTTTTAAGCTTCGGAAGTAAATGATTGACTTTAACCTTTTCTCCCCTTCTATTTTAAGCCAAAGAGAATTGCAAACGACTTCAGCGGGATTTGAACCAGACCAACTGGAACTTCATACCCCAGTCCGTTCTACTGAAACACTCGTTCATGTTTAAGATCCGAAGTAAATTTTTCACGTTAACCAATTTGCTTCATCATTTGAGACCTTAAAATTGTTGCAGTAGTATTCACAAGGATTTGATTAAAACCAACAGGTAATTCACACCAAAGCCTCTACCACTGCACCACTCGTTCGCGTTTAAGCTTCGCAGGTAAATGATTGACTTTAACCTATTTTCTCGTTCTATTTTAAGCCAAAGAGAATTGCAAATGACTTGGGCGGGATTTGAACAAGACCAACTGGAACTTCATACCAAAGCCTGTTCTACTGAGTCACTCGTTCATGTTTAAAATCCAGAAGTAAATTTTTCACTTCAACCAATATGTTTCTCCATTTGCGAACTTAAAATTTTTGGAGTAGTCTTCACAAAGATTTGATTCAGACCAACAGGTAATTCACACCAAAGCCTGTACCACTGCACCACTCGTTCGTGTTTAAGCTTCGGAGGTAAATGATTGATTTTAACCTTTTCTCCCCTTCTATTTTAAGCGAAAGAGATTTGCAAATGACTTCAGCGGGATTTGAACCAGACCAACTGAAACTTCATACCAAAGCCTGTTCTACGGAGCCGCTCGTTCATGTTTAACATTCGGAAGTAAATTTTTCACTTTAACCAATTTGCTTCTTCATTTGAGAACTTAAAATTGTTGCGGTAGTCTTCACAAAGATTTGATTCACAGCAACAGGTACTTCACACCAAAGCCTGTAGCACTGCCGCACTCGTTCGTGTTTGAGCTTCGGAGTAAATCATTGAGTTTACCCTTTTTTCCTCGTCTATTTTAAGCCAAAAAGAATTGCAAACGACTTCAGCGGGATTTGAACCAGACCAACTGGAACTTCATACCAAAGACTGTTCTACTGAGCAGCTCGTTAAGTTTAACATTCGGAAGTAAATTTTTCACTTTAGCCAATTTGTTTCTTCATTTGAGAACTTAAAATTGTTGCAGTAGTCTTCACAAACATTTGATTCACAGCAACAGGTACTTCACACCAAAGCCTGTACCACTGCACCACTCGTTCGTGTTTAAGCTTCGGAGGTAAATGATTGATTTTAACCTTTTCTCCCCTTCTATTTTAAGCGAAAGAGATTTGCAAATGACTTCAGCGGGATTTGAACCAGACCAACTGAAACTTCATACCAAAGCCTGTTCTACGGAGCCGCTCGTTCATGTTTAACATTCGGAAGTAAATTTTTCACTTTAACCAATTTGCTTCTTCATTTGAGAACTTAAAATTGTTGCGGTAGTCTTCACAAAGATTTGATTCACAGCAACAGGTACTTCACACCAAAGCCTGTAGCACTGCCGCACTCGTTCGTGTTTGAGCTTCGGAGTAAATCATTGAGTTTACCCTTTTTTCCTCGTCTATTTTAAGCCAAAAAGAATTGCAAACGACTTCAGCGGGATTTGAACCAGACCAACTGGAACTTCATACCAAAGACTGTTCTACTGAGCAGCTCGTTAAGTTTAACATTCGGAAGTAAATTTTTCACTTTAGCCAATTTGTTTCTTCATTTGAGAACTTAAAATTGTTGCAGTAGTCTTCACAAACATTTGATTCACAGCAACAGGTACTTCACACCAAAGCCTGTACCACTGCACCACTCGTTCGCGTTTAAGCTTCGCAGGTAAATGATTGACTTTAACCTGTTTTTTCGTTCTATTTTAAGCCAAAGAGAATTGCAAATGACTTTGGCGGGATTTGAACCAGACCAACTGGAACTTCATACCAAAGCCTGTTCTACTGAGCCACTCGTTCATGTTTAAGATCCAGAAGTAAAATTTTTACTTCAACCAATATGTTTCTTCATTTGCGAACTTAAACTAGTTGCAGTAGTCTTCACAAACATTTGATTCAGACCAACAGGTAATTCACACCAAAGCCTGTACCACTGCACCACTCGTTCGTGTTTGAGCTTCGGAGTAAATCATTGAGTTTACTCTTTTTCCCTCGTCTATTTAAAGCCAAAAAGAATTGCTAACGACTTCAGCGGGATTTGAACCAAACCAAATGGAACTTCATACCAAAGCCTGTTCTAGTGAGCCGCTCTTTCATGTATATGATCCAGAAGTAAATTTTTCACTTCAACCAATATGTTTCTTCATTTGCTAACTTAAAATAGTTGCAGTAGTCTTCACAAACATTTGATTCAGACCAACAGGTAATTCACACCAAAGCCTGTACCACTGCACCACTCGTTTGTGTTGAAGCTTCGGAGGTAAATGATTGACTTTAACCTTTTCTCCCCTTCTATTTTAAGCCAAAGAGAATTGCAAACGACTTCAGCGGGATTTGAACCAGACCAACTGAAACTTCATACCAAAGCCTGTTCTACTGAGCCGCTCGTTCATGTTTAACATTCGGAAGTAAATTTTTCACTTTAACCAATTTCTTTCTTCATTTGAGAACTTAAAATTGTTGCAGTAGTCTTCACAAACATTTGATTCACAGCAACAGGTACTTCACACCAAAGCCTGTACCACTGTACCACTCGTTCGCGTTTAAGCTTCGCAGGTAAATGATTGACTTTAACCTGTTTTTTCGTTCTATTTTAAGCCAAAGAGAATTGCAAATGACTTGGGCGGGATTTGAACCAGACCAACTGGAACTTTATACCAAAGCCTGTTCGACTGAGTCACTCGTTCATGTTTAAAATCCAGAAGTAAATTTTTCACTTAAACCAATATGTTTCTCCATTTGCGAACTTAAAATTGTTGGAGTAGTCTTCACAAAGATTTGATTCAGACCAAAAGGTAATTCACACCAAAGCCTGTACCACTGCACCACTCGTTCGTGTTTAAGCGTCGGAGGTAAATGATTGACTTTAACCTTTTCTCCCCTTCTATTTTAAGCAAAAGAGAATTGCAAACGACTTCAGCGGGATTTGAACCATACCAACTCGAACTTCATACCAAAGCCTGTTCTACTGAGCCGCTCGTTCATGTTTAACATTCGGAAGTAAATTTTTCACTTTAACCAATTTCTTTCTTCATTTGAGAACTTAAAATAGTTGCAGTAGTCTTCACAAAGATTTGATTCACAGCAACAGGTACTTCACTCCAAAGCCTGTACCACTGCACCACTCGTTCGTGTTTGAGCTTCGGAGTAAATCATTGAGTTTACCCTTTTTCCCTCGTCTATTTTAAGCCAAAAAGAATTGCAAACGACTTCAGCGGGATTTGAACCAGACCAACTGGAACTTCATACCAAAGCCTGTTCTACTGAGCCGCTCGTTCAAGTTTAACATTCGGAAGTAAATTTTTCACTTTAGCCAATTTGTTTCTTCATTTGAGAACTTAAAATTGTTGCAGTAGTCTTCACAAACATTTGATTCACAGCAACAGGTACTTCACACCAAAGCCTGTACCACTGCACCACTGGTTCGCGTTTAAGCTTCGCAGGTAAATGATTGACTTTAACCTGTTTTTTCGTTCTAATTTAAGCCAAAGAGAATTGCAAATGACTTGGGCGGGATTTGAACCAGACCAACTGGAACTTCATACCAAAGCCTGTTCTACTGAGTCACTCGTTCATGTTTAAAATCCAGAAGTAAATTTTTCACTTAAACCAATATGTTTCTCCATTTGCGAACTTAAAATTGTTGGAGTAGTCTTCACAAAGATTTGATTCAGATCAAAAGGTAATTCACACCAAAGCCTGTACCACTGCACCACTCGTTCGTGTTTAAGCCTCGGAGGTAAATGATTGACTTTAACCTTTTCTTCCCTTCTATTTTAAGAAAAAGAGAATTGCAAACGACTTCAGCGGGATTTGAACCAGACCAACTCGAACTTCATACCAAAGCCTGTTCTACTGAGCCGCTCGTTCATGTTTAACATTCGGAAGTAAATTTTTCACTTTAACCAATTTCTTTCTTCATTTGAGAACTTAAAATTGTTGCAGTAGTCTTCACAAAGATTTGATTCACAGCAACAGGTACTTCACACCAAAGCCTGTACCACTGCACCACTCGTTCGTGTTTGAGCTTCGGAGTAAATCATTGAGTTTACCCTTTTTCCCTCGTCTATTTTAAGCCAAAAAGAATTGGAAACGACTTCAGCGGGATTTGAACCAGACCAACTGGAACTTCATACCAAAGCCTGTTCTACTGAGCCGCTCGTTCAAGTTTAACATTCGGAAGTAAATTTTTCACTTTAACCAATTTCTTTCTTCATTTGAGAACTTAAAATTGTTGCAGTAGACTTCACAAAGATTTGATTCACAGCAACAGGTACTTCACACCAAAGCCTGTACCACTGCACCACTCGTTCGTGTTTGAGCTTCGGAGTAAATCATTGAGTTTACCCTTTTTCCCTCGTCTATTTTAAGCCAAAAAGAATTGCAAACGACTTCAGCGGGATTTGAAGTAAACCAACCGGAATTTCATACCAAAGCCTGTTCTACTGAGCCGCTCGTTCATGTTTAAGATCCAGAAGTAAATTTTCACTTCAACCAATATGTTTCTTCATTTGCGAACTTGAAATAGTTGCAGTGGTCTTCACAAAGATTTGATTCAGACCAACAGGTAATTCACACCAAAGCCTGTACCACTGCACCACCCGTTCGTGTTTAAGCTTCGGAGATAAATGATTGACTTTAACCTTTTCTCCCCTTCTACTTTAAGCCAAAGAGAAATGCAAACCACTTCAACGGGATTTGAACCAGACCAACTGGAACTTCATACCCCAGTTCGTTCTACTGAAACACTCGTTCATGTTTAAGATCCGAAGTAAATTTTTCACGTTAACCAATTTGTTTCATCATTTGAGACCTTAAAATTGTTGCAGTAGTATTCACAAGGATTTGATTCAAACCAACAGGTAATTAACACCAAAGCCTCTACCACTGCACCACTCGTTCGCGTTTAAGCTTCGCAGGTAAATGATTGACTTTAACCTATTTTCTCGTTCTATTTTAAGCCAAAGAGAATTGCAAATGACTTGGGCGGGATTTGAACAAGACCAACTGGAACTTCATACCAAAGCCTGTTCTACTGAGTCACTCGTTCATGTTTAAAATCCAGAAGTAAATTTTTCACTTCAACCAATATGTTTCTCCATTTGCGTATTTAAAATTGTTGCAGTAGTCTTCACAAAGATTTGATTCAGACCAACAGGTAATTCACACCAAAGCCTGTACCACTGCACCACTCGTTCGTGTTTAAGCTTCGGAGGTAAATGATTGACTTTAACCTTTTCTCGTTTCTATTTTAAGCCAAAGAGATTTGCAAACGACTTAAGCGGGATTTGAAACAGACCAACTGGAACTTTATACCAAAGCCTGTTCTACTGAGCCGCTCGTTCATGTTTAACATGCGAAAGTAAATTTTTCACTTTAACCAATTTCTTTCTTCATTTGAGAACTTAAAATTGTTGCAGTAGTCTTCACAAAGATTTGATTCAGAGCAACAGGTACTTCACACCAAAGCCTGTACCACTGCACCACTCGTTCGTGTTTGAGCTTCGGAGTAAATCATTGAGTTCACCCTTTTTCGCTCGTCTATTTTAAGCCAAAAAGAATTGCTAACGACTTCAGCGGGATTTGAACCAAACCAACTGGAACTTCATACTAAAGCCTGTTCTAGTGAGCCGCTCGTTCATGTTTAAGATCCAGAAGTAAATTTTTCACTTCAACCAATATGTTTCTTCATTTGCGAACTTAAAATTGTTGGAGTAGTCTTCACAAAGATTTGATTCAAACCAACAGGTAATTCACACCAAAGCCTGCACCACTGCACCACTCGTTCGTGTTTAAGCTTCGGAGGTAAATGATTGACTTTAACCTTTTCTCCCCTTCTATTTTAAGCGAAAGAGATTTGCAAACGACTTAAGCGGGATTTGAACCAGACCAACTGAAACTTCATACCAAAGCCTGTTCTACGGAGCCGCTCGTTCATGTTTAACATTCGGAAGTAAATTTATCACTTTAACCAATTTCTTTCTTCATTTGAGAACTTAAAATTGTTGCAGTAGTCTTCACAAAGATTTGATTCACAGCAACAGGTACTTCACACCAAAGCCTGTACCACTGCACCACTCGTTCGTGTTTGAGCTTCGGAGTAAATCATTGAGTTTACCCTTTTTCCCTCGTCTATTTTAAGCCAAAAAGAATTGCAAACGACTTCAGCGGGATTTGAACCAGACCAACTGGAACTTCATACCAAAGCCTGTTCTACTGAGCAGCTCGTTAAGTTTAACATTCGGAAGTAAATTTTTCACTTTAGCCAATTTGTTTCTTCATTTGAGAACTTAAAATTGTTGCAGTAGTCTTCACAAACATTTGATTCACAGCAACAGGTACTTCACACCAAAGCCTGTACCACTGCACCACTCGTTCGCGTTTAAGCTTCGCAGGTAAATGAATGACTTTAACCTGTTTTTTCGTTCTATTTTAAGCCAAAGAGAATTGCAAATGACTTGGGCGGGATTTGAACCAGACCAACTGGAACTTCATACCAAAGCCTGTTCTACTGAGCCACTCGTTCATGTTTAAGATCCAGAAGTAAATTTTTTACTTCAACCAATATGTTTCTTCATTTGCGAACTTAAACTAGTTGCAGTAGTCTTCACAAACATTTGATTCAGACCAACAGGTAATTCACACCAAAGCCTGTACCACTGCACCACTCGTTCGTGTTTGAGCTTCGGAGTAAATCATTGAGTTTACTCTTTTTCCCTCGTCTATTTTAAGCCAAAAAGAATTGCTAACGACTTCAGCGGGATTTGAACCAAACCAAATGGAACTTCATACCAAAGCCTGTTCTACTGAGCCGCTCGTTCATGTTTAACATTCGGAAGTAAATTTTTCACTTTAACCAATTTCTTTCTTCATTTGAGAACTTAAAATTGTTGCAGTAGTCTTCACAAAGATTTGATTCACAGCAACACGTACTTCACACCAAAGCCTGTACCACTGCACCACTCGTTCGTGTTTGAGCTTCGGAGTAAATCATTGAGTTTACCCTTTTTCCCTCGTCTATTTTAAGCCAAAAAGAATTGGAAACGACTTCAGCGGGATTTGAACCAGACCAACTGGAACTTCATACCAAAGCCTGTTCTACTGAGCCGCTCGTTCAAGTTTAACATTCGGAAGTAAATTTTTCACTTTAACCAATTTCTTTCTTCATTTGAGAACTTAAAATTGTTGCAGTAGTCTTCACAAAGATTTGATTCACAGCAACAGGTACTTCACACAAAAGCCTGTACCACTGCACCACTCGTTCGTGTTTGAGCTTCGGAGTAAATCATTGAGTTTACCCTTTTTCCCTCGTCTATTTTAAGCCAAAAAGAATTGCAAACGACTTCAGCGGGATTTGAAGTAAACCAACCGGAATTTCATACCAAAGCCTGTTCTACTGAGCCGCTCGTTCATGTTTAAGATCCAGAAGTAAATTTTCACTTCAACCAATATGTTTCTTCATTTGCGAACTTGAAATAGTTGCAGTGGTCTTCACAAAGATTTGATTCAGACCAACAGGTAATTCACACCAAAGCCTGTACCACTGCACCACCCGTTCGTGTTTAAGCTTCGGAGATAAATGATTGACTTTAACCTTTTCTCCCCTTCTACTTTAAGCCAAAGAGAAATGCAAACCACTTCAACGGGATTTGAACCAGACCAACTGGAACTTCATACCCCAGTTCGTTCTACTGAAACACTCGTTCATGTTTAAGATCCGAAGTAAATTTTTCACGTTAACCAATTTGTTTCATCATTTGAGACCTTAAAATTGTTGCAGTAGTATTCACAAGGATTTGATTCAAACCAACAGGTAATTCACACCAAAGCCTCTACCACTGCACCACTCGTTCGCGTTTAAGCTTCGCAGGTAAATGATTGACTTTAACCTATTTTCTCGTTCTATTTTAAGCCAAAGAGAATTGCAAATGACTTGGGCGGGATTTGAACAAGACCAACTGGAACTTCATACCAAAGCCTGTTCTACTGAGTCACTCGTTCATGTTTAAAATCCAGAAGTAAATTTTTCACTTCAACCAATATGTTTCTCCATTTGCCTATTTAAAATTGTTGCAGTAGTCTTCACAAAGATTTGATTCAGACCAACAGGTAATTCACACCAAAGCCTGTACCACTGCACCACTCGTTCGTGTTTAAGCTTCGGAGGTAAATGATTGACTTTAACCTTTTCTCGTTTCTATTTTAAGCCAAAGAGATTTGCAAACGACTTAAGCGGGATTTGAAACAGACCAACTGGAACTTCATACCAAAGCCTGTTCTACTGAGCCGCTCGTTCATGTTTAACATGCGAAAGTAAATTTTTCACTTTAACCAATTTCTTTCTTCATTTGAGAACTTAAAATTGTTGCAGTAGTCTTCACAAAGATTTGATTCAGAGCAACAGGTACTTCACACCAAAGCCTGTACCACTGCACCACTCGTTCGTGTTTGAGCTTCGGAGTAAATCATTGAGTTCACCCTTTTTCGCTCGTCTATTTTAAGCCAAAAAGAATTGCTAACGACTTCAGCGGGATTTGAACCAAACCAACTGGAACTTCATACTAAAGCCTGTTCTAGTGAGCCGCTCGTTCATGTTTAAGATCCAGAAGTAAATTTTTCACTTCAACCAATATGTTTCTTAATTTGCGAACTTAAAATTGTTGCAGTAGTCTTCACAAACATTTGATTCACAGCAACAGGTACTTCACACCAAAGCCTGTACCACTGCACCACTCGTTCGCGTTTAAGCTTCGCAGGTAAATGAATGACTTTAACCTGTTTTTTCGTTCTATTTTAAGCCAAAGAGAATTGCAAATGACTTGGGCGGGATTTGAACCAGACCAACTGGAACTTCATACCAAAGCCTGTTCTACTGAGCCACTCGTTCATGTTTAAGATCCAGAAGTAAATTTTTTACTTCAACCAATATGTTTCTTCATTTGCGAACTTAAACTAGTTGCAGTAGTCTTCACAAACATTTGATTCAGACCAACAGGTAATTCACACCAAAGCCTGTACCACTGCACCACTCGTTCGTGTTTGAGCTTCGGAGTAAATCATTGAGTTTACTCTTTTTCCCTCGTCTATTTTAAGCCAAAAAGAATTGCTAACGACTTCAGCGGGATTTGAACCAAACCAAATGGAACTTCATACCAAAGCCTGTTCTACTGAGCCGCTCGTTCATGTTTAACATTCGGAAGTAAATTTTTCACTTTAACCAATTTCTTTCTTCATTTGAGAACTTAAAATTGTTGCAGTAGTCTTCACAAACATTTGATTCACAGCAACAGGTACTTCACACCAAAGCCTGTACCACTGTACCACTCGTTCGCGTTTAAGCTTCGCAGGTAAATGATTGACTTTAACCTGTTTTTTCGTTCTATTTTAAGCCAAAGAGAATTGCAAATGACTTGGGCGGGATTTGAACCAGACCAACTGGAACTTTATACCAAAGCCTGTTCTACTGAGTCACTCGTTCATGTTTAAAATCCAGAAGTAAATTTTTCACTTAAACCAATATGTTTCTCCATTTGCGAACTTAAAATTGTTGGAGTAGTCTTCACAAAGATTTGATTCAGACCAAAAGGTAATTCACACCAAAGCCTGTACCACTGCACCACTCGTTCGTGTTTAAGCGTCGGAGGTAAATGATTGACTTTAACCTTTTCTCTCCTTCTATTTTAAGCAAAAGAGAATTGCAAACGACTTCAGCGGGATTTGAACCATACCAACTCGAACTTCATACCAAAGCCTGTTCTACTGAGCCGCTCGTTCATGTTTAACATTCGGAAGTAAATTTTTCACTTTAACCAATTTCTTTCTTCATTTGAGAACTTAAAATAGTTGCAGTAGTCTTCACAAAGATTTGATTCACAGCAACAGGTACTTCACACCAAAGCCTGTACCACTGCACCACTCGTTCGTGTTTGAGCTTCGGAGTAAATCATTGAGTTTACCCTTTTTCCCTCGTCTATTTTAAGCCAAAAAGAATTGCAAACGACTTCAGCGGGATTTGAACCAGACCAACTGGAACTTCATACCAAAGCCTGTTCTACTGAGCCGCTCGTTCAAGTTTAACATTCGGAAGTAAATTTTTCACTTTAGCCAATTTGTTTCTTCATTTGAGAACTTAAAATTGTTGCAGTAGTCTTCCCAAAGAATTGATTCACAGCAACAGGTACTTCACACCAAAGCTTGTACCACTGCACCACTCGTTCGTGTTTGAGCTTCGGAGTAAATCATTGAGTTCACCCTTTTTCCCTCGTCTATTTTAAGCCAAAAAGAATTGCAAACGACTTCAGCGGGATCTAAAGCAAACCAACTGGAACTTCATACCAAAGCCTGTTCTACTGAGCCGCTCGTTCATGTTTAAGATCCAGAAGTAAATTTTCACTTCAACCAATATGTTTCTTCATTTGCGAACTTAAAATAGTTGCAGTGGTCTTCACAAAGATTTGATTCAGACCAACAGATAATTCACACCAAAGCCTGTACCACTGCACCACTCGTTCGTGTTTAAGCTTCCGAGGTAAATGATTGACTTTAATTTTTTCTCCCCTTGTATTTTAAGCCAAAGAGAATTGCAAACGACTTCAGCGGGATTTGAACCAGACCAACTGAAACTTCATACCAAAGCCTGTTCTACTGAGCCGCTCGTTCATGTTTAACATTCGGAAGTAAATTTTTCACTTTAACCAATTTGCTTCTTCATTTGAGAACTTAAAATTGTTGCGGTAGTCTTCACAAAGATTTGATTCACAGCAACAGGTACTTCACACCAAAGCCTGTAGCACTGCCGCACTCGTTCGTGTTTGAGCTTCGGAGTAAATCATTGAGTAAATCATCCCGCCCAAGTCAATTGCAAATGACTTGGGCGGGATTTGAACCAAACCAACTGGAACTTCATACCAAAGCCTGTTCTACTGAGCCACTCGTTCATGTTTAAGATCCAGAAGTAAATTTTTTACTTCAACCAATATGTTTCTTCATTTGCGAACTTAAAATAGTTGCAGTAGTCTTCACAAAGATTTGATTCAGACCAACAGATAGTTCACACCAAAGCCTGTACCACTGCACCACTCGTTCGTGTTTAAGCTTCGGAGGTAAATGATTGACTTTAATCTTTTCTCCTCTTCTACTTTAAGCCAAAGAGAATTGCAAACGACTTCAGCGGGATTTGAACAAGACCAACTGAAACTTCATACCAAAGCCTGTTCTACTGAGCCGCTCGTTCATGTTTAACTTTCGGAAGTAAATTTTTCACTTTAACCAATTTGTTTCTTTATTTGAGAACTTAAAATTGTTGCAGTAGTCTTCCCAAAGATTTGATTCACAGCAACAGGTACTTCACACCAAAGCCTGTACCACTGCACCACTCGTTCGTGTTTGAGCTTCGGAAAAAATCATTGAGTTTACCCTTTTTCCCTTGTCTATTTTAAGCCAAAAAGAATTGCTAACGACTTCAGCGGGATTTGAAACAAACCAACTGGAACTTCATACCAAAGCCTGTTCTACTCAGCCGCTCGTTCATGTTTAAGATCCAGAAGTAAATTTTCACTTCAACCAATATGTTTCTTCATTTGCGAACTTAAAATTGTTGCAGTAGTCTTCACAAAGATTTGATTCAGACCAACAGGTAATTCACACCAAAGCCTGTACCACTGCACCACTCGTTCCTTTTTAAGCTTCGGAAGTAAATGATTGACTTTAACCTTTTCTCCCCTTCTATTTTAAGCCAAAGAGAATTGCAAACGACTTCAGCGGGATTTGAACCAGACCAACTGGAACTTCATACCCCAGTCCGTTCTACTGAAACACTCGTTCATGTTTAAGATCCGAAGTAAATTTTTCACGTTAACCAATTTGCTTCATCATTTGAGACCTTAAAATTGTTGCAGTAGTATTCACAAGGATTTGATTAAAACCAACAGGTAATTCACACCAAAGCCTCTACCACTGCACCACTCGTTCGCGTTTAAGCTTCGCAGGTAAATGATTGACTTTAACCTATTTTCTCGTTCTATTTTAAGCCAAAGAGAATTGCAAATGACTTGGGCGGGATTTGAACAAGACCAACTGGAACTTCATACCAAAGCCTGTTCTACTGAGTCACTCGTTCATGTTTAAAATCCAGAAGTAAATTTTTCACTTCAACCAATATGTTTCTCCATTTGCGAACTTAAAATTTTTGGAGTAGTCTTCACAAAGATTTGATTCAGACCAACAGGTAATTCACACCAAAGCCTGTACCACTGCACCACTCGTTCGTGTTTAAGCTTCGGAGGTAAATGATTGATTTTAACCTTTTCTCCCCTTCTATTTTAAGCGAAAGAGATTTGCAAATGACTTCAGCGGGATTTGAACCAGACCAACTGAAACTTCATACCAAAGCCTGTTCTACGGAGCCGCTCGTTCATGTTTAACATTCGGAAGTAAATTTTTCACTTTAACCAATTTGCTTCTTCATTTGAGAACTTAAAATTGTTGCGGTAGTCTTCACAAAGATTTGATTCACAGCAACAGGTACTTCACACCAAAGCCTGTAGCACTGCCGCACTCGTTCGTGTTTGAGCTTCGGAGTAAATCATTGAGTTTACCCTTTTTTCCTCGTCTATTTTAAGCCAAAAAGAATTGCAAACGACTTCAGCGGGATTTGAACCAGACCAACTGGAACTTCATACCAAAGACTGTTCTACTGAGCAGCTCGTAAAGTTTAACATTCGGAAGTAAATTTTTCACTTTAGCCAATTTGTTTCTTCATTTGAGAACTTAAAATTGTTGCAGTAGTCTTCACAAACATTTGATTCACAACAACAGGTACTTCACACCAAAGCCTGTACCACTGCACCACTCGTTCGTGTTTAAGCTTCGGAGGTAAATGATTGATTTTAACCTTTTCTCCCCTTCTATTTTAAGCGAAAGAGATTTGCAAATGACTTCAGCGGGATTTGAACCAGACCAACTGAAACTTCATACCAAAGCCTGTTCTACGGAGCCGCTCGTTCATGTTTAACATTCGGAAGTAAATTTTTCACTTTAACCAATTTGCTTCTTCATTTGAGAACTTAAAATTGTTGCGGTAGTCTTCACAAAGATTTGATTCACAGCAACAGGTACTTCACACCAAAGCCTGTAGCACTGCCGCACTCGTTCGTGTTTGAGCTTCGGAGTAAATCATTGAGTTTACCCTTTTTTCCTCGTCTATTTTAAGCCAAAAAGAATTGCAAACGACTTCAGCGGGATTTGAACCAGACCAACTGGAACTTCATACCAAAGACTGTTCTACTGAGCAGCTCGTTAAGTTTAACATTCGGAAGTAAATTTTTCACTTTAGCCAATTTGTTTCTTCATTTGAGAACTTAAAATTGTTGCAGTAGTCTTCACAAATATTTGATTCACAGCAACAGGTACTTCACACCAAAGCCTGTACCACTGCACCACTCGTTCGCGTTTAAGCTTCGCAGGTAAATGATTGACTTTAACCTGTTTTTTCGTTCTATTTTAAGCCAAAGAGAATTGCAAATGACTTTGGCGGAATTTGAACCAGACCAACTGGAACTTCATACCAAAGCCTGTTCTACTGAGCCACTCGTTCATGTTTAAGATCCAGAAGTAAAATTTTTACTTCAACCAATATGTTTCTTCATTTGCGAACTTAAACTAGTTGCAGTAGTCTTCACAAACATTTGATTCAGACCAACAGGTAATTCACACCAAAGCCTGTACCACTGCACCACTCGTTCGTGTTTGAGCTTCGGAGTAAATCATTGAGTTTACTCTTTTTCCCTCGTCTATTTAAAGCCAAAAAGAATTGCTAACGACTTCAGCGGGATTTGAACCAAACCAAATGGAACTTCATACCAAAGCCTGTTCTAGTGAGCCGCTCTTTCATGTATATGATCCAGAAGTAAATTTTTCACTTCAACCAATATGTTTCTTCATTTGCTAACTTAAAATAGTTGCAGTAGTCTTCACAAACATTTGATTCAGACCAACAGGTAATTCACACCAAAGCCTGTACCACTGCACCACTCGTTTGTGTTGAAGCTTCGGAGGTAAATGATTGACTTTAACCTTTTCTCCCCTTCTATTTTAAGCCAAAGAGAATTGCAAACGACTTCAGCGGGATTTGAACCAGACCAACTGAAACTTCATACCAAAGCCTGTTCTACTGAGCCGCTCGTTCATGTTTAACATTCGGAAGTAAATTTTTCACTTTAACCAATTTCTTTCTTCATTTGAGAACTTAAAATTGTTGCAGTAGTCTTCACAAACATTTGATTCACAGCAACAGGTACTTCACACCAAAGCCTGTACCACTGTACCACTCGTTCGCGTTTAAGCTTCGCAGGTAAATGATTGACTTTAACCTGTTTTTTCGTTCTATTTTAAGCCAAAGAGAATTGCAAATGACTTGGGCGGGATTTGAACCAGACCAACTGGAACTTTATACCAAAGCCTGTTCGACTGAGTCACTCGTTCATGTTTAAAATCCAGAAGTAAATTTTTCACTTAAACCAATATGTTTCTCCATTTGCGAACTTAAAATTGTTGGAGTAGTCTTCACAAAGATTTGATTCAGACCAAAAGGTAATTCACACCAAAGCCTTTACCACTGCACCACTCGTTCGTGTTTAAGCGTCGGAGGTAAATGATTGACTTTAACCTTTTCTCCCCTTCTATTTTAAGCAAAAGAGAATTGCAAACGACTTCAGCGGGATTTGAACCATACCAACTCGAACTTCATACCAAAGCCTGTTCTACTGAGCCGCTCGTTCATGTTTAACATTCGGAAGTAAATTTTTCACTTTAACCAATTTCTTTCTTCATTTGAGAACTTAAAATAGTTGCAGTAGTCTTCACAAAGATTTGATTCACAGCAACAGGTACTTCACTCCAAAGCCTGTACCACTGCACCACTCGTTCGTGTTTGAGCTTCGGAGTAAATCATTGAGTTTACCCTTTTTCCCTCGTCTATTTTAAGCCAAAAAGAATTGCAAACGACTTCAGCGGGATTTGAACCAGACCAACTGGAACTTCATACCAAAGCCTGTTCTACTGAGCCGCTCGTTCAAGTTTAACATTCGGAAGTAAATTTTTCACTTTAGCCAATTTGTTTCTTCATTTGAGAACTTAAAATTGTTGCAGTAGTCTTCACAAACATTTGATTCACAGCAACAGGTACTTCACACCAAAGCCTGTACCACTGCACCACTGGTTCGCGTTTAAGCTTCGCAGGTAAATGATTGACTTTCACCTGTTTTTTCGTTCTATTTTAAGCCAAAGAGAATTGCAAATGACTTGGGCGGGATTTGAACCAGACCAACTGGAACTTCATACCAAAGCCTGTTCTACTGAGTCACTCGTTCATGTTTAAAATCCAGAAGTAAATTTTTCACTTAAACCAATATGTTTCTCCATTTGCGAACTTAAAATTGTTGGAGTAGTCTTCACAAAGATTTGATTCAGATCAAAAGGTAATTCACACCAAAGCCTGTACCACTGCACCACTCGTTCGTGTTTAAGCCTCGGAGGTAAATGATTGACTTTAACCTTTTCTTCCCTTCTATTTTAAGAAAAAGAGAATTGCAAACGACTTCAGCGGGATTTGAACCAGACCAACTCGAACTTCATACCAAAGCCTGTTCTACTGAGCCGCTCGTTCATGTTTAACATTCGGAAGTAAATTTTTCACTTTAACCAATTTCTTTCTTCATTTGAGAACTTAAAATTGTTGCAGTAGTCTTCACAAAGATTTGATTCACAGCAACAGGTACTTCACACCAAAGCCTGTACCACTGCACCACTCGTTCGTGTTTGAGCTTCGGAGTAAATCATTGAGTTTACCCTTTTTCCCTCGTCTATTTTAAGCCAAAAAGAATTGGAAACGACTTCAGCGGGATTTGAACCAGACCAACTGGAACTTCATACCAAAGCCTGTTCTACTGAGCCGCTCGTTCAAGTTTAACATTCGGAAGTAAATTTTTCACTTTAACCAATTTCTTTCTTCATTTGAGAACTTAAAATTGTTGCAGTAGTCTTCACAAAGATTTGATTCACAGCAACAGGTACTTCACACCAAAGCCTGTACCACTGCACCACTCGTTCGTGTTTGAGCTTCGGAGTAAATCATTGAGTTTACCCTTTTTCCCTCGTCTATTTTAAGCCAAAAAGAATTGCAAACGACTTCAGCGGGATTTGAAGTAAACCAACCGGAATTTCATACCAAAGCCTGTTCCTACTGAGCCGCTCGTTCATGTTTAAGATCCAGAAGTAAATTTCACTTCAACCAATATGTTTCTTCATTTGCGAACTTGAAATAGTTGCAGTGGTCTTCACAAAGATTTGATTCAGACCAACAGGTAATTCACACCAAAGCCTGTACCACTGCACCACCCGTTCGTGTTTAAGCTTCGGAGATAAATGATTGACTTTAACCTTTTCTCCCCTTCTACTTTAAGCCAAAGAGAAATGCAAACCACTTCAACGGGATTTGAACCAGACCAACTGGAACTTCATACCCCAGTTCGTTCTACTGAAACACTCGTTCATGTTTAAGATCCGAAGTAAATTTTTCACGTTAACCAATTTGTTTCATCATTTGAGACCTTAAAATTGTTGCAGTAGTATTCACAAGGAATTGATTCAAACCAACAGGTAATTCACACCAAAGCCTCTACCACTGCACCACTCGTTCGCGTTTAAGCTTCGCAGGTAAATGATTGACTTTAACCTATTTTCTCGTTCTATTTTAAGCCAAAGAGAATTGCAAATGACTTGGGCGGGATTTGAACAAGACCAACTGGAACTTCATACCAAAGCCTGTTCTACTGAGTCACTCGTTCATGTTTAAAATCCAGAAGTAAATTTTTCACTTCAACCAATATGTTTCTCCATTTGCGTATTTAAAATTGTTGCAGTAGTTTTCACAAAGATTTGATTCAGACCAACAGGTAATTCACACCAAAGCCTGTACCACTGCACCACTCGTTCGTGTTTAAGCTTCGGAGGTAAATGATTGACTTTAACCTTTTCTCGTTTCTATTTTAAGCCAAAGAGATTTGCAAACGACTTAAGCGGGATTTGAAACAGACCAACTGGAACTTCATACCAAAGCCTGTTCTACTGAGCCGCTCGTTCATGTTTAACATGCGAAAGTAAATTTTTCACTTTAACCAATTTCTTTCTTCATTTGAGAACTTAAAATTGTTGCAGTAGTCTTCACAAAGATTTGATTCAGAGCAACAGGTACTTCACACCAAAGCCTGTACCACTGCACCACTCGTTCGTGTTTGAGCTTCGGAGTAAATCATTGAGTTCACCCTTTTTCGCTCGTCTATTTTAAGCCAAAAAGAATTGCTAACGACTTCAGCGGGATTTGAACCAAACCAACTGGAACTTCATACTAAAGCCTGTTCTAGTGAGCCGCTCGTTCATGTTTAAGATCCAGAAGTAAATTTTTCACTTCAACCAATATGTTTCTTCATTTGCGAACTTAAAATTGTTGGAGTAGTCTTCACAAAGATTTGATTCAGACCAACAGGTAATTCACACCAAAGCCTGCACCACTGCACCACTCGTTCGTGTTTAAGCTTCGGAGGTAAATGATTGACTTTAACCTTTTCTCCCCTTCTATTTTAAGCGAAAGAGATTTGCAAACGACTTAAGCGGGATTTGAACCAGACCAACTGAAACTTCATACCAAAGCCTGTTCTACGGAGCCGCTCGTTCATGTTTAACATTCGGAAGTAAATTTATCACTTTAACCAATTTCTTTCTTCATTTGAGAACTTAAAATTGTTGCAGTAGTCTTCACAAAGATTTGATTCACAGCAACAGGTACTTCACACCAAAGCCTGTACCACTGCACCACTCGTTCGTGTTTGAGCTTCGGAATAAATCATTGAGTTTACCCTTTTTCCCTCGTCTATTTTAAGCCAAAAAGAATTGCAAACGACTTCAGCGGGATTTGAACCAGACCAACTGGAACTTCATACCAAAGCCTGTTCTACTGAGCCGCTCGTTCAAGTTTAACATTCGGAAGTAAATTTTTCACTTTAACCAATTTCTTTCTTCATTTGCGAACTTAAAATTGTTGCAGTAGTCTTCACAAAGATTTGATTCACAGCAACAGGTACTTCACACCAAAGCCTGTACCACTGCACCACTCGTTCGTGTTTGAGCTTCGGAGTAAATCATTGAGTTTACCCTTTTTCCCTCGTCTATTTTAAGCCAAAAAGAATTGCAAACGACTTCAGCGGGATTTGAAGTAAACCAACTGGAACTTCATACCAAAGCCTGTTCTACTGAGCCGCTCGTTCATGTTTAAGATCCAGAAGTAAATTTTCACTTAAACCAATATGTTTCTTCATTTGCGAACTTAAACTAGTTGCAGTAGTCTTCACAAACATTTGATTCAGACCAACAGGTAATTCACACCAAAGCCTGTACCACTGCACCACTCGTTCGTGTTTGAGCTTCGGAGTAAATCATTGAGTTTACTCTTTTTCCCTCGTCTATTTTAAGCCAAAAAGAATTGCTAACGACTTCAGCGGGATTTGAACCAAACCAAATGGAACTTCATACCAAAGCCTGTTCTACTGAGCCGCTCGTTCATGTTTAACATTCGGAAGTAAATTTTTCACTTTAACCAATTTCTTTCTTCATTTGAGAACTTAAAATTGTTGCAGTAGTCTTCACAAACATTTGATTCACAGCAACAGGTACTTCACACCAAAGCCTGTACCACTGTACCACTCGTTCGCGTTTAAGCTTCGCAGGTAAATGATTGACTTTAACCTGTTTTTTCGTTCTATTTTAAGCCAAAGAGAATTGCAAATGACTTGGGCGGGATTTGAACCAGACCAACTGGAACTTTATACCAAAGCCTGTTCTACTGAGTCACTCGTTCATGTTTAAAATCCAGAAGTAAATTTTTCACTTAAACCAATATGTTTCTCCATTTGCGAACTTAAAATTGTTGGAGTAGTCTTCACAAAGATTTGATTCAGACCAAAAGGTAATTCACACCAAAGCCTGTACCACTGCACCACTCGTTCGTGTTTAAGCGTCGGAGGTAAATGATTGACTTTAACCTTTTCTCTCCTTCTATTTTAAGCAAAAGAGAATTGCAAACGACTTCAGCGGGATTTGAACCATACCAACTCGAACTTCATACCAAAGCCTGTTCTACTGAGCCGCTCGTTCATGTTTAACATTCGGAAGTAAATTTTTCACTTTAACCAATTTCTTTCTTCATTTGAGAACTTAAAATAGTTGCAGTAGTCTTCACAAAGATTTGATTCACAGCAACAGGTACTTCACACCAAAGCCTGTACCACTGCACCACTCGTTCGTGTTTGAGCTTCGGAGTAAATCATTGAGTTTACCCTTTTTCCCTCGTCTATTTTAAGCCAAAAAGAATTGCAAACGACTTCAGCGGGATTTGAACCAGACCAACTGGAACTTCATACCAAAGCCTGTTCTACTGAGCCGCTCGTTCAAGTTTAACATTCGGAAGTAAATTTTTCACTTTAGCCAATTTGTTTCTTCATTTGAGAACTTAAAATTGTTGCAGTAGTCTTCCCAAAGAATTGATTCACAGCAACAGGTACTTCACACCAAAGCTTGTACCACTGCACCACTCGTTCGTGTTTGAGCTTCGGAGTAAATCATTGAGTTCACCCTTTTTCCCTCGTCTATTTTAAGCCAAAAAGAATTGCAAACGACTTCAGCGGGATCTAAAGCAAACCAACTGGAACTTCATACCAAAGCCTGTTCTACTGAGCCGCTCGTTCATGTTTAAGATCCAGAAGTAAATTTTCACTTCAACCAATATGTTTCTTCATTTGCGAACTTAAAATAGTTGCAGTGGTCTTCACAAAGATTTGATTCAGACCAACAGATAATTCACACCAAAGCCTGTACCACTGCACCACTCGTTCGTGTTTAAGCTTCCGAGGTAAATGATTGACTTTAATTTTTTCTCCCCTTGTATTTTAAGCCAAAGAGAATTGCAAACGACTTCAGCGGGATTTGAACCAGACCAACTGAAACTTCATACCAAAGCCTGTTCTACTGAGCCGCTCGTTCATGTTTAACATTCGGAAGTAAATTTTTCACTTTAACCAATTTGCTTCTTCATTTGAGAACTTAAAATTGTTGCGGTAGTCTTCACAAAGATTTGATTCACAGCAACAGGTACTTCACACCAAAGCCTGTAGCACTGCCGCACTCGTTCGTGTTTGAGCTTCGGAGTAAATCATTGAGTAAATCATCCCGCCCAAGTCAATTGCAAATGACTTGGGCGGGATTTGAACCAAACCAACTGGAACTTCATACCAAAGCCTGTTCTACTGAGCCACTCGTTCATGTTTAAGATCCAGAAGTAAATTTTTTACTTCAACCAATATGTTTCTTCATTTGCGAACTTAAAATAGTTGCAGTAGTCTTCACAAAGATTTGATTCAGACCAACAGATAGTTCACACCAAAGCCTGTACCACTGCACCACTCGTTCGTGTTTAAGCTTCGGAGGTAAATGATTGACTTTAATCTTTTCTCCTCTTCTACTTTAAGCCAAAGAGAATTGCAAACGACTTCAGCGGGATTTGAACAAGACCAACTGAAACTTCATACCAAAGCCTGTTCTACTGAGCCGCTCGTTCATGTTTAACTTTCGGAAGTAAATTTTTCACTTTAACCAATTTGTTTCTTTATTTGAGAACTTAAAATTGTTGCAGTAGTCTTCCCAAAGATTTGATTCACAGCAACAGGTACTTCACACCAAAGCCTGTACCACTGCACCACTCGTTCGTGTTTGAGCTTCGGAAAAAATCATTGAGTTTACCCTTTTTCCCTTGTCTATTTTAAGCCAAAAAGAATTGCTAACGACTTCAGCGGGATTTGAAACAAACCAACTGGAACTTCATACCAAAGCCTGTTCTACTCAGCCGCTCGTTCATGTTTAAGATCCAGAAGTAAATTTTCACTTCAACCAATATGTTTCTTCATTTGCGAACTTAAAATTGTTGCAGTAGTCTTCACAAAGATTTGATTCAGACCAACAGGTAATTCACACCAAAGCCTGTACCACTGCACCACTCGTTCCTTTTTAAGCTTCGGAAGTAAATGATTGACTTTAACCTTTTCTCCCCTTCTATTTTAAGCCAAAGAGAATTGCAAACGACTTCAGCGGGATTTGAACCAGACCAACTGGAACTTCATACCCCAGTCCGTTCTACTGAAACACTCGTTCATGTTTAAGATCCGAAGTAAATTTTTCACGTTAACCAATTTGCTTCATCATTTGAGACCTTAAAATTGTTGCAGTAGTATTCACAAGGATTTGATTAAAACCAACAGGTAATTCACACCAAAGCCTCTACCACTGCACCACTCGTTCGCGTTTAAGCTTCGCAGGTAAATGATTGACTTTAACCTATTTTCTCGTTCTATTTTAAGCCAAAGAGAATTGCAAATGACTTGGGCGGGATTTGAACAAGACCAACTGGAACTTCATACCAAAGCCTGTTCTACTGAGTCACTCGTTCATGTTTAAAATCCAGAAGTAAATTTTTCACTTCAACCAATATGTTTCTCCATTTGCGAACTTAAAATTTTTGGAGTAGTCTTCACAAAGATTTGATTCAGACCAACAGGTAATTCACACCAAAGCCTGTACCACTGCACCACTCGTTCGTGTTTAAGCTTCGGAGGTAAATGATTGATTTTAACCTTTTCTCCCCTTCTATTTTAAGCGAAAGAGATTTGCAAATGACTTCAGCGGGATTTGAACCAGACCAACTGAAACTTCATACCAAAGCCTGTTCTACGGAGCCGCTCGTTCATGTTTAACATTCGGAAGTAAATTTTTCACTTTAACCAATTTGCTTCTTCATTTGAGAACTTAAAATTGTTGCGGTAGTCTTCACAAAGATTTGATTCACAGCAACAGGTACTTCACACCAAAGCCTGTAGCACTGCCGCACTCGTTCGTGTTTGAGCTTCGGAGTAAATCATTGAGTTTACCCTTTTTTCCTCGTCTATTTTAAGCCAAAAAGAATTGCAAACGACTTCAGCGGGATTTGAACCAGACCAACTGGAACTTCATACCAAAGACTGTTCTACTGAGCAGCTCGTTAAGTTTAACATTCGGAAGTAAATTTTTCACTTTAGCCAATTTGTTTCTTCATTTGAGAACTTAAAATTGTTGCAGTAGTCTTCACAAACATTTGATTCACAGCAACAGGTACTTCACACCAAAGCCTGTACCACTGCACCACTCGTTCGTGTTTAAGCTTCGGAGGTAAATGATTGATTTTAACCTTTTCTCCCCTTCTATTTTAAGCGAAAGAGATTTGCAAATGACTTCAGCGGGATTTGAACCAGACCAACTGAAACTTCATACCAAAGCCTGTTCTACGGAGCCGCTCGTTCATGTTTAACATTCGGAAGTAAATTTTTCACTTTAACCAATTTGCTTCTTCATTTGAGAACTTAAAATTGTTGCGGTAGTCTTCACAAAGATTTGATTCACAGCAACAGGTACTTCACACCAAAGCCTGTAGCACTGCCGCACTCGTTCGTGTTTGAGCTTCGGAGTAAATCATTGAGTTTACCCTTTTTTCCTCGTCTATTTTAAGCCAAAAAGAATTGCAAACGACTTCAGCGGGATTTGAACCAGACCAACTGGAACTTCATACCAAAGACTGTTCTACTGAGCAGCTCGTTAAGTTTAACATTCGGAAGTAAATTTTTCACTTTAGCCAATTTGTTTCTTCATTTGAGAACTTAAAATTGTTGCAGTAGTCTTCACAAACATTTGATTCACAGCAACAGGTACTTCACACCAAAGCCTGTACCACTGCACCACTCGTTCGCGTTTAAGCTTCGCAGGTAAATGATTGACTTTAACCTGTTTTTTCGTTCTATTTTAAGCCAAAGAGAATTGCAAATGACTTTGGCGGGATTTGAACCAGACCAACTGGAACTTCATACCAAAGCCTGTTCTACTGAGCCACTCGTTCATGTTTAAGATCCAGAAGTAAAATTTTTACTTCAACCAATATGTTTCTTCATTTGCGAACTTAAACTAGTTGCAGTAGTCTTCACAAACATTTGATTCAGACCAACAGGTAATTCACACCAAAGCCTGTACCACTGCACCACTCGTTCGTGTTTGAGCTTCGGAGTAAATCATTGAGTTTACTCTTTTTCCCTCGTCTATTTAAAGCCAAAAAGAATTGCTAACGACTTCAGCGGGATTTGAACCAAACCAAATGGAACTTCATACCAAAGCCTGTTCTAGTGAGCCGCTCTTTCATGTATATGATCCAGAAGTAAATTTTTCACTTCAACCAATATGTTTCTTCATTTGCTAACTTAAAATAGTTGCAGTAGTCTTCACAAACATTTGATTCAGACCAACAGGTAATTCACACCAAAGCCTGTACCACTGCACCACTCGTTTGTGTTGAAGCTTCGGAGGTAAATGATTGACTTTAACCTTTTCTCCCCTTCTATTTTAAGCCAAAGAGAATTGCAAACGACTTCAGCGGGATTTGAACCAGACCAACTGAAACTTCATACCAAAGCCTGTTCTACTGAGCCGCTCGTTCATGTTTAACATTCGGAAGTAAATTTTTCACTTTAACCAATTTCTTTCTTCATTTGAGAACTTAAAATTGTTGCAGTAGTCTTCACAAACATTTGATTCACAGCAACAGGTACTTCACACCAAAGCCTGTACCACTGTACCACTCGTTCGCGTTTAAGCTTCGCAGGTAAATGATTGACTTTAACCTGTTTTTTCGTTCTATTTTAAGCCAAAGAGAATTGCAAATGACTTGGGCGGGATTTGAACCAGACCAACTGGAACTTTATACCAAAGCCTGTTCGACTGAGTCACTCGTTCATGTTTAAAATCCAGAAGTAAATTTTTCACTTAAACCAATATGTTTCTCCATTTGCGAACTTAAAATTGTTGGAGTAGTCTTCACAAAGATTTGATTCAGACCAAAAGGTAATTCACACCAAAGCCTTTACCACTGCACCACTCGTTCGTGTTTAAGCGTCGGAGGTAAATGATTGACTTTAACCTTTTCTCCCCTTCTATTTTAAGCAAAAGAGAATTGCAAACGACTTCAGCGGGATTTGAACCATACCAACTCGAACTTCATACCAAAGCCTGTTCTACTGAGCCGCTCGTTCATGTTTAACATTCGGAAGTAAATTTTTCACTTTAACCAATTTCTTTCTTCATTTGAGAACTTAAAATAGTTGCAGTAGTCTTCACAAAGATTTGATTCACAGCAACAGGTACTTCACTCCAAAGCCTGTACCACTGCACCACTCGTTCGTGTTTGAGCTTCGGAGTAAATCATTGAGTTTACCCTTTTTCCCTCGTCTATTTTAAGCCAAAAAGAATTGCAAACGACTTCAGCGGGATTTGAACCAGACCAACTGGAACTTCATACCAAAGCCTGTTCTACTGAGCCGCTCGTTCAAGTTTAACATTCGGAAGTAAATTTTTCACTTTAGCCAATTTGTTTCTTCATTTGAGAACTTAAAATTGTTGCAGTAGTCTTCACAAACATTTGATTCACAGCAACAGGTACTTCACACCAAAGCCTGTACCACTGCACCACTGGTTCGCGTTTAAGCTTCGCAGGTAAATGATTGACTTTAACCTGTTTTTTCGTTCTATTTTAAGCCAAAGAGAATTGCAAATGACTTGGGCGGGATTTGAACCAGACCAACTGGAACTTCATACCAAAGCCTGTTCTACTGAGTCACTCGTTCATGTTTAAAATCCAGAAGTAAATTTTTCACTTAAACCAATATGTTTCTCCATTTGCGAACTTAAAATTGTTGGAGTAGTCTTCACAAAGATTTGATTCAGATCAAAAGGTAATTCACACCAAAGCCTGTAGCACTGCCGCACTCGTTCGTGTTTAAGCCTCGGAGGTAAATGATTGACTTTAACCTTTTCTTCCCTTCTATTTTAAGAAAAAGAGAATTGCAAACGACTTCAGCGGGATTTGAACCAGACCAACTCGAACTTCATACCAAAGCCTGTTCTACTGAGCCGCTCGTTCATGTTTAACATTCGGAAGTAAATTTTTCACTTTAACCAATTTCTTTCTTCATTTGAGAACTTAAAATTGTTGCAGTAGTCTTCACAAAGATTTGATTCACAGCAACAGGTACTTCACACCAAAGCCTGTACCACTGCACCACTCGTTCGTGTTTGAGCTTCGGAGTAAATCATTGAGTTTACCCTTTTTCCCTCGTCTATTTTAAGCCAAAAAGAATTGGAAACGACTTCAGCGGGATTTGAACCAAACCAACTGGAACTTCATACCAAAGCCTGTTCTACTGAGCCGCTCGTTCAAGTTTAACATTCGGAAGTAAATTTTTCACTTTAACCAATTTCTTTCTTCATTTGAGAACTTAAAATTGTTGCAGTAGTCTTCACAAAGATTTGATTCACAGCAACAGGTACTTCACACCAAAGCCTGTACCACTGCACCACTCGTTCGTGTTTGAGCTTCGGAGTAAATCATTGAGTTTACCCTTTTTCCCTCGTCTATTTTAAGCCAAAAAGAATTGCAAACGACTTCAGCGGGATTTGAAGTAAACCAACCGGAATTTCATACCAAAGCCTGTTCCTACTGAGCCGCTCGTTCAAGTTTAACATTCGGAAGTAAATTTTTCACTTTAACCAATTTCTTTCTTCATTTGCGAACTTAAAATTGTTGCAGTAGTCTTCACAAAGATTTGATTCACAGCAACAGGTACTTCACACCAAAGCCTGTACCACTGCACCACTCGTTCGTGTTTGAGCTTCGGAGTAAATCATTGAGTTTACCCTTTTTCCCTCGTCTATTTTAAGCCAAAAAGAATTGCAAACGACTTCAGCGGGATTTGAAGTAAACCAACTGGAACTTCATACCAAAGCCTGTTCTACTGAGCCGCTCGTTCATGTTTAAGATCCAGAAGTAAATTTTCACTTAAACCAATATGTTTCTTCATTTGCGAACTTGAAATAGTTGCAGTGGTCTTCACAAAGATTTGATTCAGACCAACAGGTAATTCACACCAAAGCCTGTACCACTGCACCACCCGTTCGTGTTTAAGCTTCGGAGATAAATGATTGACTTTAACCTTTTCTCCCCTTCTACTTTAAGCCAAAGAGAAATGCAAACCACTTCAACGGGATTTGAACCAGACCAACTGGAACTTCATACCCCAGTTCGTTCTACTGAAACACTCGTTCATGTTTAAGATCCGAAGTAAATTTTTCACTTTAACCAATTTCTTACTTCATTTGAGAACTTAAAATTGTTGCAGTAGTCTTCACAAAGATTTGATTCACAGCAACAGGTACTTCACACCAAAGCCTGTACCACTGCACCACTCGTTCGTGTTTGAGCTTCGGAGTAAATCATTGAGTTTACCCTTTTTCCCTCGTCTATTTTAAGCCAAAAAGAATTGCAAACGACTTCAGCGGGATTTGAACCAGACCAACTGGAACTTCATACCAAAGCCTGTTCTACTGAGCCGCTCGTTCAAGTTTAACATTCGGAAGTAAATTTTTCACTTTAACCAATTTCTTTCTTCATTTGAGAACTTAAAATTGTTGCAGTAGTCTTCACAAAGATTTGATTCACAGCAACAGGTACTTCACACCAAAGCCTGTACCACTGCACCACTCGTTCGTGTTTGAGCTTCGGAGTAAATCATTGAGTTTACCCTTTTTCCCTCGTCTATTTTAAGCCAAAAAGAATTGCAAACGACTTCAGCGGGATTTGAAGTAAACCAACTGGAACTTCATACCAAAGCCTGTTCTACTGAGCCGCTCGTTCATGTTTAAGATCCAGAAGTAAATTTTCACTTAAACCAATATGTTTCTTCATTTGCGAACTTGAAATAGTTGCAGTGGTCTTCACAAAGATTTGATTCAGACCAACAGGTAATTCACACCAAAGCCTGTACCACTGCACCACCCGTTCGTGTTTAAGCTTCGGAGATAAATGATTGACTTTAACCTTTTCTCCCCTTCTACTTTAAGCCAAAGAGAAATGCAAACCACTTCAACGGGATTTGAACCAGACCAACTGGAACTTCATACCCCAGTTCGTTCTACTGAAACACTCGTTCATGTTTAAGATCCGAAGTAAATTTTTCACGTTAACCAATTTGTTTCATCATTTGAGACCTTAAAATTGTTGCAGTAGTATTCACAAGGATTTGATTCAAACCAACAGGTAATTCACACCAAAGCCTCTACCACTGCACCACTCGTTCGCGTTTAAGCTTCGCAGGTAAATGATTGACTTTAACCTATTTTCTCGTTCTATTTTAAGCCAAAGAGAATTGCACATGACTTGGGCGGGATTTGAACAAGACCAACTGGAACTTCATACCAAAGCCTGTTCTACTGAGTCACTCGTTCATGTTTAAAATCCAGAAGTAAATTTTTCACTTCAACCAATATGTTTCTCCATTTGCGAATTTAAAATTGTTGCAGTAGTCTTCACAAAGATTTGATTCAGACCAACAGGTAATTCACACCAAAGCCTGTACCACTGCACCACTCGTTCGTGTTTAAGCTTCGGAGGTAAATGATTGACTTTAACCTTTTCTCGTTTCTATTTTAAGCCAAAGAGATTTGCAAACGACTTAAGCGGGATTTGAAACAGACCAACTGGAACTTCATACCAAAGCCTGTTCTACTGAGCCGCTCGTTCATGTTTAACATGCGAAAGTAAATTTTTCACTTTAACCAATTTCTTTCTTCATTTGAGAACTTAAAATTGTTGCAGTAGTCTTCACAAAGATTTGATTCACAGCAACAGGTACTTCACACCAAAGCCTGTACCACTGCACCACTCGTTCGTGTTTGAGCTTCGGAGTAAATCATTGAGTTCACCCTTTTTCGCTCGTCTATTTTAAGCCAAAAAGAATTGCTAACGACTTCAGCGGGATTTGAACCAAACCAACTGGAACTTCATACTAAAGCCTGTTCTAGTGAGCCGCTCGTTCATGTTTAAGATCCAGAAGTAAATTTTTCACTTCAACCAATATGTTTCTTCATTTGCGAACTTAAAATTGTTGGAGTAGTCTTCACAAAGATTTGATTCAGACCAACAGGTAATTCACACCAAAGCCTGTACCACTGCACCACCCGTTCGTGTTTAAGCTTCGGAGATAAATGATTGACTTTAACCTTTTCTCCCCTTCTACTTTAAGCCAAAGAGAAATGCAAACCACTTCAACGGGATTTGAACCAGACCAACTGGAACTTCATACCCCAGTTCGTTCTACTGAAACACTCGTTCATGTTTAAGATCCGAAGTAAATTTTTCACGTTAACCAATTTGTTTCATCATTTGAGACCTTAAAATTGTTGCAGTAGTATTCACAAGGATTTGATTCAAACCAACAGGTAATTCACACCAAAGCCTCTACCACTGCACCACTCGTTCGCGTTTAAGCTTCGCAGGTAAATGATTGACTTTAACCTATTTTCTCGTTCTATTTTAAGCCAAAGAGAATTGCAAATGACTTGGGCGGGATTTGAACAAGACCAACTGGAACTTCATACCAAAGCCTGTTCTACTGAGTCACTCGTTCATGTTTAAAATCCAGAAGTAAATTTTTCACTTCAACCAATATGTTTCTCCATTTGCGAACTTAAAATTGTTGCAGTAGTCTTCACAAAGATTTGATTCAGACCAACAGGTAATTCACACCAAAGCCTGTACCACTGCACCACTCGTTCGTGTTTAAGCTTCGGAGGTAAATGATTGACTTTAACCTTTTCTCGCTTCTATTTTAAGCCAAAGAGATTTGCAAACGACTTAAGCGGGATTTGAACCAGACCAACTGGAACTTCATACCAAAGCCTGTTCTACTGAGCCGCTCATTCATGTTTAACATTCGAAAGTAAATTTTTCACTTTAACCAATTTCTTTCTTCATTTGAGAACTTAAAATTGTTGCAGTAGTCTTCACAAAGATTTGATTCAGAGCAACAGGTACTTCACACCAAAGCCTGTACCACTGCACCACTCGTTCGTGTTTGAGCTTCGGAGTAAATCATTGAGTTCACCCTTTTTCGCTCGTCTATTTTAAGCCAAAAAGAATTGCTAACGACTTCAGCGGGATTTGAACCAAACCAACTGGAACTTCATACTAAAGCCTGTTCTAGTGAGCCGCTCGTTCATGTTTAAGATCCAGAAGTAAATTTTTCACTTCAACCAATATGTTTCTTCATTTGCGAACTTAAAATTGTTGGAGTAGTCTTCACAAAGATTTGATTCAGACCAACAGGTAATTCACACCAAAGCCTTTACCACTGCACCACTCGTTCGTGTTTAAGCTTCAGAGGTAAATGATTGACTTTAACCTTTTCTCCCCTTCTATTTTAAGCCAAAGAGAATTGAAAACGACTTCAGCGGGATTTGAACCAGACCAACTGAAACTTCATACCAAAGCCTGTTCTACTGAGCCGCTCGTTCATGTTTAACATTCGAAAGTAAATTTTTCACTTTAACCAATTTCTTTCTTCATTTGAAAACTTAAAATTGTTGCAGTAGTCTTCACAAAGATTTGATTCAGAGCAACAGGTACTTCACACCAAAGCCTGTACCACTGCACCACTCGTTCGTGTTTGAGCTTCGGAGTAAATCATTGAGTTCACCCTTTTTCGCTCGTCTATTTTAAGCCAAAAAGAATTGCTAACGACTTCAGCGGGATTTGAACCAAACCAACTGGAACTTCATACTAAAGCCTGTTCTAGTGAGCCGCTCGTTCATGTTTAAGATCCAGAAGTAAATTTTTCACTTCAACCAATATGTTTCTTCATTTGCGAACTTAAAATTGTTGGAGTAGTCTTCACAAAGATTTGATTCAGACCAACAGGTAATTCACACCAAAGCCTGTACCACTGCACCACTCGTTCGTGTTTAAGCTTCGCAGGTAAATGATTGACTTTAACCTTTTCTCCCCTTCTATTTTAAGCGAAAGAGATTTGCAAACGACTTAAGCGGGATTTGAACCAGACCAACTGAAACTTCATACCAAAGCCTGTTCTACGGAGCCGCTCGTTCATGTTTAACATTCGGAAGTAAATTTATCACTTTAACCAATTTCTTTCTTCATTTGAGAACTTAAAATTGTTGCAGTAGTCTTCACAAAGATTTGATTCACAGCAACAGGTACTTCACACCAAAGCCTGTACCACTGCACCACTCGTTCGTGTTTGAGCTTCGGAGTAAATCATTGAGTTTACCCTTTTTCCCTCGTCTATTTTAAGCCAAAAAGAATTGCAAACGACTTCAGCGGGATTTGAACCAGACCAACTGGAACTTCATACCAAAGCCTGTTCTACTGAGCAGCTCGTTAAGTTTAACATTCGGAAGTAAATTTTTCACTTTAGCCAATTTGTTTCTTCATTTGAGAACTTAAAATTGTTGCAGTAGTCTTCACAAACATTTGATTCACAGCAACAGGTACTTCACACCAAAGCCTGAACCACTGCACCACTCGTTCGCGTTTAAGCTTCGCAGGTAAATGAATGACTTTAACCTGTTTTTTCGTTCTATTTTAAGCCAAAGAGAATTGCAAATGACTTGGGCGGGATTTGAACCAGACCAACTGGAACTTCATACCAAAGCCTGTTCTACTGAGCCACTCGTTCATGTTTAAGATCCAGAAGTAAATTTTTTACTTCAACCAATATGTTTCTTCATTTGCGAACTTAAACTAGTTGCAGTAGTCTTCACAAACATTTGATTCAGACCAACAGGTAATTCACACCAAAGCCTGTACCACTGCACCACTCGTTCGTGTTTGAGCTTCGGAGTAAATCATTGAGTTTACTCTTTTTCCCTCGTCTATTTTAAGCCAAAAAGAATTGCTAACGACTTCAGCTGGATTTGAACCAAACCAAATGGAACTTCATACCAAAGCCTGTTCTACTGAGCCGCTCGTTCATGGTTAACATTCGGAAGTAAATTTTTCACTATAACCAATTTCTTTCTTCATTTGAGAACTTAAAATTGTTGCAGTAGTCTTCACAAACATTTGATTCACAGCAACAGGTACTTCACACCAAAGCCTGTACCACTGTACCACTCGTTCGTGTTTGAGCTTCGGAGTAAATCATTGAGTTTACCCTTTTTCCCTCGTCTATTTTAAGCCAAAAAGAATTGCAAACGACTTCAGCGGGATTTGAACCAGACCAACTGGAACTTCATACCAAAGCCTGTTCTACTGAGCCGCTCGTTCAAGTTTAACATTCGGAAGTAAATTTTTCACTTTAACCAATTTCTTTCTTCATTTGAGAACTTAAAATTGTTGCAGTAGTCTTCACAAAGATTTGATTCACAGCAACAGGTACTTCACACCAAAGCCTGTACCACTGCACCACTCGTTCGTGTTTGAGCTTCGGAGTAAATCATTGAGTTTACCCTTTTTCCCTCGTCTATTTTAAGCCAAAAAGAATTGCAAACGACTTCAGCGGGATTTGAAGTAAACCAACCGGAACTTCATACCAAAGCCTGTTCTACTGAGCCGCTCGTTCATGTTTAAGATCAAGAAGTAAATTTTCACTTCAACCAATATGTTTCTTCATTTGCGAACTTGAAATAGTTGCAGTGGTCTTCACAAAGATTTGATTCAGACCAACAGGTAATTCACACCAAAGCCTGTACCACTGCACCACCCGTTCGTGTTTAAGCTTCGGAGATAAATGATTGACTTTAACCTTTTCTCCCCTTCTACTTTAAGCCAAAGAGAAATGCAAACCACTTCAACGGGATTTGAACCAGACCAACTGGAACTTCATACCCCAGTTCGTTCTACTGAAACACTCGTTCATGTTTAAGATCCGAAGTAAATTTTTCACGTTAACCAATTTGTTTCATCATTTGAGACCTTAAAATTGTTGCAGTAGTATTCACAAGGATTTGATTCAAACCAACAGGTAATTCACACCAAAGCCTCTACCACTGCACCACTCGTTCGCGTTTAAGCTTCGCAGGTAAATGATTGACTTTAACCTATTTTCTCGTTCTATTTTAAGCCAAAGAGAATTGCAAATGACTTGGGCGGGATTTGAACAAGACCAACTGGAACTTCATACCAAAGCCTGTTCTACTGAGTCACTCGTTCATGTTTAAAATCCAGAAGTAAATTTTTCACTTCAACCAATATGTTTCTCCATTTGCGAATTTAAAATTGTTGCAGTAGTCTTCACAAAGATTTGATTCAGACCAACAGGTAATTCACACCAAAGCCTGTACCACTGCACCACTCGTTCGTGTTTAAGCTTCGGAGGTAAATGATTGACTTTAACCTTTTCTCGTTTCTATTTTAAGCCAAAGAGATTTGCAAACGACTTAAGCGGGATTTGAAACAGACCAACTGGAACTTCATACCAAAGCCTGTTCTACTGAGCCGCTCGTTCATGTTTAACATGCGAAAGTAAATTTTTCACTTTAACCAATTTCTTTCTTCATTTGAGAACTTAAAATTGTTGCAGTAGTCTTCACAAAGATTTGATTCACAGCAACAGGTACTTCACACCAAAGCCTGTACCACTGCACCACTCTTTCGTGTTTGAGCTTCGGAGTAAATCATTGAGTTCACCCTTTTTCGCTCGTCTATTTTAAGCCAAAAAGAATTGCTAACGACTTCAGCGGGATTTGAACCAAACCAACTGGAACTTCATACTAAAGCCTGTTCTAGTGAGCCGCTCGTTCATGTTTAAGATCCAGAAGTAAATTTTTCACTTCAACCAATATGTTTCTTCATTTGCGAACTTAAAATTGTTGGAGTAGTCTTCACAAAGATTTGATTCAGACCAACAGGTAATTCACACCAAAGCCTGTACCACTGCACCACCCGTTCGTGTTTAAGCTTCGGAGATAAATGATTGACTTTAACCTTTTCTCCCCTTCTACTTTAAGCCAAAGAGAAATGCAAACCACTTCAACGGGATTTGAACCAGACCAACTGGAACTTCATACCCCAGTTCGTTCTACTGAAACACTCGTTCATGTTTAAGATCCGAAGTAAATTTTTCACGTTAACCAATTTGTTTCATCATTTGAGACCTTAAAATTGTTGCAGTAGTATTCACAAGGATTTGATTCAAACCAACAGGTAATTCACACCAAAGCCTCTACCACTGCACCACTCGTTCGCGTTTAAGCTTCGCAGGTAAATGATTGACTTTAACCTATTTTCTCGTTCTATTTTAAGCCAAAGAGAATTGCAAATGACTTGGGCGGGATTTGAACAAGACCAACTGGAACTTCATACCAAAGCCTGTTCTACTGAGTCACTCGTTCATGTTTAAAATCCAGAAGTAAATTTTTCACTTCAACCAATATGTTTCTCCATTTGCGAACTTAAAATTGTTGCAGTAGTCTTCACAAAGATTTGATTCAGACCAACAGGTAATTCACACCAAAGCCTGTACCACTGCACCACTCGTTCGTGTTTAAGCTTCGGAGGTAAATGATTGACTTTAACCTTTTCTCGCTTCTATTTTAAGCCAAAGAGATTTGCAAACGACTTAAGCGGGATTTGAACCAGACCAACTGGAACTTCATACCAAAGCCTGTTCTACTGAGCCGCTCATTCATGTTTAACATTCGAAAGTAAATTTTTCACTTTAACCAATTTCTTTCTTCATTTGAGAACTTAAAATTGTTGCAGTAGTCTTCACAAAGATTTGATTCAGAGCAACAGGTACTTCACACCAAAGCCTGTACCACTGCACCACTCGTTCGTGTTTGAGCTTCGGAGTAAATCATTGAGTTCACCCTTTTTCGCTCGTCTATTTTAAGCCAAAAAGAATTGCTAACGACTTCAGCGGGATTTGAACCAAACCAACTGGAACTTCATACTAAAGCCTGTTCTAGTGAGCCGCTCGTTCATGTTTAAGATCCAGAAGTAAATTTTTCACTTCAACCAATATGTTTCTTCATTTGCGAACTTAAAATTGTTGGAGTAGTCTTCACAAAGATTTGATTCAGACCAACAGGTAATTCACACCAAAGCCTTTACCACTGCACCACTCGTTCGTGTTTAAGCTTCAGAGGTAAATGATTGACTTTAACCTTTTCTCCCCTTCTATTTTAAGCCAAAGAGAATTGAAAACGACTTCAGCGGGATTTGAACCAGACCAACTGAAACTTCATACCAAAGCCTGTTCTACTGAGCCGCTCGTTCATGTTTAACATTCGAAAGTAAATTTTTCACTTTAACCAATTTCTTTCTTCATTTGAAAACTTAAAATTGTTGCAGTAGTCTTCACAAAGATTTGATTCAGAGCAACAGGTACTTCACACCAAAGCCTGTACCACTGCACCACTCGTTCGTGTTTGAGCTTCGGAGTAAATCATTGAGTTCACCCTTTTTCGCTCGTCTATTTTAAGCCAAAAAGAATTGCTAACGACTTCAGCGGGATTTGAACCAAACCAACTGGAACTTCATACTAAAGCCTGTTCTAGTGAGCCGCTCGTTCATGTTTAAGATCCAGAAGTAAATTTTTCACTTCAACCAATATGTTTCTTCATTTGCGAACTTAAAATTGTTGGAGTAGTCTTCACAAAGATTTGATTCAGACCAACAGGTAATTCACACCAAAGCCTGTACCACTGCACCACTCGTTCGTGTTTAAGCTTCGCAGGTAAATGATTGACTTTAACCTTTTCTCCCCTTCTATTTTAAGCGAAAGAGATTTGCAAACGACTTAAGCGGGATTTGAACCAGACCAACTGAAACTTCATACCAAAGCCTGTTCTACGGAGCCGCTCGTTCATGTTTAACATTCGGAAGTAAATTTATCACTTTAACCAATTTCTTTCTTCATTTGAGAACTTAAAATTGTTGCAGTAGTCTTCACAAAGATTTGATTCACAGCAACAGGTACTTCACACCAAAGCCTGTACCACTGCACCACTCGTTCGTGTTTGAGCTTCGGAGTAAATCATTGAGTTTACCCTTTTTCCCTCGTCTATTTTAAGCCAAAAAGAATTGCAAACGACTTCAGCGGGATTTGAACCAGACCAACTGGAACTTCATACCAAAGCCTGTTCTACTGAGCAGCTCGTTAAGTTTAACATTCGGAAGTAAATTTTTCACTTTAGCCAATTTGTTTCTTCATTTGAGAACTTAAAATTGTTGCAGTAGTCTTCACAAACATTTGATTCACAGCAACAGGTACTTCACACCAAAGCCTGAACCACTGCACCACTCGTTCGCGTTTAAGCTTCGCAGGTAAATGAATGACTTTAACCTGTTTTTTCGTTCTATTTTAAGCCAAAGAGAATTGCAAATGACTTGGGCGGGATTTGAACCAGACCAACTGGAACTTCATACCAAAGCCTGTTCTACTGAGCCACTCGTTCATGTTTAAGATCCAGAAGTAAATTTTTTACTTCAACCAATATGTTTCTTCATTTGCGAACTTAAACTAGTTGCAGTAGTCTTCACAAACATTTGATTCAGACCAACAGGTAATTCACACCAAAGCCTGTACCACTGCACCACTCGTTCGTGTTTGAGCTTCGGAGTAAATCATTGAGTTTACTCTTTTTCCCTCGTCTATTTTAAGCCAAAAAGAATTGCTAACGACTTCAGCTGGATTTGAACCAAACCAAATGGAACTTCATACCAAAGCCTGTTCTACTGAGCCGCTCGTTCATGGTTAACATTCGGAAGTAAATTTTTCACTATAACCAATTTCTTTCTTCATTTGAGAACTTAAAATTGTTGCAGTAGTCTTCACAAACATTTGATTCACAGCAACAGGTACTTCACACCAAAGCCTGTACCACTGTACCACTCGTTCGTGTTTGAGCTTCGGAGTAAATCATTGAGTTTACCCTTTTTCCCTCGTCTATTTTAAGCCAAAAAGAATTGCAAACGACTTCAGCGGGATTTGAACCAGACCAACTGGAACTTCATACCAAAGCCTGTTCTACTGAGCCGCTCGTTCAAGTTTAACATTCGGAAGTAAATTTTTCACTTTAACCAATTTCTTTCTTCATTTGAGAACTTAAAATTGTTGCAGTAGTCTTCACAAAGATTTGATTCACAGCAACAGGTACTTCACACCAAAGCCTGTACCACTGCACCACTCGTTCGTGTTTGAGCTTCGGAGTAAATCATTGAGTTTACCCTTTTTCCCTCGTCTATTTTAAGCCAAAAAGAATTGCAAACGACTTCAGCGGGATTTGAAGTAAACCAACCGGAACTTCATACCAAAGCCTGTTCTACTGAGCCGCTCGTTCATGTTTAAGATCAAGAAGTAAATTTTCACTTCAACCAATATGTTTCTTCATTTGCGAACTTGAAATAGTTGCAGTGGTCTTCACAAAGATTTGATTCAGACCAACAGGTAATTCACACCAAAGCCTGTACCACTGCACCACCCGTTCGTGTTTAAGCTTCGGAGATAAATGATTGACTTTAACCTTTTCTCCCCTTCTACTTTAAGCCAAAGAGAAATGCAAACCACTTCAACGGGATTTGAACCAGACCAACTGGAACTTCATACCCCAGTTCGTTCTACTGAAACACTCGTTCATGTTTAAGATCCGAAGTAAATTTTTCACGTTAACCAATTTGTTTCATCATTTGAGACCTTAAAATTGTTGCAGTAGTATTCACAAGGATTTGATTCAAACCAACAGGTAATTCACACCAAAGCCTCTACCACTGCACCACTCGTTCGCGTTTAAGCTTCGCAGGTAAATGATTGACTTTAACCTATTTTCTCGTTCTATTTTAAGCCAAAGAGAATTGCAAATGACTTGGGCGGGATTTGAACAAGACCAACTGGAACTTCATACCAAAGCCTGTTCTACTGAGTCACTCGTTCATGTTTAAAATCCAGAAGTAAATTTTTCACTTCAACCAATATGTTTCTCCATTTGCGAATTTAAAATTGTTGCAGTAGTCTTCACAAAGATTTGATTCAGACCAACAGGTAATTCACACCAAAGCCTGTACCACTGCACCACTCGTTCGTGTTTAAGCTTCGGAGGTAAATGATTGACTTTAACCTTTTCTCGTTTCTATTTTAAGCCAAAGAGATTTGCAAACGACTTAAGCGGGATTTGAAACAGACCAACTGGAACTTCATACCAAAGCCTGTTCTACTGAGCCGCTCGTTCATGTTTAACATGCGAAAGTAAATTTTTCACTTTAACCAATTTCTTTCTTCATTTGAGAACTTAAAATTGTTGCAGTAGTCTTCACAAAGATTTGATTCACAGCAACAGGTACTTCACACCAAAGCCTGTACCACTGCACCACTCTTTCGTGTTTGAGCTTCGGAGTAAATCATTGAGTTCACCCTTTTTCGCTCGTCTATTTTAAGCCAAAAAGAATTGCTAACGACTTCAGCGGGATTTGAACCAAACCAACTGGAACTTCATACTAAAGCCTGTTCTAGTGAGCCGCTCGTTCATGTTTAAGATCCAGAAGTAAATTTTTCACTTCAACCAATATGTTTCTTCATTTGCGAACTTAAAATTGTTGGAGTAGTCTTCACAAAGATTTGATTCAGACCAACAGGTAATTCACACCAAAGCCTGTACCACTGCACCACTCGTTCGTGTTTAAGCTTCGGAGGTAAATGATTGACTTTAACCTTTTCTCGCTTCTATTTTAAGCCAAAGAGATTTGCAAACGACTTAAGCGGGATTTGAACCAGACCAACTGGAACTTCATACCAAAGCCTGTTCTACTGAGCCGCTCATTCATGTTTAACATTCGAAAGTAAATTTTTCACTTTAACCAATTTCTTTCTTCATTTGAGAACTTAAAATTGTTGCAGTAGTCTTCACAAAGATTTGATTCAGAGCAACAGGTACTTCACACCAAAGCCTGTACCACTGCACCACTCGTTCGTGTTTAAGCTTCGGAGGTAAATGATTGACTTTAACCTTTTCTCCCCTTCTATTTTAAGCGAAAGAGATTTGCAAACGACTTAAGCGGGATTTGAACCAGACCCACTGAAACTTCATACCAAAGCCTGTTCTACGGAGCCGCTCGTTCATGTTTAACATTCGGAAGTAAATTTATCACTTTAACCAATTTCTTTCTTCATTTGAGAACTTAAAATTGTTGCAGTAGTCTTCACAAAGATTTGATTCACAGCAACAGGTACTTCACACCAAAGCCTGTACCACTGCACCACTCGTTCGTGTTTGAGCTTCGGAGTAAATCATTGAGTTTACCCTTTTTCCCTCGTCTATTTTAAGCCAAAAAGAATTGCAAACGACTTCAGCGGGATTTGAACCAGACCAACTGGAACTTCATACCAAAGCCTGTTCTACTGAGCAGCTCGTTAAGTTTAACATTCGGAAGTAAATTTTTCACTTTAGCCAATTTGTTTCTTCATTTGAGAACTTAAAATTGTTGCAGTAGTCTTCACAAACATTTGATTCACAGCAACAGGTACTTCACACCAAAGCCTGTACCACTGCACCACTCGTTCGCGTTTAAGCTTCGCAGGTAAATGATTGACTTTAACCTTTTCTCCCCTTCTATTTTAAGCGAAAGAGATTTGCAAACGACTTAAGCGGGATTTGAACCAGACCAACTGAAACTTCATACCAAAGCCTGTTCTACTGAGCCGCTCGTTCATGTTTAACATTCGAAAGTAAATTTTTCACTTTAACCAATTTCTTTCTTCATTTGAGAACTTAAAATTGTTGCAGTAGTCTTCACAAAGATTTGATTCACAGCAACAGGTACTTCACACCAAAGCCTGTACCACTGCACCACTCGTTCGTGTTTGAGCTTCGGAGTAAATCATTGAGTTTACCCTTTTTCCCTCGTCTATTTTAAGCCAAAAAGAATTGCAAACGACTTCAGCGGGATTTGAACCAGACCAACTGGAACTTCATACCAAAGCCTGTTCTACTGAGCAGCTCGTTAAGTTTAACATTCGGAAGTAAATTTTTCACTTTAGCCAATTTGTTTCTTCATTTGAGAACTTAAAATTGTTGCAGTAGTCTTCACAAACATTTGATTCACAGCAACAGGTACTTCACACCAAAGCCTGAACCACTGCACCACTCGTTCGCGTTTAAGCTTCGCAGGTAAATGAATGACTTTAACCTGTTTTTTCGTTCTATTTTAAGCCAAAGAGAATTGCAAATGACTTGGGCGGGATTTGAACCAGACCAACTGGAACTTCATACCAAAGCCTGTTCTACTGAGCCACTCGTTCATGTTTAAGATCCAGAAGTAAATTTTTTACTTCAACCAATATGTTTCTTCATTTGAGAACTTAAAATTGTTGCAGTAGTCTTCACAAACATTTGATTCACAGCAACAGGTACTTCACACCAAAGCCTGTACCACTGTACCACTCGTTCGTGTTTGAGCTTCGGAGTAAATCATTGAGTTTACCCTTTTTCCCTCGTCTATTTTAAGCCAAAAAGAATTGCAAACGACTTCAGCGGGATTTGAACCAGACCAACTGGAACTTCATACCAAAGCCTGTTCTACTGAGCCGCTCGTTCAAGTTTAACATTCGGAAGTAAATTTTTCACTTTAACCAATTTCTTTCTTCATTTGAGAACTTAAAATTGTTGCAGTAGTCTTCACAAAGATTTGATTCACAGCAACAGGTACTTCACACCAAAGCCTGTACCACTGCACCACTCGTTCGTGTTTGAGCATCGGAGTAAATCATTGAGTTTACCCTTTTTCCCTCGTCTATTTTAAGCCAAAAAGAATTGCAAACGACTTCAGCGGGATTTGAAGTAAACCAACCGGAACTTCATACCAAAGCCTGTTCTACTGAGCCGCTCGTTCATGTTTAAGATCAAGAAGTAAATTTTCACTTCAACCAATATGTTTCTTCATTTGCGAACTTGAAATAGTTGCAGTGGTCTTCACAAAGATTTGATTCAGACCAACAGGTAATTCACACCAAAGCCTGTACCACTGCACCACCCGTTCGTGTTTAAGCTTCGGAGATAAATGATTGACTTTAACCTTTTCTCCCCTTCTACTTTAAGCCAAAGAGAAATGCAAACCACTTCAACGGGATTTGAACCAGACCAACTGGAACTTCATACCCCAGTTCGTTCTACTGAAACACTCGTTCATGTTTAAGATCCGAAGTAAATTTTTCACGTTAACCAATTTGTTTCATCATTTGAGACCTTAAAATTGTTGCAGTAGTATTCACAAGGATTTGATTCAAACCAACAGGTAATTCACACCAAAGCCTCTACCACTGCACCACTCGTTCGCGTTTAAGCTTCGCAGGTAAATGATTGACTTTAACCTATTTTCTCGTTCTATTTTAAGCCAAAGAGAATTGCAAATGACTTGGGCGGGATTTGAACAAGACCAACTGGAACTTCATACCAAAGCCTGTTCTACTGAGTCACTCGTTCATGTTTAAAATCCAGAAGTAAATTTTTCACTTCAACCAATATGTTTCTCCATTTGCGAATTTAAAATTGTTGCAGTAGTCTTCACAAAGATTTGATTCAGACCAACAGGTAGTTCACACCAAAGCCTGTACCACTGCACCACTCGTTCGTGTTTAAGCTTCGGAGGTAAATGATTGACTTTAACCTTTTCTCGTTTCTATTTTAAGCCAAAGAGATTTGCAAACGACTTAAGCGGGATTTGAAACAGACCAACTGGAACTTCATACCAAAGCCTGTTCTACTGAGCCGCTCGTTCATGTTTAACATGCGAAAGTAAATTTTTCACTTTAACCAATTTCTTTCTTCATTTGAGAACTTAAAATTGTTGCAGTAGTCTTCACAAAGATTTGATTCACAGCAACAGGTACTTCACACCAAAGCCTGTACCACTGCACCACTCTTTCGTGTTTGAGCTTCGGAGTAAATCATTGAGTTCACCCTTTTTCGCTCGTCTATTTTAAGCCAAAAAGAATTGCTAACGACTTCAGCGGGATTTGAACCAAACCAACTGGAACTTCATACTAAAGCCTGTTCTAGTGAGCCGCTCGTTCATGTTTAAGATCCAGAAGTAAATTTTTCACTTCAACCAATATGTTTCTTCATTTGCGAACTTAAAATTGTTGGAGTAGTCTTCACAAAGATTTGATTCAGACCAACAGGTAATTCACACCAAAGCCTGTACCACTGCACCACCCGTTCGTGTTTAAGCTTCGGAGATAAATGATTGACTTTAACCTTTTCTCCCCTTCTACTTTAAGCCAAAGAGAGATGCGAACCACTTCAACGGGATTTGAACCAGACCAACTGGAACTTCATACCCCAGTTCGTTCTACTGAAACACTCGTTCATGTTTAAGATCCGAAGTAAATTTTTCACGTTAACCAATTTGTTTCATCATTTGAGACCTTAAAATTGTTGCAGTAGTATTCACAAGGATTTGATTCAAACCAACAGGTAATTCACACCAAAGCCTCTACCACTGCACCACTCGTTCGCGTTTAAGCTTCGCAGGTAAATGATTGACTTTAACCTATTTTCTCGTTCTATTTTAAGCCAAAGAGAATTGCAAATGACTTGGGCGGGATTTGAACAAGACCAACTGGAACTTCATACCAAAGCCTGTTCTACTGAGTCACTCGTTCATGTTTAAAATCCAGAAGTAAATTTTTCACTTCAACCAATATGTTTCTCCATTTGCGAACTTAAAATTGTTGCAGTAGTCTTCACAAAGATTTGATTCAGACCAACAGGTAATTCACACCAAAGCCTGTACCACTGCACCACTCGTTCGTGTTTAAGCTTCGGAGGCAAATGATTGACTTTAACCTTTTCTCGCTTCTATTTTAAGCCAAAGAGATTTGCAAACGACTTAAGCGGGATTTGAACCAGACCAACTGGAACTTCATACCAAAGCCTGTTCTACTGAGCCGCTCATTCATGTTTAACATTCGAAAGTAAATTTTTAACTTTAACCAATTTCTTTCTTCATTTGAGAACTTAAAATTGTTGCAGTAGTCTTCACAAAGATTTGATTCAGAGCAACAGGTACTTCACACCACAGCCTGTACCACTGCACCACTCGTTCGTGTTTAAGCTTCGGAGGTAAATGATTGACTTTAACCTTTTCTCCCTTTCTATTTTAAGCGAAAGAGATTTGCAAACGACTTAAGCGGGATTTGAACCAGACCAACTGAAACTTCATACCAAAGCCTGTTCTACGGAGCCGCTCGTTCATGTTTAACATTCGGAAGTAAATTTATCACTTTAACCAATTTCTTTCTTCATTTGAGAACTTAAAATTGTTGCAGTAGTCTTCACAAAGATTTGATTCACAGCAACAGGTACTTCACACCAAAGCCTGTACCACTGCACCACTCGTTCGTGTTTGAGCTTCGGAGTAAATCATTGAGTTTACCCTTTTTCCCTCGTCTATTTTAAGCCAAAAAGAATTGCAAACGACTTCAGCGGGATTTGAACCAGACCAACTGGAACTTCATACCAAAGCCTGTTCTACTGAGCAGCTCGTTAAGTTTAACATTCGGAAGTAAATTTTTCACTTTAGCCAATTTGTTTCTTCATTTGAGAACTTAAAATTGTTGCAGTAGTCTTCACAAACATTTGATTCACAGCAACAGGTACTTCACACCAAAGCCTGTACCACTGCACCACTCGTTCGCGTTTAAGCTTCGCAGGTAAATGAATGACTTTAACCTGTTTTTTCGTTCTATTTTAAGCCAAAGAGAATTGCAAATGACTTGGGCGGGATTTGAACCAGACCAACTGGAACTTCATACCAAAGCCTGTTCTACTGAGCCACTCGTTCATGTTTAAGATCCAGAAGTAAATTTTTTACTTCAACCAATATGTTTCTTCATTTGCGAACTTAAACTAGTTGCAGTAGTCTTCACAAACATTTGATTCAGACCAACAGGTAATTCACACCAAAGCCTGTACCACTGCACCACTCGTTCGTGTTTGAGCTTCGGAGTAAATCATTGAGTTTACTCTTTTTCCCTCGTCTATTTTAAGCCAAAAAGAATTGCTAACGACTTCAGCGGGATTTGAACCAAACCAAATGGAACTTCATACCAAAGCCTGTTCTACTGATCCGCTCGTTCATGTTTAACATTCGGAAGTAAATTTTTCACTTTAACCAATTTCTTTCTTCATTTGAGAACTTAAAATTGTTGCAGTAGTCTTCACAAACATTTGATTCACAGCAACAGGTACTTCACACCAAAGCCTGTACCACTGTACCACTCGTTCGCGTTTAAGCTTCGCAGGTAAATGATTGACTTTAACCTGTTTTTTCGTTCTATTTTAAGCCAAAGAGAATTGCAAATGACTTGGGCGGGATTTGAACCAGACCAACTGGAACTTTATACCAAAGCCTGTTCTACTGAGTCACTCGTTCATGTTTAAAATCCAGAAGTAAATTTTTCACTTAAACCAATATGTTTCTCCATTTGCGAACTTAAAATTGTTGGAGTAGTCTTCACAAAGATTTGATTCAGACCAAAAGGTAATTCACACCAAAGCCTGTACCACTGCACCACTCGTTCGTGTTTAAGCGTCGGAGGTAAATGATTGACTTTAACCTTTTCTCCCCTTCTATTTTAAGCAAAAGAGAATTGCAAACGACTTCAGCGGGATTTGAACCATACCAACTCGAACTTCATACCAAAGCCTGTTCTACTGAGCCGCTCGTTCATGTTTAACATTCGGAAGTAAATTTTTCACTTTAACCAATTTCTTTCTTCATTTGAGAACTTAAAATAGTTGCAGTAGTCTTCACAAAGATTTGATTCACAGCAACAGGTACTTCACACCAAAGCCTGTACCACTGCACCACTCGTTCGTGTTTGAGCTTCGGAGTAAATCATTGAGTTTACCCTTTTTCCCTCGTCTATTTTAAGCCAAAAAGAATTGCAAACGACTTCAGCGGGATTTGAACCAGACCAACTGGAACTTCATACCAAAGCCTGTTCTACTGAGCCGCTCGTTCAAGTTTAACATTCGGAAGTAAATTTTTCACTTTAGCCAATTTGTTTCTTCATTTGAGAACTTAAAATTGTTGCAGTAGTCTTCACAAACATTTGATTCACAGCAACAGGTACTTCACACCAAAGCCTGTACCACTGCACCACTCGTTCGCGTTTAAGCTTCGCAGGTAAATGATTGACTTTAACCTGTTTTTTCGTTCTATTTTAAGCCAAAGAGAATTGCAAATGACTTGGGCGGGATTTGAACCAGACCAACTGGAACTTCATACCAAAGCCTGTTCTACTGAGTCACTCGTTCATGTTTAAAATCCAGAAGTAAATTTTTCACTTAAACCAATATGTTTCTCCATTTGCGAACTTAAAATTGTTGGAGTAGTCTTCACAAAGATTTGATTCAGATCAAAAGGTAATTCACACCAAAGCCTGTACCACTGCACCACTCGTTCGTGTTTAAGCCTCGGAGGTAAATGATTGACTTTAACCTTTTCTTCCCTTCTATTTTAAGAAAAAGAGAATTGCAAACGACTTCAGCGGGATTTGAACCAGACCAACTCGAACTTCATACCAAAGCCTGTTCTACTGAGCCGCTCGTTCATGTTTAACATTCGGAAGTAAATTTTTCACTTTAACCAATTTCTTTCTTCATTTGAGAACTTAAAATTGTTGCAGTAGTCTTCACAAAGATTTGATTCACAGCAACAGGTACTTCACACCAAAGCCTGTACCACTGCACCACTCGTTCGTGTTTGAGCTTCGGAGTAAATCATTGAGTTTACCCTTTTTCCCTCGTCTATTTTAAGCCAAAAAGAATTGCAAACGACTTCAGCGGGATTTGAAACAGACCAACTGGAACTTCATACCAAAGCCTGTTCTACTGAGCCGCTCGTTCAAGTTTAACATTCGGAAGTAAATTTTTCACTTTAACCAATTTCTTTCTTCATTTGAGAACTTAAAATTGTTGCAGTAGTCTTCACAAAGATTTGATTCACAGCAACAGGTACTTCACACCAAAGCCTGTACCACTGCACCACTCGTTCGTGTTTGAGCTTCGGAGTAAATCATTGAGTTTACCCTTTTTCCCTCGTCTATTTTAAGCCAAAAAGAATTGCAAACGACTTCAGCGGGATTTGAAGTAAACCAACCGGAACTTCATACCAAAGCCTGTTCTACTGAGCCGCTCGTTCATGTTTAAGATCAAGAAGTAAATTTTCACTTCAACCAATATGTTTCTTCATTTGCGAACTTGAAATAGTTGCAGTGGTCTTCACAAAGATTTGATTCAGACCAACAGGTAATTCACACCAAAGCCTGTACCACTGCACCACCCGTTCGTGTTTAAGCTTCGGAGATAAATGATTGACTTTAACCTTTTCTCCCCTTCTACTTTAAGCCAAAGAGAAATGCAAACCACTTCAACGGGATTTGAACCAGACCAACTGGAACTTCATACCCCAGTTCGTTCTACTGAAACACTCGTTCATGTTTAAGATCCGAAGTAAATTTTTCACGTTAACCAATTTGTTTCATCATTTGAGACCTTAAAATTGTTGCAGTAGTATTCACAAGGATTTGATTCAAACCAACAGGTAATTCACACCAAAGCCTCTACCACTGCACCACTCGTTCGCGTTTAAGCTTCGCAGGTAAATGATTGACTTTAACCTATTTTCTCGTTCTATTTTAAGCCAAAGAGAATTGCAAATGACTTGGGCGGGATTTGAACAAGACCAACTGGAACTTCATACCAAAGCCTGTTCTACTGAGTCACTCGTTCATGTTTAAAATCCAGAAGTAAATTTTTCACTTCAACCAATATGTTTCTCCATTTGCGAATTTAAAATTGTTGCAGTAGTCTTCACAAAGATTTGATTCAGACCAACAGGTAATTCACACCAAAGCCTGTACCACTGCACCACTCGTTCGTGTTTAAGCTTCGGAGGTAAATGATTGACTTTAACCTTTTCTCGTTTCTATTTTAAGCCAAAGAGATTTGCAAACGACTTAAGCGGGATTTGAAACAGACCAACTGGAACTTCATACCAAAGCCTGTTCTACTGAGCCGCTCGTTCATGTTTAACATGCGAAAGTAAATTTTTCACTTTAACCAATTTCTTTCTTCATTTGAGAACTTAAAATTGTTGCAGTAGTCTTCACAAAGATTTGATTCACAGCAACAGGTACTTCACACCAAAGCCTGTACCACTGCACCACTCGTTCGTGTTTGAGCTTCGGAGTAAATCATTGAGTTCACCCTTTTTCGCTCGTCTATTTTAAGCCAAAAAGAATTGCTAACGACTTCAGCGGGATTTGAACCAAACCAACTGGAACTTCATACTAAAGCCTGTTCTAGTGAGCCGCTCGTTCATGTTTAAGATCCAGAAGTAAATTTTTCACTTCAACCAATATGTTTCTTCAATTGCGAACTTAAAATTGTTGGAGTAGTCTTCACAAAGATTTGATTCAGACCAACAGGTAATTCACACCAAAGCCTGTACCACTGCACCACCCGTTCGTGTTTAAGCTTCGGAGATAAATGATTGACTTTAACCTTTTCTCCCCTTCTACTTTAAGCCAAAGAGAAATGCAAACCACTTCAACGGGATTTGAACCAGACCAACTGGAACTTCATACCCCAGTTCGTTCTACTGAAACACTCGTTCATGTTTAAGATCCGAAGTAAATTTTTCACGTTAACCAATTTGTTTCATCATTTGAGACCTTAAAATTGTTGCAGTAGTATTCACAAGGATTTGATTCAAACCAACAGGTAATTCACACCAAAGCCTCTACCACTGCACCACTCGTTCGCGTTTAAGCTTCGCAGGTAAATGATTGACTTTAACCTATTTTCTCGTTCTATTTTAAGCCAAAGAGAATTGCAAATGACTTGGGCGGGATTTGAACAAGACCAACTGGAACTTCATACCAAAGCCTGTTCTACTGAGTCACTCGTTCATGTTTAAAATCCAGAAGTAAATTTTTCACTTCAACCAATATGTTTCTCCATTTGCGAACTTAAAATTGTTGCAGTAGTCTTCACAAAGATTTGATTCAGACCAACAGGTAATTCACACCAAAGCCTGTACCACTGCACCACTCGTTCGTGTTTAAGCTTCGGAGGTAAATGATTGACTTTAACCTTTTCTCGCTTCTATTTTAAGCCAAAGAGATTTGCAAACGACTTAAGCGGGATTTGAACCAGACCAACTGGAACTTCATACCAAAGCCTGTTCTACTGAGCCGCTCATTCATGTTTAACATTCGAAAGTAAATTTTTCACTTTAACCAATTTCTTTCTTCATTTGAGAACTTAAAATTGTTGCAGTAGTCTTCACAAAGATTTGATTCAGAGCAACAGGTACTTCACACCAAAGCCTGTACCACTGCACCACTCGTTCGTGTTTAAGCTTCGGAGGTAAATGATTGACTTTAACCTTTTCTCCCCTTCTATTTTAAGCGAAAGAGATTTGCAAACGACTTAAGCGGGATTTGAACCAGACCAACTGAAACTTCATACCAAAGCCTGTTCTACGGAGCCGCTCGTTCATGTTTAACATTCGGAAGTAAATTTATCACTTTAACCAATTTCTTTCTTCATTTGAGAACTTAAAATTGTTGCAGTAGTCTTCACAAAGATTTGATTCACAGCAACAGGTACTTCACACCAAAGCCTGTACCACTGCACCACTCGTTCGTGTTTGAGCTTCGGAGTAAATCATTGAGTTTACCCTTTTTCCCTCGTCTATTTTAAGCCAAAAAGAATTGCAAACGACTTCAGCGGGATTTGAACCAGACCAACTGGAACTTCATACCAAAGCCTGTTCTACTGAGCAGCTCGTTAAGTTTAACATTCGGAAGTAAATTTTTCACTTTAGCCAATTTGTTTCTTCATTTGAGAACTTAAAATTGTTGCAGTAGTCTTCACAAACATTTGATTCACAGCAACAGGTACTTCACACCAAAGCCTGTACCACTGCACCACTCGTTCGCGTTTAAGCTTCGCAGGTAAATGAATGACTTTAACCTGTTTTTTCGTTCTATTTTAAGCCAAAGAGAATTGCAAATGACTTGGGCGGGATTTGAACCAGACCAACTGGAACTTCATACCAAAGCCTGTTCTACTGAGCCACTCGTTCATGTTTAAGATCCAGAAGTAAATTTTTTACTTCAACCAATATGTTTCTTCATTTGCGAACTTAAACTAGTTGCAGTAGTCTTCACAAACATTTGATTCACAGCAACAGGTACTTCACACCAAAGCCTGTACCACTGTACCACTCGTTCGCGTTTAAGCTTCGCAGGTAAATGATTGACTTTAACCTGTTTTTTCGTTCTATTTTAAGCCAAAGAGATTTGCAAATGACTTGGGCGGGATTTGAACCAGACCAACTGGAACTTTATACCAAAGCCTGTTCTACTGAGTCACTCGTTCATGTTTAAAATCCAGAAGTAAATTTTTCACTTAAACCAATATGTTTCTCCATTTGCGAACTTAAAATTGTTGGAGTAGTCTTCACAAAGATTTGATTCAGACCAAAAGGTAATTCACACCAAAGCCTGTACCACTGCACCACTCGTTCGTGTTTAAGCGTCGGAGGTAAATGATTGACTTTAACCTTTTCTCCCCTTCTATTTTAAGCAAAAGAGAATTGCAAACGACTTCAGCGGGATTTGAACCATACCAACTCGAACTTCATACCAAAGCCTGTTCTACTGAGCCGCTCGTTCATGTTTAACATTCGGAAGTAAATTTTTCACTTTAACCAATTTCTTTCTTCATTTGAGAACTTAAAATAGTTGCAGTAGTCTTCACAAAGATTTGATTCACAGCAACAGGTACTTCACACCAAAGCCTGTACCACTGCACCACTCGTTCGTGTTTGAGCTTCGGAGTAAATCATTGAGTTTACCCTTTTTCCCTCGTCTATTTTAAGCCAAAAAGAATTGCAAACGACTTCAGCGGGATTTGAACCAGACCAACTGGAACTTCATACCAAAGCCTGTTCTACTGAGCCGCTCGTTCAAGTTTAAATTTCGGAAGTAAATTTTTCACTTTAGCCAATTTGTTTCTTCATTTGAGAACTTAAAATTGTTGCAGTAGTCTTCACAAACATTTGATTCACAGCAACAGGTACTTCACACCAAAGCCTGTACCACTGCACCACTCGTTCGCGTTTAAGCTTCGCAGGTAAATGATTGACTTTAACCTATTTTCTTGTTCTATTTTAAGCCAAAGAGAATTGCAAATGACTTGGGCGGGATTTGAACAAGACCAACTGGAACTTCATACCAAAGCCTGTTCTACTGAGTCACTCGTTCATGTTTAAAATCCAGAAGTAAATTTTTCACTTCAACCAATATGTTTCTCCAATTGCGAACTTAAAATTGTTGAAGGAGTCTTCACAAAGATTTGATTCAGACCAACAGGTAATTCACACCAAAGCCTGTACCACTGCACCACTCGTTCGTGTTTAAGCTTCGGAGGTAAATGATTGACTTTAACCTTTTCTCCCCTTCTACTTTAAGCCAAAGAGAAATGCAAACCACTTCAACGGGATTTGAACCAGACCAACTGGAACTTCATACCCCAGTTCGTTCTACTGAAACACTCGTTCATGTTTAAGATCCGAAGTAAATTTTTCACGTTAACCAATTTGTTTCATCATTTGAGACCTTAAAATTGTTGCAGTAGTATTCACAAGGATTTGATTCAAACCAACAGGTAATTCACACCAAAGCCTCTACCACTGCACCACTCGTTCGCGTTTAAGCTTCGCAGGTAAATGATTGACTTTAACCTATTTTCTCGTTCTATTTTAAGCTAAAGAGAATTGCAAATGACTTGGGCGGGATTTGAACAAGACCAACTGGAACTTCATACCAAAGCCTGTTCTACTGAGTCACTCGTTCATGTTTAAAATCCAGAAGTAAATTTTTCACTTCAACCAATATGTTTCTCCATTTGCGAACTTAAAATTGTTGCAGTAGTCTTCACAAAGATTTGATTCAGACCAACAGGTAATTCACACCAAAGCCTGTACCACTGCACCACTCGTTCGTGTTTAAGCTTCGGAGGTAAATGATTGACTTTAACCTTTTCTCGCTTCTATTTTAAGCCAAAGAGATTTGCAAACGACTTAAGCGGGATTTGAACCAGACCAACTGGAACTTCATACCAAAGCCTGTTCTACTGAGCCGCTCATTCATGTTTAACATTCGAAAGTAAATTTTTCACTTTAACCAATTTCTTTCTTCATTTGAGAACTTAAAATTGTTGCAGTAGTCTTCACAAAGATTTGATTCAGAGCAACAGGTACTTCACACCAAAGCCTGTACCACTGCACCACTCGTTCGTGTTTGAGCTTCGGAGTAAATCATTGAGTTCACCCTTTTTCGCTCGTCTATTTTAAGCCAAAAAGAATTGCTAACGACTTCAGCGGGATTTGAACCAAACCAACTGGAACTTCATACTAAAGCCTGTTCTAGTGAGCCGCTCGTTCATGTTTAAGATCCAGAAGTAAATTTTTCACTTCAACCAATATGTTTCTTCATTTGCGAACTTAAAATTGTTGGAGTAGTCTTCACAAAGATTTGATTCAGACCAACAGGTAATTCACACCAAAGCCTGTACCACTGCACCACTCGTTCGTGTTTAAGCTTCGGAGGTAAATGATTGACTTTAACCTTTTCTCCCCTTCTATTTTAAGCGAAAGAGATTTGCAAACGACTTAAGCGGGATTTGAACCAGACCAACTGAAACTTCATACCAAAGCCTGTTCTACGGAGCCGCTCGTTCATGTTTAACATTCGGAAGTAAATTTATCACTTTAACCAATTTCTTTCTTCATTTGAGAACTTAAAATTGTTGCAGTAGTCTTCACAAAGATTTGATTCACAGCAACAGGTACTTCACACCAAAGCCTGTACCACTGCACCACTCGTTCGTGTTTGAGCTTCGGAGTAAATCATTGAGTTTACTCTTTTTCCCTCGTCTATTTTAAGCCAAAAAGAATTGCTAACGACTTCAGCGGGATTTGAACCAAACCAAATGGAACTTCATACCAAAGCCTGTTCTACTGAGCCGCTCGTTCATGTTTAACATTCGGAAGTAAATTTTTCACTTTAACCAATTTCTTTCTTCATTTGAGAACTTAAAATTGTTGCAGTAGTCTTCACAAACATTTGATTCACAGCAACAGGTACTTCACACCAAAGCCTGTACCACTGTACCACTCGTTCGCGTTTAAGCTTCGCAGGTAAATGATTGACTTTAACCTGTTTTTTCGTTCTATTTTAAGCCAAAGAGAATTGCAAATGACTTGGGCGGGATTTGAACCAGACCAACTGGAACTTTATACCAAAGCCTGTTCTACTGAGTCACTCGTTCATGTTTAAAATCCAGAAGTAAATTTTTCACTTAAACCAATATGTTTCTCCATTTGCGAACTTAAAATTGTTGGAGTAGTCTTCACAAAGATTTGATTCAGACCAAAAGGTAATTCACACCAAAGCCTGTACCACTGCACCACTCGTTCGTGTTTAAGCGTCGGAGGTAAATGATTGACTTTAACCTTTTCTCCCCTTCTATTTTAAGCAAAAGAGAATTGCAAACGACTTCAGCGGGATTTGAACCATACCAACTCGAACTTCATACCAAAGCCTGTTCTACTGAGCCGCTCGTTCATGTTTAACATTCGGAAGTAAATTTTTCACTTTAACCAATTTCTTTCTTCATTTGAGAACTTAAAATAGTTGCAGTAGTCTTCACAAAGATTTGATTCACAGCAACAGGTACTTCACACCAAAGCCTGTACCACTGCACCACTCGTTCGTGTTTGAGCTTCGGAGTAAATCATTGAGTTTACCCTTTTTCCCTCGTCTATTTTAAGCCAAAAAGAATTGCAAACGACTTCAGCGGGATTTGAACCAGACCAACTGGAACTTCATACCAAAGCCTGTTCTACTGAGCCGCTCGTTCAAGTTTAACATTCGGAAGTAAATTTTTCACTTTAGCCAATTTGTTTCTTCATTTGAGAACTTAAAATTGTTGCAGTAGTCTTCACAAACATTTGATTCACAGCAACAGGTACTTCACACCAAAGCCTGTACCACTGCACCACTCGTTCGCGTTTAAGCTTCGCAGGTAAATGATTGACTTTAACCTGTTTTTTCGTTCTATTTTAAGCCAAAGAGAATTGCAAATGACTTGGGCGGGATTTGAACCAGACCAACTGGAACTTCATACCAAAGCCTGTTCTACTGAGTCACTCGTTCATGTTTAAAATCCAGAAGTAAATTTTTCATTTAAACCAATATGTTTCTCCATTTGCGAACTTAAAATTGTTGGAGTAGTCTTCACAAAGATTTGATTCAGATCAAAAGGTAATTCACACCAAAGCCTGTACCACTGCACCACTCGTTCGTGTTTAAGCCTCGGAGGTAAATGATTGACTTTAACCTTTTCTTCCCTTCTATTTTAAGAAAAAGAGAATTGCAAACGACTTCAGCGGGATTTGAACCAGACCAACTCGAACTTCATACCAAAGCCTGTTCTACTGAGCCGCTCGTTCATGTTTAACATTCGGAAGTAAATTTTTCACTTTAACCAATTTCTTTCTTCATTTGAGAACTTAAAATTGTTGCAGTAGTCTTCACAAAGATTTGATTCACAGCAACAGGTACTTCACACCAAAGCCTGTACCACTGCACCACTCGTTCGTGTTTGAGCTTCGGAGTAAATCATTGAGTTTACCCTTTTTCCCTCGTCTATTTTAAGCCAAAAAGAATTGCAAACGACTTCAGCGGGATTTGAAGTAAACCAACCGGAACTTCATACCAAAGCCTGTTCTACTGAGCCGCTCGTTCATGTTTAAGATCAAGAAGTAAATTTTCACTTCAACCAATATGTTTCTTCATTTGCGAACTTGAAATAGTTGCAGTGGTCTTCACAAAGATTTGATTCAGACCAACAGGTAATTCACACCAAAGCCTGTACCACTGCACCACCCGTTCGTGTTTAAGCTTCGGAGATAAATGATTGACTTTAACCTTTTCTCCCCTTCTACTTTAAGCCAAAGAGAAATGCAAACCACTTCAACGGGATTTGAACCAGACCAACTGGAACTTCATACCCCAGTTCGTTCTACTGAAACACTCGTTCATGTTTAAGATCCGAAGTAAATTTTTCACGTTAACCAATTTGTTTCATCATTTGAGACCTTAAAATTGTTGCAGTAGTATTCACAAGGATTTGATTCAAACCAACAGGTAATTCACACCAAAGCCTCTACCACTGCACCACTCGTTCGCGTTTAAGCTTCGCAGGTAAATGATTGACTTTAACCTATTTTCTCGTTCTATTTTAAGCCAAAGAGAATTGCAAATGACTTGGGCGGGATTTGAACAAGACCAACTGGAACTTCATACCAAAGCCTGTTCTACTGAGTCACTCGTTCATGTTTAAAATCCAGAAGTAAATTTTTCACTTCAACCAATATGTTTCTCCATTTCCGAATTTAAAATTGTTGCAGTAGTCTTCACAAAGATTTGATTCAGACCAACAGGTAATTCACACCAAAGCCTGTACCACTGCACCACTCGTTCGTGTTTAAGCTTCGGAGGTAAATGATTGACTTTAACCTTTTCTCGTTTCTATTTTAAGCCAAAGAGATTTGCAAACGACTTAAGCGGGATTTGAAACAGACCAACTGGAACTTCATACCAAAGCCTGTTCTACTGAGCCGCTCATTCATGTTTAACATTCGAAAGTAAATTTTTCACTTTAACCAATTTCTTTCTTCATTTGAGAACTTAAAATTGTTGCAGTAGTCTTCACAAAGATTTGATTCAGAGCAACAGGTACTTCACACCAAAGCCTGTACCACTGCACCACTCGTTCGTGTTTGAGCTTCGGAGTAAATCATTGAGTTCACCCTTTTTCGCTCGTCTATTTTAAGCCAAAAAGAATTGCTAACGACTTCAGCGGGATTTGAACCAAACCAACTGGAACTTCATACTAAAGCCTGTTCTAGTGAGCCGCTCGTTCATGTTTAAGATCCAGAAGTAAATTTTTCACTTCAACCAATATGTTTCTTCATTTGCGAACTTAAAATTGTTGGAGTAGTCTTCACAAAGATTTGATTCAGACCAACAGGTAATTCACACCAAAGCCTGTACCACTGCACCACTCGTTCGTGTTTAAGCTTCAGAGGTAAATGATTGACTTTAACCTTTTCTCCCCTTCTATTTTAAGCCAAAGAGAATTGAAAACGACTTCAGCGGGATTTGAACCAGACCAACTGAAACTTCATACCAAAGCCTGTTCTACTGAGCCGCTCGTTCATGTTTAACATTCGAAAGTAAATTTTTCACTTTAACCAATTTCTTTCTTCATTTGAGAACTTAAAATTGTTGCAGTAGTCTTCACAAAGATTTGATTCAGAGCAACAGGTACTTCACACCAAAGCCTGTACCACTGCACCACTCGTTCGTGTTTGAGCTTCGGAGTAAATCATTGAGTTCACCCTTTTTCGCTCGTCTATTTTAAGCCAAAAAGAATTGCTAACGACTTCAGCGGGATTTGAACCAAACCAACTGGAACTTCATACTAAAGCCTGTTCTAGTGAGCCGCTCGTTCATGTTTAAGATCCAGAAGTAAATTTTTCACTTCAACCAATATGTTTCTTCATTTGCGAACTTAAAATTGTTGGAGTAGTCTTCACAAAGATTTGATTCAGACCAACAGGTAATTCACACCAAAGCCTGTACCACTGCACCACTCGTTCGTGTTTAAGCTTCGCAGGTAAATGATTGACTTTAACCTTTTCTCCCCTTCTATTTTAAGCGAAAGAGATTTGCAAACGACTTAAGCGGGATTTGAACCAGACCAACTGAAACTTCATACCAAAGCCTGTTCTACGGAGCCGCTCGTTCATGTTTAACATTCGGAAGTAAATTTATCACTTTAACCAATTTCTTTCTTCATTTGAGAACTTAAAATTGTTGCAGTAGTCTTCACAAAGATTTGATTCACAGCAACAGGTACTTCACACCAAAGCCTGTACCACTGCACCACTCGTTCGTGTTTGAGCTTCGGAGTAAATCATTGAGTTTACCCTTTTTCCCTCGTCTATTTTAAGCCAAAAAGAATTGCAAACGACTTCAGCGGGATTTGAACCAGACCAACTGGAACTTCATACCAAAGCCTGTTCTACTGAGCAGCTCGTTAAGTTTAACATTCGGAAGTAAATTTTTCACTTTAGCCAATTTGTTTCTTCATTTGAGAACTTAAAATTGTTGCAGTAGTCTTCACAAACATTTGATTCACAGCAACAGGTACTTCACACCAAAGCCTGAACCACTGCACCACTCGTTCGCGTTTAAGCTTCGCAGGTAAATGAATGACTTTAACCTGTTTTTTCGTTCTATTTTAAGCCAAAGAGAATTGCAAATGACTTGGGCGGGATTTGAACCAGACCAACTGGAACTTCATACCAAAGCCTGTTCTACTGAGCCACTCGTTCATGTTTAAGATCCAGAAGTAAATTTTTTACTTCAACCAATATGTTTCTTCATTTGCGAACTTAAACTAGTTGCAGTAGTCTTCACAAACATTTGATTCAGACCAACAGGTAATTCACACCAAAGCCTGTACCACTGCACCACTCGTTCGTGTTTGAGCTTCGGAGTAAATCATTGAGTTTACTCTTTTTCCCTCGTCTATTTTAAGCCAAAAAGAATTGCTAACGACTTCAGCGGGATTTGAACCAAACCAAATGGAACTTCATACCAAAGCCTGTTCTACTGAGCCGCTCGTTCATGGTTAACATTCGGAAGTAAATTTTTCACTATAACCAATTTCTTTCTTCATTTGAGAACTTAAAATTGTTGCAGTAGTCTTCACAAACATTTGATTCACAGCAACAGGTACTTCACACCAAAGCCTGTACCACTGTACCACTCGTTCGTGTTTGAGCTTCGGAGTAAATCATTGAGTTTACCCTTTTTCCCTCGTCTATTTTAAGCCAAAAAGAATTGCAAACGACTTCAGCGGGATTTGAACCAGACCAACTGGAACTTCATACCAAAGCCTGTTCTACTGAGCCGCTCGTTCAAGTTTAACATTCGGAAGTAAATTTTTCACTTTAACCAATTTCTTTCTTCATTTGAGAACTTAAAATTGTTGCAGTAGTCTTCACAAAGATTTGATTCACAGCAACAGGTACTTCACACCAAAGCCTGTACCACTGCACCACTCGTTCGTGTTTGAGCTTCGGAGTAAATCATTGAGTTTACCCTTTTTCCCTCGTCTATTTTAAGCCAAAAAGAATTGCAAACGACTTCAGCGGGATTTGAAGTAAACCAACCGGAACTTCATACCAAAGCCTGTTCTACTGAGCCGCTCGTTCATGTTTAAGATCAAGAAGTAAATTTTCACTTCAACCAATATGTTTCTTCATTTGCGAACTTGAATTAGTTGCAGTGGTCTTCACAAAGATTTGATTCAGACCAACAGGTAATTCACACCAAAGCCTGTACCACTGCACCACCCGTTCGTGTTTAAGCTTCGGAGATAAATGATTGACTTTAACCTTTTCTCCCCTTCTACTTTAAGCCAAAGAGAAATGCAAACCACTTCAACGGGATTTGAACCAGACCAACTGGAACTTCATACCCCAGTTCGTTCTACTGAAACACTCGTTCATGTTTAAGATCCGAAGTAAATTTTTCACGTTAACCAATTTGTTTCATCATTTGAGACCTTAAAATTGTTGCAGTAGTATTCACAAGGATTTGATTCAAACCAACAGGTAATTCACACCAAAGCCTCTACCACTGCACCACTCGTTCGCGTTTAAGCTTCGCAGGTAAATGATTGACTTTAACCTATTTTCTCGTTCTATTTTAAGCCAAAGAGAATTGCAAATGACTTGGGCGGGATTTGAACAAGACCAACTGGAACTTCATACCAAAGCCTGTTCTACTGAGTCACTCGTTCATGTTTAAAATCCAGAAGTAAATTTTTCACTTCAACCAATATGTTTCTCCATTTGCGAATTTAAAATTGTTGCAGTAGTCTTCACAAAGATTTGATTCAGACCAACAGGTAATTCACACCAAAGCCTGTACCACTGCACCACTCGTTCGTGTTTAAGCTTCGGAGGTAAATGATTGACTTTAACCTTTTCTCGTTTCTATTTTAAGCCAAAGAGATTTGCAAACGACTTAAGCGGGATTTGAAACAGACCAACTGGAACTTCATACCAAAGCCTGTTCTACTGAGCCGCTCGTTCATGTTTAACATGCGAAAGTAAATTTTTCACTTTAACCAATTTCTTTCTTCATTTGAGAACTTAAAATTGTTGCAGTAGTCTTCACAAAGATTTGATTCACAGCAACAGGTACTTCACACCAAAGCCTGTACCACTGCACCACTCTTTCGTGTTTGAGCTTCGGAGTAAATCATTGAGTTCACCCTTTTTCGCTCGTCTATTTTAAGCCAAAAAGAATTGCTAACGACTTCAGCGGGATTTGAACCAAACCAACTGGAACTTCATACTAAAGCCTGTTCTAGTGAGCCGCTCGTTCATGTTTAAGATCCAGAAGTAAATTTTTCACTTCAACCAATATGTTTCTTCATTTGCGAACTTAAAATTGTTGGAGTAGTCTTCACAAAGATTTGATTCAGACCAACAGGTAATTCACACCAAAGCCTGTACCACTGCACCACCCGTTCGTGTTTAAGCTTCGGAGATAAATGATTGACTTTAACCTTTTCTCCCCTTCTACTTTAAGCCAAAGAGAAATGCAAACCACTTCAACGGGATTTGAACCAGACCAACTGGAACTTCATACCCCAGTTCGTTCTACTGAAACACTCGTTCATGTTTAAGATCCGAAGTAAATTTTTCACGTTAACCAATTTGTTTCATCATTTGAGACCTTAAAATTGTTGCAGTAGTATTCACAAGGATTTGATTCAAACCAACAGGTAATTCACACCAAAGCCTCTACCACTGCACCACTCGTTCGCGTTTAAGCTTCGCAGGTAAATGATTGACTTTAACCTATTTTCTCGTTCTATTTTAAGCCAAAGAGAATTGCAAATGACTTGGGCGGGATTTGAACAAGACCAACTGGAACTTCATACCAAAGCCTGTTCTACTGAGTCACTCGTTCATGTTTAAAATCCAGAAGTAAATTTTTCACTTCAACCAATATGTTTCTCCATTTGCGAACTTAAAATTGTTGCAGTAGTCTTCACAAAGATTTGATTCAGACCAACAGGTAATTCACACCAAAGCCTGTACCACTGCACCACTCGTTCGTGTTTAAGCTTCGGAGGTAAATGATTGACTTTAACCTTTTCTCGCTTCTATTTTAAGCCAAAGAGATTTGCAAACGACTTAAGCGGGATTTGAACCAGACCAACTGGAACTTCATACCAAAGCCTGTTCTACTGAGCCGCTCATTCATGTTTAACATTCGAAAGTAAATTTTTCACTTTAACCAATTTCTTTCTTCATTTGAGAACTTAAAATTGTTGCAGTAGTCTTCACAAAGATTTGATTCAGAGCAACAGGTACTTCACACCAAAGCCTGTACCACTGCACCACTCGTTCGTGTTTAAGCTTCGGAGGTAAATGATTGACTTTAACCTTTTCTCCCCTTCTATTTTAAGCGAAAGAGATTTGCAAACGACTTAAGCGGGATTTGAACCAGACCAACTGAAACTTCATACCAAAGCCTGTTCTACGGAGCCGCTCGTTCATGTTTAACATTCGCAAGTAAATTTATCACTTTAACCAATTTCTTTCTTCATTTGAGAACTTAAAATTGTTGCAGTAGTCTTCACAAAGATTTGATTCACAGCAACAGGTACTTCACACCAAAGCCTGTACCACTGCACCACTCGTTCGTGTTTGAGCTTCGGAGTAAATCATTGAGTTTACCCTTTTTCCCTCGTCTATTTTAAGCCAAAAAGAATTGCAAACGACTTCAGCGGGATTTGAACCAGACCAACTGGAACTTCATACCAAAGCCTGTTCTACTGAGCAGCTCGTTAAGTTTAACATTCGGAAGTAAATTTTTCACTTTAGCCAATTTGTTTCTTCATTTGAGAACTTAAAATTGTTGCAGTAGTCTTCACAAACATTTGATTCACAGCAACAGGTACTTCACACCAAAGCCTGTACCACTGCACCACTCGTTCGCGTTTAAGCTTCGCAGGTAAATGAATGACTTTAACCTGTTTTTTCGTTCTATTTTAAGCCAAAGAGAATTGCAAATGACTTGGGCGGGATTTGAACCAGACCAACTGGAACTTCATACCAAAGCCTGTTCTACTGAGCCGCTCGTTCATGTTTAAGATCCAGAAGTAAATTTTTCACTTCAACCAATATGTTTCTTCATTTGCGAACTTAAAATTGTTGGAGTAGTCTTCACAAAGATTTGATTCAGACCAACAGGTAATTCACACCAAAGCCTGTACCACTGCACCACTCGTTCGTGTTTAAGCTTCAGAGGTAAATGATTGACTTTAACCTTTTCTCCCCTTCTATTTTAAGCCAAAGAGAATTGAAAACGACTTCAGCGGGATTTGAACCAGACCAACTGAAACTTCATACCAAAGCCTGTTCTACTGAGCCGCTCGTTCATGTTTAACATTCGAAAGTAAATTTTTCACTTTAACCAATTTCTTTCTTCATTTGAGAACTTAAAATTGTTGCAGTAGTCTTCACAAAGATTTGATTCAGAGCAACAGGTACTTCACACCAAAGCCTGTACCACTGCACCACTCGTTCGTGTTTGAGCTTCGGAGTAAATCATTGAGTTCACCCTTTTTCGCTCGTCTATTTTAAGCCAAAAAGAATTGCTAACGACTTCAGCGGGATTTGAACCAAACCAACTGGAACTTCATACTAAAGCCTGTTCTAGTGAGCCGCTCGTTCATGTTTAAGATCCAGAAGTAAATTTTTCACTTCAACCAATATGTTTCTTCATTTGCGAACTTAAAATTGTTGGAGTAGTCTTCACAAAGATTTGATTCAGACCAACAGGTAATTCACACCAAAGCCTGTACCACTGCACCACTCGTTCGTGTTTAAGCTTCGGAGGTAAATGATTGACTTTAACCTTTTCTCCCCTTCTATTTTAAGCGAAAGAGATTTGCAAACGACTTAAGCGGGATTCGAACCAGACCAACTGGAACTTCATACCAAAGCCTGTTCTACTGAGCCGCTCGTTCATGTTTAACATTCGAAAGTAAATTTTTCACTTTAACCAATTTCTTTCTTCATTTGAGAACTTAAAATTGTTGCAGTAGTCTTCACAAAGATTTGATTCACAGCAACAGGTACTTCACACCAAAGCCTGTACCACTGCACCACTCGTTCGTGTTTGAGCTTCGGAGTAAATCATTGAGTTTACCCTTTTTCCCTCGTCTATTTTAAGCCAAAAAGAATTGCAAACGTTTTCAGCGGGATTTGAACCAGACCAACTGGAACTTCATACCAAAGCCTGTTCTACTGAGCAGCTCGTTAAGTTTAACATTCGGAAGTAAATTTTTCACTTTAGCCAATTTGTTTCTTCATTTGAGAACTTAAAATTGTTGCAGTAGTCTTCACAAACATTTGATTCACAGCAACAGGTACTTCACACCAAAGCCTGAACCACTGCACCACTCGTTCGCGTTTAAGCTTCGCAGGTAAATGAATGACTTTAACCTGTTTTTTCGTTCTATTTTAAGCCAAAGAGAATTGCAAATGACTTGGGCGGGATTTGAACCAGACCAACTGGAACTTCATACCAAAGCCTGTTCTACTGAGCCACTCGTTCATGTTTAAGATCCAGAAGTAAATTTTTTACTTCAACCAATATGTTTCTTCATTTGCGAACTTAAACTAGTTGCAGTAGTCTTCACAAACATTTGATTCAGACCAACAGGTAATTCACACCAAAGCCTGTACCACTGCACCACTCGTTCGTGTTTGAGCTTCGGAGTAAATCATTGAGTTTACTCTTTTTCCCTCGTCTATTTTAAGCCAAAAAGAATTGCTAACGACTTCAGCGGGATTTGAACCAAACCAAGTGGAACTTCATACCAAAGCCTGTTCTACTGAGCCGCTCGTTCATGGTTAACATTCGGAAGTAAATTTTTCACTTTAACCAATTTCTTTCTTCATTTGAGAACTTAAAATTGTTGCAGTAGTCTTCACAAACATTTGATTCACAGCAACAGGTACTTCACACCAAAGCCTGTACCACTGTACCACTCGTTCGTGTTTGAGCTTCGGAGTAAATCATTGAGTTTACCCTTTTTCCCTCGTCTATTTTAAGCCAAAAAGAATTGCAAACGACTTCAGCGGGATTTGAACCAGACCAACTGGAACTTCATACCAAAGCCTGTTCTACTGAGCCGCTCGTTCAAGTTTAACATTCGGAAGTAAATTTTTCACTTTAACCAATTTCTTTCTTCATTTGAGAACTTAAAATTGTTGCAGTAGTCTTCACAAAGATTTGATTCACAGCAACAGGTACTTCACACCAAAGCCTGTACCACTGCACCACTCGTTCGTGTTTGAGCTTCGGAGTAAATCATTGAGTTTACCCTTTTTCCCTCGTCTATTTTAAGCCAAAAAGAATTGCAAACGACTTCAGCGGGATTTGAAGTAAACCAACCGGAACTTCATACCAAAGCCTGTTCTACTGAGCCGCTCGTTCATGTTTAAGATCAAGAAGTAAATTTTCACTTCAACCAATATGTTTCTTCATTTGCGAACTTGAAATAGTTGCAGTGGTCTTCACAAAGATTTGATTCAGACCAACAGGTAATTCACACCAAAGCCTGTACCACTGCACCACCCGTTCGTGTTTAAGCTTCGGAGATAAATGATTGACTTTAACCTTTTCTCCCCTTCTACTTTAAGCCAAAGAGAAATGCAAACCACTTCAACGGGATTTGAACCAGACCAACTGGAACTTCATACCCCAGTTCGTTCTACTGAAACACTCGTTCATGTTTAAGATCCGAAGTAAATTTTTCACGTTAACCAATTTGTTTCATCATTTGAGACCTTAAAATTGTTGCAGTAGTATTCACAAGGATTTGATTCAAACCAACAGGTAATTCACACCAAAGCCTCTACCACTGCACCACTCGTTCGCGTTTAAGCTTCGCAGGTAAATGATTGACTTTAACCTATTTTCTCGTTCTATTTTAAGCCAAAGAGAATTGCAAATGACTTGGGCGGGATTTGAACAAGACCAACTGGAACTTCATACCAAAGCCTGTTCTACTGAGTCACTCGTTCATGTTTAAAATCCAGAAGTAAATTTTTCACTTCAACCAATATGTTTCTCCATTTGCGAATTTAAAATTGTTGCAGTAGTCTTCACAAAGATTTGATTCAGACCAACAGGTAATTCACACCAAAGCCTGTACCACTGCACCACTCGTTCGTGTTTAAGCTTCGGAGGTAAATGATTGACTTTAACCTTTTCTCGTTTCTATTTTAAGCCAAAGAGATTTGCAAACGACTTAAGCGGGATTTGAAACAGACCAACTGGAACTTCATACCAAAGCCTGTTCTACTGAGCCGCTCGTTCATGTTTAACATGCGAAAGTAAATTTTTCACTTTAACCAATTTCTTTCTTCATTTGAGAACTTAAAATTGTTGCAGTAGTCTTCACAAAGATTTGATTCACAGCAACAGGTACTTCACACCAAAGCCTGTACCACTGCACCACTCTTTCGTGTTTGAGCTTCGGAGTAAATCATTGAGTTCACCCTTTTTCGCTCGTCTATTTTAAGCCAAAAAGAATTGCTAACGACTTCAGCGGGATTTGAACCAAACCAACTGGAACTTCATACTAAAGCCTGTTCTAGTGAGCCGCTCGTTCATGTTTAAGATCCAGAAGTAAATTTTTCACTTCAACCAATATGTTTCTTCATTTGCGAACTTAAAATTGTTGGAGTAGTCTTCACAAAGATTTGATTCAGACCAACAGGTAATTCACACCAAAGCCTGTACCACTGCACCACCCGTTCGTGTTTAAGCTTCGGAGATAAATGATTGACTTTAACCTTTTCTCCCCTTCTACTTTAAGCCAAAGAGAGATGCGAACCACTTCAACGGGATTTGAACCAGACCAACTGGAACTTCATACCCCAGTTCGTTCTACTGAAACACTCGTTCATGTTTAAGATCCGAAGTAAATTTTTCACGTTAACCAATTTGTTTCATCATTTGAGACCTTAAAATTGTTGCAGTAGTATTCACAAGGATTTGATTCAAACCAACAGGTAATTCACACCAAAGCCTCTACCACTGCACCACTCGTTCGCGTTTAAGCTTCGCAGGTAAATGATTGACTTTAACCTATTTTCTCGTTCTATTTTAAGCCAAAGAGAATTGCAAATGACTTGGGCGGGATTTGAACAAGACCAACTGGAACTTCATACCAAAGCCTGTTCTACTGAGTCACTCGTTCATGTTTAAAATCCAGAAGTAAATTTTTCACTTCAACCAATATGTTTCTCCATTTGCGAATTTAAAATTGTTGCAGTAGTCTTCACAAAGATTTGATTCAGACCAACAGGTAATTCACACCAAAGCCTGTACCACTGCACCACTCGTTCGTGTTTAAGCTTCGGAGGTAAATGATTGACTTTAACCTTTTCTCGTTTCTATTTTAAGCCAAAGAGATTTGCAAACGACTTAAGCGGGATTTGAAACAGACCAACTGGAACTTCATACCAAAGCCTGTTCTACTGAGCCGCTCGTTCATGTTTAACATGCGAAAGTAAATTTTTCACTTTAACCAATTTCTTTCTTCATTTGAGAACTTAAAATTGTTGCAGTAGTCTTCACAAAGATTTGATTCACAGCAACAGGTACTTCACACCAAAGCCTGTACCACTGCACCACTCTTTCGTGTTTGAGCTTCGGAGTAAATCATTGAGTTCACCCTTTTTCGCTCGTCTATTTTAAGCCAAAAAGAATTGCTAACGACTTCAGCGGGATTTGAACCAAACCAACTGGAACTTCATACTAAAGCCTGTTCTAGTGAGCCGCTCGTTCATGTTTAAGATCCAGAAGTAAATTTTTCACTTCAACCAATATGTTTCTTCATTTGCGAACTTAAAATTGTTGGAGTAGTCTTCACAAAGATTTGATTCAGACCAACAGGTAATTCACACCAAAGCCTGTACCACTGCACCACCCGTTCGTGTTTAAGCTTCGGAGATAAATGATTGACTTTAACCTTTTCTCCCCTTCTACTTTAAGCCAAAGAGAGATGCGAACCACTTCAACGGGATTTGAACCAGACCAACTGGAACTTCATACCCCAGTTCGTTCTACTGAAACACTCGTTCATGTTTAAGATCCGAAGTAAATTTTTCACGTTAACCAATTTGTTTCATCATTTGAGACCTTAAAATTGTTGCAGTAGTATTCACAAGGATTTGATTCAAACCAACAGGTAATTCACACCAAAGCCTCTACCACTGCACCACTCGTTCGCGTTTAAGCTTCGCAGGTAAATGATTGACTTTAACCTATTTTCTCGTTCTATTTTAAGCCAAAGAGAATTGCAAATGACTTGGGCGGGATTTGAACAAGACCAACTGGAACTTCATACCAAAGCCTGTTCTACTGAGTCACTCGTTCATGTTTAAAATCCAGAAGTAAATTTTTCACTTCAACCAATATGTTTCTCCATTTGCGAACTTAAAATTGTTGCAGTAGTCTTCACAAAGATTTGATTCAGACCAACAGGTAATTCACACCAAAGCCTGTACCACTGCACCACTCGTTCGTGTTTAAGCTTCGGAGGTAAATGATTGACTTTAACCTTTTCTCGCTTCTATTTTAAGCCAAAGAGATTTGCAAACGACTTAAGCGGGATTTGAACCAGACCAACTGGAACTTCATACCAAAGCCTGTTCTACTGAGCCGCTCATTCATGTTTAACATTCGAAAGTAAATTTTTAACTTTAACCAATTTCTTTCTTCATTTGAGAACTTAAAATTGTTGCAGTAGTCTTCACAAAGATTTGATTCAGAGCAACAGGTACTTCACACCACAGCCTGTACCACTGCACCACTCGTTCGTGTTTAAGCTTCGGAGGTAAATGATTGACTTTAACCTTTTCTCCCTTTCTATTTTAAGCGAAAGAGATTTGCAAACGACTTAAGCGGGATTTGAACCAGACCAACTGAAACTTCATACCAAAGCCTGTTCTACGGAGCCGCTCGTTCATGTTTAACATTCGGAAGTAAATTTATCACTTTAACCAATTTCTTTCTTCATTTGAGAACTTAAAATTGTTGCAGTAGTCTTCACAAAGATTTGATTCACAGCAACAGGTACTTCACACCAAAGCCTGTACCACTGCACCACTCGTTCGTGTTTGAGCTTCGGAGTAAATCATTGAGTTTACCCTTTTTCCCTCGTCTATTTTAAGCCAAAAAGAATTGCAAACGACTTCAGCGGGATTTGAACCAGACCAACTGGAACTTCATACCAAAGCCTGTTCTACTGAGCAGCTCGTTAAGTTTAACATTCGGAAGTAAATTTTTCACTTTAGCCAATTTGTTTCTTCATTTGAGAACTTAAAATTGTTGCAGTAGTCTTCACAAACATTTGATTCACAGCAACAGGTACTTCACACCAAAGCCATTACCACTGCACCACTCGTTCGCGTTTAAGCTTCGCAGGTAAATGAATGACTTTAACCTGTTTTTTCGTTCTATTTTAAGCCAAAGAGAATTGCAAATGACTTGGGCGGGATTTGAACCAGACCAACTGGAACTTCATACCAAAGCCTGTTCTACTGAGCCACTCGTTCATGTTTAAGATCCAGAAGTAAATTTTTTACTTCAACCAATATGTTTCTTCATTTGCGAACTTAAACTAGTTGCAGTAGTCTTCACAAACATTTGATTCAGACCAACAGGTAATTCACACCAAAGCCTGTACCACTGCACCACTCGTTCGTGTTTGAGCTTCGGAGTAAATCATTGAGTTTACTCTTTTTCCCTCGTCTATTTTAAGCCAAAAAGAATTGCTAACGACTTCAGCGGGATTTGAACCAAACCAAATGGAACTTCATACCAAAGCCTGTTCTACTGATCCGCTCGTTCATGTTTAACATTCGGAAGTAAATTTTTCACTTTAACCAATTTCTTTCTTCATTTGAGAACTTAAAATTGTGGCAGTAGTCTTCACAAACATTTGATTCACAGCAACAGGTACTTCACACCAAAGCCTGTACCACTGTACCACTCGTTCGCGTTTAAGCTTCGCAGGTAAATGATTGACTTTAACCTGTTTTTTCGTTCTATTTTAAGCCAAAGAGAATTGCAAATGACTTGGGCGGGATTTGAACCAGACCAACTGGAACTTTATACCAAAGCCTGTTCTACTGAGTCACTCGTTCATGTTTAAAATCCAGAAGTAAATTTTTCACTTAAACCAATATGTTTCTCCATTTGCGAACTTAAAATTGTTGGAGTAGTCTTCACAAAGATTTGATTCAGACCAAAAGGTAATTCACACCAAAGCCTGTACCACTGCACCACTCGTTCGTGTTTAAGCGTCGGAGGTAAATGATTGACTTTAACCTTTTCTCCCCTTCTATTTTAAGCAAAAGAGAATTGCAAACGACTTCAGCGGGATTTGAACCATACCAACTCGAACTTCATACCAAAGCCTGTTCTACTGAGCCGCTCGTTCATGTTTAACATTTCGAAGTAAATTTTTCACTTTAACCAATTTCTTTCTTCATTTGAGAACTTAAAATAGTTGCAGTAGTCTTCACAAAGATTTGATTCACAGCAACAGGTACTTCACACCAAAGCCTGTACCACTGCACCACTCGTTCGTGTTTGAGCTTCGGAGTAAATCATTGAGTTTACCCTTTTTCCCTCGTCTATTTTAAGCCAAAAAGAATTGCAAACGACTTCAGCGGGATTTGAACCAGACCAACTGGAACTTCATACCAAAGCCTGTTCTACTGAGCCGCTCGTTCAAGTTTAACATTCGGAAGTAAATTTTTCACTTTAGCCAATTTGTTTCTTCATTTGAGAACTTAAAATTGTTGCAGTAGTCTTCACAAACATTTGATTCACAGCAACAGGTACTTCACACCAAAGCCTGTACCACTGCACCACTCGTTCGCGTTTAAGCTTCGCAGGTAAATGATTGACTTTAACCTGTTTTTTCGTTCTATTTTAAGCCAAAGAGAATTGCAAATGACTTGGGCGGGATTTGAACCAGACCAACTGGAACTTCATACCAAAGCCTGTTCTACTGAGTCACTCGTTCATGTTTAAAATCCAGAAGTAAATTTTTCACTTAAACCAATATGTTTCTCCATTTGCGAACTTAAAATTGTTGGAGTAGTCTTCACAAAGATTTGATTCAGATCAAAAGGTAATTCACACCAAAGCCTGTACCACTGCACCACTCGTTCGTGTTTAAGCCTCGGAGGTAAATGATTGACTTTAACCTTTTCTTCCCTTCTATTTTAAGAAAAAGAGAATTGCAAACGACTTCAGCGGGATTTGAACCAGACCAACTCGAACTTCATACCAAAGCCTGTTCTACTGAGCCGCTCGTTCATGTTTAACATTCGGAAGTAAATTTTTCACTTTAACCAATTTCTTTCTTCATTTGAGAACTTAAAATTGTTGCAGTAGTCTTCACAAAGATTTGATTCACAGCAACAGGTACTTCACACCAAAGCCTGTACCACTGCACCACTCGTTCGTGTTTGAGCTTTGGAGTAAATCATTGAGTTTACCCTTTTTCCCTCGTCTATTTTAAGCCAAAAAGAATTGCAAACGACTTCAGCGGGATTTGAAACAGACCAACTGGAACTTCATACCAAAGCCTGTTCTACTGAGCCGCTCGTTCAAGTTTAACATTCGGAAGTAAATTTTTCACTTTAACCAATTTCTTTCTTCATTTGAGAACTTAAAATTGTTGCAGTAGTCTTCACAAAGACTTGATTCACAGCAACAGGTACTTCACACCAAAGCCTGTACCACTGCACCACTCGTTCGTGTTTGAGCTTCGGAGTAAATCATTGAGTTTACCCTTTTTCTCTCGTCTATTTTAAGCCAAAAAGAATTGCAAACGACTTCAGCGGGATTTGAAGTAAACCAACCGGAACTTCATACCAAAGCCTGTTCTACTGAGCCGCTCGTTCATGTTTAAGATCAAGAAGTAAATTTTCACTTCAACCAATATGTTTCTTCATTTGCGAACTTGAAATAGTTGCAGTGGTCTTCACAAAGATTTGATTCAGACCAACAGGTAATTCACACCAAAGCCTGTACCACTGCACCACCCGTTCGTGTTTAAGCTTCGGAGATAAATGATTGACTTTAACCTTTTCTCCCCTTCTACTTTAAGCCAAAGAGAAATGCAAACCACTTCAACGGGATTTGAACCAGACCAACTGGAACTTCATACCCCAGTTCGTTCTACTGAAACACTCGTTCATGTTTAAGATCCGAAGTAAATTTTTCACGTTAACCAATTTGTTTCATCATTTGAGACCTTAAAATTGTTGCAGTAGTATTCACAAGGATTTGATTCAAACCAACAGGTAATTCACACCAAAGCCTCTACCACTGCACCACTCGTTCGCGTTTAAGCTTCGCAGGTAAATGATTGACTTTAACCTATTTTCTCGTTCTATTTTAAGCCAAAGAGAATTGCAAATGACTTGGGCGGGATTTGAACAAGACCAACTGGAACTTCATACCAAAGCCTGTTCTACTGAGTCACTCGTTCATGTTTAAAATCCAGAAGTAAATTTTTCACTTCAACCAATATGTTTCTCCATTTGCGAATTTAAAATTGTTGCAGTAGTCTTCACAAAGATTTGATTCAGACCAACAGGTAATTCACACCAAAGCCTGTACCACTGCACCACTCGTTCGTGTTTAAGCTTCGGAGGTAAATGATTGACTTTAACCTTTTCTCGTTTCTATTTTAAGCCAAAGAGATTTGCAAACGACTTAAGCGGGATTTGAAACAGACCAACTGGAACTTCATACCAAAGCCTGTTCTACTGAGCCGCTCGTTCATGTTTAACATGCGAAAGTAAATTTTTCACTTTAACCAATTTCTTTCTTCATTTGAGAACTTAAAATTGTTGCAGTAGTCTTCACAAAGATTTGATTCACAGCAACAGGTACTTCACACCAAAGCCTGTACCACTGCACCACTCGTTCGTGTTTGAGCTTCGGAGTAAATCATTGAGTTCACCCTTTTTCGCTCGTCTATTTTAAGCCAAAAAGAATTGCTAACGACTTCAGCGGGATTTGAACCAAACCAACTGGAACTTCATACTAAAGCCTGTTCTAGTGAGCCGCTCGTTCATGTTTAAGATCCAGAAGTAAATTTTTCACTTCAACCAATATGTTTCTTCATTTGCGAACTTAAAATTGTTGGAGTAGTCTTCACAAAGATTTGATTCAGACCAACAGGTAATTCACACCAAAGCCTGTACCACTGCACCACCCGTTCCTGTTTAAGCTTCGGAGATAAATGATTGACTTTAACCTTTTCTCCCCTTCTACTTTAAGCCAAAGAGAAATGCAAACCACTTCAACGGGATTTGAACCAGACCAACTGGAACTTCATACCCCAGTTCGTTCTACTGAAACACTCGTTCATGTTTAAGATCCGAAGTAAATTTTTCACGTTAACCAATTTGTTTCATCATTTGAGACCTTAAAATTGTTGCAGTAGTATTCACAAGGATTTGATTCAAACCAACAGGTAATTCACACCAAAGCCTCTACCACTGCACCACTCGTTCGCGTTTAAGCTTCGCAGGTAAATGATTGACTTTAACCTATTTTCTCGTTCTATTTTAAGCCAAAGAGAATTGCAAATGACTTGGGCGGGATTTGAACAAGACCAACTGGAACTTCATACCAAAGCCTGTTCTACTGAGTCACTCGTTCATGTTTAAAATCCAGAAGTAAATTTTTCACTTCAACCAATATGTTTCTCCATTTGCGAACTTAAAATTGTTGCAGTAGTCTTCACAAAGATTTGATTCAGACCAACAGGTAATTCACACCAAAGCCTGTACCACTGCACCACTCGTTCGTGTTTAAGCTTCGGAGGTAAATGATTGACTTTAACCTTTTCTCGCTTCTATTTTAAGCCAAAGAGATTTGCAAACGACTTAAGCGGGATTTGAACCAGACCAACTGGAACTTCATACCAAAGCCTGTTCTATTGAGCCGCTCATTCATGTTTAACATTCGAAAGTAAATTTTTCACTTTAACCAATTTCTTTCTTCATTTGAGAACTTAAAATTGTTGCAGTAGTCTTCACAAAGATTTGATTCAGAGCAACAGGTACTTCACACCAAAGCCTGTACCACTGCACCACTCGTTCGTGTTTAAGCTTCGGAGGTAAATGATTGACTTTAACCTTTTCTCCCCTTCTATTTTAAGCGAAAGAGATTTGCAAACGACTTAAGCGGGATTTGAACCAGACCAACTGAAACTTCATACCAAAGCCTGTTCTACGGAGCCGCTCGTTCATGTTTAACATTCGGAAGTAAATTTATCACTTTAACCAATTTCTTTCTTCATTTGAGAACTTAAAATTGTTGCAGTAGTCTTCACAAAGATTTGATTCACAGCAACAGGTACTTCACACCAAAGCCTGTACCACTGCACCACTCGTTCGTGTTTGAGCTTCGGAGTAAATCATTGAGTTTACCCTTTTTCCCTCGTCTATTTTAAGCCAAAAAGAATTGCAAACGACTTCAGCGGGATTTGAACCAGACCAACTGGAACTTCATACCAAAGCCTGTTCTACTGAGCAGCTCGTTAAGTTTAACATTCGGAAGTAAATTTTTCACTTTAGCCAATTTGTTTCTTCATTTGAGAACTTAAAATTGTTGCAGTAGTCTTCACAAACATTTGATTCACAGCAACAGGTACTTCACACCAAAGCCTGTACCACTGCACCACTCGTTCGCGTTTAAGCTTCGCAGGTAAATGAATGACTTTAACCTGTTTTTTCGTTCTATTTTAAGCCAAAGAGAATTGCAAATGACTTGGGCGGGATTTGAACCAGACCAACTGGAACTTCATACCAAAGCCTGTTCTACTGAGCCACTCGTTCATGTTTAAGATCCCGAAGTAAATTTTTTACTTCAACCAATATGTTTCTTCATTTGCGAACTTAAACTAGTTGCAGTAGTCTTCACAAACATTTGATTCACAGCAACAGGTACTTCACACCAAAGCCTGTACCACTGTACCACTCGTTCGCGTTTAAGCTTCGCAGGTAAATGATTGACTTTAACCTGTTTTTTCGTTCTATTTTAAGCCAAAGAGAATTGCAAATGACTTGGGCGGGATTTGAACCAGACCAACTGGAACTTTATACCAAAGCCTGTTCTACTGAGTCACTCGTTCATGTTTAAAATCCAGAAGTAAATTTTTCACTTAAACCAATATGTTTCTCCATTTGCGAACTTAAAATTGTTGGAGTAGTCTTCACAAAGATTTGATTCAGACCAAAAGGTAATTCACACCAAAGCCTGTACCACTGCACCACTCGTTCGTGTTTAAGCGTCGGAGGTAAATGATTGACTTTAACCTTTTCTCCCCTTCTATTTTAAGCAAAAGAGAATTGCAAACGACTTCAGCGGGATTTGAACCATACCAACTCGAACTTCATACCAAAGCCTGTTCTACTGAGCCGCTCGTTCATGTTTAACATTCGGAAGTAAATTTTTCACTTTAACCAATTTCTTTCTTCATTTGAGAACTTAAAATAGTTGCAGTAGTCTTCACAAAGATTTGATTCACAGCAACAGGTACTTCACACCAAAGCCTGTACCACTGCACCACTCGTTCGTGTTTGAGCTTCGGAGTAAATCATTGAGTTTACCCTTTTTCCCTCGTCTATTTTAAGCCAAAAAGAATTGCAAACGACTTCAGCGGGATTTGAACCAGACCAACTGGAACTTCATACCAAAGCCTGTTCTACTGAGCCGCTCGTTCAAGTTTAACATTCGGAAGTAAATTTTTCACTTTAGCCAATTTGTTTCTTCATTTGAGAACTTAAAATTGTTGCAGTAGTCTTCACAAACATTTGATTCACAGCAACAGGTACTTCACACCAAAGCCTGTACCACTGCACCACTCGTTCGCGTTTAAGCTTCGCAGGTAAATGATTGACTTTAACCTGTTTTTTCGTTCTATTTTAGGCCAAAGAGAATTGCAAATGACTTGGGCGGGATTTGAACCAGACCAACTGGAACTTCATACCAAAGCCTGTTCTACTGAGTCACTCGTTCATGTTTAAAATCCAGAAGTAAATTTTTCACTTAAACCAATATGTTTCTCCATTTGCGAACTTAAAATTGTTGGAGTAGTCTTCACAAAGATTTGATTCAGATCAAAAGGTAATTCACACCAAAGCCTGTACCACTGCACCACTCGTTCGTGTTTAAGCCTCGGAGGTAAATGATTGACTTTAACCTTTTCTTCCCTTCTATTTTAAGAAAAAGAGAATTGCAAACGACTTCAGCGGGATTTGAACCAGACCAACTCGAACTTCATACCAAAGCCTGTTCTACTGAGCCGCTCGTTCATGTTTAACATTCGGAAGTAAATTTTTCACTTTAACCAATTTCTTTCTTCATTTGAGAACTTAAAATTGTTGCAGTAGTCTTCACAAAGATTTGATTCACAGCAACAGGTACTTCACACCAAAGCCTGTACCACTGCACCACTCGTTCGTGTTTGAGCTTCGGAGTAAATCATTGAGTTTACCCTTTTTCCCTCGTCTATTTTAAGCCAAAAAGAATTGCAAACGACTTCAGCGGGATTTGAACCAGACCAACTGGAACTTCATACCAAAGCCTGTTCTACTGAGCCGCTCGTTCAAGTTTAACATTCGGAAGTAAATTTTTCACTTTAACCAATATCTTTCTTCATTTGAGAACTTAAAATTGTTGCAGTAGTCTTCACAAAGATTTGATTCACAGCAACAGGTACTTCACACCAAAGCCTGTACCACTGCACCACTCGTTCGTGTTTGAGCTTCGGAGTAAATCATTGAGTTTACCCTTTTTCCCTCGTCTATTTTAAGCCAAAAAGAATTGCAAACGACTTCAGCGGGATTTGAAGTAAACCAACTGGAACTTCATACCAAAGCCTGTTCTACTGAGCCGCTCGTTCATGTTTAAGATCCAGAAGTAAATTTTCACTTCAACCAATATGTTTCTTCATTTGCGAACTTGAAATACTTGCAGTGGTCTTCACAAAGATTTGATTCAGACCAACAGGTAATTCACACCAAAGCCTGTACCACTGCACCACCCGTTCGTGTTTAAGCTTCGGAGATAAATGATTGACTTTAACCTTTTCTCCCCTTCTACTTTAAGCCAAAGAGAAATGCAAACCACTTCAACGGGATTTGAACCAGACCAACTGGAACTTCATACCCCAGTTCGTTCTACTGAAACACTCGTTCATGTTTAAGATCCGAAGTAAATTTTTCACGTTAACCAATTTGTTTCATCATTTGAGACCTTAAAATTGTTGCAGTAGTATTCACAAGGATTTGATTCAAACCAACAGGTAATTCACACCAAAGCCTCTACCACTGCACCACTCGTTCGCGTTTAAGCTTCGCAGGTAAATGATTGACTTTAACCTATTTTCTTGTTCTATTTTAAGCCAAAGAGAATTGCAAATGACTTGGACGGGATTTGAACAAGACCAACTGGAACTTCATACCAAAGCCTGTTCTACTGAGTCACTCGTTCATGTTTAAAATCCAGAAGTAAATTTTTCACTTCAACCAATATGTTTCTCCAATTGCGAACTTAAAATTGTTGAAGGAGTCTTCACAAAGATTTGATTCAGACCAACAGGTAATTCACACCAAAGCCTGTACCACTGCACCACTCGTTCGTGTTTAAGCTTCGGAGGTAAATGATTGACTTTAACCTTTTCTCCCCTTCTACTTTAAGCCAAAGAGAAATGCAAACCACTTCAACGGGATTTGAACCAGACCAACTGGAACTTCATACCCCAGTTCGTTCTACTGAAACACTCGTTCATGTTTAAGATCCGAAGTAAATTTTTCACGTTAACCAATTTGTTTCATCATTTGAGACCTTAAAATTGTTGCAGTAGTATTCACAAGGATTTGATTCAAACCAACAGGTAATTCACACCAAAGCCTCTACCACTGCACCACTCGTTCGCGTTTAAGCTTCGCAGGTAAATGATTGACTTTAACCTATTTTCTCGTTCTATTTTAAGCTAAAGAGAATTGCAAATGACTTGGGCGGGATTTGAACAAGACCAACTGGAACTTCATACCAAAGCCTGTTCTACTGAGTCACTCGTTCATGTTTAAAATCCAGAAGTAAATTTTTCACTTCAACCAATATGTTTCTCCATTTGCGAACTTAAAATTGTTGCAGTAGTCTTCACAAAGATTTGATTCAGACCAACAGGTAATTCACACCAAAGCCTGTACCACTGCACCACTCGTTCGTGTTTAAGCTTCGGAGGTAAATGATTGACTTTAACCTTTTCTCGCTTCTATTTTAAGCCAAAGAGATTTGCAAACGACTTAAGCGGGATTTGAACCAGACCAACTGGAACTTCATACCAAAGCCTGTTCTACTGAGCCGCTCATTCATGTTTAACATTCGAAAGTAAATTTTTCACTTTAACCAATTTCTTTCTTCATTTGAGAACTTAAAATTGTTGCAGTAGTCTTCACAAAGATTTGATTCAGAGCAACAGGTACTTCACACCAAAGCCTGTACCACTGCACCACTCGTTCGTGTTTGAGCTTCGGAGTAAATCATTGAGTTCACCCTTTTTCGCTCGTCTATTTTAAGCCAAAAAGAATTGCTAACGACTTCAGCGGGATTTGAACCAAACCAACTGGAACTTCATACTAAAGCCTGTTCTAGTGAGCCGCTCGTTCATGTTTAAGATCCAGAAGTAAATTTTTCACTTCAACCAATATGTTTCTTCATTTGCGAACTTAAAATTGTTGGAGTAGTCTTCACAAAGATTTGATTCAGACCAACAGGTAATTCACACCAAAGCCTGTACCACTGCACCACTCGTTCGTGTTTAAGCTTCGGAGGTAAATGATTGACTTTAACCTTTTCTCCCCTTCTATTTTAAGCGAAAGAGATTTGCAAACGACTTAAGCGGGATTTGAACCAGACCAACTGAAACTTCATACCAAAGCCTGTTCTACGGAGCCGCTCGTTCATGTTTAACATTCGGAAGTAAATTTATCACTTTAACCAATTTCTTTCTTCATTTGAGAACTTAAAATTGTTGCAGTAGTCTTCACAAAGATTTGATTCACAGCAACAGGTACTTCACACCAAAGCCTGTACCACTGCACCACTCGTTCGTGTTTGAGCTTCGGAGTAAATCATTGAGTTTACCCTTTTTCCCTCGTCTATTTTAAGCCAAAAAGAATTGCAAACGACTTCAGCGGGATTTGAACCAGACCAACTGGAACTTCATACCAAAGCCTGTTCTACTGAGCAGCTCGTTAAGTTTAACATTCGGAAGTAAATTTTTCACTTTAGCCAATTTGTTTCTTCATTTGAGAACTTAAAATTGTTGCAGTAGTCTTCACAAACATTTGATTCACAGCAACAGGTACTTCACACCAAAGCCTGTACCACTGCACCACTCGTTCGCGTTTAAGCTTCGCAGGTAAATGAATGACTTTAACCTGTTTTTTCGTTCTATTTTAAGCCAAAGAGAATTGCAAATGACTTGGGCGGGATTTGAACCAGACCAACTGGAACTTCATACCAAAGCCTGTTCTACTGAGCCACTCGTTCATGTTTAAGATCCAGAAGTAAATTTTTTACTTCAACCAATATGTTTCTTCATTTGCGAACTTAAACTAGTTGCAGCAGTCTTCACAAACATTTGATTCAGACCAACAGGTAATTCACACCAAAGCCTGTACCACTGCACCACTCGTTCGTGTTTGAGCTTCGGAGTAAATCATTGAGTTTACTCTTTTTCCCTCGTCTATTTTAAGCCAAAAAGAATTGCTAACGACTTCAGCGGGATTTGAACCAAACCAAATGGAACTTCATACCAAAGCCTGTTCTACTGAGCCGCTCGTTCATGTTTAACATTCGGAAGTAAATTTTTCACTTTAACCAATTTCTTTCTTCATTTGAGAACTTAAAATTGTTGCAGTAGTCTTCACAAACATTTGATTCACAGCAACAGGTACTTCACACCAAAGCCTGTACCACTGTACCACTCGTTCGCGTTTAAGCTTCGCAGGTAAATGATTGACTTTAACCTGTTTTTTCGTTCTATTTTAAGCCAAAGAGAATTGCAAATGACTTGGGCGGGATTTGAACCAGACCAACTGGAACTTTATACCAAAGCCTGTTCTACTGAGTCACTCGTTCATGTTTAAAATCCAGAAGTAAATTTTTCACTTAAACCAATATGTTTCTCCATTTGCGAACTTAAAATTGTTGGAGTAGTCTTCACAAAGATTTGATTCAGACCAAAAGGTAATTCACACCAAAGCCTGTACCACTGCACCACTCGTTCGTGTTTAAGCGTCGGAGGTAAATGATTGACTTTAACCTTTTCTCCCCTTCTATTTTAAGCAAAAGAGAATTGCAAACGACTTCAGCGGGATTTGAACCATACCAACTCGAACTTCATACCAAAGCCTGTTCTACTGAGCCGCTCGTTCATGTTTAACATTCGAAAGTAAATTTTTCACTTTAACCAATTTCTTTCTTCATTTGAGAACTTAAAATAGTTGCAGTAGTCTTCACAAAGATTTGATTCACAGCAACAGGTACTTCACACCAAAGCCTGTACCACTGCACCACTCGTTCGTGTTTGAGCTTCGGAGTAAATCATTGAGTTTACCCTTTTTCCCTCGTCTATTTTAAGCCAAAAAGAATTGCAAACGACTTCAGCGGGATTTAAAGCAAACCAACTGGAACTTCATACCAAAGCCTGTTCTACTGAGCCGCTCGTTCATGTTTAAGATCCAGAAGTAAATTTTCACTTCAACCAATATGTTTCTTCATTTGCGAACTTAAAATAGTTGCAGTGGTCTTCACAAAGATTTGATTCAGACCAACAGATAATTCACACCAAAGCCTGTACCACTGCACCACTCGTTCGTGTTTAAGCTTCCGAGGTAAATGATTGACTTTAATTTTTTCTCCCCTTGTATTTTAAGCCAAAGAGAATTGCAAACGACTTCAGCGGGATTTGAACCAGACCAACTGAAACTTCATACCAAAGCCTGTTCTACTGAGCCGCTCGTTCATGTTTAACATTCGGAAGTAAATTTTTCACTTTAACCAATTTGCTTCTTCATTTGAGAACTTAAAAATGTTGCGGTAGTCTTCACAAAGATTTGATTCACAGCAACAGGTACTTCACACCAAAGCCTGTAGCACTGCCGCACTCGTTCGTGTTTGAGCTTCGGAGTAAATCATTGAGTAAATCATCCCGCCCAAGTCAATTGCAAATGACTTGGGCGGGATTTGAACCAAACCAACTGGAACTTCATACCAAAGCCTGTTCTACTGAGCCACTCGTTCATGTTTAAGATCCAGAAGTAAATTTTTTACTTCAACCAATATGTTTCTTCATTTGCGAACTTAAAATAGTTGCAGTAGTCTTCACAAAGATTTGATTCAGACCAACAGATAGTTCACACCAAAGCCTGTACCACTGCACCACTCGTTCGTGTTTAAGCTTCGAAGGTAAATGATTGACTTTAATCTTTTCTCCTCTTCTACTTTAAGCCAAAGAGAATTGCAAACGACTTCAGCGGGATTTGAACAAGACCAACTGAAACTTCATACCAAAGCCTGTTCTACTGAGCCGCTCGTTCATGTTTAACTTTCGGAAGTAAATTTTTCACTTTAACCAATTTGTTTCTTTATTTGAGAACTTAAAATTGTTGCAGTAGTCTTCCCAAAGATTTGATTCACAGAAACAGGTACTTCACACCAAAGCCTGTACCACTGCACCACTCGTTCGTGTTTGAGCTTCGGAAAAAATCATTGAGTTTACCCTTTTTCCCTTGTCTATTTTAAGCCAAAAAGAATTGCTAACGACTTCAGCGGGATTTGAAACAAACCCACTGGAACTTCATACCAAAGCCTGTTCTACTCAGCCGCTCGTTCATGTTTAAGATCCAGAAGTAAATTTTCACTTCAACCAATATGTTTCTTCATTTGCGAACTTAAAATTGTTGCAGTAGTCTTCACAAAGATTTGATTCAGACCAACAGGTAATTCACACCAAAGCCTGTACCACTGCACCACTCGTTCGTTTTTAAGCTTCGGAAGTAAATGATTGACTTTAACCTTTTCTCCCCTTCTATTTTAAGCCAAAGAGAATTGCAAACGACTTCAGCGGGATTTGAACCAGACCAACTGGAACTTCATACCCCAGTCCGTTCTACTGAAACACTCGTTCATGTTTAAGATCCGAAGTAAATTTTTCACGTTAACCAATTTGCTTCATCATTTGAGACCTTAAAATTGTTGCAGTAGTATTCACAAGGATTTGATTAAAACCAACAGGTAATTCACACCAAAGCCTCTACCACTGCACCACTCGTTCGCGTTTAAGCTTCGCAGGTAAATGATTGACTTTAACCTATTTTCTCGTTCTATTTTAAGCCAAAGAGAGTTGCAAATGACTTGGGCGGGATTTGAACAAGACCAACTGGAACTTCATACCAAAGCCTGTTCTACTGAGTCACTCGTTCATGTTTAAAATCCAGACGTAAATTTTTCACTTCAACCAATATGTTTCTCCATTTGCGAACTTAAAATTTTTGGAGTAGTCTTCACAAAGATTTGATTCAGACCAACAGGTAATTCACACCAAAGCCTGTACCACTGCACCACTCGTTCGTGTTTAAGCTTCGGAGGTAAATGATTGATTTTAACCTTTTCTCCCCTTCTATTTTAAGCGAAAGAGATTTGCAAATGACTTCAGCGGGATTTGAACCAGACCAACTGAAACTTCATACCAAAGCCTGTTCTACGGAGCCGCTCGTTCATGTTTAACATTCGGAAGTAAATTTTTCACTTTAACCAATTTGCTTCTTCATTTGAGAACTTAAAATTGTTGCGGTAGTCTTCACAAAGATTTGATTCACAGCAACAGGTACTTCACACCAAAGCCTGTAGCACTGCCGCACTCGTTCGTGTTTGAGCTTCGGAGTAAATCATTGAGTTTACCCTTTTTTCCTCGTCTATTTTAAGCCAAAAAGAATTGCAAACGACTTCAGCGGGATTTGAACCAGACCAACTGGAACTTCATACCAAAGACTGTTCTACTGAGCAGCTCGTTAAGTTTAACATTCGGAAGTAAATTTTTCACTTTAGCCAATTTGTTTCTTCATTTGAGAACTTAAAATTGTTGCAGTAGTCTTCACAAACATTTGATTCACAGCAACAGGTACTTCACACCAAAGCCTGTACCACTGCACCACTCGTTCGTGTTTAAGCTTCGGAGGTAAATGATTGATTTTAACCTTTTCTCCCCTTCTATTTTAAGCGAAAGAGATTTGCAAATGACTTCAGCGGGATTTGAACCAGACCAACTGAAACTTCATACCAAAGCCTGTTCTACGGAGCCGCTCGTTCATGTTTAACATTCGGAAGTAAATTTTTCACTTTAACCAATTTGCTTCTTCATTTGAGAACTTAAAATTGTTGCGGTAGTCTTCACAAAGATTTGATTCACAGCAACAGGTACTTCACACCAAAGCCTGTAGCACTGCCGCACTCGTTCGTGTTTGAGCTTCGGAGTAAATCATTGAGTTTACCCTTTTTTCCTCGTCTATTTTAAGCCAAAAAGAATTGCAAACGACTTCAGCGGGATTTGAACCAGACCAACTGGAACTTCATACCAAAGACTGTTCTACTGAGCAGCTCGTTAAGTTTAACATTCGGAAGTAAATTTTTCACTTTAGCCAATTTGTTTCTTCATTTGAGAACTTAAAATTGTTGCAGTAGTCTTCACAAACATTTGATTCACAGCAACAGGTACTTCACACCAAAGCCTGTACCACTGCACCACTCGTTCGCGTTTAAGCTTCGCAGGCAAATGATTGACTTTAACCTGTTTTTTCGTTCTATTTTAAGCCAAAGAGAATTGCAAATGACTTGGGCGGGATTTGAACCAGACCAACTGGAACTTCATACCAAAGCCTGTTCTACTGAGCCACTCGTTCATGTTTAAGATCCAGAAGTAAAATTTTTACTTCAACCAATATGTTTCTTCATTTGCGAACTTAAACTAGTTGCAGTAGTCTTCACAAACATTTGATTCAGACCAACAGGTAATTCACACCAAAGCCTGTACTACTGCACCACTCGTTCGTGTTTGAGCTTCGGAGTAAATCATTGAGTTTACTCTTTTTCCCTCGTCTATTTAAAGCCAAAAAGAATTGCTAACGACTTCAGCGGGATTTGAACCAAACCAAATGGAACTTCATACCAAAGCCTGTTCTAGTGAGCCGCTCTTTCATGTATATGATCCAGAAGTAAATTTTTCACTTCAACCAATATGTTTCTTCATTTGCTAACTTAAAATAGTTGCAGTAGTCTTCACAAAGATTTGATTCAGACCAACAGGTAATTCACACCAAAGCCTGTACCACTGCACCACTCGTTTGTGTTGAAGCTTCGGAGGTAAATGATTGACTTTAACCTTTTCTCCCCTTCTATTTTAAGCCAAAGAGAATTGCAAACGACTTCAGCGGGATTTGAACCAGACCAACTGAAACTTCATACCAAAGCCTGTTCTACTGAGCCGCTCGTTCATGTTTAACATTCGGAAGTAAATTTTTCACTTTAACCAATTTCTTTCTTCATTTGAGAACTTAAAATTGTTGCAGTAGTCTTCACAAACATTTGATTCACAGCAACAGGTACTTCACACCAAAGCCTGTACCACTGTACCACTCGTTCGCGTTTAAGCTTCGCAGGTAAATGATTGACTTTAACCTGTTTTTTCGTTCTATTTTAAGCCAAAGAGAATTGCAAATGACTTGGGCGGGATTTGAACCAGACCAACTGGAACTTTATACCAAAGCCTGTTCGACTGAGTCACTCGTTCATGTTTAAAATCCAGAAGTAAATTTTTCACTTAAACCAATATGTTTCTCCATTTGCGAACTTAAAATTGTTGGAGTAGTCTTCACAAACATTTGATTCAGACCAAAAGGTAATTCACACCAAAGCCTGTACCACTGCACCACTCGTTCGTGTTTAAGCGTCGGAGGTAAATGATTGACTTTAACCTTTTCTCCCCTTCTATTTTAAGCAAAAGAGAATTGCAAACGACTTCAGCGGGATTTGAACCATACCAACTCGAACTTCATACCAAAGCCTGTTCTACTGAGCCGCTCGTTCATGTTTAACATTCGGAAGTAAATTTTTCACTTTAACCAATTTCTTTCTTCATTTGAGAACTTAAAATAGTTGCAGTAGTCTTCACAAAGATTTGATTCACAGCAACAGGTACTTCACTCCAAAGCCTGTACCACTGCACCACTCGTTCGTGTTTGAGCTTCGGAGTAAATCATTGAGTTTACCCTTTTTCCCTCGTCTATTTTAAGCCAAAAAGAATTGCAAACGACTTCAGCGGGATTTGAACCAGACCAACTGGAACTTCATACCAAAGCCTGTTCTACTGAGCCGCTCGTTCAAGTTTAACATTCGGAAGTAAATTTTTCACTTTAGCCAATTTGTTTCTTCATTTGAGAACTTAAAATTGTTGCAGTAGTCTTCACAAACATTTGATTCACAGCAACAGGTACTTCACACCAAAGCCTGTACCACTGCACCACTGGTTCGCGTTTAAGCTTCGCAGGTAAATGATTGACTTTAACCTGTTTTTTCGTTCTATTTTAAGCCAAAGAGAATTGCAAATGACTTGGGCGGGATTTGAACCAGACCAACTGGAACTTCATACCAAAGCCTGTTCTACTGAGTCACTCGTTCATGTTTAAAATCCAGAAGTAAATTTTTCACTTAAACCAATATGTTTCTCCATTTGCGAACTTAAAATTGTTGGAGTAGTCTTCACAAAGATTTGATTCAGATCAAAAGGTAATTCACACCAAAGCCTGTACCACTGCACCACTCGTTCGTGTTTAAGCCTCGGAGGTAAATGATTGACTTTAACCTTTTCTTCCCTTCTATTTTAAGAAAAAGAGAATTGCAAACGACTTCAGCGGGATTTGAACCAGACCAACTCGAACTTCATACCAAAGCCTGTTCTACTGAGCCGCTCGTTCATGTTTAACATTCGGAAGTAAATTTTTCACTTTAACCAATTTCTTTCTTCATTTGAGAACTTAAAATTGTTGCAGTAGTCTTCACAAAGATTTGATTCACAGCAACAGGTACTTCACACCAAAGCCTGTACCACTGCACCACTCGTTCGTGTTTGAGCTTCGGAGTAAATCATTGAGTTTACCCTTTTTCCCTCGTCTATTTTAAGCCAAAAAGAATTGGAAACGACTTCAGCGGGATTTGAACCAGACCAACTGGAACTTCATACCAAAGCCTGTTCTACTGAGCCGCTCGTTCAAGTTTAACATTCGGAAGTAAATTTTTCACTTTAACCAATTTCTTTCTTCATTTGAGAACTTAAAATTGTTGCAGTAGACTTCACAAAGATTTGATTCACAGCAACAGGTACTTCACACCAAAGCCTGTACCACTGCACCACTCGTTCGTGTTTGAGCTTCGGAGTAAATCATTGAGTTTACCCTTTTTCCCTCGTCTATTTTAAGCCAAAAAGAATTGCAAACGACTTCAGCGGGATTTGAAGTAAACCAACCGGAATTTCATACCAAAGCCTGTTCTACTGAGCCGCTCGTTCATGTTTAAGATCCAGAAGTAAATTTTCACTTCAACCAATATGTTTCTTCATTTGCGAACTTGAAATAGTTGCAGTGGTCTTCACAAAGATTTGATTCAGACCAACAGGTAATTCACACCAAAGCCTGTACCACTGCACCACCCGTTCGTGTTTAAGCTTCGGAGATAAATGATTGACTTTAACCTTTTCTCCCCTTCTACTTTAAGCCAAAGAGAAATGCAAACCACTTCAACGGGATTTGAACCAGACCAACTGGAACTTCATACCCCAGTTCGTTCTACTGAAACACTCGTTCATGTTTAAGATCCGAAGTAAATTTTTCACGTTAACCAATTTGTTTCATCATTTGAGACCTTAAAATTGTTGCAGTAGTATTCACAAGGATTTGATTCAAACCAACAGGTAATTAACACCAAAGCCTCTACCACTGCACCACTCGTTCGCGTTTAAGCTTCGCAGGTAAATGATTGACTTTAACCTATTTTCTCGTTCTATTTTAAGCCAAAGAGAATTGCAAATGACTTGGGCGGGATTTGAACAAGACCAACTGGAACTTCATACCAAAGCCTGTTCTACTGAGTCACTCGTTCATGTTTAAAATCCAGAAGTAAATTTTTCACTTCAACCAATATGTTTCTCCATTTGCGTATTTAAAATTGTTGCAGTAGTCTTCACAAAGATTTGATTCAGACCAACAGGTAATTCACACCAAAGCCTGTACCACTGCACCACTCGTTCGTGTTTAAGCTTCGGAGGTAAATGATTGACTTTAACCTTTTCTCGTTTCTATTTTAAGCCAAAGAGATTTGCAAACGACTTAAGCGGGATTTGAAACAGACCAACTGGAACTTTATACCAAAGCCTGTTCTACTGAGCCGCTCGTTCATGTTTAACATGCGAAAGTAAATTTTTCACTTTAACCAATTTCTTTCTTCATTTGAGAACTTAAAATTGTTGCAGTAGTCTTCACAAAGATTTGATTCAGAGCAACAGGTACTTCACACCAAAGCCTGTACCACTGCACCACTCGTTCGTGTTTGAGCTTCGGAGTAAATCATTGAGTTCACCCTTTTTCGCTCGTCTATTTTAAGCCAAAAAGAATTGCTAACGACTTCAGCGGGATTTGAACCAAACCAACTGGAACTTCATACTAAAGCCTGTTCTAGTGAGCCGCTCGTTCATGTTTAAGATCCAGAAGTAAATTTTTCACTTCAACCAATATGTTTCTTCATTTGCGAACTTAAAATTGTTGGAGTAGTCTTCACAAAGATTTGATTCAAACCAACAGGTAATTCACATCAAAGCCTGCACCACTGCACCACTCGTTCGTGTTTAAGCTTCGGAGGTAAATGATTGACTTTAACCTTTTCTCCCCTTCTATTTTAAGCGAAAGAGATTTGCAAACGACTTAAGCGGGATTTGAACCAGACCAACTGAAACTTCATACCAAAGCCTGTTCTACGGAGCCGCTCGTTCATGTTTAACATTCGGAAGTAAATTTATCACTTTAACCAATTTCTTTCTTCATTTGAGAACTTAAAATTGTTGCAGTAGTCTTCACAAAGATTTGATTCACAGCAACAGGTACTTCACACCAAAGCCTGTACCACTGCACCACTCGTTCGTGTTTGAGCTTCGGAGTAAATCATTGAGTTTACCCTTTTTCCCTCGTCTATTTTAAGCCAAAAAGAATTGCAAACGACTTCAGCGGGATTTGAACCAGACCAACTGGAACTTCATACCAAAGCCTGTTCTACTGAGCAGCTCGTTAAGTTTAACATTCGGAAGTAAATTTTTCACTTTAGCCAATTTGTTTCTTCATTTGAGAACTTAAAATTGTTGCAGTAGTCTTCACAAACATTTGATTCACAGCAACAGGTACTTCACACCAAAGCCTGTACCACTGCACCACTCGTTCGCGTTTAAGCTTCGCAGGTAAATGAATGACTTTAACCTGTTTTTTCGTTCTATTTTAAGCCAAAGAGAATTGCAAATGACTTGGGCGGGATTTGAACCAGACCAACTGGAACTTCATACCAAAGCCTGTTCTACTGAGCCACTCGTTCATGTTTAAGATCCAGAAGTAAATTTTTTACTTCAACCAATATGTTTCTTCATTTGCGAACTTAAACTAGTTGCAGTAGTCTTCACAAACATTTGATTCAGACCAACAGGTAATTCACACCAAAGCCTGTACCACTGCACCACTCGTTCGTGTTTGAGCTTCGGAGTAAATCATTGAGTTTACTCTTTTTCCCTCGTCTATTTTAAGCCAAAAAGAATTGCTAACGACTTCAGCGGGATTTGAACCAAACCAAATGGAACTTCATACCAAAGCCTGTTCTACTGAGCCGCTCGTTCATGTTTAACATTCGGAAGTAAATTTTTCACTTTAACCAATTTCTTTCTTCATTTGAGAACTTAAAATTGTTGCAGTAGTCTTCACAAAGATTTGATTCACAGCAACACGTACTTCACACCAAAGCCTGTACCACTGCACCACTCGTTCGTGTTTGAGCTTCGGAGTAAATCATTGAGTTTACCCTTTTTCCCTCGTCTATTTTAAGCCAAAAAGAATTGGAAACGACTTCAGCGGGATTTGAACCAGACCAACTGGAACTTCATACCAAAGCCTGTTCTACTGAGCCGCTCGTTCAAGTTTAACATTCGGAAGTAAATTTTTCACTTTAACCAATTTCTTTCTTCATTTGAGAACTTAAAATTGTTGCAGTAGTCTTCACAAAGATTTGATTCACAGCAACAGGTACTTCACACAAAAGCCTGTACCACTGCACCACTCGTTCGTGTTTGAGCTTCGGAGTAAATCATTGAGTTTACCCTTTTTCCCTCGTCTATTTTAAGCCAAAAAGAATTGCAAACGACTTCAGCGGGATTTGAAGTAAACCAACCGGAATTTCATACCAAAGCCTGTTCTACTGAGCCGCTCGTTCATGTTTAAGATCCAGAAGTAAATTTTCACTTCAACCAATATGTTTCTTCATTTGCGAACTTGAAATAGTTGCAGTGGTCTTCACAAAGATTTGATTCAGACCAACAGGTAATTCACACCAAAGCCTGTACCACTGCACCACCCGTTCGTGTTTAAGCTTCGGAGATAAATGATTGACTTTAACCTTTTCTCCCCTTCTACTTTAAGCCAAAGAGAAATGCAAACCACTTCAACGGGATTTGAACCAGACCAACTGGAACTTCATACCCCAGTTCGTTCTACTGAAACACTCGTTCATGTTTAAGATCCGAAGTAAATTTTTCACGTTAACCAATTTGTTTCATCATTTGAGACCTTAAAATTGTTGCAGTAGTATTCACAAGGATTTGATTCAAACCAACAGGTAATTCACACCAAAGCCTCTACCACTGCACCACTCGTTCGCGTTTAAGCTTCGCAGGTAAATGATTGACTTTAACCTATTTTCTCGTTCTATTTTAAGCCAAAGAGAATTGCAAATGACTTGGGCGGGATTTGAACAAGACCAACTGGAACTTCATACCAAAGCCTGTTCTACTGAGTCACTCGTTCATGTTTAAAATCCAGAAGTAAATTTTTCACTTCAACCAATATGTTTCTCCATTTGCGTATTTAAAATTGTTGCAGTAGTCTTCACAAAGATTTGATTCAGACCAACAGGTAATTCACACCAAAGCCTGTACCACTGCACCACTCGTTCGTGTTTAAGCTTCGGAGGTAAATGATTGACTTTAACCTTTTCTCGTTTCTATTTTAAGCCAAAGAGATTTGCAAACGACTTAAGCGGGATTTGAAACAGACCAACTGGAACTTCATACCAAAGCCTGTTCTACTGAGCCGCTCGTTCATGTTTAACATGCGAAAGTAAATTTTTCACTTTAACCAATTTCTTTCTTCATTTGAGAACTTAAAATTGTTGCAGTAGTCTTCACAAAGATTTGATTCAGAGCAACAGGTACTTCACACCAAAGCCTGTACCACTGCACCACTCGTTCGTGTTTGAGCTTCGGAGTAAATCATTGAGTTCACCCTTTTTCGCTCGTCTATTTTAAGCCAAAAAGAATTGCTAACGACTTCAGCGGGATTTGAACCAAACCAACTGGAACTTCATACTAAAGCCTGTTCTAGTGAGCCGCTCGTTCATGTTTAAGATCCAGAAGTAAATTTTTCACTTCAACCAATATGTTTCTTCATTTGCGAACTTAAAATTGTTGCAGTAGTCTTCACAAACATTTGATTCACAGCAACAGGTACTTCACACCAAAGCCTGTACCACTGCACCACTCGTTCGCGTTTAAGCTTCGCAGGTAAATGAATGACTTTAACCTGTTTTTTCGTTCTATTTTAAGCCAAAGAGAATTGCAAATGACTTGGGCGGGATTTGAACCAGACCAACTGGAACTTCATACCAAAGCCTGTTCTACTGAGCCACTCGTTCATGTTTAAGATCCAGAAGTAAATTTTTTACTTCAACCAATATGTTTCTTCATTTGCGAACTTAAACTAGTTGCAGTAGTCTTCACAAACATTTGATTCAGACCAACAGGTAATTCACACCAAAGCCTGTACCACTGCACCACTCGTTCGTGTTTGAGCTTCGGAGTAAATCATTGAGTTTACTCTTTTTCCCTCGTCTATTTTAAGCCAAAAAGAATTGCTAACGACTTCAGCGGGATTTGAACCAAACCAAATGGAACTTCATACCAAAGCCTGTTCTACTGAGCCGCTCGTTCATGTTTAACATTCGGAAGTAAATTTTTCACTTTAACCAATTTCTTTCTTCATTTGAGAACTTAAAATTGTTGCAGTAGTCTTCACAAACATTTGATTCACAGCAACAGGTACTTCACACCAAAGCCTGTACCACTGTACCACTCGTTCGCGTTTAAGCTTCGCAGGTAAATGATTGACTTTAACCTGTTTTTTCGTTCTATTTTAAGCCAAAGAGAATTGCAAATGACTTGGGCGGGATTTGAACCAGACCAACTGGAACTTTATACCAAAGCCTGTTCTACTGAGTCACTCGTTCATGTTTAAAATCCAGAAGTAAATTTTTCACTTAAACCAATATGTTTCTCCATTTGCGAACTTAAAATTGTTGGAGTAGTCTTCAAAAAGATTTGATTCAGACCAAAAGGTAATTCACACCAAAGCCTGTACCACTGCACCACTCGTTCGTGTTTAAGCGTCGGAGGTAAATGATTGACTTTAACCTTTTCTCTCCTTCTATTTTAAGCAAAAGAGAATTGCAAACGACTTCAGCGGGATTTGAACCATACCAACTCGAACTTCATACCAAAGCCTGTTCTACTGAGCCGCTCGTTCATGTTTAACATTCGGAAGTAAATTTTTCACTTTAACCAATTTCTTTCTTCATTTGAGAACTTAAAATAGTTGCAGTAGTCTTCACAAAGATTTGATTCACAGCAACAGGTACTTCACACCAAAGCCTGTACCACTGCACCACTTGTTCGTGTTTGAGCTTCGGAGTAAATCATTGAGTTTACCCTTTTTCCCTCGTCTATTTTAAGCCAAAAAGAATTGCAAACGACTTCAGCGGGATTTGAACCAGACCAACTGGAACTTCATACCAAAGCCTGTTCTACTGAGCCGCTCGTTCAAGTTTAACATTCGGAAGTAAATTTTTCACTTTAGCCAATTTGTTTCTTCATTTGAGAACTTAAAATTGTTGCAGTAGTCTTCCCAAAGAATTGATTCACAGCAACAGGTACTTCACACCAAAGCTTGTACCGCTGCACCACTCGTTCGTGTTTGAGCTTCGGAGTAAATCATTGAGTTCACCCTTTTTCCCTCGTCTATTTTAAGCCAAAAAGAATTGCAAACGACTTCAGCGGGATCTAAAGCAAACCAACTGGAACTTCATACCAAAGCCTGTTCTACTGAGCCGCTCGTTCATGTTTAAGATCCAGAAGTAAATTTTCACTTCAACCAATATGTTTCTTCATTTGCGAACTTAAAATAGTTGCAGTGGTCTTCACAAAGATTTGATTCAGACCAACAGATAATTCACACCAAAGCCTGTACCACTGCACCACTCGTTCGTGTTTAAGCTTCCGAGGTAAATGATTGACTTTAATTTTTTCTCCCCTTGTATTTTAAGCCAAAGAGAATTGCAAACGACTTCAGCGGGATTTGAACCAGACCAACTGAAACTTCATACCAAAGCCTGTTCTACTGAGCCGCTCGTTCATGTTTAACATTCGGAAGTAAATTTTTCACTTTAACCAATTTGCTTCTTCATTTGAGAACTTAAAATTGTTGCGGTAGTCTTCACAAAGATTTGATTCACAGCAACAGGTACTTCACACCAAAGCCTGTAGCACTGCCGCACTCGTTCGTGTTTGAGCTTCGGAGTAAATCATTGAGTAAATCATCCCGCCCAAGTCAATTGCAAATGACTTGGGCGGGATTTGAACCAAACCAACTGGAACTTCATACCAAAGCCTGTTCTACTGAGCCACTCGTTCATGTTTAAGATCCAGAAGTAAATTTTTTACTTCAACCAATATGTTTCTTCATTTGCGAACTTAAAATAGTTGCAGTAGTCTTCACAAAGATTTGATTCAGACCAACAGATAGTTCACACCAAAGCCTGTACCACTGCACCACTCGTTCGTGTTTAAGCTTCGGAGGTAAATGATTGACTTTAATCTTTTCTCCTCTTCTACTTTAAGCCAAAGAGAATTGCAAACGACTTCAGCGGGATTTGAACAAGACCAACTGAAACTTCATACCAAAGCCTGTTCTACTGAGCCGCTCGTTCATGTTTAACTTTCGTAAGTAAATTTTTCACTTTAACCAATTTGTTTCTTTATTTGAGAACTTAAAATTGTTGCAGTAGTCTTCCCAAAGATTTGATTCACAGCAACAGGTACTTCACACCAAAGCCTGTACCACTGCACCACTCGTTCGTGTTTGAGCTTCGGAAAAAATCATTGAGTTTACCCTTTTTCCCTTGTCTATTTTAAGCCAAAAAGAATTGCTAACGACTTCAGCGGGATTTGAAACAAACCAACTGGAACTTCATACCAAAGCCTGTTCTACTCAGCCGCTCGTTCATGTTTAAGATCCAGAAGTAAATTTTCACTTCAACCAATATGTTTCTTCATTTGCGAACTTAAAATTGTTGCAGTAGTCTTCACAAAGATTTGATTCAGACCAACAGGTAATTCACACCAAAGCCTGTACCACTGCACCACTCGTTCCTTTTTAAGCTTCGGAAGTAAATGATTGACTTTAACCTTTTCTCCCCTTCTATTTTAAGCCAAAGAGAATTGCAAACGACTTCAGCGGGATTTGAACCAGACCAACTGGAACTTCATACCCCAGTCCGTTCTACTGAAACACTCGTTCATGTTTAAGATCCGAAGTAAATTTTTCACGTTAACCAATTTGCTTCATCATTTGAGACCTTAAAATTGTTGCAGTAGTATTCACAAGGATTTGATTAAAACCAACAGGTAATTCACACCAAAGCCTCTACCACTGCACCACTCGTTCGCGTTTAAGCTTCGCAGGTAAATGATTGACTTTAACCTATTTTCTCGTTCTATTTTAAGCCAAAGAGAATTGCAAATGACTTGGGCGGGATTTGAACAAGACCAACTGGAACTTCATACCAAAGCCTGTTCTACTGAGTCACTCGTTCATGTTTAAAATCCAGAAGTAAATTTTTCACTTCAACCAATATGTTTCTCCATTTGCGAACTTAAAATTTTTGGAGTAGTCTTCACAAAGATTTGATTCAGACCAACAGGTAATTCACACCAAAGCCTGTACCACTGCACCACTCGTTCGTGTTTAAGCTTCGGAGGTAAATGATTGATTTTAACCTTTTCTCCCCTTCTATTTTAAGCGAAAGAGATTTGCAAATGACTTCAGCGGGATTTGAACCAGACCAACTGAAACTTCATACCAAAGCCTGTTCTACGGAGCCGCTCGTTCATGTTTAACATTCGGAAGTAAATTTTTCACTTTAACCAATTTGCTTCTTCATTTGAGAACTTAAAATTGTTGCGGTAGTCTTCACAAAGATTTGATTCACAGCAACAGGTACTTCACACCAAAGCCTGTAGCACTGCCGCACTCGTTCGTGTTTGAGCTTCGGAGTAAATCATTGAGTTTACCCTTTTTTCCTCGTCTATTTTAAGCCAAAAAGAATTGCAAATGACTTCAGCGGGATTTGAACCAGACCAACTGGAACTTCATACCAAAGACTGTTCTACTGAGCAGCTCGTTAAGTTTAACATTCGGAAGTAAATTTTTCACTTTAGCCAATTTGTTTCTTCATTTGAGAACTTAAAATTGTTGCAGTAGTCTTCACAAACATTTGATTCACAGCAACAGGTACTTCACACCAAAGCCTGTACCACTGCACCACTCGTTCGTGTTTAAGCTTCGGAGGTAAATGATTGATTTTAACCTTTTCTCCCCTTCTATTTTAAGCGAAAGAGATTTGCAAATGACTTCAGCGGGATTTGAACCAGACCAACTGAAACTTCATACCAAAGCCTGTTCTACGGAGCCGCTCGTTCATGTTTAACATTCGGAAGTAAATTTTTCACTTTAACCAATTTGCTTCTTCATTTGAGAACTTAAAATTGTTGCGGTAGTCTTCACAAAGATTTGATTCACAGCAACAGGTACTTCACACCAAAGCCTGTAGCACTGCCGCACTCGTTCGTGTTTGAGCTTCGGAGTAAATCATTGAGTTTACCCTTTTTTCCTCGTCTATTTTAAGCCAAAAAGAATTGCAAACGACTTCAGCGGGATTTGAACCAGACCAACTGGAACTTCATACCAAAGACTGTTCTACTGAGCAGCTCGTTAAGTTTAACATTCGGAAGTAAATTTTTCACTTTAGCCAATTTGTTTCTTCATTTGAGAACTTAAAATTGTTGCAGTAGTCTTCACAAACATTTGATTCACAGCAACAGGTACTTCACACCAAAGCCTGTACCACTGCAACACTCGTTCGCGTTTAAGCTTCGCAGGTAAATGATTGACTTTAACCTGTTTTTTCGTTCTATTTTAAGCCAAAGAGAATTGCAAATGACTTTGGCGGGATTTGAACCAGACCAACTGGAACTTCATACCAAAGCCTGTTCTACTGAGCCACTCGTTCATGTTTAAGATCCAGAAGTAAAATTTTTACTTCAACCAATATGTTTCTTCATTTGCGAACTTAAACTAGTTGCAGTAGTCTTCACAAACATTTGATTCAGACCAACAGGTAATTCACACCAAAGCCTCTACCACTGCACCACTCGTTCGTGTTTGAGCTTCGGAGTAAATCATTGAGTTTACTCTTTTTCCCTCGTCTATTTAAAGCCAAAAAGAATTGCTAACGACTTCAGCGGGATTTGAACCAAACCAAATGGAACTTCATACCAAAGCCTGTTCTAGTGAGCCGCTCTTTCATGTATATGATCCAGAAGTAAATTTTTCACTTCAACCAATATGTTTCTTCATTTGCTAACTTAAAATAGTTGCAGTAGTCTTCACAAACATTTGATTCAGACCAACAGGTAATTCACACCAAAGCCTGTACCACTGCACCACTCGTTTGTGTTGAAGCTTCGGAGGTAAATGATTGACTTTAACCTTTTCTCCCCTTCTATTTTAAGCCAAAGAGAATTGCAAACGACTTCAGCGGGATTTGAACCAGACCAACTGAAACTTCATACCAAAGCCTGTTCTACTGAGCCGCTCGTTCATGTTTAACATTCGGAAGTAAATTTTTCACTTTAACCAATTTCTTTCTTCATTTGAGAACTTAAAATTGTTGCAGTAGTCTTCACAAACATTTGATTCACAGCAACAGGTACTTCACACCAAAGCCTGTACCACTGTACCACTCGTTCGCGTTTAAGCTTCGCAGGTAAATGATTGACTTTAACCTGTTTTTTCGTTCTATTTTAAGCCAAAGAGAATTGCAAATGACTTGGGCGGGATTTGAACCAGACCAACTGGAACTTTATACCAAAGCCTGTTCGACTGAGTCACTCGTTCATGTTTAAAATCCAGAAGTAAATTTTTCACTTAAACCAATATGTTTCTCCATTTGCGAACTTAAAATTGTTGGAGTAGTCTTCACAAAGATTTGATTCAGACCAAAAGGTAATTCACACCAAAGCCTTTACCACTGCACCACTCGTTCGTGTTTAAGCGTCGGAGGTAAATGATTGACTTTAACCTTTTCTCCCCTTCTATTTTAAGCAAAAGAGAATTGCAAACGACTTCAGCGGGATTTGAACCATACCAACTCGAACTTCATACCAAAGCCTGTTCTACTGAGCCGCTCGTTCATGTTTAACATTCGGAAGTAAATTTTTCACTTTAACCAATTTCTTTCTTCATTTGAGAACTTAAAATAGTTGCAGTAGTCTTCACAAAGATTTGATTCACAGCAACAGGTACTTCACTCCAAAGCCTGTACCACTGCACCACTCGTTCGTGTTTGAGCTTCGGAGTAAATCATTGAGTTTACCCTTTTTCCCTCGTCTATTTTAAGCCAAAAAGAATTGCAAACGACTTCAGCGGGATTTGAACCAGACCAACTGGAACTTCATACCAAAGCCTGTTCTACTGAGCCGCTCGTTCAAGTTTAACATTCGGAAGTAAATTTTTCACTTTAGCCAATTTGTTTCTTCATTTGAGAACTTAAAATTGTTGCAGTAGTCTTCACAAACATTTGATTCACAGCAACAGGTACTTCACACCAAAGCCTGTACCACTGCACCACTGGTTCGCGTTTAAGCTTCGCAGGTAAATGATTGACTTTAACCTGTTTTTTCGTTCTATTTTAAGCCAAAGAGAATTGCAAATGACTTGGGCGGGATTTGAACCAGACCAACTGGAACTTCATACCAAAGCCTGTTCTACTGAGTCACTCGTTCATGTTTAAAATCCAGAAGTAAATTTTTCACTTAAACCAATATGTTTCTCCATTTGCGAACTTAAAATTGTTGGAGTAGTCTTCACAAAGATTTGATTCAGATCAAAAGGTAATTCACACCAAAGCCTGTACCACTGCACCACTCGTTCGTGTTTAAGCCTCGGAGGTAAATGATTGACTTTAACCTTTTCTTCCCTTCTATTTTAAGAAAAAGAGAATTGCAAACGACTTCAGCGGGATTTGAACCAGACCAACTCGAACTTCATACCAAAGCCTGTTCTACTGAGCCGCTCGTTCATGTTTAACATTCGGAAGTAAATTTTTCACTTTAACCAATTTCTTTCTTCATTTGAGAACTTAAAATTGTTGCAGTAGTCTTCACAAAGATTTGATTCACAGCAACAGGTACTTCACACCAAAGCCTGTACCACTGCACCACTCGTTCGTGTTTGAGCTTCGGAGTAAATCATTGAGTTTACCCTTTTTCCCTCGTCTATTTTAAGCCAAAAAGAATTGGAAACGACTTCAGCGGGATTTGAACCAGACCAACTGGAACTTCATACCAAAGCCTGTTCTACTGAGCCGCTCGTTCATGTTTAACATTCGGAAGTAAATTTTTCACTTTAACCAATTTCTTTCTTCATTTGACAACTTAAAACTGTTGCAGTAGTCTTCACAAAGATTTGATTCACAGCAACAGGTACTTCACACCAAAGCCTGTACCACTGCACCACTCGTTCGTGTTTGAGCTTCGGAGTAAATCATTGAGTTTACCCTTTTTCCCTCGTCTATTTTAAGCCAAAAAGAATTGCAAACGACTTCAGCGGGATTTGAAGTAAACCAACCGGAATTTCATACCAAAGCCTGTTCCTACTGAGCCGCTCGTTCATGTTTAAGATCCAGAAGTAAATTTCACTTCAACCAATATGTTTCTTCATTTGCGAACTTGAAATAGTTGCAGTGGTCTTCACAAAGATTTGATTCAGACCAACAGGTAATTCACACCAAAGCCTGTACCACTGCACCACCCGTTCGTGTTTAAGCTTCGGAGATAAATGATTGACTTTAACCTTTTCTCCCCTTCTACTTTAAGCCAAAGAGAAATGCAAACCACTTCAACGGGATTTGAACCAGACCAACTGGAACTTCATACCCCAGTTCGTTCTACTGAAACACTCGTTCATGTTTAAGATCCGAAGTAAATTTTTCACGTTAACCAATTTGTTTCATCATTTGAGACCTTAAAATTGTTGCAGTAGTATTCACAAGGAATTGATTCAAACCAACAGGTAATTCACACCAAAGCCTCTACCACTGCACCACTCGTTCGCGTTTAAGCTTCGCAGGTAAATGATTGACTTTAACCTATTTTCTCGTTCTATTTTAAGCCAAAGAGAATTGCAAATGACTTGGGCGGGATTTGAACAAGACCAACTGGAACTTCATACCAAAGCCTGTTCTACTGAGTCACTCGTTCATGTTTAAAATCCAGAAGTAAATTTTTCACTTCAACCAATATGTTTCTCCATTTGCGTATTTAAAATTGTTGCAGTAGTCTTCACAAAGATTTGATTCAGACCAACAGGTAATTCACACCAAAGCCTGTACCACTGCACCACTCGTTCGTGTTTAAGCTTCGGAGGTAAATGATTGACTTTAACCTTTTCTCGTTTCTATTTTAAGCCAAAGAGATTTGCAAACGACTTAAGCGGGATTTGAAACAGACCAACTGGAACTTCATACCAAAGCCTGTTCTACTGAGCCGCTCGTTCATGTTTAACATGCGAAAGTAAATTTTTCACTTTAACCAATTTCTTTCTTCATTTGAGAACTTAAAATTGTTGCAGTAGTCTTCACAAAGATTTGATTCAGAGCAACAGGTACTTCACACCAAAGCCTGTACCACTGCACCACTCGTTCGTGTTTGAGCTTCGGAGTAAATCATTGAGTTCACCCTTTTTCGCTCGTCTATTTTAAGCCAAAAAGAATTGCTAACGACTTCAGCGGGATTTGAACCAAACCAACTGGAACTTCATACTAAAGCCTGTTCTAGTGAGCCGCTCGTTCATGTTTAAGATCCAGAAGTAAATTTTTCACTTCAACCAATATGTTTCTTCATTTGCGAACTTAAAATTGTTGGAGTAGTCTTCACAAAGATTTGATTCAGACCAACAGGTAATTCACACCAAAGCAAGCACCACTGCACCACTCGTTCGTGTTTAAGCTTCGGAGGTAAATGATTGACTTTAACCTTTTCTCCCCTTCTATTTTAAGCGAAAGAGATTTGCAAACGACTTAAGCGGGATTTGAACCAGACCAACTGAAACTTCATACCAAAGCCTGTTCTACGGAGCCGCTCGTTCATGTTTAACATTCGGAAGTAAATTTATCACTTTAACCAATTTCTTTCTTCATTTGAGAACTTAAAATTGTTGCAGTAGTCTTCACAAAGATTTGATTCACAGCAACAGGTACTTCACACCAAAGCCTGTACCACTGCACCACTCGTTCGTGTTTGAGCTTCGGAATAAATCATTGAGTTTACCCTTTTTCCCTCGTCTATTTTAAGCCAAAAAGAATTGCAAACGACTTCAGCGGGATTTGAACCAGACCAACTGGAACTTCATACCAAAGCCTGTTCTACTGAGCCGCTCGTTCAAGTTTAACATTCGGAAGTAAATTTTTCACTTTAACCAATTTCTTTCTTCATTTGCGAACTTAAAATTGTTGCAGTAGTCTTCACAAAGATTTGATTCACAGCAACAGGTACTTCACACCAAAGCCTGTACCACTGCACCACTCGTTCGTGTTTGAGCTTCGGAGTAAATCATTGAGTTTACCCTTTTTCCCTCGTCTATTTTAAGCCAAAAAGAATTGCAAACGACTTCAGCGGGATTTGAAGTAAACCAACTGGAACTTCATACCAAAGCCTGTTCTACTGAGCCGCTCGTTCATGTTTAAGATCCAGAAGTAAATTTTCACTTAAACCAATATGTTTCTTCATTTGCGAACTTGAAATAGTTGCAGTGGTCTTCACAAAGATTTGATTCAGACCAACAGGTAATTCACACCAAAGCCTGTACCACTGCACCACCCGTTCGTGTTTAAGCTTCGGAGATAAATGATTGACTTTAACCTTTTCTCCCCTTCTACTTTAAGCCAAAGAGAAATGCAAACCACTTCAACGGGATTTGAACCAGACCAACTGGAACTTCATACCCCAGTTCGTTCTACTGAAACACTCGTTCATGTTTAAGATCCGAAGTAAATTTTTCACGTTAACCAATTTGTTTCATCATTTGAGACCTTAAAATTGTTGCAGTAGTATTCACAAGGATTTGATTCAAACCAACAGGTAATTCACACCAAAGCCTCTACCACTGCACCACTCGTTCGCGTTTAAGCTTCGCAGGTAAATGATTGACTTTAACCTATTTTCTTGTTCTATTTTAAGCCAAAGAGAATTGCAAATGACTTGGGCGGGATTTGAACAAGACCAACTGGAACTTCATATCAAAGCCTGTTCTACTGAGTCACTCGTTCATGTTTAAAATCCAGAAGTAAATTTTTCCCTTCAACCAATATGTTTCTCCATTTGCGAACTTAAAATTGTTGAAAGAGTCTTCACAAAGATTTGATTCAGACCAACAGGTAATTCACACCAAAGCCTGTACCACTGCACCACTCGTTCGTGTTTAAGCTTCGGAGGTAAATGATTAACTTTAACCTTTTCTCGCTTCTATTTTAAGCCAAAGATATTTGCAAACGACTTAAGCGGGATTTGAACCAGACCAACTGGAACTTCATACCAAAGCCTGTTCTACTGAGCCGCTCGTTCATGTTTAACATTCGAAAGTAAATTTTTCACTTTAACCAATTTCTTTCTTCATTTGAGAACTTAAAATTGTTGCAGTAGTCTTCACAAAGATTTGATTCAGAGCAACAGGTACTTCACACCAAAGCCTGTACCACTGCACCACTCGTTCGTGTTTGAGCTTCGGAGTAAATCATTGAGTTCACCCTTTTTCGCTCGTCTATTTTAAGCCAAAAAGAATTGCTAACGACTTCAGCGGGATTTGAACCAAACCAACTGGAACTTCATACTAAAGCCTGTTCTAGTGAGCCGCTCGTTCATGTTTAAGATCCAGAAGTAAATTTTTCACTTCAACCAATATGTTTCTTCATTTGCGAACTTAAAATTGTTGGAGTAGTCTTCACAAAGATTTGATTCAGACCAACAGGTAATTCACACCAAAGCCTGTACCACTGCACCACTCGTTCGTGTTTAAGCTTCGGATGTAAATGATTGACTTTAACCTTTTCTCCCCTTCTATTTTAAGCGAAAGAGATTTGCAAACGACTTAAGCGGGATTTGAACCAGACCAACTGAAACTTCATACCAAAGCCTGTTCTACGGAGCCGCTCGTTCATGTTTAACATTCGGAAGTAAATTTATCACTTTAACCAATTTCTTTCTTCATTTGAGAACTTAAAATAGTTGCAGTAGTCTTCACAAAGATTTGATTCACAGCAACAGGTACTTCACACCAAAGCCTGTACCACTGCACCACTCGTTCGTGTTTGAGCTTCGGAGTAAATCATTGAGTTTACCCTTTTTCCCTCGTCTATTTTAAGCCAAAAAGAATTGCAAACGACTTCAGCGGGATTTGAACCAGACCAACTCGAACTTCATACCAAAGCCTGTTCTACTGAGTCACTCGTTCATGTTTAAAATCCAGAAGTAAATTTTTCACTTAAACCAATATGTTTCTCCATTTGCGAACTTAAAATTGTTGGAGTAGTCTTCACAAAGATTTGATTCAGATCAAAAGGTAATTCACACCAAAGCCTGTACCACTGCACCACTCGTTCGTGTTTAAGCCTCGGAGGTAAATGATTGACTTTAACCTTTTCTTCCCTTCTATTTTAAGAAAAAGAGAATTGCAAACGACTTCAGCGGGATTTGAACCAGACCAACTCGAACTTCATACCAAAGCCTGTTCTACTGAGCCGCTCGTTCATGTTTAACATTCGGAAGTAAATTTTTCACTTTAACCAATTTCTTTCTTCATTTGAGAACTTAAAATTGTTGCAGTAGTCTTCACAAAGATTTGATTCACAGCAACAGGTACTTCACACCAAAGCCTGTACCACTGCACCACTCGTTCGTGTTTGAGCTTCGGAGTAAATCATTGAGTTTACCCTTTTTCCCTCGTCTATTTTAAGCCAAAAAGAATTGCAAACGACTTCAGCGGGATTTGAACCAGACCAACTGGAACTTCATACCAAAGCCTGTTCTACTGAGCCGCTCGTTCAAGTTTAACATTCGGAAGTAAATTTTTCACTTTAACCAATTTCTTTCTTCATTTGAGAACTTAAAATTGTTGCAGTAGTCTTCACAAAGATTTGATTCACAGCAACAGGTACTTCACACCAAAGCCTGTACCACTGCACCACTCGTTCGTGTTTGAGCTTCGGAGTAAATCATTGAGTTTACCCTTTTTCCCTCGTCTATTTTAAGCCAAAAAGAATTGCAAACGACTTCAGCGGGATTTGAAGTAAACCAACTGGAACTTCATACCAAAGCCTGTTCTACTGAGCCGCTCGTTCATGTTTAAGATCCAGAAGTAAATTTTCACTTAAACCAATATGTTTCTTCATTTGCGAACTTGAAATAGTTGCAGTGGTCTTCAAAAAGATTTGATTCAGACCAACAGGTAATTCACACCAAAGCCTGTACCACTGCACCACCCGTTCGTGTTTAAGCTTCGGAGATAAATGATTGACTTTAACCTTTTCTCCCCTTCTACTTTAAGCCAAAGAGAAATGCAAACCACTTCAACGGGATTTGAACCAGACCAACTGGAACTTCATACCCCAGTTCGTTCTACTGAAACACTCGTTCATGTTTAAGATCCGAAGTAAATTTTTCACGTTAACCAATTTGTTTCATCATTTGAGACCTTAAAATTGTTGCAGTAGTATTCACAAGGATTTGATTCAAACCAACAGGTAATTCACACCAAAGCCTCTACCACTGCACCACTCGTTCGCGTTTAAGCTTCGCAGGTAAATGATTGACTTTAACCTATTTTCTCGTTCTATTTTAAGCCAAAGAGAATTGCACATGACTTGGGCGGGATTTGAACAAGACCAACTGGAACTTCATACCAAAGCCTGTTCTACTGAGTCACTCGTTCATGTTTAAAATCCAGAAGTAAATTTTTCACTTCAACCAATATGTTTCTCCATTTGCGAATTTAAAATTGTTGCAGTAGTCTTCACAAAGATTTGATTCAGACCAACAGGTAATTCACACCAAAGCCTGTACCACTGCACCACTCGTTCGTGTTTAAGCTTCGGAGGTAAATGATTGACTTTAACCTTTTCTCGTTTCTATTTTAAGCCAAAGAGATTTGCAAACGACTTAAGCGGGATTTGAAACAGACCAACTGGAACTTCATACCAAAGCCTGTTCTACTGAGCCGCTCGTTCATGTTTAACATGCGAAAGTAAATTTTTCACTTTAACCAATTTCTTTCTTCATTTGAGAACTTAAAATTGTTGCAGTAGTCTTCACAAAGATTTGATTCACAGCAACAGGTACTTCACACCAAAGCCTGTACCACTGCACCACTCGTTCGTGTTTGAGCTTCGGAGTAAATCATTGAGTTCACCCTTTTTCGCTCGTCTATTTTAAGCCAAAAAGAATTGCTAACGACTTCAGCGGGATTTGAACCAAACCAACTGGAACTTCATACTAAAGCCTGTTCTAGTGAGCCGCTCGTTCATGTTTAAGATCCAGAAGTAAATTTTTCACTTCAACCAATATGTTTCTTCATTTGCGAACTTAAAATTGTTGGAGTAGTCTTCACAAAGATTTGATTCAGACCAACAGGTAATTCACACCAAAGCCTGTACCACTGCACCACCCGTTCGTGTTTAAGCTTCGGAGATAAATGATTGACTTTAACCTTTTCTCCCCTTCTACTTTAAGCCAAAGAGAAATGCAAACCACTTCAACGGGATTTGAACCAGACCAACTGGAACTTCATACCCCAGTTCGTTCTACTGAAACACTCGTTCATGTTTAAGATCCGAAGTAAATTTTTCACGTTAACCAATTTGTTTCATCATTTGAGACCTTAAAATTGTTGCAGTAGTATTCACAAGGATTTGATTCAAACCAACAGGTAATTCACACCAAAGCCTCTACCACTGCACCACTCGTTCGCGTTTAAGCTTCGCAGGTAAATGATTGACTTTAACCTATTTTCTCGTTCTATTTTAAGCCAAAGAGAATTGCAAATGACTTGGGCGGGATTTGAACAAGACCAACTGGAACTTCATACCAAAGCCTGTTCTACTGAGTCACTCGTTCATGTTTAAAATCCAGAAGTAAATTTTTCACTTCAACCAATATGTTTCTCCATTTGCGAACTTAAAATTGTTGCAGTAGTCTTCACAAAGATTTGATTCAGACCAACAGGTAATTCACACCAAAGCCTGTACCACTGCACCACTCGTTCGTGTTTAAGCTTCGGAGGTAAATGATTGACTTTAACCTTTTCTCGCTTCTATTTTAAGCCAAAGAGATTTGCAAACGACTTAAGCGGGATTTGAACCAGACCAACTGGAACTTCATACCAAAGCCTGTTCTACTGAGCCGCTCATTCATGTTTAACATTCGAAAGTAAATTTTTCACTTTAACCAATTTCTTTCTTCATTTGAGAACTTAAAATTGTTGCAGTAGTCTTCACAAAGATTTGATTCACAGCAACAGGTACTTCACACCAAAGCCTGTACCACTGCACCACTCGTTCGTGTTTGAGCTTCGGAGTAAATCATTGAGTTTACCCTTTTTCCCTCGTCTATTTTAAGCCAAAAAGAATTGCAAACGACTTCAGCGGGATTTGAAGTAAACCAACCGGAACTTCATACCAAAGCCTGTTCTACTGAGCCGCTCGTTCATGTTTAAGATCAAGAAGTAAATTTTCACTTCAACCAATATGTTTCTTCATTTGCGAACTTGAAATAGTTGCAGTGGTCTTCACAAAGATTTGATTCAGACCAACAGGTAATTCACACCAAAGCCTGTACCACTGCACCACCCGTTCGTGTTTAAGCTTCGGAGATAAATGATTGACTTTAACCTTTTCTCCCCTTCTACTTTAAGCCAAAGAGAAATGCAAACCACTTCAACGGGATTTGAACCAGACCAACTGGAACTTCATACCCCAGTTCGTTCTACTGAAACACTCGTTCATGTTTAAGATCCGAAGTAAATTTTTCACGTTAACCAATTTGTTTCATCATTTGAGACCTTAAAATTGTTGCAGTAGTATTCACAAGGATTTGATTCAAACCAACAGGTAATTCACACCAAAGCCTCTACCACTGCACCACTCGTTCGCGTTTAAGCTTCGCAGGTAAATGATTGACTTTAACCTATTTTCTCGTTCTATTTTAAGCCAAAGAGAATTGCAAATGACTTGGGCGGGATTTGAACAAGACCAACTGGAACTTCATACCAAAGCCTGTTCTACTGAGTCACTCGTTCATGTTTAAAATCCAGAAGTAAATTTTTCACTTCAACCAATATGTTTCTCCATTTGCGAATTTAAAATTGTTGCAGTAGTCTTCACAAAGATTTGATTCAGACCAACAGGTAATTCACACCAAAGCCTGTACCACTGCACCACTCGTTCGTGTTTAAGCTTCGGAGGTAAATGATTGACTTTAACCTTTTCTCGTTTCTATTTTAAGCCAAAGAGATTTGCAAACGACTTAAGCGGGATTTGAAACAGACCAACTGGAACTTCATACCAAAGCCTGTTCTACTGAGCCGCTCGTTCATGTTTAACATGCGAAAGTAAATTTTTCACTTTAACCAATTTCTTTCTTCATTTGAGAACTTAAAATTGTTGCAGTAGTCTTCACAAAGATTTGATTCACAGCAACAGGTACTTCACACCAAAGCCTGTACCACTGCACCACTCTTTCGTGTTTGAGCTTCGGAGTAAATCATTGAGTTCACCCTTTTTCGCTCGTCTATTTTAAGCCAAAAAGAATTGCTAACGACTTCAGCGGGATTTGAACCAAACCAACTGGAACTTCATACTAAAGCCTGTTCTAGTGAGCCGCTCGTTCATGTTTAAGATCCAGAAGTAAATTTTTCACTTCAACCAATATGTTTCTTCATTTGCGAACTTAAAATTGTTGGAGTAGTCTTCACAAAGATTTGATTCAGACCAACAGGTAATTCACACCAAAGCCTGTACCACTGCACCACCCGTTCGTGTTTAAGCTTCGGAGATAAATGATTGACTTTAACCTTTTCTCCCCTTCTACTTTAAGCCAAAGAGAGATGCGAACCACTTCAACGGGATTTGAACCAGACCAACTGGAACTTCATACCCCAGTTCGTTCTACTGAAACACTCGTTCATGTTTAAGATCCGAAGTAAATTTTTCACGTTAACCAATTTGTTTCATCATTTGAGACCTTAAAATTGTTGCAGTAGTATTCACAAGGATTTGATTCAAACCAACAGGTAATTCACACCAAAGCCTCTACCACTGCACCACTCGTTCGCGTTTAAGCTTCGCAGGTAAATGATTGACTTTAACCTATTTTCTCGTTCTATTTTAAGCCAAAGAGAATTGCAAATGACTTGGGCGGGATTTGAACAAGACCAACTGGATCTTCATACCAAAGCCTGTTCTACTGAGTCACTCGTTCATGTTTAAAATCCAGAAGTAAATTTTTCACTTCAACCAATATGTTTCTCCATTTGCGAACTTAAAATTGTTGCAGTAGTCTTCACAAAGATTTGATTCAGACCAACAGGTAATTCACACCAAAGCCTGTACCACTGCACCACTCGTTCGTGTTTAAGCTTCGGAGGTAAATGATTGACTTTAACCTTTTCTCGCTTCTATTTTAAGCCAAAGAGATTTGCAAACGACTTAAGCGGGATTTGAACCAGACCAACTGGAACTTCATACCAAAGCCTGTTCTACTGAGCCGCTCATTCATGTTTAACATTCGAAAGTAAATTTTTAACTTTAACCAATTTCTTTCTTCATTTGAGAACTTAAAATTGTTGCAGTAGTCTTCACAAAGATTTGATTCAGAGCAACAGGTACTTCACACCACAGCCTGTACCACTGCACCACTCGTTCGTGTTTAAGCTTCGGAGGTAAATGATTGACTTTAACCTTTTCTCCCTTTCTATTTTAAGCGAAAGAGATTTGCAAACGACTTAAGCGGGATTTGAACCAGACCAACTGAAACTTCATACCAAAGCCTGTTCTACGGAGCCGCTCGTTCATGTTTAACATTCGGAAGTAAATTTATCACTTTAACCAATTTCTTTCTTCATTTGAGAACTTAAAATTGTTGCAGTAGTCTTCACAAAGATTTGATTCACAGCAACAGGTACTTCACACCAAAGCCTGTACCACTGCACCACTCGTTCGTGTTTGAGCTTCGGAGTAAATCATTGAGTTTACCCTTTTTCCCTCGTCTATTTTAAGCCAAAAAGAATTGCAAACGACTTCAGCGGGATTTGAACCAGACCAACTGGAACTTCATACCAAAGCCTGTTCTACTGAGCAGCTCGTTAAGTTTAACATTCGGAAGTAAATTTTTCACTTTAGCCAATTTGTTTCTTCATTTGAGAACTTAAAATTGTTGCAGTAGTCTTCACAAACATTTGATTCACAGCAACAGGTACTTCACACCAAAGCCTGTACCACTGCACCACTCGTTCGCGTTTAAGCTTCGCAGGTAAATGAATGACTTTAACCTGTTTTTTCGTTCTATTTTAAGCCAAAGAGAATTGCAAATGACTTGGGCGGGATTTGAACCAGACCAACTGGAACTTCATACCAAAGCCTGTTCTACTGAGCCACTCGTTCATGTTTAAGATCCAGAAGTAAATTTTTTACTTCAACCAATATGTTTCTTCATTTGCGAACTTAAACTAGTTGCAGTAGTCTTCACAAACATTTGATTCAGACCAACAGGTAATTCACACCAAAGCCTGTACCACTGCACCACTCGTTCGTGTTTGAGCTTCGGAGTAAATCATTGAGTTTACTCTTTTTCCCTCGTCTATTTTAAGCCAAAAAGAATTGCTAACGACTTCAGCGGGATTTGAACCAAACCAAATGGAACTTCATACCAAAGCCTGTTCTACTGATCCGCTCGTTCATGTTTAACATTCGGAAGTAAATTTTTCACTTTAACCAATTTCTTTCTTCATTTGAGAACTTAAAATTGTTGCAGTAGTCTTCACAAACATTTGATTCACAGCAACAGGTACTTCACACCAAAGCCTGTACCACTGTACCACTCGTTCGCGTTTAAGCTTCGCAGGTAAATGATTGACTTTAACCTGTTTTTTCGTTCTATTTTAAGCCAAAGAGAATTGCAAATGACTTGGCGGGATTTGAACCAGACCAACTGGAACTTTATACCAAAGCCTGTTCTACTGAGTCACTCGTTCATGTTTAAAATCCAGAAGTAAATTTTTCACTTAAACCAATATGTTTCTCCATTTGCGAACTTAAAATTGTTGGAGTAGTCTTCACAAAGATTTGATTCAGACCAAAAGGTAATTCACACCAAAGCCTGTACCACTGCACCACTCGTTCGTGTTTAAGCGTCGGAGGTAAATGATTGACTTTAACCTTTTCTCCCCTTCTATTTTAAGCAAAAGAGAATTGCAAACGACTTCAGCGGGATTTGAACCATACCAACTCGAACTTCATACCAAAGCCTGTTCTACTGAGCCGCTCGTTCATGTTTAACATTCGGAAGTAAATTTTTCACTTTAACCAATTTCTTTCTTCATTTGAGAACTTAAAATAGTTGCAGTAGTCTTCACAAAGATTTGATTCACAGCAACAGGTACTTCACACCAAAGCCTGTACCACTGCACCACTCGTTCGTGTTTGAGCTTCGGAGTAAATCATTGAGTTTACCCTTTTTCCCTCGTCTATTTTAAGCCAAAAAGAATTGCAAACGACTTCAGCGGGATTTGAACCAGACCAACTGGAACTTCATACCAAAGCCTGTTCTACTGAGCCGCTCGTTCAAGTTTAACATTCGGAAGTAAATTTTTCACTTTAGCCAATTTGTTTCTTCATTTGAGAACTTAAAATTGTTGCAGTAGTCTTCACAAACATTTGATTCACAGCAACAGGTACTTCACACCAAAGCCTGTACCACTGCACCACTCGTTCGCGTTTAAGCTTCGCAGGTAAATGATTGACTTTAACCTGTTTTTTCGTTCTATTTTAAGCCAAAGAGAATTGCAAATGACTTGGGCGGGATTTGAACCAGACCAACTGGAACTTCATACCAAAGCCTGTTCTACTGAGTCACTCGTTCATGTTTAAAATCCAGAAGTAAATTTTTCACTTAAACCAATATGTTTCTCCATTTGCGAACTTAAAATTGTTGGAGTAGTCTTCACAAAGATTTGATTCAGATCAAAAGGTAATTCACACCAAAGCCTGTACCACTGCACCACTCGTTCGTGTTTAAGCCTCGGAGGTAAATGATTGACTTTAACCTTTTCTTCCCTTCTATTTTAAGAAAAAGAGAATTGCAAACGACTTCAGCGGGATTTGAACCAGACCAACTCGAACTTCATACCAAAGCCTGTTCTACTGAGCCGCTCGTTCATGTTTAACATTCGGAAGTAAATTTTTCACTTTAACCAATTTCTTTCTTCATTTGAGAACTTAAAATTGTTGCAGTAGTCTTCACAAAGATTTGATTCACAGCAACAGGTACTTCACACCAAAGCCTGTACCACTGCACCACTCGTTCGTGTTTGAGCTTCGGAGTAAATCATTGAGTTTACCCTTTTTCCCTCGTCTATTTTAAGCCAAAAAGAATTGCAAACGACTTCAGCGGGATTTGAAACAGACCAACTGGAACTTCATACCAAAGCCTGTTCTACTGAGCCGCTCGTTGAAGTTTAACATTCGGAAGTAAATTTTTCACTTTAACCAATTTCTTTCTTCATTTGAGAACTTAAAATTGTTGCAGTAGTCTTCACAAAGATTTGATTCACAGCAACAGGTACTTCACACCAAAGCCTGTACCACTGCACCACTCGTTCGTGTTTGAGCTTCGGAGTAAATCATTGAGTTTACCCTTTTTCCCTCGTCTATTTTAAGCCAAAAAGAATTGCAAACGACTTCAGCGGGATTTGAAGTAAACCAACCGGAACTTCATACCAAAGCCTGTTCTACTGAGCCGCTCGTTCATGTTTAAGATCAAGAAGTAAATTTTCACTTCAACCAATATGTTTCTTCATTTGCGAACTTGAAATAGTTGCAGTGGTCTTCACAAAGATTTGATTCAGACCAACAGGTAATTCACACCAAAGCCTGTACCACTGCACCACCCGTTCGTGTTTAAGCTTCGGAGATAAATGATTGACTTTAACCTTTTCTCCCCTTCTACTTTAAGCCAAAGAGAAATGCAAACCACTTCAACGGGATTTGAACCAGACCAACTGGAACTTCATACCCCAGTTCGTTCTACTGAAACACTCGTTCATGTTTAAGATCCGAAGTAAATTTTTCACGTTAACCAATTTGTTTCATCATTTGAGACCTTAAAATTGTTGCAGTAGTATTCACAAGGATTTGATTCAAACCAACAGGTAATTCACACCAAAGCCTCTACCACTGCACCACTCGTTCGCGTTTAAGCTTCGCAGGTAAATGATTGACTTTAACCTATTTTCTCGTTCTATTTTAAGCCAAAGAGAATTGCAAATGACTTGGGCGGGATTTGAACAAGACCAACTGGAACTTCATACCAAAGCCTGTTCTACTGAGTCACTCGTTCATGTTTAAAATCCAGAAGTAAATTTTTCACTTCAACCAATATGTTTCTCCATTTGCGAATTTAAAATTGTTGCAGTAGTCTTCACAAAGATTTGATTCAGACCAACAGGTAATTCACACCAAAGCCTGTACCACTGCACCACTCGTTCGTGTTTAAGCTTCGGAGGTAAATGATTGACTTTAACCTTTTCTCGTTTCTATTTTAAGCCAAAGAGATTTGCAAACGACTTAAGCGGGATTTGAAACAGACCAACTGGAACTTCATACCAAAGCCTGTTCTACTGAGCCGCTCGTTCATGTTTAACATGCGAAAGTAAATTTTTCACTTTAACCAATTTCTTTCTTCATTTGAGAACTTAAAATTGTTGCAGTAGTCTTCACAAAGATTTGATTCACAGCAACAGGTACTTCACACCAAAGCCTGTACCACTGCACCACTCGTTCGTGTTTGAGCTTCGGAGTAAATCATTGAGTTCACCCTTTTTCGCTCGTCTATTTTAAGCCAAAAAGAATTGCTAACGACTTCAGCGGGATTTGAACCAAACCAACTGGAACTTCATACTAAAGCCTGTTCTAGTGAGCCGCTCGTTCATGTTTAAGATCCAGAAGTAAATTTTTCACTTCAACCAATATGTTTCTTCAATTGCGAACTTAAAATTGTTGGAGTAGTCTTCACAAAGATTTGATTCAGACCAACAGGTAATTCACACCAAAGCCTGTACCACTGCACCACCCGTTCGTGTTTAAGCTTCGGAGATAAATGATTGACTTTAACCTTTTCTCCCCTTCTACTTTAAGCCAAAGAGAAATGCAAACCACTTCAACGGGATTTGAACCAGACCAACTGGAACTTCATACCCCAGTTCGTTCTACTGAAACACTCGTTCATGTTTAAGATCCGAAGTAAATTTTTCACGTTAACCAATTTGTTTCATCATTTGAGACCTTAAAATTGTTGCAGTAGTATTCACAAGGATTTGATTCAAACCAACAGGTAATTCACACCAAAGCCTCTACCACTGCACCACTCGTTCGCGTTTAAGCTTCGCAGGTAAATGATTGACTTTAACCTATTTTCTCGTTCTATTTTAAGCCAAAGAGAATTGCAAATGACTTGGGCGGGATTTGAACAAGACCAACTGGAACTTCATACCAAAGCCTGTTCTACTGAGTCACTCGTTCATGTTTAAAATCCAGAAGTAAATTTTTCACTTCAACCAATATGTTTCTCCATTTGCGAACTTAAAATTGTTGCAGTAGTCTTCACAAAGATTTGATTCAGACCAACAGGTAATTCACACCAAAGCCTGTACCACTGCACCACTCGTTCGTGTTTAAGCTTCGGAGGTAAATGATTGACTTTAACCTTTTCTCGCTTCTATTTTAAGCCAAAGAGATTTGCAAACGACTTAAGCGGGATTTGAACCAGACCAACTGGAACTTCATACCAAAGCCTGTTCTACTGAGCCGCTCATTCATGTTTAACATTCGAAAGTAAATTTTTCACTTTAACCAATTTCTTTCTTCATTTGAGAACTTAAAATTGTTGCAGTAGTCTTCACAAAGATTTGATTCAGAGCAACAGGTACTTCACACCAAAGCCTGTACCACTGCACCACTCGTTCGTGTTTAAGCTTCGGAGGTAAATGATTGACTTTAACCTTTTCTCCCCTTCTATTTTAAGCGAAAGAGATTTGCAAACGACTTAAGCGGGATTTGAACCAGACCAACTGAAACTTCATACCAAAGCCTGTTCTACGGAGCCGCTCGTTCATGTTTAACATTCGGAAGTAAATTTATCACTTTAACCAATTTCTTTCTTCATTTGAGAACTTAAAATTGTTGCAGTAGTCTTCACAAAGATTTGATTCACAGCAACAGGTACTTCACACCAAAGCCTGTACCACTGCACCACTCGTTCGTGTTTGAGCTTCGGAGTAAATCATTGAGTTTACCCTTTTTCCCTCGTCTATTTTAAGCCAAAAAGAATTGCAAACGACTTCAGCGGGATTTGAACCAGACCAACTGGAACTTCATACCAAAGCCTGTTCTACTGAGCAGCTCGTTAAGTTTAACATTCGGAAGTAAATTTTTCACTTTAGCCAATTTGTTTCTTCATTTGAGAACTTAAAATTGTTGCAGTAGTCTTCACAAACATTTGATTCACAGCAACAGGTACTTCACACCAAAGCCTGTACCACTGCACCACTCGTTCGCGTTTAAGCTTCGCAGGTAAATGAATGACTTTAACCTGTTTTTTCGTTCTATTTTAAGCCAAAGAGAATTGCAAATGACTTGGGCGGGATTTGAACCAGACCAACTGGAACTTCATACCAAAGCCTGTTCTACTGAGCCACTCGTTCATGTTTAAGATCCAGAAGTAAATTTTTTACTTCAACCAATATGTTTCTTCATTTGCGAACTTAAACTAGTTGCAGTAGTCTTCACAAACATTTGATTCACAGCAACAGGTACTTCACACCAAAGCCTGTACCACTGTACCACTCGTTCGCGTTTAAGCTTCGCAGGTAAATGATTGACTTTAACCTGTTTTTTCGTTCTATTTTAAGCCAAAGAGATTTGCAAATGACTTGGGCGGGATTTGAACCAGACCAACTGGAACTTTATACCAAAGCCTGTTCTACTGAGTCACTCGTTCATGTTTAAAATCCAGAAGTAAATTTTTCACTTAAACCAATATGTTTCTCCATTTGCGAACTTAAAATTGTTGGAGTAGTCTTCACAAAGATTTGATTCAGACCAAAAGGTAATTCACACCAAAGCCTGTACCACTGCACCACTCGTTCGTGTTTAAGCGTCGGAGGTAAATGATTGACTTTAACCTTTTCTCCCCTTCTATTTTAAGCAAAAGAGAATTGCAAACGACTTCAGCGGGATTTGAACCATACCAACTCGAACTTCATACCAAAGCCTGTTCTACTGAGCCGCTCGTTCATGTTTAACATTCGGAAGTAAATTTTTCACTTTAACCAATTTCTTTCTTCATTTGAGAACTTAAAATAGTTGCAGTAGTCTTCACAAAGATTTGATTCACAGCAACAGGTACTTCACACCAAAGCCTGTACCACTGCACCACTCGTTCGTGTTTGAGCTTCGGAGTAAATCATTGAGTTTACCCTTTTTCCCTCGTCTATTTTAAGCCAAAAAGAATTGCAAACGACTTCAGCGGGATTTGAACCAGACCAACTGGAACTTCATACCAAAGCCTGTTCTACTGAGCCGCTCGTTCAAGTTTAACATTCGGAAGTAAATTTTTCACTTTAGCCAATTTGTTTCTTCATTTGAGAACTTAAAATTGTTGCAGTAGTCTTCACAAACATTTGATTCACAGCAACAGGTACTTCACACCAAAGCCTGTACCACTGCACCACTCGTTCGCGTTTAAGCTTCGCAGGTAAATGATTGACTTTAACCTATTTTCTTGTTCTATTTTAAGCCAAAGAGAATTGCAAATGACTTGGGCGGGATTTTAACAAGACCAACTGGAACTTCATACCAAAGCCTGTTCTACTGAGTCACTCGTTCATGTTTAAAATCCAGAAGTAAATTTTTCACTTCAACCAATATGTTTCTCCAATTGCGAACTTAAAATTGTTGAAGGAGTCTTCACAAAGATTTGATTCAGACCAACAGGTAATTCACACCAAAGCCTGTACCACTGCACCACTCGTTCGTGTTTAAGCTTCGGAGGTAAATGATTGACTTTAACCTTTTCTCCCCTTCTACTTTAAGCCAAAGAGAAATGCAAACCACTTCAACGGGATTTGAACCAGACCAACTGGAACTTCATACCCCAGTTCGTTCTACTGAAACACTCGTTCATGTTTAAGATCCGAAGTAAATTTTTCACGTTAACCAATTTGTTTCATCATTTGAGACCTTAAAATTGTTGCAGTAGTATTCACAAGGATTTGATTCAAACCAACAGGTAATTCACACCAAAGCCTCTACCACTGCACCACTCGTTCGCGTTTAAGCTTCGCAGGTAAATGATTGACTTTAACCTATTTTCTCGTTCTATTTTAAGCTAAAGAGAATTGCAAATGACTTGGGCGGGATTTGAACAAGACCAACTGGAACTTCATACCAAAGCCTGTTCTACTGAGTCACTCGTTCATGTTTAAAATCCAGAAGTAAATTTTTCACTTCAACCAATATGTTTCTCCATTTGCGAACTTAAAATTGTTGCAGTAGTCTTCACAAAGATTTGATTCAGACCAACAGGTAATTCACACCAAAGCCTGTACCACTGCACCACTCGTTCGTGTTTAAGCTTCGGAGGTAAATGATTGACTTTAACCTTTTCTCGCTTCTATTTTAAGCCAAAGAGATTTGCAAACGACTTAAGCGGGATTTGAACCAGACCAACTGGAACTTCATACCAAAGCCTGTTCTACTGAGCCGCTCATTCATGTTTAACATTCGAAAGTAAATTTTTCACTTTAACCAATTTCTTTCTTCATTTGAGAACTTAAAATTGTTGCAGTAGTCTTCACAAAGATTTGATTCAGAGCAACAGGTACTTCACACCAAAGCCTGTACCACTGCACCACTCGTTCGTGTTTGAGCTTCGGAGTAAATCATTGAGTTCACCCTTTTTCGCTCGTCTATTTTAAGCCAAAAAGAATTGCTAACGACTTCAGCGGGATTTGAACCAAACCAACTGGAACTTCATACTAAAGCCTGTTCTAGTGAGCCGCTCGTTCATGTTTAAGATCCAGAAGTAAATTTTTCACTTCAACCAATATGTTTCTTCATTTGCGAACTTAAAATTGTTGGAGTAGTCTTCACAAAGATTTGATTCAGACCAACAGGTAATTCACACCAAAGCCTGTACCACTGCACCACTCGTTCGTGTTTAAGCTTCGGAGGTAAATGATTGACTTTAACCTTTTCTCCCCTTCTATTTTAAGCGAAAGAGATTTGCAAACGACTTAAGCGGGATTTGAACCAGACCAACTGAAACTTCATACCAAAGCCTGTTCTACGGAGCCGCTCGTTCATGTTTAACATTCGGAAGTAAATTTATCACTTTAACCAATTTCTTTCTTCATTTGAGAACTTAAAATTGTTGCAGTAGTCTTCACAAAGATTTGATTCACAGCAACAGGTACTTCACACCAAAGCCTGTACCACTGCACCACTCGTTCGTGTTTGAGCTTCGGAGTAAATCATTGAGTTTACCCTTTTTCCCTCGTCTATTTTAAGCCAAAAAGAATTGCAAACGACTTCAGCGGGATTTGAACCAGACCAACTGGAACTTCATACCAAAGCCTGTTCTACTGAGCAGCTCGTTAAGTTTAACATTCGGAAGTAAATTTTTCACTTTAGCCAATTTGTTTCTTCATTTGAGAACTTAAAATTGTTGCAGTAGTCTTCACAAACATTTGATTCACAGCAACAGGTACTTCACACCAAAGCCTGTACCACTGCACCACTCGTTCGCGTTTAAGCTTCGCAGGTAAATGAATGACTTTAACCTGTTTTTTCGTTCTATTTTAAGCCAAAGAGAATTGCAAATGACTTGGGCGGGATTTGAACCAGACCAACTGGAACTTCATACCAAAGCCTGTTCTACTGAGCCACTCGTTCATGTTTAAGATCCAGAAGTAAATTTTTTACTTCAACCAATATGTTTCTTCATTTGCGAACTTAAACTAGTTGCAGCAGTCTTCACAAACATTTGATTCAGACCAACAGGTAATTCACACCAAAGCCTGTACCACTGCACCACTCGTTCGTGTTTGAGCTTCGGAGTAAATCATTGAGTTTACTCTTTTTCCCTCGTCTATTTTAAGCCAAAAAGAATTGCTAACGACTTCAGCGGGATTTGAACCAAACCAAATGGAACTTCATACCAAAGCCTGTTCTACTGAGCCGCTCGTTCATGTTTAACATTCGGAAGTAAATTTTTCACTTTAACCAATTTCTTTCTTCATTTGAGAACTTAAAATTGTTGCAGTAGTCTTCACAAACATTTGATTCACAGCAACAGGTACTTCACACCAAAGCCTGTACCACTGTACCACTCGTTCGCGTTTAAGCTTCGCAGGTAAATGATTGACTTTAACCTGTTTTTTCGTTCTATTTTAAGCCAAAGAGAATTGCAAATGACTTGGGCGGGATTTGAACCAGACCAACTGGAACTTTATACCAAAGCCTGTTCTACTGAGTCACTCGTTCATGTTTAAAATCCAGAAGTAAATTTTTCACTTAAACCAATATGTTTCTCCATTTGCGAACTTAAAATTGTTGGAGTAGTCTTCACAAAGATTTGATTCAGACCAAAAGGTAATTCACACCAAAGCCTGTACCACTGCACCACTCGTTCGTGTTTAAGCGTCGGAGGTAAATGATTGACTTTAACCTTTTCTCCCCTTCTATTTTAAGCAAAAGAGAATTGCAAACGACTTCAGCGGGATTTGAACCATACCAACTCGAACTTCATACCAAAGCCTGTTCTACTGAGCCGCTCGTTCATGTTTAACATTCGGAAGTAAATTTTTCACTTTAACCAATTTCTTTCTTCATTTGAGAACTTAAAATAGTTGCAGTAGTCTTCACAAAGATTTGATTCACAGCAACAGGTACTTCACACCAAAGCCTGTACCACTGCACCACTCGTTCGTGTTTTAGCTTCGGAGTAAATCATTGAGTTTACCCTTTTTCCCTCGTCTATTTTAAGCCAAAAAGAATTGCAAACGACTTCAGCGGGATTTGAACCAGACCAACTGGAACTTCATACCAAAGCCTGTTCTACTGAGCCGCTCGTTCAAGTTTAACATTCGGAAGTAAATTTTTCACTTTAGCCAATTTGTTTCTTCATTTGAGAACTTAAAATTGTTGCAGTAGTCTTCACAAACATTTGATTCACAGCAACAGGTACTTCACACCAAAGCCTGTACCACTGCACCACTCGTTCGCGTTTAAGCTTCGCAGGTAAATGATTGACTTTAACCTGTTTTTTCGTTCTATTTTAAGCCAAAGAGAATTGCAAATGACTTGGGCGGGATTTGAACCAGACCAACTGGAACTTCATACCAAAGCCTGTTCTACTGAGTCACTCGTTCATGTTTAAAATCCAGAAGTAAATTTTTCATTTAAACCAATATGTTTCTCCATTTGCGAACTTAAAATTGTTGGAGTAGTCTTCACAAAGATTTGATTCAGATCAAAAGGTAATTCACACCAAAGCCTGTACCACTGCACCACTCGTTCGTGTTTAAGCCTCGGAGGTAAATGATTGACTTTAACCTTTTCTTCCCTTCTATTTTAAGAAAAAGAGAATTGCAAACGACTTCAGCGGGATTTGAACCAGACCAACTCGAACTTCATACCAAAGCCTGTTCTACTGAGCCGCTCGTTCATGTTTAACATTCGGAAGTAAATTTTTCACTTTAACCAATTTCTTTCTTCATTTGAGAACTTAAAATTGTTGCAGTAGTCTTCACAAAGATTTGATTCACAGCAACAGGTACTTCACACCAAAGCCTGTACCACTGCACCACTCGTTCGTGTTTGAGCTTCGGAGTAAATCATTGAGTTTACCCTTTTTCCCTCGTCTATTTTAAGCCAAAAAGAATTGCAAACGACTTCAGCGGGATTTGAAGTAAACCAACCGGAACTTCATACCAAAGCCTGTTCTACTGAGCCGCTCGTTCATGTTTAAGATCAAGAAGTAAATTTTCACTTCAACCAATATGTTTCTTCATTTGCGAACTTGAAATAGTTGCAGTGGTCTTCACAAAGATTTGATTCAGACCAACAGGTAATTCACACCAAAGCCTGTACCACTGCACCACCCGTTCGTGTTTAAGCTTCGGAGATAAATGATTGACTTTAACCTTTTCTCCCCTTCTACTTTAAGCCAAAGAGAAATGCAAACCACTTCAACGGGATTTGAACCAGACCAACTGGAACTTCATACCCCAGTTCGTTCTACTGAAACACTCGTTCATGTTTAAGATCCGAAGTAAATTTTTCACGTTAACCAATTTGTTTCATCATTTGAGACCTTAAAATTGTTGCAGTAGTATTCACAAGGATTTGATTCAAACCAACAGGTAATTCACACCAAAGCCTCTACAACTGCACCACTCGTTCGCGTTTAAGCTTCGCAGGTAAATGATTGACTTTAACCTATTTTCTCGTTCTATTTTAAGCCAAAGAGAATTGCAAATGACTTGGGCGGGATTTGAACAAGACCAACTGGAACTTCATACCAAAGCCTGTTCTACTGAGTCACTCGTTCATGTTTAAAATCCAGAACTAAATTTTTCACTTCAACCAATATGTTTCTCCATTTCCGATATTAAAATTGTTGCAGTAGTCTTCACAAAGATTTGATTCAGACCAACAGGTAATTCACACCAAAGCCTGTACCACTGCACCACTCGTTCGTGTTTAAGCTTCGGAGGTAAATGATTGACTTTAACCTTTTCTCGTTTCTATTTTAAGCCAAAGAGATTTGCAAACGACTTAAGCGGGATTTGAAACAGACCAACTGGAACTTCATACCAAAGCCTGTTCTACTGAGCCGCTCATTCATGTTTAACATTCGAAAGTAAATTTTTCACTTTAACCAATTTCTTTCTTCATTTGAGAACTTAAAATTGTTGCAGTAGTCTTCACAAAGATTTGATTCAGAGCAACAGGTACTTCACACCAAAGCCTGTACCACTGCACCACTCGTTCGTGTTTGAGCTTCGGAGTAAATCATTGAGTTCACCCTTTTTCGCTCGTCTATTTTAAGCCAAAAAGAATTGCTAACGACTTCAGCGGGATTTGAACCAAACCAACTGGAACTTCATACTAAAGCCTGTTCTAGTGAGCCGCTCGTTCATGTTTAAGATCCAGAAGTAAATTTTTCACTTCAACCAATATGTTTCTTCATTTGCGAACTTAAAATTGTTGGAGTAGTCTTCACAAAGATTTGATTCAGACCAACAGGTAATTCACACCAAAGCCTGTACCACTGCACCACTCGTTCGTGTTTAAGCTTCAGAGGTAAATGATTGACTTTAACCTTTTCTCCCCTTCTATTTTAAGCCAAAGAGAATTGAAAACGACTTCAGCGGGATTTGAACCAGACCAACTGAAACTTCATACCAAAGCCTGTTCTACTGAGCCGCTCGTTCATGTTTAACATTCGAAAGTAAATTTTTCACTTTAACCAATTTCTTTCTTCATTTGAGAACTTAAAATTGTTGCAGTAGTCTTCACAAAGATTTGATTCAGAGCAACAGGTACTTCACACCAAAGCCTGTACCACTGCACCACTCGTTCGTGTTTGAGCTTCGGAGTAAATCATTGAGTTCACCCTTTTTCGCTCGTCTATTTTAAGCCAAAAAGAATTGCTAACGACTTCAGCGGGATTTGAACCAAACCAACTGGAACTTCATACTAAAGCCTGTTCTAGTGAGCCGCTCGTTCATGTTTAAGATCCAGAAGTAAATTTTTCACTTCAACCAATATGTTTCTTCATTTGCGAACTTAAAATTGTTGGAGTAGTCTTCACAAAGATTTGATTCAGACCAACAGGTAATTCACACCAAAGCCTGTACCACTGCACCACTCGTTCGTGTTTAAGCTTCGGAGGTAAATGATTGACTTTAACCTTTTCTCCCCTTCTATTTTAAGCGAAAGAGATTTGCAAACGACTTAAGCGGGATTTGAACCAGACCAACTGAAACTTCATACCAAAGCCTGTTCTACGGAGCCGCTCGTTCATGTTTAACATTCGGAAGTAAATTTATCACTTTAACCAATTTCTTTCTTCATTTGAGAACTTAAAATTGTTGCAGTAGTCTTCACAAAGATTTGATTCACAGCAACAGGTACTTCACACCAAAGCCTGTACCACTGCACCACTCGTTCGTGTTTGAGCTTCGGAGTAAATCATTGAGTTTACCCTTTTTCCCTCGTCTATTTTAAGCCAAAAAGAATTGCAAACGACTTCAGCGGGATTTGAACCAGACCAACTGGAACTTCATACCAAAGCCTGTTCTACTGAGCAGCTCGTTAAGTTTAACATTCGGAAGTAAATTTTTCACTTTAGCCAATTTGTTTCTTCATTTGAGAACTTAAAATTGTTGCAGTAGTCTTCACGAACATTTGATTCACAGCAACAGGTACTTCACACCAAAGCCTGAACCACTGCACCACTCGTTCGCGTTTAAGCTTCGCAGGTAAATGAATGACTTTAACCTGTTTTTTCGTTCTATTTTAAGCCAAAGAGAATTGCAAATGACTTGGGCGGGATTTGAACCAGACCAACTGGAACTTCATACCAAAGCCTGTTCTACTGAGCCACTCGTTCATGTTTAAGATCCAGAAGTAAATTTTTTACTTCAACCAATATGTTTCTTCATTTGCGAACTTAAACTAGTTGCAGTAGTCTTCACAAACATTTGATTCAGACCAACAGGTAATTCACACCAAAGCCTGTACCACTGCACCACTCGTTCGTGTTTGAGCTTCGGAGTAAATCATTGAGTTTACCCTTTTTCCCTCGTCTATTTTAAGCCAAAAAGAATTGCAAACGACTTCAGCGGGATTTGAACCAGACCAACTGGAACTTCATACCAAAGCCTGTTCTACTGAGCAGCTCGTTAAGTTTAACATTCGGAAGTAAATTTTTCACTTTAGCCAATTTGTTTCTTCATTTGAGAACTTAAAATTGTTGCAGTAGTCTTCACGAACATTTGATTCACAGCAACAGGTACTTCACACCAAAGCCTGAACCACTGCACCACTCGTTCGCGTTTAAGCTTCGCAGGTAAATGAATGACTTTAACCTGTTTTTTCGTTCTATTTTAAGCCAAAGAGAATTGCAAATGACTTGGGCGGGATTTGAACCAGACCAACTGGAACTTCATACCAAAGCCTGTTCTACTGAGCCACTCGTTCATGTTTAAGATCCAGAAGTAAATTTTTTACTTCAACCAATATGTTTCTTCATTTGCGAACTTAAACTAGTTGCAGTAGTCTTCACAAACATTTGATTCACAGCAACAGGTACTTCACACCAAAGCCTGTACCACTGTACCACTCGTTCGCGTTTAAGCTTCGCAGGTAAATGATTGACTTTAACCTGTTTTTTCGTTCTATTTTAAGCCAAAGAGAATTGCAAATGACTTGGGCGGGATTTGAACCAGACCAACTGGAACTTTATACCAAAGCCTGTTCTACTGAGTCACTCGTTCATGTTTAAAATCCAGAAGTAAATTTTTCACTTAAACCAATATGTTTCTCCATTTGCGAACTTAAAATTGTTGGAGTAGTCTTCACAAAGATTTGATTCAGACCAAAAGGTAATTCACACCAAAGCCTGTACCACTGCACCACTCGTTCGTGTTTAAGCGTCGGAGGTAAATGATTGACTTTAACCTTTTCTCCCCTTCTATTTTAAGCAAAAGAGAATTGCAAACGACTTCAGCGGGATTTGAACCATACCAACTCGAACTTCATACCAAAGCCTGTTCTACTGAGCCGCTCGTTCATGTTTAACATTCGGAAGTAAATTTTTCACTTTAACCAATTTCTTTCTTCATTTGAGAACTTAAAATAGTTGCAGTAGTCTTCACAAAGATTTGATTCACAGCAACAGGTACTTCACACCAAAGCCTGTACCACTGCACCACTCGTTCGTGTTTGAGCTTCGGAGTAAATCATTGAGTTTACCCTTTTTCCCTCGTCTATTTTAAGCCAAAAAGAATTGCAAACGACTTCAGCGGGATTTGAACCAGACCAACTGGAACTTCATACCAAAGCCTGTTCTACTGAGCCGCTCGTTCAAGTTTAACATTCGGAAGTAAATTTTTCACTTTAGCCAATTTGTTTCTTCATTTGAGAACTTAAAATTGTTGCAGTAGTCTTCACAAACATTTGATTCACAGCAACAGGTACTTCACACCAAAGCCTGTACCACTGCACCACTCGTTCGCGTTTAAGCTTCGCAGGTAAATGATTGACTTTAACCTGTTTTTTCGTTCTATTTTAGGCCAAAGAGAATTGCAAATGACTTGGGCGGGATTTGAACCAGACCAACTGGAACTTCATACCAAAGCCTGTTCTACTGAGTCACTCGTTCATGTTTAAAATCCAGAAGTAAATTTTTCACTTAAACCAATATGTTTCTCCATTTGCGAACTTAAAATTGTTGGAGTAGTCTTCACAAAGATTTGATTCAGATCAAAAGGTAATTCACACCAAAGCCTGTACCACTGCACCACTCGTTCGTGTTTAAGCCTCGGAGGTAAATGATTGACTTTAACCTTTTCTTCCCTTCTATTTTAAGAAAAAGAGAATTGCAAACGACTTCAGCGGGATTTGAACCAGACCAACTCGAACTTCATACCAAAGCCTGTTCTACTGAGCCGCTCGTTCATGTTTAACATTCGGAAGTAAATTTTTCACTTTAACCAATTTCTTTCTTCATTTGAGAACTTAAAATTGTTGCAGTAGTCTTCACAAAGATTTGATTCACAGCAACAGGTACTTCACACCAAAGCCTGTACCACTGCACCACTCGTTCGTGTTTGAGCTTCGGAGTAAATCATTGAGTTTACCCTTTTTCCCTCGTCTATTTTAAGCCAAAAAGAATTGCAAACGACTTCAGCGGGATTTGAACCAGACCAACTGGAACTTCATACCAAAGCCTGTTCTACTGAGCCGCTCGTTCAAGTTTAACATTCGGAAGTAAATTTTTCACTTTAACCAATTTCTTTCTTCATTTGAGAACTTAAAATTGTTGCAGTAGTCTTCACAAAGATTTGATTCACAGCAACAGGTACTTCACACCAAAGCCTGTACCACTGCACCACTCGTTCGTGTTTGAGCTTCGGAGTAAATCATTGAGTTTACCCTTTTTCCCTCGTCTATTTTAAGCCAAAAAGAATTGCAAACGACTTCAGCGGGATTTGAAGTAAACCAACTGGAACTTCATACCAAAGCCTGTTCTACTGAGCCGCTCGTTCATGTTTAAGATCCAGAAGTAAATTTTCACTTCAACCAATATGTTTCTTCATTTGCGAACTTGAAATAGTTGCAGTGGTCTTCACAAAGATTTGATTCAGACCAACAGGTAATTCACACCAAAGCCTGTACCACTGCACCACCCGTTCGTGTTTAAGCTTCGGAGATAAATGATTGACTTTAACCTTTTCTCCCCTTCTACTTTAAGCCAAAGAGAAATGCAAACCACTTCAACGGGATTTGAACCAGACCAACTGGAACTTCATACCCCAGTTCGTTCTACTGAAACACTCGTTCATGTTTAAGATCCGAAGTAAATTTTTCACGTTAACCAATTTGTTTCATCATTTGAGACCTTAAAATTGTTGCAGTAGTATTCACAAGGATTTGATTCAAACCAACAGGTAATTCACACCAAAGCCTCTACCACTGCACCACTCGTTCGCGTTTAAGCTTCGCAGGTAAATGATTGACTTTAACCTATTTTCTTGTTCTATTTTAAGCCAAAGAGAATTGCAAATGACTTGGGCGGGATTTGAACAAGACCAACTGGAACTTCATACCAAAGCCTGTTCTACTGAGTCACTCGTTCATGTTTAAAATCCAGAAGTAAATTTTTCACTTCAACCAATATGTTTCTCCAATTGCGAACTTAAAATTGTTGAAGGAGTCTTCACAAAGATTTGATTCAGACCAACAGGTAATTCACACCAAAGCCTGTACCACTGCACCACTCGTTCGTGTTTAAGCTTCGGAGGTAAATGATTGACTTTAACCTTTTCTCCCCTTCTACTTTAAGCCAAAGAGAAATGCAAACCACTTCAACGGGATTTGAACCAGACCAACTGGAACTTCATACCCCAGTTCGTTCTACTGAAACACTCGTTCATGTTTAAGATCCGAAGTAAATTTTTCACGTTAACCAATTTGTTTCATCATTTGAGACCTTAAAATTGTTGCAGTAGTATTCACAAGGATTTGATTCAAACCAACAGGTAATTCACACCAAAGCCTCTACCACTGCACCACTCGTTCGCGTTTAAGCTTCGCAGGTAAATGATTGACTTTAACCTATTTTCTCGTTCTATTTTAAGCTAAAGAGAATTGCAAATGACTTGGGCGGGATTTGAACAAGACCAACTGGAACTTCATACCAAAGCCTGTTCTACTGAGTCACTCGTTCATGTTTAAAATCCAGAAGTAAATTTTTCACTTCAACCAATATGTTTCTCCATTTGCGAACTTAAAATTGTTGCAGTAGTCTTCACAAAGATTTGATTCAGACCAACAGGTAATTCACACCAAAGCCTGTACCACTGCACCACTCGTTCGTGTTTAAGCTTCGGAGGTAAATGATTGACTTTAACCTTTTCTCGCTTCTATTTTAAGCCAAAGAGATTTGCAAACGACTTAAGCGGGATTTGAACCAGACCAACTGGAACTTCATACCAAAGCCTGTTCTACTGAGCCGCTCATTCATGTTTAACATTCGAAAGTAAATTTTTCACTTTAACCAATTTCTTTCTTCATTTGAGAACTTAAAATTGTTGCAGTAGTCTTCACAAAGATTTGATTCAGAGCAACAGGTACTTCACACCAAAGCCTGTACCACTGCACCACTCGTTCGTGTTTGAGCTTCGGAGTAAATCATTGAGTTCACCCTTTTTCGCTCGTCTATTTTAAGCCAAAAAGAATTGCTAACGACTTCAGCGGGATTTGAACCAAACCAACTGGAACTTCATACTAAAGCCTGTTCTAGTGAGCCGCTCGTTCATGTTTAAGATCCAGAAGTAAATTTTTCACTTCAACCAATATTTTTCTTCATTTGCGAACTTAAAATTGTTGGAGTAGTCTTCACAAAGATTTGATTCAGACCAACAGGTAATTCACACCAAAGCCTGTACCACTGCACCACTCGTTCGTGTTTAAGCTTCGGAGGTAAATGATTGACTTTAACCTTTTCTCCCCTTCTATTTTAAGCGAAAGAGATTTGCAAACGACTTAAGCGGGATTTGAACCAGACCAACTGAAACTTCATACCAAAGCCTGTTCTACGGAGCCGCTCGTTCATGTTTAACATTCGGAAGTAAATTTATCACTTTAACCAATTTCTTTCTTCATTTGAGAACTTAAAATTGTTGCAATAGTCTTCACAAAGATTTGATTCACAGCAACAGGTACTTCACACAAAAGCCTGTACCACTGCACCACTCGTTCGTGTTTGAGCTTCGGAGTAAATCATTGAGTTTACCCTTTTTCCCTCGTCTATTTTAAGCCAAAAAGAATTGCAAACGACTTCAGCGGGATTTGAACCAGACCAACTGGAACTTCATACCAAAGCCTGTTCTACTGAGCAGCTCGTTAAGTTTAACATTCGGAAGTAAATTTTTCACTTTAGCCAATTTGTTTCTTCATTTGAGAACTTAAAATTGTTGCAGTAGTCTTCACAAACATTTGATTCACAGCAACAGGTACTTCACACCAAAGCCTGTACCACTGCACCACTCGTTCGCGTTTAAGCTTCGCAGGTAAATGAATGACTTTAACCTGTTTTTTCGTTCTATTTTAAGCCAAAGAGAATTGCAAATGACTTGGGCGGGATTTGAACCAGACCAACTGGAACTTCATACCAAAGCCTGTTCTACTGAGCCACTCGTTCATGTTTAAGATCCAGAAGTAAATTTTTTACTTCAACCAATATGTTTCTTCATTTGCGAACTTAAACTAGTTGCAGCAGTCTTCACAAACATTTGATTCAGACCAACAGGTAATTCACACCAAAGCCTGTACCACTGCACCACTCGTTCGTGTTTGAGCTTCGGAGTAAATCATTGAGTTTACTCTTTTTCCCTCGTCTATTTTAAGCCAAAAAGAATTGCTAACGACTTCAGCGGGATTTGAACCAAACCAAATGGAACTTCATACCAAAGCCTGTTCTACTGAGCCGCTCGTTCATGTTTAACATTCGGAAGTAAATTTTTCACTTTAACCAATTTCTTTCTTCATTTGAGAACTTAAAATTGTTGCAGTAGTCTTCACAAACATTTGATTCACAGCAACAGGTACTTCACACCAAAGCCTGTACCACTGTACCACTCGTTCGCGTTTAAGCTTCGCAGGTAAATGATTGACTTTAACCTGTTTTTTCGTTCTATTTTAAGCCAAAGAGAATTGCAAATGACTTGGGCGGGATTTGAACCAGACCAACTGGAACTTTATACCAAAGCCTGTTCTACTGAGTCACTCGTTCATGTTTAAAATCCAGAAGTAAATTTTTCACTTAAACCAATATGTTTCTCCATTTGCGAACTTAAAATTGTTGGAGTAGTCTTCACAAAGATTTGATTCAGACCAAAAGGTAATTCACACCAAAGCCTGTACCACTGCACCACTCGTTCGTGTTTAAGCGTCGGAGGTAAATGATTGACTTTAACCTTTTCTCCCCTTCTATTTTAAGCAAAAGAGAATTGCAAACGACTTCAGCGGGATTTGAACCATACCAACTCGAACTTCATACCAAAGCCTGTTCTACTGAGCCGCTCGTTCATGTTTAACATTCGGAAGTAAATTTTTCACTTTAACCAATTTCTTTCTTCATTTGAGAACTTAAAATAGTTGCAGTAGTCTTCACAAAGATTTGATTCACAGCAACAGGTACTTCACACCAAAGCCTGTACCACTGCACCACTCGTTCGTGTTTGAGCTTCGGAGTAAATCATTGAGTTTACCCTTTTTCCCTCGTCTATTTTAAGCCAAAAAGAATTGCAAACGACTTCAGCGGGATTTGAACCAGACCAACTGGAACTTCATACCAAAGCCTGTTCTACTGAGCCGCTCGTTCAAGTTTAACATTCGGAAGTAAATTTTTCACTTTAGCCAATTTGTTTCTTCATTTGAGAACTTAAAATTGTTGCAGTAGTCTTCACAAACATTTGATTCACAGCAACAGGTACTTCACACCAAAGCCTGTACCACTGCACCACTCGTTCGCGTTTAAGCTTCGCAGGTAAATGATTGACTTTAACCTGTTTTTTCGTTCTATTTTAAGCCAAAGAGAATTGCAAATGACTTGGGCGGGATTTGAACCAGACCAACTGGAACTTCATACCAAAGCCTGTTCTACTGAGTCACTCGTTCATGTTTAAAATCCAGAAGTAAATTTTTCATTTAAACCAATATGTTTCTCCATTTGCGAACTTAAAATTGTTGGAGTAGTCTTCACAAAGATTTGATTCAGATCAAAAGGTAATTCACACCAAAGCCTGTACCACTGCACCACTCGTTCGTGTTTAAGCTTCGGAGGTAAATGATTGACTTTAACCTTTTCTCGTTTCTATTTTAAGCCAAAGAGATTTGCAAACGACTTAAGCGGGATTTGAAACAGACCAACTGGAACTTCATACCAAAGCCTGTTCTACTGAGCCGCTCGTTCATGTTTAACATGCGAAAGTAAATTTTTCACTTTAACCAATTTCTTTCTTCATTTGAGAACTTAAAATTGTTGCAGTAGTCTTCACAAAGATTTGATTCACAGCAACAGGTACTTCACACCAAAGCCTGTACCACTGCACCACTCGTTCGTGTTTGAGCTTCGGAGTAAATCATTGAGTTCACCCTTTTTCGCTCGTCTATTTTAAGCCAAAAAGAATTGCTAACGACTTCAGCGGGATTTGAACCAAACCAACTGGAACTTCATACTAAAGCCCGTTCTAGTGAGCCGCTCGTTCATGTTTAAGATCCAGAAGTAAATTTTTCACTTCAACCAATATGTTTCTTCATTTGCGAACTTAAAATTGTTGGAGTAGTCTTCACAAAGATTTGATTCAGACCAACAGGTAATTCACACCAAAGCCTGTACCACTGCACCACCCGTTCGTGTTTAAGCTTCGGAGATAAATGATTGACTTTAACCTTTTCTCCCCTTCTACTTTAAGCCAAAGAGAAATGCAAACCACTTCAACGGGATTTGAACCAGACCAACTGGAACTTCATACCCCAGTTCGTTCTACTGAAACACTCGTTCATGTTTAAGATCCGAAGTAAATTTTTCACGTTAACCAATTTGTTTCATCATTTGAGACCTTAAAATTGTTGCAGTAGTATTCACAAGGATTTGATTCAAACCAACAGGTAATTCACACCAAAGCCTCTACCACTGCACCACTCGTTCGCGTTTAAGCTTCGCAGGTAAATGATTGACTTTAACCTATTTTCTCGTTCTATTTTAAGCCAAAGAGAATTGCAAATGACTTGGGCGGGATTTGAACAAGACCAACTGGAACTTCATACCAAAGCCTGTTCTACTGAGTCACTCGTTCATGTTTAAAATCCAGAAGTAAATTTTTCACTTCAACCAATATGTTTCTCCATTTGCGAACTTAAAATTGTTGCAGTAGTCTTCACAAAGATTTGATTCAGACCAACAGGTAATTCACACCAAAGCCTGTACCACTGCACCACTCGTTCGTGTTTAAGCTTCGGAGGTAAATGATTGACTTTAACCTTTTCTCGCTTCTATTTTAAGCCAAAGAGATTTGCAAACGACTTAAGCGGGATTTGAACCAGACCAACTGGAACTTCATACCAAAGCCTGTTCTACTGAGCCGCTCATTCATGTTTAACATTCGAAAGTAAATTTTTCACTTTAACCAATTTCTTTCTTCATTTGAGAACTTAAAATTGTTGCAGTAGTCTTCACAAAGATTTGATTCAGAGCAACAGGTACTTCACACCAAAGCCTGTACCACTGCACCACTCGTTCGTGTTTGAGCTTCGGAGTAAATCATTGAGTTCACCCTTTTTCGCTCGTCTATTTTAAGCCAAAAAGAATTGCTAACGACTTCAGCGGGATTTGAACCAAACCAACTGGAACTTCATACTAAAGCCTGTTCTAGTGAGCCGCTCGTTCATGTTTAAGATCCAGAAGTAAATTTTTCACTTCAACCAATATGTTTCTTCATTTGCGAACTTAAAATTGTTGGAGTAGTCTTCACAAAGATTTGATTCAGACCAACAGGTAATTCACACCAAAGCCTGTACCACTGCACCACTCGTTCGTGTTTAAGCTTCGGAGGTAAATGATTGACTTTAACCTTTTCTCCCCTTCTATTTTAAGCGAAAGAGATTTGCAAACGACTTAAGCGGGATTTGAACCAGACCAACTGAAACTTCATACCAAAGCCTGTTCTACGGAGCCGCTCGTTCATGTTTAACATTCGGAAGTAAATTTATCACTTTAACCAATTTCTTTCTTCATTTGAGAACTTAAAATTGTTGCAGTAGTCTTCACAAAGATTTGATTCACAGCAACAGGTACTTCACACCAAAGCCTGTACCACTGCACCACTCGTTCGTGTTTGAGCTTCGGAGTAAATCATTGAGTTTACCCTTTTTCCCTCGTCTATTTTAAGCCAAAAAGAATTGCAAACGACTTCAGCGGGATTTGAACCAGACCAACTGGAACTTCATACCAAAGCCTGTTCTACTGAGCAGCTCGTTAAGTTTAACATTCGGAAGTAAATTTTTCAATTTAGCCAATTTGTTTCTTCATTTGAGAACTTAAAATTGTTGCAGTAGTCTTCACAAACATTTGATTCACAGCAACAGGTACTTCACACCAAAGCCTGTACCACTGCACCACTCGTTCGCGTTTAAGCTTCGCAGGTAAATGAATGACTTTAACCTGTTTTTTCGTTCTATTTTAAGCCAAAGAGAATTGCAAATGACTTGGGCGGGATTTGAACCAGACCAACTGGAACTTCATACCAAAGCCTGTTCTACTGAGCCACTCGTTCATGTTTAAGATGCAGAAGTAAATTTTTTACTTCAACCAATATGTTTCTTCATTTGCGAACTTAAACTAGTTGCAGTAGTCTTCACAAACATTTGATTCAGACCAACAGGTAATTCACACCAAAGCCTGTACCACTGCACCACTCGTTCGTGTTTGAGCTTCGGAGTAAATCATTGAGTTTACTCTTTTTCCCTCGTCTATTTTAAGCCAAAAAGAATTGCTAATGACTTCAGCGGGATTTGAACCAAACCAAATGGAACTTCATACCAAAGCCTGTTCTACTGAGCCGCTCGTTCATGTTTAACATTCGGAAGTAAATTTTTCACTTTAACCAATTTCTTTCTTCATTTGAGAACTTAAAATTGTTGCAGTAGTCTTCACAAACATTTGATTCACAGCAACAGGTACTTCACACCAAAGCCTGTACCACTGTACCACTCGTTCGCGTTTAAGCTTCGCAGGTAAATGATTGACTTTAACCTGTTTTTTCGTTCTATTTTAAGCCAAAGAGAATTGCAAATGACTTGGGCGGGATTTGAACCAGACCAACTGGAACTTTATACCAAAGCCTGTTCTACTGAGTCACTCGTTCATGTTTAAAATCCAGAAGTAAATTTTTCACTTAAACCAATATGTTTCTCCATTTGCGAACTTAAAATTGTTGGAGTAGTCTTCACAAAGATTTGATTCAGACCAAAAGGTAATTCACACCAAAGCCTGTACCACTGCACCACTCGTTCGTGTTTAAGCGTCGGAGGTAAATGATTGACTTTAACCTTTTCTCCCCTTCTATTTTAAGCAAAAGAGAATTGCAAACGACTTCAGCGGGATTTGAACCATACCAACTCGAACTTCATACCAAAGCCTGTTCTACTGAGCCGCTCGTTCATGTTTAACATTCGGAAGTAAATTTTTCACTTTAACCAATTTCTTTCTTCATTTGAGAACTTAAAATAGTTGCAGTAGTCTTCACAAAGATTTGATTCACAGCAACAGGTACTTCACACCAAAGCCTGTACCACTGCACCACTCGTTCGTGTTTGAGCTTCGGAGTAAATCATTGAGTTTACCCTTTTTCCCTCGTCTATTTTAAGCCAAAAAGAATTGCAAACGACTTCAGCGGGATTTGAACCAGACCAACTGGAACTTCATACCAAAGCCTGTTCTACCGAGCCGCTCGTTCAAGTTTAACATTCGGAAGTAAATTTTTCAGTTTAGCCAATTTGTTTCTTCATTTGAGAACTTAAAATTGTTGCAGTAGTCTTCACAAACATTTGATTCACAGCAACAGGTACTTCACACCAAAGCCTGTACCACTGCACCACTCGTTCGCGTTTAAGCTTCGCAGGTAAATGATTGACTTTAACCTGTTTTTTCGTTCTATTTTAGGCCAAAGAGAATTGCAAATGACTTGGGCGGGATTTGAACCAGACCAACTGGAACTTCATACCAAAGCCTGTTCTACTGAGTCACTCGTTCATGTTTAAAATCCAGAAGTAAATTTTTCACTTAAACCAATATGTTTCTCCATTTGCGAACTTAAAATTGTTGGAGTAGTCTTCACAAAGATTTGATTCAGATCAAAAGGTAATTCACACCAAAGCCTGTACCACTGCACCACTCGTTCGTGTTTAAGCCTCGGAGGTAAATGATTGACTTTAACCTTTTCTTCCCTTCTATTTTAAGAAAAAGAGAATTGCAAACGACTTCAGCGGGATTTGAACCAGACCAACTCGAACTTCATACCAAAGCCTGTTCTACTGAGCCGCTCGTTCATGTTTAACATTCGGAAGTAAATTTTTCACTTTAACCAATTTCTTTCTTCATTTGAGAACTTAAAATTGTTGCAGTAGTCTTCACAAAGATTTGATTCACAGCAACAGGTACTTCACACCAAAGCCTGTACCACTGCACCACTCGTTCGTGTTTGAGCTTCGGAGTAAATCATTGAGTTTACCCTTTTTCCCTCGTCTATTTTAAGCCAAAAAGAATTGCAAACGACTTCAGCGGGATTTGAACCAGACCAACTGGAACTTCATATCAAAGCCTGTTCTACTGAGCCGCTCGTTCAAGTTTAACATTCGGAAGTAAATTTTTCACTTTAACCAATTTCTTTCTTCATTTGAGAACTTAAAATTGTTGCAGTAGTCTTCACAAAGATTTGATTCACAGCAACAGGTACTTCACACCAAAGCCTGTACCACTGCACCACTCGTTCGTGTTTGAGCTTCGGAGTAAATGATTGAGTTTACCCTTTTTCCCTCGTCTATTTTAAGCCAAAAAGAATTGCAAACGACTTCAGCGGGATTTGAAGTAAACCAACTGGAACTTCATACCAAAGCCTGTTCTACTGAGCCGCTCGTTCATGTTTAAGATCCAGAAGTAAATTTTCACTTCAACCAATATGTTTCTTCATTTGCGAACTTGAAATAGTTGCAGTGGTCTTCACAAAGATTTGATTCAGACCAACAGGTAATTCACACCAAAGCCTGTACCACTGCACCACCCGTTCGTGTTTAAGCTTCGGAGATAAATGATTGACTTTAACCTTTTCTCCCCTTCTACTTTAAGCCAAAGAGAAATGCAAACCACTTCAACGGGATTTGAACCAGACCAACTGGAACTTCATACCCCAGTTCGTTCTACTGAAACACTCGTTCATGTTTAAGATCCGAAGTAAATTTTTCACGTTAACCAATTTGTTTCATCATTTGAGACCTTAAAATTGTTGCAGTAGTTATCACAAGGATTTGATTCAAACCAACAGGTAATTCACACCAAAGCCTCTACCACTGCACCACTCGTTCGCGTTTAAGCTTCGCAGGTAAATGATTGACTTTAACCTATTTTCTTGTTCTATTTTAAGCCAAAGAGAATTGCAAATGACTTGGGCGGGATTTGAACCAGACCAACTGGAACTTCATATCAAAGCCTGTTCTACTGAGTCACTCGTTCATGTTTAAAATCCAGAAGTAAATTTTTCACTTAAACCAATATGTTTCTCCATTTGCGAACTTAAAATTGTTGGAGTAGTCTTCACAAAGATTTGATTCAGATCAAAAGGTAATTCACACCAAAGCCTGTACCACTGCACCACTCGTTCGTGTTTAAGCCTCGGAGGTAAATGATTGACTTTAACCTTTTCTTCCCTTCTATTTTAAGAAAAAGAGAATTGCAAACGACTTCAGCGGGATTTGAACCAGACCAACTCGAACTTCATACCAAAGCCTGTTCTACTGAGCCGCTCGTTCATGTTTAACATTCGGAAGTAAATTTTTCACTTTAACCAATTTCTTTCTTCATTTGAGAACTTAAAATTGTTGCAGTAGTCTTCACAAAGATTTGATTCACAGCAACAGGTACTTCACACCAAAGCCTGTACCACTGCACCACTCGTTCGTGTTTGAGCTTCGGAGTAAATCATTGAGTTTACCCTTTTTCCCTCGTCTATTTTAAGCCAAAAAGAATTGCAAACGACTTCAGCGGGATTTGAACCAGACCAACTGGAACTTCATATCAAAGCCTGTTCTACTGAGCCGCTCGTTCAAGTTTAACATTCGGAAGTAAATTTTTCACTTTAACCAATTTCTTTCTTCATTTGAGAACTTAAAATTGTTGCAGTAGTCTTCACAAAGATTTGATTCACAGCAACAGGTACTTCACACCAAAGCCTGTACCACTGCACCACTCGTTCGTGTTTGAGCTTCGGAGTAAATCATTGAGTTTACCCTTTTTCCCTCGTCTATTTTAAGCCAAAAAGAATTGCAAACGACTTCAGCGGGATTTGAAGTAAACCAACTGGAACTTCATACCAAAGCCTGTTCTACTGAGCCGCTCGTTCATGTTTAAGATCCAGAAGTAAATTTTCACTTCAACCAATATGTTTCTTCATTTGCGAACTTGAAATAGTTGCAGTGGTCTTCACAAAGATTTGATTCAGACCAACAGGTAATTCACACCAAAGCCTGTACCACTGCACCACCCGTTCGTGTTTAAGCTTCGGAGATAAATGATTGACTTTAACCTTTTCTCCCCTTCTACTTTAAGCCAAAGAGAAATGCAAACCACTTCAACGGGATTTGAACCAGACCAACTGGAACTTCATACCCCAGTTCGTTCTACTGAAACACTCGTTCATGTTTAAGATCCGAAGTAAATTTTTCACGTTAACCAATTTGTTTCATCATTTGAGACCTTAAAATTGTTACAGTAGTATTCACAAGGATTTGATTCAAACCAACAGGTAATTCACACCAAAGCCTCTACCACTGCACCACTCGTTCGCGTTTAAGCTTCGCAGGTAAATGATTGACTTTAACCTATTTTCTTGTTCTATTTTAAGCCAAAGAGAATTGCAAATGACTTGGGCGGGATTTGAACAAGACCAACTGGAACTTCATACCAAAGCCTGTTCTACTGAGTCACTCGTTCATGTTTAAAATCCAGAAGTAAATTTTTCACTTCAACCAATATGTTTCTCCATTTGCGAACTTAAAATTGTTGAAGGAGTCTTCACAAAGATTTGATTCAGACCAACAGGTAATTCACACCAAAGCCTGTACCACTGCACCACTCGTTCGTGTTTAAGCTTCGGAGGTAAATGATTGACTTTAACCTTTTCTCCCCTTCTACTTTAAGCCAAAGAGAAATGCAAACCACTTCAACGGGATTTGAACCAGACCAACTGGAACTTCATACCCCAGTTCGTTCTACTGAAACACTCGTTCATGTTTAAGATCCGAAGTAAATTTTTCACGTTAACCAATTTGTTTCATCATTTGAGACCTTAAAATTGTTGCAGTAGTCTTCACAAAGATTTGATTCAGAGCAACAGGTACTTCACACCAAAGCCTGTACCACTGCACCACTCGTTCGTGTTTGAGCTTCGGAGTAAATCATTGAGTTCACCCTTTTTCGCTCGTCTATTTTAAGCCAAAAAGAATTGCTAACGACTTCAGCGGGATTTGAACCAAACCAACTGGAACTTCATACTAAAGCCTGTTCTAGTGAGCCGCTCGTTCATGTTTAAGATCCAGAAGTAAATTTTTCACTTCAACCAATATGTTTCTTCATTTGCGAACTTAAAATTGTTGGAGTAGTCTTCACAAAGATTTGATTCAGACCAACAGGTAATTCACACCAAAGCCTGTACCACTGCACCACTCGTTCGTGTTTAAGCTTCGGATGTAAATGATTGACTTTAACCTTTTCTCCCCTTCTATTTTAAGCGAAAGAGATTTGCAAACGACTTAAGCGGGATTTGAACCAGACCAACTGAAACTTCATACCAAAGCCTGTTCTACGGAGCCGCTCGTTCATGTTTAACATTCGGAAGTAAATTTATCACTTTAACCAATTTCTTTCTTCATTTGAGAACTTAAAATAGTTGCAGTAGTCTTCACAAAGATTTGATTCACAGCAACAGGTACTTCACACCAAAGCCTGTACCACTGCACCACTCGTTCGTGTTTGAGCTTCGGAGTAAATCATTGAGTTTACCCTTTTTCCCTCGTCTATTTTAAGCCAAAAAGAATTGCAAACGACTTCAGCGGGATTTGAACCAGACCAACTGGAACTTCATACCAAAGCCTGTTCTACTGAGCCGCTCGTTCAAGTTTAACATTCGGAAGTAAATTTTTCACTTTAGCCAATTTGTTTCTTCATTTGAGAACTTAAAATTGTTGCAGTAGTCTTAACAAACATTTGATTCACAGCAACAGGTACTTCACACCAAAGCCTGTACCACTGCACCACTCGTTCGCGTTTAAGCTTCGCAGGTAAATGATTGACTTTAACCTGTTTTTTCGTTCTATTTTAAGCCAAAGAGAATTGCAAATGACTTGGGCGGGATTTGAACCAGACCAACTGGATTTTCATACCAAAGCCTGTTCTACTGAGTCACTCGTTCATGTTTAAACTCCAGAAGTAAATTTTTCACTTAAACCAATATGTTTCTCCATTTGCGAACTTAAAATTGTTGGAGTAGTCTTCACAAAGATTTGATTCAGATCAAAAGGTAATTCACACCAAAGCCTGTACCACTGCACCACTCGTTCGTGTTTAAGCCTCGGAGGTAAATGATTGACTTTAACCTTTTCTTCCCTTCTATTTTAAGAAAAAGAGAATTGCAAACGACTTCAGCGGGATTTGAACCAGACCAACTCGAACTTCATACCAAAGCCTGTTCTACTGAGCCGCTCGTTCATGTTTAACATTCGGAAGTAAATTTTTCACTTTAACCAATTTCTTTCTTCATTTGAGAACTTAAAATTGTTGCAGTAGTCTTCACAAAGATTTGATTCACAGCAACAGGTACTTCACACCAAAGCCTGTACCACTGCACCACTCGTTCGTGTTTGAGCTTCGGAGTAAATCATTGAGTTTACCCTTTTTCCCTCGTCTATTTTAAGCCAAAAAGAATTGCAAACGACTTCAGCGGGATTTGAACCAGACCAACTGGAACTTCATACCAAAGCCTGTTCTACTGAGCCGCTCGTTCAAGTTTAACATTCGGAAGTAAATTTTTCACTTTAACCAATTTCTTTCTTCATTTGAGAACTTAAAATTGTTGCAGTAGTCTTCACAAAGATTTGATTCACAGCAACAGGTACTTCACACCAAAGCCTGTACCACTGCACCACTCGTTCGTGTTTGAGCTTCGGAGTAAATCATTGAGTTTACCCTTTTTCCCTCGTCTATTTTAAGCCAAAAAGAATTGCAAACGACTTCAGCGGGATTTGAAGTAAAGAACTGGAACTTCATACCAAAGCCTGTTCTACTGAGCCGCTCGTTCATGTTTAAGATCCAGAAGTAAATTTTCACTTAAACCAATATGTTTCTTCATTTGCGAACTTGAAATAGTTGCAGTGGTCTTCACAAAGATTTGATTCAGACCAACAGGTAATTCACACCAAAGCCTGTACCACTGCACCACCCGTTCGTGTTTAAGCTTCGGAGATAAATGATTGACTTTAACCTTTTCTCCCCTTCTACTTTAAGCCAAAGAGAAATGCAAACCACTTCAACGGGATTTGAACCAGACCAACTGGAACTTCATACCCCAGTTCGTTTTACTGAAACACTCGTTCATGTTTAAGATCCGAAGTAAATTTTTCACGTTAACCAATTTGTTTCATCATTTGAGACCTTAAAATTGTTGCAGTAGTATTCACAAGGATTTGATTCAAACCAACAGGTAATTCACACCAAAGCCTCTACCACTGCACCACTCGTTCGCGTTTAAGCTTCGCAGGTAAATGATTGACTTTAACCTATTTTCTTGTTCTATTTTAAGCCAAAGAGAATTGCAAATGACTTGGGCGGGATTTGAACAAGACCAACTGGAACTTCATACCAAAGCCTGTTCTACTGAGTCACTCGTTCATGTTTAAAATCCAGAAGTAAATTTTTCACTTCAACCAATATGTTTCTCCATTTGCGAACTTAAAATTGTTGAAGGAGTCTTCACAAAGATTTGATTCAGACCAACAGGTAATTCACACCAAAGCCTGTACCACTGCACCACTCGTTCGTGTTTAAGCTTCGGAAATAAATGATTGACTTTAACCTTTTCTCGCTTCTATTTTAAGCCAAAGAGATTTGCAAACGACTTAAGCGGGATTTGAACCAGACCAACTGGAACTTCATACCAAAGCCTGTTCTACTGAGCCGCTCGTTCATGTTTAACATTCGGAAGTAAATTTTTCACTTTAACCAATTTCTTTCTTCATTTGAGAACTTAAAATTGTTGCAGTAGTCTTCACAAAGATTTGATTCAGAGCAACAGGTACTTCACACCAAAGCCTGTACCACTGCACCACTCGTTCGTGTTTGAGCTTCGGAGTAAATCATTGAGTTCACCCTTTTTCGCTCGTCTATTTTAAGCCAAAAAGAAATGCAAACCACTTCAACGGGATTTGAACCAGACCAACTGGAACTTCATACCAAAGCCTGTTCTAGTTAGCCGCTCGTTCATGTTTAAAATCCAGAAGTAAATTTTTCACTTCAACCAATATGTTTCTTCATTTGCAAACTTAAAATAGTTGCAGTAACCTTCACAAAGATTTGATTCAGACCAACAGATAATTCACACCAAAGCCTGTACCACTGCACCACTCGTTCGTGTTTAAGCTTCCGAGGTAAATGATTGACTTTAATTTTTTCTCCCCTTGTATTTTAAGCCGAAGAGAATTGCAAACGACTTAAGCGGGATTTGAACCAGACCAACTGAAACTTCATACCAAAGCCTGTTCTACTGAGCCGCTCGTTCATGTTTAACATTCGGAAGTAAATTTTTCACTTTACCCAATTTGCTTCTTCATTTGAGAACTTAAAATTGTTGCAGTAGTCTTCACAAAGATTTGATTCACAGCAACAGGTACTTCACACCAAAGCCTGTACCACTGCAGCACTCGTTCGTGTTTGAGCTTCGGAGTAAATCATTGAGTAAATCATCCCGCCCAAGTCAATTGCAAATGACTTGGGCGGGATTTGAACCAAACCAACTGGAACTTCATACCAAAGCCTGTTCTACTGAGCCACTCGTTCATGTTTAAGATCCAGAAGTAAATTTTTTACTTCAACCAATATGTTTCTTCATTTCCGAACTTAAAATAGTTGCAGTAGTCTTCACAAAGATTTCATTCAGACCAACAGATAATTCACACCAAAGCCTGTACCACTGCACCACTCGTTCGTGTTTAAGCTTCGGAGGTAAATGATTGACTTTAATCTTTTCTCCTCTTCTACTTTAATCCAAAGAGAATTGCAAACGACTTCAGCGGGATTTGAACAAGACCAACTGAAACTTCATACCAAAGCCTGTTCTACTGACCCGCTCGTTCATGTTTAACTTTCGGAAGTAAATTTTTCACTTTAACCAATTTGTTTCTTTATTTGAGAACTTAAAATTGTTGCAGTAGTCTTCCCAAAGATTTGATTCACAGCAACAGGTACTTCACACCAAAGCCTGTACCACTGCACCACTCGTTCGTGTTTGAGCTTCGGAGTAAATCATTGAGTTTACCCTTTTTCCCTCGTCTATTTTAAGCCAAAAAGAATTGCCAACGACTTCAGCGGGATTTGAACCAGACCAACTGGAACTTCATACCAAAGCCTGTTCTAATGAGCCGCTTCCTCATGTATAAGATCCAGAAGTAAATTTTTCACTTCAACCAATATCTTTCTTCATTTGCGAACTTAAAATAGTTGCAGTAGTCTTCACAAAGATTTGATTCAGACCAACAGATAATTCACACCAAAGCCTGTACCACTGCACCACTCGTTCGTGTTTAAGCTTCGGAGGTAAATGATTGACTTTAATCTTTTCTCCTCTTCTACTTTAAGCCAAAGAGAATTGCAAACGACTTCAGCGGGATTTGAACAAGACCAACTGAAACTTCATACCAAAGCCTGTTCTACTGAGCCGCTCGTTCATGTTTAACTTTCGGAAGTAAATTTTTCACTTTAACCAATTTGTTTCTTTATTTTAGAACTTAAAATTGTTGCAGTAGTCTTCCCAAAGATTTGATTCACAGCAACAGGTACTTCACACCAAAGCCTGTACCACTGCACCACTCGTTCGTGTTTGAGCTTCGGAGTAAATCATTGAGTTTACCCTTTTTCCCTCGTCTATTTTAAGCGAAAAAGAATTGCCAACGACTTCAGCGGGATTTGAACCAGACCAACTGGAACTTCATACCAAAGCCTGTTCTAATGAGCCGCTCCCTCATGTATAAGATCCAGAAGTAAATTTTTCACTTCAACCAATATCTTTCTTCATTTGCGAACTTAAAATTGTTGCAGTAGTCTTTACAAAGATTTGATTCAGACAAACAGGTATTTCACACCAAAGCCTGTACCATGGCACCACTCGTTCGCGTTTAAGCTTCGGAGGTAAATGATTGACTTTAACCTATTTTCTCCTTCTATTTTAAGCCAAAGAGAACTGCAAATGACTTGGGGGGATTTGAACCAGACCAACTGGAACTTCATACCAAAGCCTGTTCTACTGAGCAACTCGTACATGTTTAAGATCCAGAAGTAAATTTTTCGACTTGAACCAATATGTTTCTTCATTTTCGAACTTAAAAATTTTGCAGTAGTCTTCACAAAGATTTGATTCAGACCAACAGGTAGTTCACACCAAAGCCTGTACCACTGCACCACTCGTTCGTGTTTAAGCTTCAGAGGTAAATGATTGAATTTAACCTTTTCTCCCCTTCTATTTTAAGCCAAAGAGAATTGCAAACGACTTCAGCGGCATTTGAACCAGACCAACTGGAACTTCATGCCAAAGCCTGTTCTATTGAGCAGCTCGTTCATGTTTAACATTCGCAAGTAAATTTTTCACTTTAGCCAATTTGTTTCTTCATTTGAGAACTTAAAATTGTTGCAGTAGTCTTCATAAAGATTTGATTCACAACAACAGGTACTTCACAGCAACAGGTACTTCACATCAAAGCCTGTACTGCACCACTGCTCCTCTGCACCTCTCGTTCCTGTTGGAGCTTCGGAGTAAATCATTGAGTAAATCATCCCGCCCAAGTCAATTGCAAATGACTTGGGCGGGATTTGAACCAAACCAACTGGAACTTCATACCAAAGCCTGTTCTAGTGAGCCACTCGTTCATGTTTAAGATCCAGAAGTAAATTTTTTACTTCAACCAATTTGTTTCTTCATTTGCGAACTTAAAATTGTTGCAGTAGTCTTCACAAAGATTTGATTCAGACCAACAGGTAATTCACACCAAAGCCTGTACCACTCCACCACTCGTTCGCGTTTAAGCTTGGGAGGTAAATGATTGACTTGAACATATTTTCTCCTTCTATTTTAAGCCAAAGAGAACTGCAAATGACTTGGGAAGATTTGAACCAGACCAACTGGAACTTCATACCAAAGCCTGTTCTACAGAGTCACTCGTTCATGTTTAAAATCCAGAAGTAAATTTTTCACTTCAACCAATATGTTTTTTCATTTGCGAACTTAAAATTGTTGCAGTAATCTTCACAAAGATTTGATTCAGACCAATAGGTAATTCACACCAAAGCCTGTACCACTGCACCACTCGTTCGCGTTTAAGCTTCGGAGGTAAATGATTGACTTTAACCTATTTTCTCCTTCTATTTTAAGCCAAAGAGAACTGCAAATGACTTGGGGGGATTTGAACCAGACCAACTGGAACTTCATACCAAAGCCTGTTCTACTGAGTCACTCGTTCATGTTTAAAATCCAGAAGTAAATTTTTCACTTCAACCAATATGTTTCTCCATTTGCGAACTTAAAATTGTTGGAGTAGTCTTCACAAAGATTTGATTCAGACCAACAGGTAATTCACACCAAAGCCTGTACCACTGCACCACTCGTTCGTCTTTGAGCTTCGGAGTAAATCATTGAGTTTACCCTTTTTCGCTCGTCTATTTTAAGCCAAAAAGAATTGCTAACGACTTCAGCGGGATTTGAAACAAACCAACTGGAACTTCATACCAAAGCCTGTTCTAGTGAGCTGCTTGTTCATGTTTAAGATCCAGAAGTAAATTTTTCACTTCAACCAATATGTTTCTTTATTTTCGAACTTAAAATAGTTGCAGTAGTCTTCACAAAGATTTGATTCAGACCAACAGGTAATTCACACCAAAGCCTGTACCACTGCACCACTCGTTCCTGTTTAAGCTTCGGAGGTAAATGATTGACTTTAACCTTTTCTTCCTTTCTATTTTAAGCCAAAAAGAATTGCAAACGGCTTATGCGGGATTTGAAGCAAACCAACTAGAATTTCATACCAAAGCCTGTTCTACTCAGCCGCTCGTTCATGTTTAAGATCCAGAAGTAAATTTTTCACTTCAACCAATATGTTTTTTCATTTGCGAACTTAAAATTGTTGCAGTAGTCTTCACAAAGATTTGATTCACAGAAACAGCTACTTCACACCAAAGCCTGTACCACTGCACCACTCGTTCGTGTTTAAGCTTCGGAGGTAAATGATTGACTTTAACCTTTTCTCCCTTTCTATTTTAAGCCAAAAAGAATTGCTAACGACTTCAGCGGGATTTGAAGCAAACCAACTGGAACTTCATACCAAAGCATGTTCTACTCAGCCGCTCGTTCATGTTTAAGATCCAGAAGTAAATTTTTCACTTCAACCAATATGTTTTTTCATTTGCGAACTTAAAATTGTTGCAGTAGTCTTCACAAAGATTTGATTCACAGAAACAGGTACTTCACACCAAAGCCTGTACCACTGCACCACTCGTTCGTGTTTGAGCTTCGGAGTAAATCATTGAGTTTAGCATTTTTCCCTCGTCTATTTTAAGCCAAAAAGAATTGCAAACGACTTCAGCGGGATTTGAAGCAAACAAACTGGAACTTCATACAAAAGCCTGTTCTACTGAGCCGCTCGTTCATGTTTAAGATCCAGAAGTAAATTTTTCACTTCAACCAATATGTTTTTTCATTTGCGAACTTAAAATTGTTGCAGTAGTCTTCACAAAGATTTGATTCAGACCAACAGGTAATTCACACCAAAGCCTGTACCACTGCACCACTCGTTCGTGTTTAAGCTTCGGAAGTAAATGATTGACTTTAACCTTTTCTTCCCTTCTATTTTACGCCAAAAAAATTGCCAACGACTTTGAACCAGACCAACTGGAACTTCATACCAAAGCCTTTTCTAGTGAGCCTCTCCTTCATGTATAAGATCCAGAAGTAAATTTTTCACTTCAACCAATATGTTTCTTCATTTGCGAACTTAAAATTGTTGCAGTAGTCTTCACAAAGATTTGATTCAGACAAACAGGTAATACACACCAAAGCCTGTACCACTGCACCACTCGTTCGCGTTTAAGCTTCGGAGGTAAATGATTGACTTTAACCTATTTTCTCCTTCTATTTTAAGCCAAAAAGAACTGCAAATGACTTGGGGGGATTTGAACTAGACCAACTGAAACTTCATACCAAAGCCTGTTCTACTGAGCAACTCGTTCATGTTTAAGATCGAGAAGTAAATTTTTCACTTCAACCAATATATTTCTTCATTTGCGAACTTAAAAATTTTGCAGTAGTCTTCACAAAGATTTGATTCAGACCAACAAGTAATTCACACCAAAGCCTGTACCACTGCACCACTCGTTCGTGTTTAAGCTTCGGAGGAAAATGATTGAATTTAACCTTTTCTCCCCTTCTATTTTAAGCCAAAGAGAATTGCAAACGACTTCAGCGGGATTTGAACCAGACCAACTGGAACTTCATACCAAAGCCTGTTCTACTGAGCCACTCGTTCATGTTTAAGATCCAGAAGTAAATGTTTTACTTCAACCAATATGTTTCTTCATTTGCGAACTTAAAATAGTTGCAGTAGTCTTCACAAAGATTTGATTCAGACCAGCAGATAATTCACAGCAAAGCCTGTACCACTGCACCACTCGTTCGTGTTTAAGCTTCAGAGGTAAATGATTGACTTTAACCTTTTCTCCCCTTCTATTTTAAGCCAAAGAGAATTGAAAACGACTTCAGCGGGATTTGAACCAGACCAACTAAAACTTCATACCAAAGCCTGTTCTACTGAGCCACTCGTTCATGTTTAAGATCCGGAAGTAAATTTTTTACTTCAACCAATATGTTTCTTCATTTGCGAACTTAAAATAGTTGCAATAGTCTTCACAAAGATTTGATTCAGACCAACAGATAATTCACACCAAAGCCTGTACCACTGCACCACTCGTTCGTGTTTAAGCTTCGGAGGTAAATGATTGACTTTAACCTTTTCTCCCCTTCTATTTTAAGCCAAAGAGAATTGCAAACGACTTCAGCGGGATTTGAACCAGACCAACTGAAACTTCATACCAAAGCCTGTTCTACTGAGCCGCTCGTTCATGTTTAACATTCGGAAATAAATTTTTCACTTTAACCAATTTGTTTCTTTATTTGAGAACTTAAAATTGTTGCACTAGTCTTCACAAAGATTTGATTCACAGCAACAGGTACTTCACACCAAAGCCTGTACATCTGCACCACTCGTTCGTTTTTGAGCTTCGGAGTAAATCATTGAGTTCACCCTTTTTCCCTCGTCTATTTTAAGCCAAAAAGAATTGCAAATGACTTCAGCGGGATTTGAACCAGACCAACTGAAACTTCATACCAAAGCCTGTTCTACTGAGCCGCTCGTTCATGTTTAACATTCGGAAATAAATTTTTCACTTTAACCAATTTGTTTCTTTATTTGAGAACTTAAAATTGTTGCACTAGTCTTCACAAAGATTTGATTCCCAGCAACAGATAATTCACACCAAAGCCTGTACCACTGCACCACTCGTTCGTGTTTAAGCTTCGGAGGTAAATGATTGACTTTAACCTTTTCTCCCCTTCTATTTTAAGCCAAAGAGAATTGCAAACGACTTCAGCGGGATTTGAACAAGACCAACTGAAACTTCATACCAAAGCCTGTTCTACTGAGCCGCTCATTCATGTTTAACATTCGGAAATAAATTTTTCACTTTAACCAATTTGTTTCTTTATTTGAGAACTTAAAATTGTTGCACTAGTCTTCGCAAAGATTTGATTCACTGCAACAGGTACTTCACACCAAAGCCTGTACCACTGCACCACTCGTTCGTTTTTCAGCTTCGGAATAAATCATTGAGTTCACCCTTTTTCCCTCGTCTATTTTAAGCCAAAAAGAATTGCAAATGACTTCAGCGGGATTTGAACCAAACCAACTGGAACTTCATACCAAAGCCTCTTCTAGTGAGCCGCTCGTTCATGTATAAGATCCAGAAGTAAATTTTTCACTTCAACCAATATGTTTCTTCATTTGCGAACTTAAAATAGTTGCAGTAGACTTCACAAAGATTTGATTCAGACCAACAGGTAATTCACACCAAAGCCTTTACCACTGCACCACTCGTTCGTGTTTAAGCTTCAGAGGTAAATGATTGACTTTAACCTTTTCTCCCCTTCTATTTTAAGCCAAAGAGAATTGAAAGCGACTTCAGCGTGATTTGAACCAGACCAACTGAAACTTCATACCAAAGCCTGTTCTACGGAGCCGCTCGTTCATGTTTAACATTCAAAAGTAAATTTTTCACTTTAACCAATTTCTTTCTTCATTTGAGAACTTAAAATTGTTGCAGTAGTCTTCATAAAGATTTGATTCACAACAACAGGTACTTCACAGCAACAGGTACTTCACACCAAAGCCTGTACTGCACCACTGCTCCTCTGCACCTCTCGTTCCTGTTGGAGCTTCGGAGTAAATCATTGAGTAAATCATCCCGCCCAAGTCAATTGCAAATGACTTGGGCGGGATTTGAACCAAACCAACTGGAACTTCATACCAAAGCCTGTTCTAGTGAGCCACTCGTTCATGTTTAAGATCCAGAAGTAAATTTTTTATTTCAACCAATTTGTTTCTTCATTTGCGAACTTAAAATTGTTGCAGTAGTCTTCACAAAGATTTGATTCAGACCAACAGGTAATTCACACCAAAGCCTGTACCACTCCACCACTCGTTCGCGTTTAAGCTTGGGAGGTAAATGATTGACTTGAACATATTTTCTCCTTCTATTTTAAGCCAAAGAGAACTGCAAATGACTTGGGGGGATTTGAACCAGACCAACTGGAACTTCATACCAAAGCCTGTTCTACAGAGTCACTCGTTCATGTTTAAAATCCAGAAGTAAATTTTTCACTTCAACCAATATGTTTTTTCATTTGCGAACTTAAAATTGTTGCAGTAATCTTCACAAAGATTTGATTCAGACCAACAGGTAATTCACACCAAAGCCTGTACCACTGCACCACTCGTTCGCGTTTAAGCTTCGGAGGTAAATGATTGACTTTAACCTATTTTCTCCTTCTATTTTAAGCCAAAGAGAACTGCAAATGACTTGGGGGGATTTGAACCAGACCAACTGGAACTTCATACCAAAGCCTGTTCTACTGAGTCGCTCGTTCATGTTTAAAATCCAGAAGTAAATTTTTCACTTCAACCAATATGTTTCTCCATTTGCGAACTTAAAATTGTTGGAGTAGTCTTCACAAAGATTTGATTCAGACCAACAGGTAATTCACACCAAAGACTGTACCACTGCACCACTCGTTCGTCTTTGAGCTTCGGAGTAAATCATTGAGTTTACCCTTTTTCGCTCGTCTATTTTAAGCCAAAAAGAATTGCTAACGACTTCAGCGGGATTTGAACCAAACCAACTGGAACTTCATACCAAAGCCTGTTCTAGTGAGCTGCTGGTTCATGTTTAAGATCCAGAAGTAAATTTTTCACTTCAACCAATATGTTTCTTTATTTTCGAACTTAAAATAGTTGCAGTAGTCTTCACAAAGATTTGATTCAGACCAACAGGTAATTCACACCAAAGCCTGTACCACTGCACCACTCGTTCCTGTTTAAGCTTCGGAGGTAAATGATTGACTTTAACCTTTTCTTCCTTTCTATTTTAAGCCAAAAAGAATTGCAAACGGCTTCAGCGGGATTTGAAGCAAACCAACAGGAACTTCATACCAAAGCCTGTTCTACTCAGCCGCTCGTTCATGTTTAAGATCCAGAAGTAAATTTTTCACTTCAACCAATATGTTTTTTCATTTGCGAACTTAAAATTGTTGCAGTAGTCTTCACAAAGATTTGATTCACAGAAACAGGTACTTCACACCAAAGCCTGTACCACTGCACCACTCGTTCGTGTTTAAGCTTCGGAGGTAAATGATTGACTTTAACCTTTTCTCCCTTTCTATTTTAAGCCAAAAAGAATTGCTAACGACTTCAGCGGGATTTGAAGCAAACCAACTGGAACTTCATACCAAAGCATGTTCTACTCAGCCGCTCGTTCATGTTTAAGATCCAGAAGTAAATTTTTCACTTCAACCAATATGTTTTTTCATTTGCGAACTTAAAATTGTTGCAGTAGTCTTCACAAAGATTTGATTCACAGAAACAGGTACTTCACACCAAAGCCTGTACCACTGCACCACTCGTTCGTGTTTGAGCTTCGGAGTAAATCATTGAGTTTAGCATTTTTCCCTCGTCTATTTTAAGCCAAAAAGAATTGCAAACGACTTCAGCGGGATTTGAAGCAAACAAACTGGAACTTCATACAAAAGCCTGTTCTACTGAGCCGCTCGTTCATGTTTAAGATCCAGAAGTAAATTTTTCACTTCAACCAATATGTTTTTTCATTTGCGAACTTAAAATTGTTGCAGTAGTCTTCACAAAGATTTGATTCAGACCAACAGGTAATTCACACCAAAGCCTGTACCACTGCACCACTCGTTCGTGTTTAAGCTTCGGAAGTAAATGATTGACTTTAACCTTTTCTTCCCTTCTATTTTAAGCCAAAAAAATTGCCAACGACTTTGAACCAGACCAACTGGAACTTCATACCAAAGCCTTTTCTAGTGAGCCTCTCCTTCATGTATAAGATCCAGAAGTAAATTTTTCACTTCAACCAATATGTTTCTTCATTTGCGAACTTAAAATTGTTGCAGTAGTCTTCACAAAGATTTGATTCAGACAAACAGGTAATACACACCAAAGCCTGTACCACTGCACCACTCGTTCGCGTTTAAGCTTCGGAGGTAAATGATTGACTTTAACCTATTTTCTCCTTCTATTTTAAGCCAAAAAGAACTGCAAATGACTTGGGGGGATTTGAACTAGACCAACTGAAACTTCATACCAAAGCCTGTTCTACTGAGCCACTCGTTCATGTTTAAGATCGAGAAGTAAATTTTTCACTTCAACCAATATATTTCTTCATTTGCGAACTTAAAAATTTTGCAGTAGTCTTCACAAAGATTTGATTCAGACCAACAAGTAATTCACACCAAAGCCTGTACCACTGCACCACTCGTTCGTGTTTAAGCTTCGGAGGAAAATGATTGAATTTAACCTTTTCTCCCCTTCTATTTTAAGCCAAAGAAAATTGCAAACGACTTCAGCGGGATTTGAACTAGACCAACTGAAACTTCATACCAAAGCCTGTTCTACTGAGCCACTCGTTCATGTTTAAGATCGAGAAGTAAATTTTTCACTTCAACCAATATATTTCTTCATTTGCGAAGTTAAAAATTTTGCAGTAGTCTTCACAAAGATTTGATTCAGACCAACAAGTAATTCACACCAAAGCCTGTACCACTGCACCACTCGTTCGTGTTTAAGCTTCGGAGGAAAATGATTGAATTTAACCTTTTCTCCCCTTCTATTTTAAGCCAAAGAGAATTGCAAACGACTTCAGCGGGATTTGAACCAGACCAACTGGAACTTCATACCAAAGCCTGTTCTACTGAGCCGCTCGTTCATGTTTAAGATCCAGAAGTAAATCTTTTACTTCAACCAATATGTTTCTTCATTTGCGAACTTAAAATAGTTGCAGTAGTCTTCACAAAGATTTGATTCAGACCAACAGATAATTCACAGCAAAGCCTGTACCACTGCACCACTCGTTCGTGTTTAAGCTTCAGAGGTAAATGATTGACTTTAACCTTTTCTCCCCTTCTATTTTAAGCCAAAGAGAATTGAAAACGACTTCAACGGGATTTGAACCAGACCAACTAAAACTTCATACCAAAGCCTGTTCTACTGAGCCACTCGTTCATCTTTAAGATCCGGAAGTAAATTTTTTACTTCAACCAATATGTTTCTTCATTTGCGAACTTAAAATAGTTGCAATAGTCTTCACAAAGATTTGATTCACACCAACAGATAATTCACACCAAAGCCTGTACCACTGCACCACTCATTCGTGTTTAAGCTTCGGAGGTAAATGATTGACTTTAACCTTTTCTCCCCTTCTATTTTAAGCCAAAGAGAATTGCAAACGACTTCAGCGGGATTTGAACCAGACCAACTGAAACTTCATACCAAAGCCTGTTCTACTGAGCCGCTCGTTCATGTTTAACATTCGGAAATAAATTTTTCACGTTAACCAATTTGTTTCTTTATTTGAGAACTTAAAATTGTTGCACTAGTCTTCACAAAGATTTGATTCACAGCAACAGGTACTTCACACCAAAGCCTGTACCACTGCACCACTCGTTCGTTTTTGAGCTTCGGAGTAAATCATCGAGTTCACCCTTTTTCCCTCGTCTATTTTAAGCCAAAAAGAATTGCAAATGACTTCAGCGGGATTTGAACCAGACCAACTGAAACTTCATACCAAAGCCTGTTCTACTGAGCCGCTCGTTCATATTTAACATTCGGAAATAAATTTTTCACTTTAACCAATTTGTTTCTTTATTTCAGAACTTAAAATTGTTGCACTAGTCTTCACAAAGATTTGATTCACAGCAACAGGTACTTCACACCAAAGCCTGTACCACTGCACCACTCGTTCGTTTTTGAGCTTCGGAGTAAATCATCGAGTTCACCCTTTTTCCCTCGTCTATTTTAAGCCAAAAAGAATTGCAAATGACTTCAGCGGGATTTGAACCAGACCAACTGAAACTTCATACCAAAGCCTGTTCTACTGAGCCGCTCGTTCATGTTTAACATTCGGAAATAAATTTTTCACTTTAACCAATTTGTTTCTTTATTTGAGAACTTAAAATTGTTGCACTAGTCTTCACAAAGATTTCATTCACAGCAACAGGTACTTCACACCAAAGCCTGTACCACTGCACCACTCGTTCGTTTTTGAGCTTCGGAGTAAATCATTGAGTTCACCCTTTTTCCCTCGTCTATTTTAAGCCAAAAAGAATTGCAAATGACTTCAGCGGGATTTGAACAAGACCAACTGAAACTTCATACCAAAGCCTGTTCTACTGAGCCGCTCGTTCATGTTTAACATTCGGAAATAAATTTTTCACTTTAACCAATTTGTTTCTTTATTTCAGAACTTAAAATTGTTGCACTAGTCTTCACAAAGATTTGATTCCCAGCAACAGATAATTCACACCAAAGCCTGTACCACTGCACCACTCGTTCGTGTTTAAGCTTCGGAGGTAAATGATTGACTTTAACCTTTTCTCCCCTTCTATTTTAAGCCAAAGAGAATTGCAAACGACTTCAGCGGGATTTGAACAAGACCAACTGAAACTTCATACCAAAGCCTGTTCTACTGAGCCGCTCGTTCATGTTTAACATTCGGAAATAAATTTTTCACTTTAACCAATTTGTTTCTTTATTTGAGAACATAAAATTGTTGCACTAGTCTTCACAAAGATTTGATTCACAGCAACAGGTACTTCACACCAAAGCCTGTACCACTGCACCACTCGTTCGTTTTTGAGCTTCGGAGTAAATCATTGAGTTCACCCTTTTTCCGTCGTCTATTTTAAGCCAAAAAGAATTGCAAATGAGTTCAGCGGGATTTGAACCAAACTAACTGGAACTTCATACCAAAGCCTCTTGTAGTGAGCCGCTCGTTCATGTATAAGATCCAGAAGTAAATTTTTCACTTCAACCAATATGTTTCTTCATTTGCGAACTTAAAATAGTTGCAGTAGACTTCACAAAGATTTGATTCAGACCAACAGGTAATTCACACCAAAGCCTCTACCACTGCACCACTCGTTCGTGTTTAAGCTTCAGAGGTAAATGATTGACTTTAACCTTTTCTCCCCTTCTATTTTAAGCCAAAGAGAATTGAAAGCGACTTCAGCGTGATTTGAACCAGACCAACTGAAACTTCATACCAAAGCCTGTTCTACGGAGCCGCTCGTTCATGTTTAACATTCAAAAGTAAATTTTTCACTTTAACCAATTTCTTTCTTCATTTGAGAACTTAAAATTGTTGCAGTAGTCTTCACAAAGATTTGATTCACAGCAACAGGTACTTCACACCAAAGCCTGTACCACTGCACCACTCGTTCGTGTTTGAGCTTCGGAGTAAATCATTGAGTTCACCCTTTTTCCCTCGTCTATTTTAAGCCAAAAAGAATTGCAAACGGCTTCAGCGGGATTTGAACCAAACCAACTGGAACTTCATACCAAAGCCTGTTCTACTGAGCCGCTCGTTCATGTTTAAGATCCAGAAGTAAATTTTCACTTCAACCAATATGTTTCTTCATTTGCGAACTTAAAATTGTTGCAGTAGTCTTCACAAAGATTTGATTCAGGCCAACAGGTAATTCACACCAAAGGCTGTACCACTGCACCACTCGCTCGTGTTTAAGCTTCGGAACTAAATGATTGACGTTAACCTTTTCTTCCCTTCTATTTTAAGCCAAAAAAATTGCCAACGACTTTGAACCAGACCAACTGGAACTTCATACCAAAGTTTGTTCTAGTGAGCCTCTCCTTCATGTATAATGTCCAGAAGTAAATTTTTCACTTCAACCAATATGTTTCTTCATTTGCGAACTTAAAATTGTTGCAGTAGTCTTCACAAAGATTTGATTCAGACAAATAGGTAATACACACCAAAGCCTGTACCACTGCACCACTCGTTCGCGTTTAAGCTTCGGAGGTAAATGATTGACTTTAACCTATTTTCTCCTTCTATTTTAAGCCAAAGAGAACTGCAAATGATTTGGGGGGATTTGAACTAGACCAACTGGAACTTCATACCAAAGCCTGTTCTACTGAGCCACTCGTTCATGTATAAGATCCAGAAGTAAATTTTTCACTTCAACCAATATGTTTCTTCATTTGCGAACTTAAAAATTTTGCATTAGTCTTCACAAAGATTTGATTCAGACCAACAGGTAATTCACACCAAAGCCTGTACCACTGCACCACTCGTTCGTGTTTAAGCTTCGGAGGTAAATGATTGAATTTATCCTTTTCTCCCCTTCTATTTTAAGCCAAAGAGAATTGCAAACGACTTCAGCGGGATTTGAACCAGACCAACTGGAACTTCATACCAAACCCTGTTCTACTGAGCCGCTCGTTCATAATTAACATTCGGAAGTAAATTTTTCACTTTAGCCAATTTGTTTCTTCATTTGAGAACTTAAAATTGTTGCAGTAGTCTTCACAAAGATTTGATTCACAGCAACTGGTACTTCACACCAAAGCCTGTACCACTGCACCACTCGTTCGCGTTTGAGCTTCGGAGTAAATCATTGAGTTTAGCCTTTTTCCCTCGTCTATTTTAAACCAAAAAGAATTGCAAACGACTTCATCGGGATTTGAACCAGACCAACTGGAACTTCATACCAAAGCCTGTTCTACTCAGCCGCTCGTTCATCTTTAAGATCCAGAAGTAAATTTTCTTTTCAACCAATATGTTTCTTCATTTGCGAACTTAAAATTGTTGCAGTAGTCTTCACAAAGATTTGATTCAGACCAACAGGTAATTTACACCAAAGCCTGCACCACTGCACCACTCGTTCGTGTTTAAGCTTCAGGGGTAAATGATTGACTTTAACCTTTTCTCCCCTTCTATTTTAAGCCAAAGAGAATTGCAAACGACTTCAGCGGGATTTGAACCAGACCAACTGGAACTTCATACCCCAGTCCGTTCTACTGAACCACTCGTTCATGTTTAAGATCCGAAGTAAATTTTTCACGTTAACCAATTTGTTTCATCATTTGAGACCTTAAAATTGTTGTAGTAGTATTCACAAGGATTTGATTCAAACCAACAGGTAATTCACACCAAAGCCTGTACCACTGCACCACTCGTTCGTGTTTGAGCTTCGAAGTAAATCATTGACTTTACCCTTTTTCCCTCGTCTATTTTAAGCCAAAAAGAATTGCAAACGACTTCAGCGGGATTTGAACCAAACCAACTGAAACTTCATACCAAAGCCTGTTGTACTGAGCCGCTCGTTCATGTTTAACATTCGGAAGTAAATTTTTCACTTTAACTAATTTGTTTCTTTATTTGAGAACTTAAAATTGTTGCAGTAGTCTTCACAAAGATTTGATTCACAGCAACAGGTACTTCACACCAAAGCCTGTACCACTGCACCACTCGTTCGCGTTTAAGCTTCGCAGGTAAATGATTGACTTTAACCTATTTTCTCCTTCTATTTTAAGCCAAAGAGAATTGCAAATGACTTGGGCGGGATTTGAACCAGACCAACTGGAACTTCATACCAAAGCGTGTTCTACTGAGTCACTCGTTCATGTTTAAAATCCAGAAGTAAATTTTTCACTTCAACCAATATGTTTCTCCATTTGCGAACTTAAAATTGTTGCAGTAGTCTTCACAAAGATTTGATTCAGACCAACAGAAATTCACACCATAGCCTGTACCACTGCACCACTCGTTCGTGTTTAAGCTTCGGAGGTAAATGATTGACTTTAACCTTTTTTCTTCTTCTATTTGAAGCCGAAGAGAATTGCAAAAGACTTCAGCGGGATTTGAATCAGACCAACTGTAACTTCATACCAAAGCCTGTTCTACTGAGCCGCTCGTTCATGTTTAGCATTCGGAAGTAAATTTTTAACTTTAACCAATTTGTTTGTTCATTTGAGAAGTTAAAATTGTTGCAATAGTCTTCACAAAGATTTGATTCAGACAAACAGGTAATTCACACCAAAGCATGTACCACTGCACCATTTGTCCGTGTTTAAGCTTCGGAGGTAAATGATTGATTTTAACCTATTTTCTCCTTGTATTTTAAGCCAAAGAGAACTGCAAATGACTTGGGGGGATTTGAACTAGTCCAACTGCAACTTCATACCAAAGCCTGTTCTACTGAGCCACTCGTTCATGTTTAAGATCCAGAAGTAAATTTTTCACTTCAACCAATATGTTTCTTCATTTGCGAACTTAAAAATTTTGCAGTAGTCTTCACAAAGATTTGATTCAGACCAACAGGTAATTCACACCAAAGGCTGTACCACTGCACTACTCGTTCGTGTTTAAGCTTCGGAGGAAAATGATTGAATTTAATCTTTTCTTCCCGTCTATTTTAAGCCAAAGAGAATTGCAAACGACTTCAGCGGGATTTGAACCAGACCAACTGGAACTTCATACCAAAGCCTGTTCTACTGAGCCGCTCGTTCATGTTTAACATTCGGAAGTAAATTTTTCACTTTACCCAATTTCTTTCTTCATTTGAGAACTTAAAATTGTTGCAGTAGTCTTCGCAAAGATTTGATTCACAGCAACAGGTACTTCACACCAAAGCCTGTACTGCACCACTGCACCTCTCGTTCGTGTTTGAGCTTCGGAGTAAATCATTGAGTAAATCATCGGGCCCAAGTAAATTGCAAATGACTTGGGCGGGATTTGAACAAGACCAACTGGAACTTCATACCAAAGCCTGTTCTACTGAGCCACTCGTTCATGTTTAAGATCCAGAAGTAAATTTTTTACTTCAACCAATATGTTTCTTCATTTGCGAACTTAAAATAGTTGCAGTAGTCTTCACAAAGATTTGATTCAGACCAACAGATAATTCACACCAAAGCCTGTACCACTGCACCACTCGTTCGTGTTTAAGCTTCGGAGGTAAATGATTGACTTTAACCTTTTCTCCCCTTCTATTTTAAGCCAAAGAGAATTGCAAACGACTTCAGCGGGATTTGCACCAGACCAACTGAAACTTCATACCAAAGCCTGTTCTACTGAGCCTCTCGTTCATGTTTAACATTCGGAAATAAATTTTTCTTTTTAACCAATTTGTTTCTTTATTTGAGAACTTAAAATTGTTGCACTAGTCTTCACAAAGATTTGATTCACAGCAACAGGTACTTCACACCAAAACCTGTACCACTGCACCACTCGTTCGTGTTTGAGCTTCGGAGTAAATCATTGAGTTCACCCTTTTTCCCTCGTCTATTTTAAGCCAAAAAGAATTGCAAACGACTTCAGCGGGATTTGAACCAAACCAACTGGAACTTCATACCAAAGCCTGTTCTAGTGAGCCGCTCGTTCATGTATAAGATCCAGAAGTAAATTTTTCACTTCAACCAATATGTTTCTTCATTTGCGAACTTAAAATAGTTGCAGTACTCTTCACAAAGATTTGATTCAGACCAACAAGTAATTCACACCAAAGTCTGTACCACTGCACCACTCGTTCGTGTTTAAGCTTCAGAGGTAAATGATTGACTTTAACCTTTTCTCCCCTTCTATTTTAAGCCAAAGAGAATTGAAAACGACTTCAGCGGGATTTGAACCAGACCAACTGAAACTTCATACCAAAGCCTGTTCTACTGAGCCGCTCGTTCATGTTTAACATTCGGAAGTAAATTTTTCACTTTAACCAATTTCTTTCTTCATTTGAGAACTTAAAACTGTTGCAGTAGTCTTCACAAAGATTTGATTCACAGCAACAGGTACTTCACACCAAAGCCTGTACCACTGCACCACTCGTTCGTGTTTGAGCTTCGGAGTAAATCATTGAGTTCACCCTTTTTCCCTCGTCTATTTTAAGCGAAAAAGAATTGCAAACGACTTCAGCGGGATTTGAACCAAACCAACTGGGACTTCATACCAAAGCCTGTTCTACTGAGCCGCTCGTTCATGTTTAAGATCCAGAAGTAAATTTTCACTTCAACCAATATGTTTCTTCATTTGCAAACTTAAAATTGTTGCAGTAGTCTTCACATAGATTTGATTCAGGCCAACAGGTAATTCACACCAAAGCCTGTACCACTGCACCACTCGTTCGTGTTTAAGCTTCGGAAGTAAATGATTGACTTTAACCTTTTCTTCCCTTCTATTTTAAGCCAAAAAAATTGCCAACGACTTTGAACCAGACCAACTGGAACTTCATACAAAAGCCTGTTCTAGTGAGCCTCTCCTTCATGTTTAAGATCAAAAAGTAAATTTTTCACTTCAACCAATATGTTTTTTCGTTTGCGAACTTAAAATTGTTGCAGTAGTCTTCACAAAGATTTGATTCACAGAAACAGGTACTTCACACCAAAGCCTGTACCACTGCACCATTCGTTCGTGTTTGAGCTTCGGAGTAAATCATTGAGTTTAGCATTTTTCCCTCGTCTATTTTAAGCGAAAAAGAATTGCAAACGACTTCAGCGGGATTTGAAGCAAACCAACTGGAACTTCATACCAAAGCCTGTTCTACTGAGCCGCTCGTTCATGTTTAAGATCCAGAAGTAAATTTTTCACTTCAACAAATATGTTTTTTCATTTGCGAACTTAAAATTGTTGCAGTAATCTTGACAAAGATTTGATTCAGACCAACAGGTAATTCACACCAAAGCCTGTACCACTGCACCACTCGTTCGTGTTTGAGCTTCGGAGTAAATCATTGAGTTCACCCTTTTTCCCTCGTCTATTTTAAGCCAAAAAGAATTTCAAACGACTTCAGCGGGATTTGAACCAAACCAACTGGGACTTCATACCAAAGCCTGTTCTACTGAGCCGCTCGTTCATGTTTAAGATCCAGAAGTAAATCTTCACTTCAACCAATATGTTTCTTCATTTGCGAACTTAAAATTGTTGCAGTAGTCTTCACATAGATTTGATTCAGACCAACAGGTAATTCACACCAAAGCCTGTACCACTGCACCACTCGTTCGTGTTTAAGCTTCGGAACTAAATGATTGACTTTAACCTTTTCTTCCCTTCTATTTTAAGCCAAAAAAATTGCCAACGACTTTGAACCAGACCAACTGGAACTTCATACCAAAGCCTGTTCTAGTGAGCCTCTCCTTCATGTTTAAGATCAAAAAGTAAATTTTTCACTTCAACCAATATGTTTTTTCGTTTGCGAACTTAAAATTGTTGCAGTAGTCTTCACATGGATTTGATTCAGACCAACAGGTAATTCACACCAAAGCCTGTACCACTGCACCACTCGTTCGTGTTTAAGCTTCGGAAGTAAATGATTGACTTTAACCTTTTCTTCCCTTCTATTTTAAGCCAAAAAAATTCCCAACGACTTTGAACCAGACCAACTGGAACTTCATACAAAAGCCTGTTCTAGTGAGCCTCTCCTTCATGTTTAAGATCAAAAAGTAAATTTTTCACTTCAACCAATATGTTTTTTCGTTTGCGAACTTAAAATTGTTGCAGTAGTCTTCACAAAGATTTGATTCACAGAAACAGGTACTTCACACCAAAGCCTGTACCACTGCACCATTCGTTCGTGTTTGAGCTTAGGAGTAAATCATTGAGTTCAGCATTTTTCCCTCGTGTATTTTAAGCGAAAAAGAATTGCAAACGACTTCAGCGGGATTTGAAGCAAACCAACTGGAACTTCATACCAAAGCCTGTTCTACTGAGCCGCTCGTTCATGTTTAAGATCCAGAAGTAAATTTTTCACTTCAACAAATATGTTTTTTCATTTGCGAACTTAAAATTGTTGCAGTAATCTTGACAAAGATTTGATTCAGACCAACAGGTAATTCACACCAAAGCCTGTACCACTGCACCACTCGTTCGTGTTTGAGCTTCGGAGTAAATCATTGAGTTCACCCTTTTTCCCTCGTCTATTTTAAGCCAAAAAGAATTTCAAACGACTTCAGCGGGATTTGAACCAAACCAACTGGGACTTCATACCAAAGCCTGTTCTACTGAGCCGCTCGTTCATGTTTAAGATCCAGAAGTAAATCTTCACTTCAACCAATATGTTTCTTCATTTGCGAACTTAAAATTGTTGCAGTAGTCTTCACATAGATTTGATTCAGACCAACAGGTAATTCACACCAAAGCCTGTACCACTGCACCACTCGTTCGTGTTTAAGCTTCGGAAGTAAATGATTGACTTTAACCTTTTCTTCCCTTCTATTTTAAGCCAAAAAAATTGCCAACGACTTTGAACCAGACCAACTGGAACTTCATACCAAAGCCTGTTCTAGTGAGCCTCTCCTTCATGTTTAAGATCAAAAAATAAATTTTTCACTTCAACCAATATGTTTTTTCGTTTGCGAACTTAAAATTGTTGCAGTAGTCTTCACAAAGATTTGATTCACAGAAACAGGTACTTCACACCAAAGCCTGTACCACTGCACCACTCGTTCGCGTTTGAGCTTCGGAGTAAATCATTGAGTTTACCTTTTTCCCTCGTCTATTTTAAACCAAAAAGAATTGCAAACGACTTCAGCGGGATTTGAACCAGACCAACTGGAACTTCATACCAAAGCCTGTTCTACTCAGCCGCTCGTTCATCTTTAATATCCAGAAGTAAATTTTCTTTTCAACCAATATGTTTCTTCATTTGCGAACTTAAAATTGTTGCAGTAGTCTTCACAAAGATTTGATTCAGACCAACAGGTAATTTACACCAAAGCCTGCACCACTGCACCACTCGTTCGTGTTTAAGCTTCAGGGGTAAATGATTGACTTTAACCTTTTCTCCCCTTCTATTTTAAGCCAAAGAGAATTGCAAACGACTTCAGCGGGATTTGAACCAGACCAACTGGAACTTCATACCCCAGTCCGTTCTACTGAACCACTCGTTCATGTTTAAGATCCGAAGTAAATTTTTCACGTTAACCAATTTGTTTCATCATTTGAGACCTTAAAATTGTTGTAGTAGTATTCACAAGGATTTGATTCAAACCAACAGGTAATTCACACCAAAGCCTGTACCACTGCACCACTCGTTCGTGTTTGAGCTTCGAAGTAAATCATTGACTTTACCCTTTTTCCCTCGTCTATTTTAAGCCAAAAAGAATTGCAAACGACTTCAGCGGGATTTGAACCAAACCAACTGAAACTTCATACCAAAGCCTGTTCTACTGAGTCGCTCGTTCATGTTTAACATTCGGAAGTAAATTTTTCACTTTAACTAATTTGTTTCTTTATTTTAGAACTTAAAATTGTTGCAGTAGTCTTCACAAAGATTTGATTCACAGCAACAGGTACTTCACACCAAAGCCTGTACCACTGCACCACTCGTTCGCGTTTAAGCTTCGCAGGTAAATGATTGACTTTAACCTATTTTCTCCTTCTATTTTAAGCCAAAGAGAATTGCAAATGACTTGGGCGGGATTTGAACCAGACCAACTGGAACTTCATACCAAAGCGTGTTCTACTGAGTCACTCGTTCATGTTTAAAATCCAGAAGTAAATTTTTCACTTCAACCAATATGTTTCTCCATTTGCGAACTTAAAATTGTTTCAGTAGTCTTCACAAAGATTTGATTCAGACCAACAGGTAATTCACACCATAGCCTGTACCACTGCACCACTCGTTCGTGTTTAAGCTTCGGAGGTAAATGATTGACTTTAACCTTTTTTCTTCTTCTATTTGAAGCCAAAGAGAATTGCAAAAGACTTCAGCGGGATTTGAATCAGACCAACTGTAACTTCATACGAAAGCCTGTTCTACTGTGCCGCTCGTTCATGTTTAGCATTCGGAAGTAAATTTTTAACTTTAACCAATTTGTTTGTTCGTTTGAGAAGTTAAAATTGTTGCAGTAGTCTTCACAAAGATTTGATTCAGACAAACAGGTAATTCACACCAAAGCATGTACCACTGCACCATTTGTCCGTGTTTAAGCTTCGGAGGTAAATGATTGATTTTAACCTATTTTCTCCTTGTATTTTAAGCCAAAGAGAACTGCAAATGACTTGGGGGGATTTGATCTAGTCCAACTGCAACTTCATACCAAAGCCTGTTCTACTGAGCCACTCGTTCATGTTTAAGATCCAGAAGTAAATTTTTCACTTCAACCAATATGTTTCTTCATTTGCGAACTTAAAAATTTTGCAGTAGTCTTCACAAAGATTTGATTCAGACCAACAGGTAATTCACACCAAAGGCTGTACCACTGCACTACTCGTTCGTGTTTAAGCTTCGGAGGAAAATGATTGAATTTAATCTTTTCTTCCCGTCTATTTTAAGCCAAAGAGAATTGCAAACGACTTCAGCGGGATTTGAACCAGACCAACTGGAACTTCATACCAAAGCCTGTTCTACTGAGCCGCTCGTTCATGTTTAACATTCGGAAGTAAATTTTTCACTTTACCCAATTTCTTTATTCATTTGAGAACTTAAAATTGTTGCAGTAGTCTTCGCAAAGATTTGATTCACAGCAACAGGTACTTCACACCAAAGCCTGTACTGCACCACTGCACCTCTCGTTCGTGTTTGAGCTTCGGAGTAAATCATTGAGTAAATCATCGGGCCCAAGTAAATTGCAAATGACTTGGGCGGGATTTGAACCAGACCAACTGGAACTTCATACCAAAGCCTGTTCTACTGAGCCACTCGTTCATGTTTAAGATCCAGAAGTAAATTTTTTACTTCAACCAATATGTTTCTTCATTTGCGAACTTAAAATAGTTGCAGTAGTCTTCACAAAGATTTGATTCAGACCAACAGATAATTCACACCAAAGCCTGTACCACTGCACCACTCGTTCGTGTTTAAGCTTCGGAGGTAAATGATTGACTTTAACCCTTTCTCCCCTTCTATTTTAAGCCAAAGAGAATTGCAAACGACTTCAGCGGGATTTGCACCAGACCAACGGAAACTTCATACCAAAGCCTGTTCTACTGAGCCTCTCGTTCATGTTTAACATTCGGAAATAAATTTTTCTTTTTAACCAATTTGTTTCTTTATTTGAGAACTTAAAATTGTTGCACTAGTCTTCACAAAGATTTGATTCACAGCAACAGGTACTTCACACCAAAGCCTGTACCACTGCACCACTCGTTCGTGTTTGAGCTTCGGAGTAAATCATTGAGTTCACCCTTTTTCCCTCGTCTATTTTAAGCCAAAAAGAATTGCAAACGACTTCAGCGGGATTTGAACCAAACCAACTGGAACTTCATACCAAAGCCTGTTCTAGTGAGCCGCTCGTTCATGTATAAGATCCAGAAGTAAATTTTTCACTTCAACCAATATGTTTCTTCATTTGCGAACTTAAAATAGTTGCAGTACTCTTCACAAAGATTTGATTCAGACCAACAAGTAATTCACACCAAAGTCTGTACCACTGCACCACTCGTTCGTGTTTAAGCTTCAGAGGTAAATGATTGACTTTAACCTTTTCTCCCCTTCTATTTTAAGCCAAAGAGAATTGAAAACGACTTCAGCGGGATTTGAACCAGACCAACTGAAACTTCATACCAAAGCCTGTTCTACTGAGCCGCTCGTTCATGTTTAACATTCGGAAGTAAATTTTTCACTTCAACCAATATGTTTTTTCGTTTGCGAACTTAAAATTGTTGCAGTAGTCTTCACAAAGATTTAATTCACAGAAACAGGTACTTCACACCAAAGCCTGTACCACTGCACCATTCGTTCGTGTTTGAGCTTCGGAGTAAATCATTGAGTTTAGCATTTTTCCCTCGTCTATTTTAAGCGAAAAAGAATTGCAAACGACTTCAGCGGGATTTGAAGCAAACCAACTGGAACTTCATACCAAAGCCTGTTCTACTGAGCCGCTCGTTCATGTTTAAGATCCAGAAGTAAATTTTTCACTTCAACAAATATGTTTTTTCATTTGCGAACTTAAAATTGTTGCAGTAATCTTGACAAAGATTTGATTCAGACCAACAGGTAATTCACACCAAAGCCTGTACCACTGCACCACTCGTTCGTGTTTGAGCTTCGGAGTAAATCATTGAGTTCACCCTTTTTCCCTCGTCTATTTTAAGCCAAAAAGAATTTCAAACGACTTCAGCGGGATTTGGACCAAACCAACTGGGACTTCATACCAAAGCCTGTTCTACTGAGCCGCTCGTTCATGTTTAAGATCCAGAAGTAAATCTTCACTTCAACCAATATGTTTCTTCATTTGCGAACTTAAAATTGTTGCAGTAGTCTTCACATAGATTTGATTCAGACCAAGAGGTAATTCACACCAAAGCCTGTACCACTGCACCACTCGTTCGTGTTTAAGCTTCGGAAGTAAATGATTGACTTTAACCTTTTCTTCCCTTCTATTTTAAGCCAAAAAAATTGCCAACGACTTTGAACCAGACCAACTGGAACTTCATACTAAAGCCTGTTCTAGTGAGCCTCTCCTTCATGTTTAAGATCAAAAAGTAAATTTTTCACTTCAACCAATATGTTTTTTCGTTTGCGAACTTAAAATTGTTGCAGTAGTCTTCACAAAGATTTGATTCACAGAAACAGGTACTTCACACCAAAGCCTGTACCACTGCACCACTCGTTCGCGTTTGAGCTTGGGAGTAAATCATTGAGTTTAGCCTTTTTCCCTCGTCTATTTTAAACCAAAAAGAATTGCAAACGACTTCAGCGGGATTTGAACCAGACCAACTGGAACTTCATACCAAAGCCTGTTCTACTCAGCCGCTCGTTCATCTTTAAGATCCAGAAGTAAATTTTCTTTTCAACCAATATGTTTCTTCATTTGCGAACTTAAAATTGTTGCAGTAGTCTTCACAAAGATTTGATTCAGACCAACAGGTAATTTACACCAAAGCCTGCACCTCTGCACCACTCGTTCGTGTTTAAGCTTCAGGGGTAAATGATTGACTTTAACCTTTTCTCCCCTTCTATTTTAAGCCAAAGAGAATTGCAAACGACTTCAGCGGGATTTGAACCAGACCAACTGGAACTTCATACCCCAGTCCGTTCTACTGAACCACTCGTTCATGTTTAAGATCCGAAGTAAATTTTTCACGTTAACCAATTTGTTTCATCATTTGAGACCTTAAAATTGTTGTAGTAGTATTCACAAGGATTTGATTCAAACCAACAGGTAATTCACACCAAAGCCTGTACCACTGCACCACTCGTTCGTGTTTGAGCTTCGAAGTAAATCATTGACTTTACCCTTTTTCCCTCGTCTATTTTAAGCCAAAAAGAATTGCAAACGACTTCAGCGGGATTTGAACCAAACCAATTGAAACTTCATACCAAAGCCTGTTCTACTGAGCCGCTCGTTCATGTTTAACATTCGGAAGTAAATTTTTCACTTTAACTAATTTGTTTCTTTATTTTAGAACTTAAAATTGTTGCAGTAGTCTTCACAAAGATTTGATTCACAGCAACAGGTACTTCACACCAAAGCCTGTACCACTGCACCACTCGTTCGCGTTTAAGCTTCGCAGGTAAATGATTGACTTTAACCTATTTTCTCCTTCTATTTTAAGCCAAAGAGAATTGCAAATGACTTGGGCGGGATTTGAACCAGACCAACTGGAACTTCATACCAAAGCGTGTTCTACTGAGTCACTCGTTCATGTTTAAAATCCAGAAGTAAATTTTTCACTTCAACCAATATGTTTCTCCATTTGCGAACTTAAAATTGTTGCAGTAGTCTTCACAAAGATTTGATTCAGACCAACAGGTAATTCACACCATAGCGTGTACCACTGCACCACTCGTTCGTGTTTAAGCTTCGGAGGTAAATGATTGACTTTAACCTTTTTTCTTCTTCTATTTGAAGCCAAAGAGAATTGCAAAAGACTTCAGCGGGATTTGAATCAGACCAACTGTAACTTCATACCAAAGCCTGTTCTACTGAGCCGCTCGTTCATGTTTAGCATTCGGAAGTAAATTTTTAACTTTAACCAATTTGTTTGTTCATTTGAGAAGTTAAAATTGTTGCAGTAGTCTTCACAAAGATTTGATTCAGAGAAACAGGTAATTCACACCAAAGCATGTACCACTGCACCATTTGTCCGTGTTTAAGCTTCGGAGGTAAATGATTGTTTTTAACCTATTTTCTCCTTGTATTTTAAGCCAAAGAGAACTGCAAATGACTTGGGGGGATTTGAACTAGTCCAACTGCAACTTCATACCAAAGCCTGTTCTACTGAGCCACTCGTTCATGTTTAAGATCCAGAAGTAAATTTTTCACTTCAACCAATATGTTTCTTCATTTGCGAACTTAAAAATTTTGCAGTAGTCTTCACAAAGATTTGATTCAGACCAACAGGTAATTCACACCAAAGGCTGTACCACTGCACTACTCGTTCGTGTTTAAGCTTCGGAGGAAAATGATTGAATTTAATCTTTTCTTCCCGTCTATTTTAAGCCAAAGAGAATTGCAAACGACTTCAGCGGGATTTGAACCAGACCAACTGGAACTTCATACCAAAGCCTGTTCTACTGAGCCGCTCGTTCATGTTTAACTTTCGGAAGTAAATTTTTCACTTTACCCAATTTCTTTCTTCATTTGAGAACTTAAAATTGTTGCAGTAGTCTTCGCAAAGATTTGATTCACAGCAACAGGTACTTCACAGCAACAGGTTCTTCACACCAAAGCCTGTACTGCACCACTGCACCTCTGCACCTCTCGTTCGTGTTTGAGCTTCGGAGTAAATCATTGAGTAAATCATCGGGCCCAAGTAAATTGCAAATGACTTGGGCGGGATTTCAACCAGACCAACTGGAACTTCATACCAAAGCCTGTTCTACTGAGCCACTCGTTCATGTTTAAGATCCAGAAGTAAATTTTTTACTTCAACCAATATGTTTCTTCATTTGCGAACTTAAAATAGTTGCAGTAGTCTTCACAAAGATTTGATTCAGACCAACAGATAATTCACACCAAAGCCTGTACCACTGCACCACTCGTTCGTGTTTAAGCTTCGGAGGTAAATGATTGACTTTAACCTTTTCTCCCCTTCTATTTTAAGCCAAAGAGAATTGCAAACGACTTCAGCGGGATTTGCACCAGACCAACTGAAACTTCATACCAAAGCCTGTTCTACTGAGCCTCTCGTTCATGTTTAACATTCGGAAATAAATTTTTCTTTTTAACCAATTTGTTTCTTTATTTGAGAACTTAAAATTGTTGCACTAGTCTTCACAAAGATTTGATTCACAGCAACAGGTACTTCACACCAAAGCCTGTACCACTGCACCACTCGTTCGTGTTTGAGCTTCGGAGTAAATCATTGAGTTCACCCTTTTTCCCTCGTCTATTTTAAGCCAAAAAGAATTGCAAACGACTTCAGCGGGATTTGAACCAAACCAACTGGAATTTCATACCAAAGCCTGTTCTAGTGAGCCGCTCGTTCATGTATAAGATCCAGAAGTAAATTTTTCACTTCAACCAATATGTTTCTTCATTTGCGAACTTAAAATAGTTGCAGTACTCTTCACAAAGATTTGATTCAGACCAACAGGTAATTCACACCAAAGCCTGTACCACTGCACCACTCGTTCGTGTTTAAGCTTCAGAGGTAAATGATTGACTTTAACCTTTTCTCCCCTTCTATTTTAAGCCAAAGAGAATTGAAAACGACTTCAGCGGGATTTGAACCAGACCAACTGAAACTTCATACCAAAGCCTGTTCTACTGAGCCGCTCGTTCATGTTTAACATTCGGAAGTAAATTTTTCACTTTAACCAATTTCTTTCTTCATTTGAGAACTTAAAACTGTTGCAGTAGTCTTCACAAAGATTTGATTCACAGCAACAGGTACTTCACACCAAAGCCTGTACCACTGCACCACTCGTTCGTGTTTGAGCTTCGGAGTAAATCATTGAGTTCACCCTTTTTCCCTGGTCTATCTTAAGCGAAAAAGAATTGCAAACGACTTCAGCGGGATTTGAACCAAACCAACTGGGACTTCATACCAAAGCCTGTTCTACTGAGCCGCTCGTTCATGTTTAAGATCCAGAAGTAAATTTTCACTTCAACCAATATGTTTCTTCATTTGCAAACTTAAAATTGTTGCAGTAGTCTTCACATGGATTTGATTCAAACCAACAGGTAATTCACACCAAAGCCTGTACCACTGCACCACTCGTTCGTGTTTAAGCTTCGGAAGTAAATGATTGACTTTAACCTTTTCTTCCCTTCTATTTTAAGCCAAAAAAATTGGCTACGACTTTGAACCAGACCAACTGGAACTTCATACCAAAGCCTGTTCTAGTGAGCCTCTTATTCATGTTTAAGATCAAAAAGTAAATTTTTCACTTCAACCAATATGTTTTTTCGTTTGCGAACTTAAAATTGTTGCAGTAGTCTTCACAAAGATTTGATTCACAGAAACAGGTACTTCACACCAAAGCCTGTACCACTGCACCATTCGTTCGTGTTTGAGCTTCGGAGTAAATCATTGAGTTTAGCATTTTTCCCTCGTCTATTTTAAGCGAAAAAGAATTGCAAACGACTTCAGCGGGATTTGAAGCAAACCAACTGGAACTTCATACCAAAGCCTGTTCTACTGAGCCGCTCGTTCATGTTTAAGATCCAGAAGTAAATTTTTCACTTCAACCAATATGTTTTTTCATTTGCGAACTTAAAATTGTTGCAGTAATCTTGACAAAGATTTGATTCAGACCAACAGGTAATTCACACCAAAGCCTGTACCACTGCACCACTCGTTCGTGTTTGAGCTTCGGAGTAAATCATTGAGTTCACCCTTTTTCCCTCGTCTATTTTAAGCCAAAAAGAATTTCAAACGACTTCAGCGGGATTTGAACCAAACCAACTGGGACTTCATACCAAAGCCTGTTCTACTGAGCCGCTCGTTCATGTTTAAGATCCAGAAGTAAATCTTCACTTCAACCAATATGTTTCTTCATTTGCGAACTTAAAATTGTTGCAGTAGTCTTCACATAGATTTGATTCAGACCAACAGGTAATTCACACCAAAGCCTGTACCACTGCACCACTCGTTCGTGTTTAAGCTTCGGAAGTAAATGATTGACTTTAACCTTTTCTTCCCTTCTATTTTAAGCCAAAAAAATTGCCAACGACTTTGAACCAGACCAACTGGAACTTCATACCAAAGCCTGTTCTAGTGAGCCTCTCCTTCATGTTTAAGATCAAAAAGTAAATTTTTCACTTCAACCAATATGTTTATTCGTTTGCGAACTTAAAATTGTTGCAGTAGTCTTCACAAAGATTTGATTCACAGAAACAGGTACTTCACACCAAAGCCTGTACCACTGCACCATTCGTTCGTGTTTGAGCTTCGGAGTAAATCATTGAGTTTAGCATTTTTCCCTGGTCTATTTTAAGCCAAAAAGAATTGCAAACGACTTCAGCGGGATTTGAAGCAAACCAACTGGAACTTCATACCAAAGCCTGTTCTACTGAGCAGCTCGTTCATGTTTAAGATCCAGAAGTAAATTTTTCACTTCAACCAATATGTTTTTTCATTTGTGAACTTAAAATTGTTGCAGTAATCTTCACAAAGATTTGATTCAGACCAACAGGTAATTCACACCAAAGCCTGTACCACTGCACCACTCGGTCGCGTTTAAGCTTCGGAGGTAAATGATTGACTTTAACCTATTTTCTCCTTCTATTTTAAGCCAAAGAGAACTGCAAATCACTTGGGGGGATTTGAACCAGACGAACTGGAACTTCATACCAAAGCCTGTTCTAATGAGCCGCTCCCTCATGTATAAGATCCAGAAGTAAATTTTTTACTTCAACCAATATGTTTCTTCATTTCCGAACTTAAAATTGTTGCAGTAGTCTTCACAAAGATTTGATTCAGACCAACAGATAATTCACACCAAAGCCTGTACCACTGCACCACTCGTTCGTGTTTAAGCTTCCGAGGTAAATGATTGACTTTAATCTTTTCTCCTCTTCTACTTTAAGCCAAAGAGAATTGGAAACGACTTCAGCGGGATTTGAACAAGACCAACTGAAACTTCATACCAAAGCCTGTTCTACTGAGCCGCTCGTTCATGTTTAACTTTCGGAAGTAAATTTTTCACTTTAACCAATATGTTTTTTCATTTGCGAACTTAAAATTGTTGCAGTAATCTTCACAAAGATTTGATTCAGACCAACAGGTAATTCACACCAAAGCCTGTACCACTGCACCACTCGTTCGTGTTTGAGCTTCGGAGTAAATCATTGAGTTCACCCTTTTTCCCTCGTCTATTTTAAGCCAAAAAGAATTGCAAATGACTTCAGCGGGATTTGAACCAAACCAACTGGGACTTCATACCAAAGCCTGTTCTACTGAGCCGCTCGTTCATGTTTAAGATCCAGAAGTAAATCTTCACTTCAACCAATATGTTTCTTCATTTGCGAACTTAAAATTGTTGCAGTAGTCTTCACATAGATTTGATTCAGACCAACAGGTAATTCACACCAAAGCCTGTACCACTGCACCACTCGTTCGTGTTTAAGCTTCGGAAGTAAATGATTGACTTTAACCTTTTCTTCCCTTCTATTTTAAGATAAAAAAATTGCCAACGAGTTTGAACCAGACCAACTGGAACTTCATACCAAAGCCTGTTCTAGTGAGCCTCTCCTTCATGTTTAAGATCAAAAAGTAAATTTTTCACTTCAACCAATATGTTTTTTCGTTTGCGAACTTAAAATTGTTGCAGTAGTCTTCACAAAGATTTGATTCACAGAAACAGGTACTTCACACCAAAGCCTGTACCACTGCACCATTCGTTCGTGTTTGAGCTTCGGAGTAAATCATTGAGTTTAGCATTTTTCCCTGGTCTATTTTAAGCCAAAAGGAATTGCAAACGACTTCAGCGGGATTTGAAGCAAACCAACTGGAACTTCATACCAAAGCCTGTTCTACTGAGCAGCTCGTTCATGTTTAAGATCCAGAAGTAAATTTTTCACTTCAACCAATATGTTTTTTCATTTGCGAACTTAAAATTGTTGCAGTAATCTTCACAAAGATTTGATTCAGACCAACAGATAATTCACACCAAAGCCTGTACCACTGCACCACTCGTTCGTGTTTAAGCTTCGGAGGTAAATGATTGACTTTAAACTTTTCTCCTCTTCTACTTTAAGCCAAAGAGAATTGCAAACGACTTCAGCGGGATTTGAACAAGACCAACTGAAACTTCATACCAAAGCCTGTTCTACTGAGCCGCTCGTTCATGTTTAACTTTCGGAAGTAAATTTTTCACTTTAACCAATTTGTTTCTTTATTTTAGAACTTAAAATTGTTGCAGTAGTCTTCCCAAAGATTTGATTCACAGCAACAGGTACTTCACACCAAAGCCTGTACCACTGCACCACTCGTTCGTGTTTGAGCTTCGGAGAAAATCATTGAGTAAATTCATCCCGCCCAAGTCAATTGCAAATGACTTGGGCGGGATTTGAACCAAACCAACTGGAACTTCATACCAAAGCCTGTTCTACTGAGCCACTCGTTCATGTTTAAGATCCAGAAGTAAACTTTTTACTTCAACCAATATGTTTCTTCCTTTCCGAACTTAAAATAGTTGCAGTAGTCTTCACAAAGATTTGATTCAGACCAACAGATAATTCACACCAAAGCCTGTACCACTGCACCACTCGTTCGTGTTTAAGCTTCCGAGGTAAATGATTGACTTTAATCTTTTCTCCTCTTCTACTTTAAGCCAAAGAGAATTGGAACGACTTCAGCGGGATTTGAACAAGACCAACTGAACTTCATACCAAAGCCTGTTCTACAGAGTCACTCGTTCATGTTTAAAATCCAGAAGTAAATTTTTCACTTCAACCAATATGTTTTTTCATTTGCGAACTTAAAATTGTTGCAGTAATCTTCACAAAGATTTGATTCAGACCAACAGGTAATTCACACCAAAGCCTGTACCACTGCACCACTCGTTCGCGTTTAAGCTTCGGAGGTAAATGATTGACTTTAACCTATTTTCTCCTTCTATTTTAAGCCAAAGAGAACTGCTAATGACTTGGGGGGATTTGAACCAGACCAACTGGAACTTCATACCAAAGCCTGTTCTACTGAGTCACTCGTTCATGTTTAAAATCCAGAAGTAAATTTTTCACTTCAACCAATATGTTTCTCCATTTGCGAACTTAAAATTGTTGGAGAAGTCTTCACAAAGATTTGATTCAGACCAACAGGTAATTCACACCAAAGCCTGTACCACTGCACCACTCGTTCGTCTTTGAGCTTCGGAGTAAATCATTGAGTTTACCCTTTTTCGCTCGTCTATTTTAAACCAAAAAGAATTGCTAACGACTTCAGCGGGATTTGAACCAAACCAACTGGAACTTCATACCAAAGCCTGTTCTAGTGAGCTGCTGGTTCATGTTTAAGATCCAGAAGTAAATTTTTCACTTCAACCAATATGTTTCTTTATTTTCGAACTTAAAATAGTTGCAGTAGTCTTCACAAAGATTTGATTCAGACCAACAGGTAATTCACACCAAAGCCTGTACCACTGCAGCACTCGTTCCTGTTTAAGCTTCGGAGGTAAATGATTGACTTTAACCTTTTCTTCCTTTCTATTTTAAGCCAAAAAGAATTGCAAACGGCTTCAGCGGGATTTGAAGCAAACCAACTGGAACTTCATACCAAAGCCTGTTCTACTCAGCCGCTCGTTCATGTTTAAGATCCAGAAGTAAATTTTTCACTTCAACCAATATGTTTTTTCATTTGCGAACTTAAAATTGTTGCAGTAGTCTTCACAAAGATTTGATTCACAGAAACAGGTACTTCACACCAAAGCCTGTACCACTGCACCACTCGTTCGTGTTTAAGCTTCGGAGGTAAATGATTGACTTTAACCTTTTCTCCCTTTCTATTTTAAGCCAAAAAGAATTGCTAACGACTTCAGCGGGATTTGAAGCAAACCAACTGGAACTTCATACCAAAGCATGTTCTACTCAGCCGCTCGTTCATGTTTAAGATCCAGAAGTAAATTTTTCACTTCAACCAATATGTTTTTTCATTTGCGAACTTAAAATTGTTGCAGTAGTCTTCACAAAGATTTGATTCACAGAAACAGGTACTTCACACCAAAGCCTGTACCACTGCACCACTCGTTCGTGTTTGAGCTTCGGAGTAAATCATTGAGTTTAGCATTTTTCCCTCGTCTATTTTAAGCCAAAAAGAATTGCAAACGACTTCAGCGGGATTTGAAGCAAACAAACTGGAACTTCATACAAAAGCCTGTCCTACTGAGCCGCTCGTTCATGTTTAAGATCCAGAAGTAAATTTTTCACTTCAACCAATATGTTTTTTCATTTGCGAACTTAAAATTGTTGCAGTAGTCTTCACAAAGATTTGATTCAGACCAACAGGTAATTCACACCAAAGCCTGTACCACTGCACCACTCGTTCGTGTTAAAGCTTCGGAAGTAAATGATTGACTTTAAGCTTTTCTTCCCTTCTATTTTAAGCCAAAAAAATTGCCAACGACTTTGAACCAGACCAACTGGAACTTCATACCAAAGCCTTTTCTAGTGAGCCTCTCCTTCATGTATAAGATCCAGAAGTAAATTTTTCACTTCAACCAATATGTTTCTTCATTTGCGAACTTAAAATTGTTGCAGTAGTCTTCACAAAGATTTGATTCAGACAAACAGGTAATACACACCAAAGCCTGTACCACTGCACCACTCGTTCGCGTTTAAGCTTCGGAGGTAAATGATTGACTTTAACCTATTTTCTCCTTCTATTTTAAGCCAAAAAGAACTGCAAATGACTTGGGGGGATTTGAACTAGACAAACTGAAACTTCATACCAAAGCCTGTTCTACTGAGCCACTCGTTCATGTTTAAGATCGAGAAGTAAATTTTTCACTTCAACCAATATATTTCTTCATTTGCGAACTTAAAAATTTTGCAGTAGTCTTCACAAAGATTTGATTCACAGCAACAGGTACTTCACACCAAAGCCTGTACCACTGCACCACTCGTTCGTGTTTGAGCTTCGGAGTAAATCATTGAGTAAATCATCCCGCCCAAGTCAATTGCAAATGACTTGGGCGGGATTTGAACCAAACCAACTGGAACTTCATACCAAAGCCTGTTCTACTGAGCCACTCGTTCATGTTTAAGATCCAGAAGTAAACTTTTTACTTCAACCAATATGTTTCTTCCTTTCCGAACTTAAAATAGTTGCAGTAGTCTTCACAAAGATTTGATTCAGACCAACAGATAATTCACACCAAAGCCTGTACCACTGCACCACTCGTTCGTGTTTAAGCTTCCGAGGTAAATGATTGACTTTAATCTTTTCTGCTCTTCTACTTTAAGCCAAAGAGAATTGGAACGACTTCAGCGGGATTTGAACAAGACCAACTGAACTTCATACCAAAGCCTGTTCTACAGAGCCTCTCGTTCATGTTTAACATTCGGAAATAAATTTTTCTTTTTAACCAATTTGTTTCTTTATTTGAGAACTTAAAATTGTTGCACTAGTCTTCACAAAGATTTGATTCACAGCAACAGGTACTTCACACCAAAGCCTTTTCCCATTCACCACTCGTTCGTGTTTGAGCTTCGGAGTAAATCATTGAGTTCACCCTTTTTCCCTCGTCTATTTTAAGCCAAAAAGAATTGCAAACGACTTCAGCGGGATTTGAACCAAACCAACTGGAACTTCATACCAAAGCCTGTTCTAGTGAGCCGCTCGTTCATGTATAAGATCCAGAAGTAAATTTTTCACTTCAACCAATATGTTTCTTCATTTGCGAACTTAAAATAGTTGCAGTACTCTTCACAAAGATTTGATTCAGACCAACAAGTAATTCACACCAAAGTCTGTACCACTGCACCACTCGTTCGTGTTTAAGCTTCAGAGGTAAATGATTGACTTTAACCTTTTCTCCCCTTCTATTTTAAGCCAAAGAGAATTGAAAACGACTTCAGCGGGATTTGAACCAGACCAACTGAAACTTCATACCAAAGCCTGTTCTACTGAGCCGCTCGTTCATGTTTAACATTCGGAAGTAAATTTTTCACTTTAACCAATTTCTTTCTTCATTTGAGAACTTAAAACTGTTGCAGTAGTCTTCACAAAGATTTGATTCACAGCAACAGGTACTTCACACCAAAGCCTGTACCACTGCACCACTCGTTCGTGTTTGAGCTTCGGAGTAAATCATTGAGTTCACCCTTTTTCCCTCGTCTATTTTAAGCGAAAAAGAATTGCAAACGACTTCAGCGGGATTTGAACCAAACCAACTGGGACTTCATACCAAAGCCTGTTCTACTGAGCCGCTCGTTCATGTTTAAGATCCAGAAGTAAATTTTCACTTCAACCAATATGTTTCTTCATTTGCAAACTTAAAATTGTTGCAGTAGTCTTCACATGGATTTGATTCAGACCAACAGGTAATTCACACCAAAGCCTGTACCACTGCACCACTCGTTCGTGTTTAAGCTTCGGAGGTAAATGATTGACTTTAACCTTTTCTTCCCTTCTATTTTAAGCCAAAAAAATTGCCAACGACTTTGAACCAGACCAACTGGAACTTCATACAAAAGCCTGTTCTAGTGAGCCTCTCCTTCATGTTTAAGATCAAAAAGTAAATTTTTCACTTCAACCAATATGTTTTTTCGTTTGCGAACTTAAAATTGTTGCAGTAGTCTTCACAAAGATTTGATTCACAGAAACAGGTACTTCACACCAAAGCCTGTACCACTGCACCATTCGTTCGTGTTTGAGCTTCGGAGTAAATCATTGAGTTTAGCATTTTTCCCTCGTCTATTTTAAGCGAAAAAGAATTGCAAACGACTTCAGCGGGATTTGAAGCAAACCAACTGGAACTTCATACCAAAGCCTGTTCTACTGAGCCGCTCGTTCATGTTTAAGATCCAGAAGTAAATTTTTCACTTCAACAAATATGTTTTTTCATTTGCGAACTTAAAATTGTTGCAGTAATCTTGACAAAGATTTGATTCAGACCAACAGGTAATTCACACCAAAGCCTGTACCACTGCACCACTCGTTCGTGTTTGAGCTTCGGAGTAAATCATTGAGTTCACCCTTTTTCCCTCGTCTATTTTAAGCCAAAAAGAATTTCAAACGACTTCAGCGGGATTTGGACCAAACCAACTGGGACTTCATACCAAAGCCTGTTCTACTGAGCCGCTCGTTCATGTTTAAGATCCAGAAGTAAATCTTCACTTCAACCAATATGTTTCTTCATTTGCGAACCTAAAATTGTTGCAGTAGTCTTCACATAGATTTGATTCAGACCAAGAGGTAATTCACACCAAAGCCTGTACCACTGCACCACTCGTTCGTGTTTAAGCTTCGGAAGTAAATGATTGACTTTAACCTTTTCTTCCCTTCTATTTTAAGCCAAAAAAATTGCCAACGACTTTGAACCAGACCAACTGGAACTTCATACTAAAGCCTGTTCTAGTGAGCCTCTCCTTCATGTTTAAGATCAAAAAGTAAATTTTTCACTTCAACCAATATGTTTTTTCGTTTGCGAACTTAAAATTGTTGCAGTAGTCTTCACAAAGATTTGATTCACAGAAACAGGTACTTCACACCAAAGCCTGTACCACTGCACCACTCGTTCGCGTTTGAGCTTGGGAGTAAATCATTGAGTTTAGCCTTTTTCCCTCGTCTATTTTAAACCAAAAAGAATTGCAAACGACTTCAGCCGGATTTGAACAAGACCAACTGGAACTTCATACCAAAGCCTGTTCTACTCAGCCGCTCGTTCATCTTTAAGATCCAGAAGTAAATTTTCTTTTCAACCAATATGTTTCTTCATTTGCGAACTTAAAATTGTTGCAGTAGTCTTCACAAAGATTTGATTCAGACCAACAGGTAATTTACACCAAAGCCTGCACCACTGCACCACTCGTTCGTGTTTAAGCTTCAGGGGTAAATGATTGACTTTAACCTTTTCTCCCCTTCTATTTTAAGCCAAAGAGAATTGCAAACGACTTCAGCGGGATTTGAACCAGACCAACTGGAACTTCATACCCCAGTCCGTTCTACTGAACCACTCGTTCATGTTTAAGATCCGAAGTAAATTTTTCACGTTAACCAATTTGTTTCATCATTTGAGACCTTAAAATTGTTGTAGTAGTATTCACAAGGATTTGATTCAAACCAACAGGTAATTCACACCAAAGCCTGTACCACTGCACCACTCGTTCGTGTTTGAGCTTCGAAGTAAATCATTGACTTTACCCTTTTTCCCTCGTCTATTTTAAGCCAAAAAGAATTGCAAACGACTTCAGCGGGATTTGAACCAAACCAATTGAAACTTCATACCAAAGCCTGTTCTACTGAGCCGCTCGTTCATGTTTAACATTCGGAAGTAAATTTTTCACTTTAACTAATTTGTTTCTTTATTTTAGAACTTAAAATTGTTGCAGTAGTCTTCACAAAGATTTGATTCACAGCAACAGGTACTTCACACCAAAGCCTGTACCACTGCACCACTCGTTCGCGTTTAAGCTTCGCAGGTAAATGATTGACTTTAACCTATTTTCTCCTTCTATTTTAAGCCAAAGAGAATTGCAAATGACTTGGGCGGGATTTGAACCAGACCAACTGGAACTTCATACCAAAGCGTGTTCTACTGAGTCACTCGTTCATGTTTAAAATCCAGAAGTAAATTTTTCACTTCAACCAATATGTTTCTCCATTTGCGAACTTAAAATTGTTGCAGTAGTCTTCACAAAGATTTGATTCAGACCAACAGGTAATTCACACCATAGCCTGTACCACTGCACCACTCGTTCGTGTTTAAGCTTCGGAGGTAAATGATTGACTTTAACCTTTTTTCTTCTTCTATTTGAAGCCAAAGAGAATTGCAAAAGACTTCAGCGGGATTTGAATCAGACCAACTGTAACTTCATACCAAAGCCTGTTCTACTGAGCCGCTCGTTCATGTTTAGCATTCGGAAGTAAATTTTTAACTTTAACCAATTTGTTTGTTCATTTGAGAAGTTAAAATTGTTGCAGTAGTCTTCACAAAGATTTGATTCAGAGAAACAGGTAATTCACACCAAAGCATGTACCACTGCACCATTTGTCCGTGTTTAAGCTTCCGAGGTAAATGATTGATTTTAACCTATTTTCTCCTTGTATTTTAAGCCAAAGAGAACTGCAAATGACTTGGGGGGATTTGAACTAGTCCAACTGCAACTTCATACCAAAGCCTGTTCTACTGAGCCACTCGTTCATGTTTAAGATCCAGAAGTAAATTTTTCACTTCAACCAATATGTTTCTTCATTTGCGAACTTAAAAATTTTGCAGTAGTCTTCACAAAGATTTGATTCAGACCAACAGGTAATTCACACCAAAGGCTGTACCACTGCACTACTCGTTCGTGTTTAAGCTTCGGAGGAAAATGATTGAATTTAATCTTTTCTTCCCGTCTATTTTAAGCCAAAGAGAATTGCAAACGACTTCAGCGGGATTTGAACCAGACCAACTGGAACTTCATACCAAAGCCTGTTCTACTGAGCCGCTCGTTCATGTTTAACATTCGGAAGTAAATTTTTCACTTTAACTAATTTGTTTCTTTATTTTAGAACTTAAAATTGTTGCAGTAGTCTTCACAAAGATTTGATTCACAGCAACAGGTACTTCACACCAAAGCCTGTACCACTGCACCACTCGTTCGCGTTTAAGCTTCGCAGGTAAATGATTGACTTTAACCTATTTTCTCCTTCTATTTTAAGCCAAAGAGAATTGCAAATGACTTGGGCGGGATTTGAACCAGACCAACTGGAACTTCATACCAAAGCGTGTTCTACTGAGTCACTCGTTCATGTTTAAAATCCAGAAGTAAATTTTTCACTTCAACCAATATGTTTCTCCATTTGCGAACTTAAAATTGTTGCAGTAGTCTTCACAAAGATTTGATTCAGACCAACAGGTAATTCACACCATAGCCTGTACCACTGCACCACTCGTTCGTGTTTAAGCTTCGGAGGTAAATGATTGACTTTAACCTTTTTTCTTCTTCTATTTGAAGCCAAAGAGAATTGCAAAAGACTTCAGCGGGATTTGAATCAGACCAACTGTAACTTCATACCAAAGCCTGTTCTACTGAGCCGCTCGTTCATGTTTAGCATTCGGAAGTAAATTTTTAACTTTAACCAATTTGTTTGTTCATTTGAGAAGTTAAAATTGTTGCAGTAGTCTTCACAAAGATTTGATTCAGAGAAACAGGTAATTCACACCAAAGCATGTACCACTGCACCATTTGTCCGTGTTTAAGCTTCCGAGGTAAATGATTGATTTTAACCTATTTTCTCCTTGTATTTTAAGCCAAAGAGAACTGCAAATGACTTGGGGGGATTTGAACTAGTCCAACTGCAACTTCATACCAAAGCCTGTTCTACTGAGCCACTCGTTCATGTTTAAGATCCAGAAGTAAATTTTTCACTTCAACCAATATGTTTCTTCATTTGCGAACTTAAAAATTTTGCAGTAGTCTTCACAAAGATTTGATTCAGACCAACAGGTAATTCACACCAAAGGCTGTACCACTGCACTACTCGTTCGTGTTTAAGCTTCGGAGGAAAATGATTGAATTTAATCTTTTCTTCCCGTCTATTTTAAGCCAAAGAGAATTGCAAACGACTTCAGCGGGATTTGAACCAGACCAACTGGAACTTCATACCAAAGCCTGTTCTACTGAGCCGCTCGTTCATGTTTAACATTCGGAAGTAAATTTTTCACTTTACCCAATTTCTTTCTTCATTTGAGAACTTAAAATTGTTGCAGTAGTCTTCGCAAAGATTTGATTCACAGCAACAGGTACTTCACAGCAACAGGTTCTTCACACCAAAGCCTGTACTGCACCACTGCACCTCTGCACCTCTCGTTCGTGTTTGAGCTTCGGAGTAAATCATTGAGTAAATCATCGGGCCCAAGTAAATTGCAAATGACTTGGGCGGGATTTGAACCAGACCAACTGGAACTTCATACCAAAGCCTGTTCTACTGAGCCACTCGTTCATGTTTAAGATCCAGAAGTAAATTTTTTACTTCAACCAATATGTTTCTTCATTTGCGAACTTAAAATAGTTGCAGTAGTCTTCACAAAGATTTGATTCAGACCAACAGATAATTCACACCAAAGCCTGTACCACTGCACCACTCGTTCGTGTTTAAGCTTCGGAGGTAAATGATTGACTTTAACCTTTTCTCCCCTTCTATTTTAAGCCAAAGAGAATTGCAAACGACTTCAGCGGGATTTGCACCAGACCAACTGAAACTTCATACCAAAGCCTGTTCTACTGAGCCTCTCGTTCATGTTTAACATTCGGAAATAAATTTTTCTTTTTAACCAATTTGTTTCTTTATTTGAGAACTTAAAATTGTTGCACTAGTCTTCACAAAGATTTGATTCACAGCAACAGGTACTTCACACCAAAGCCTGTACCACTGCACCACTCGTTCGTGTTTGAGCTTCGGAGTAAATCATTGAGTTCACCCTTTTTCCCTCGTCTATTTTAAGCCAAAAAGAATTGCAAACGACTTCAGCGGGATTTGAACCAAACCAACTGGAACTTCATACCAAAGCCTGTTCTAGTGAGCCGCTCGTTCATGTATAAGATCCAGAAGTAAATTTTTCACTTCAACCAATATGTTTCTTCATTTGCGAACTTAAAATAGTTGCAGTACTCTTCACAAAGATTTGATTCAGACCAACAGGTAATTCACACCAAAGCCTGTACCACTGCACCACTCGTTCGTGTTTAAGCTTCAGAGGTAAATGATTGACTTTAACCTTTTCTCCCCTTCTATTTTAAGCCAAAGAGAATTGAAAACGACTTCAGCGGGATTTGAACCAGACCAACTGAAACTTCATACCAAAGCCTGTTCTACTGAGCCGCTCGTTCATGTTTAACATTCGGAAGTAAATTTTTCACTTTAACCAATTTCTTTCTTCATTTGAGAACTTAAAACTGTTGCAGTAGTCTTCACAAAGATTTGATTCACAGCAACAGGTACTTCACACCAAAGCCTGTACCACTGCACCACTCGTTCGCGTTTAAGCTTCGGAGGTAAATGATTGACTTTAACCTATTTTCTCCTTCTATTTTAAGCCAAAGAGAACTGCAAATCACTTGGGGGGATTTGAACCAGACGAACTGGAACTTCATACCAAAGCCTGTTCTAATGAGCCGCTCCCTCATGTATAAGATCCAGAAGTAAATTTTTCACTTCAACCAATATGTTTTTTCATTTCCGAACTTAAAATTGTTGCAGTAATCTTCACAAAGATTTGATTCAGACCAACAGATAATTCACACCAAAGCCTGTACCACTGCACCACTCGTTCGTGTTTAAGCTTCGGAGGTAAATGATTGACTTTAATCTTTTCTCCTCTTCTACTTTAAGCCAAAGAGAATTGCAAACGACTTCAGCGGGATTTGAACAAGACCAACTGAAACTTCATACCAAAGCCTGTTCTACTGAGCCGCTCGTTCATGTTTAACTTTCGGAAGTAAATTTTTCACTTTAACCAATTTGTTTCTTTATTTTAGAACTTAAAATTGTTGCAGTAGTCTTCCCAAAGATTTGATTCACAGCAACAGGTACTTCACACCAAAGCCTGTACCACTGCACCACTCGTTCGTGTTTGAGCTTCGGAGTAAATCATTGAGTAAATCATCCCGCCCAAGTCAATTGCAAATGACTTGGGCGGGATTTGAACCAAACCAACTGGAACTTCATACCAAAGCCTGTTCTACTGAGCCACTCGTTCATGTTTAAGATCCAGAAGTAAATTTTTTACTTCAACCAATATGTTTCTTCATTTCCGAACTTAAAATAGTTGCAGTAGTCTTCACAAAGATTTGATTCAGACCAACAGATAATTCACACCAAAGCCTGTACCACTGCACCACTCGTTCGTGTTTAAGTTTCCGAGGTTAATGATTGACTTTAATCTTTTCTCCTCTTCTACTTTAAGCCAAAGAGAATTGGAAACGACTTCAGGGGGATTTGAAAAAGACCAACTGAAACTTCATACCAAAACCTGTTCTACTGAGCCGCTCGTTCATGTTTAACTTTCGGAAGTAAATTTTTCACTTTAACCAATATGTTTTTTCATTTGCGAACTTAAAATTGTTGCAGTAATCTTCACAAAGATTTGATTCAGACCAACAGGTAATTCACACCAAAGCCTGTACCACTGCACCACTCGTTCGTGTTTGAGCTTCGGAGTAAATCATTGAGTTCACCCTTTTTCCCTCGTCTATTTTAAGCCAAAAAGAATTGCAAATGACTTCAGCGGGATTTGAACCAAACCAACTGGGACTTCATACCAAAGCCTGTTCTACTGAGCCGCTCGTTCATGTTTAAGATCCAGAAGAAAATCTTCACTTCAACCAATATGTTTCTTCATTTGCGAACTTAAAATTGTTGCAGTAGTCTTCACATAGATTTGATTCAGACCAACAGGTAATTCACACCAAAGCCTGTACCACTGCACCACTCGTTCGTGTTTAAGCTTCGGAAGTAAATGATTGACTTTAACCTTTTCTTCCCTTCTATTTTAAGATAAAAAAATTGCCAACGACTTTGAACCAGACCAATTGGAACTTCATACCAAAGCCTGTTCTAGTGAGCCTCTCCTTCATGTTTAAGATCAAAAAGTAAATTTTTCACTTCAACCAATATGTTTTTTCGTTTGCGAACTTAAAATTGTTGCAGTAGTCTTCACAAAGATTTGATTCACAGAAACAGGTACTTCACACCAAAGCCTGTACCACTGCACCATTCGTTCGTGTTTGAGCTTCGGAGTAAATCATTGAGTTTAGCATTTTTCCCTGGTCTATTTTAAGCCAAAAAGAATTGCAAACGACTTCAGCGGGATTTGAAGCAAACCAACTGGAACTTCATACCAAAGCCTGTTCTACTGAGCAGCTCGTTCATGTTTAAGATCCAGAAGTAAATTTTTCACTTCAACCAATATGTTTTTTCATTTGCGAACTTAAAATTGTTGCAGTAATCTTCACAAAGATTTGATTCAGACCAACAGATAATTCACACCAAAGCCTGTACCACTGCACCACTCGTTCGTGTTTAAGCTTCCGAGGTAAATGATTGACTTTAATCTTTTCTCCTCTTCTACTTTAAGCCAAAGAGAATTGCAAACGACTTCAGCGGGATTTGAACAAGACCAACTGAAACTTCATACCAAAGCCTGTTCTACTGAGCCGCTCGTTCATGTTTAACTTTCGGAAGTAAATTTTTCACTTTAACCAATTTGTTTCTTTATTTTAGAACTTAAAATTGTTGCAGTAGTCTTCCCAAAGATTTGATTCACAGCAACAGGTACTTCACACCAAAGCCTGTACCACTGCACCACTCGTTCGTGTTTGAGCTTCGGAGTAAATCATTGAGTAAATCATCCCGCCCAAGTCAATTGCAAATGACTTGGGCGGGATTTGAACCAAACCAACTGGAACTTCATACCAAAGCCTGTTCTACTGAGCCACTCGTTCATGTTTAAGATCCAGAAGTAAACTTTTTACTTCAACCAATATGTTTCTTCCTTTCCGAACTTAAAATAGTTGCAGTAGTCTTCACAAAGATTTGATTCAGACCAACAGATAATTCACACCAAAGCCTGTACCACTGCACCACTCGTTCGTGTTTAAGCTTCCGAGGTAAATGATTGACTTTAATCTTTTCTCCTCTTCTACTTTAAGCCAAAGAGAATTGGAACGACTTCAGCGGGATTTGAACAAGACCAACTGAACTTCATACCAAAGCCTGTTCTACAGAGTCACTCGTTCATGTTTAAAATCCAGAAGTAAATTTTTCACTTCAACCAATATGTTTTTTCATTTGCGAACTTAAAATTGTTGCAGTAATCTTCACAAAGATTTGATTCAGACCAACAGGTAATTCACACCAAAGCCTGTACCACTGCACCACTCGTTCGCGTTTAAGCTTCGGAGGTAAATGATTGACTTTAACCTATTTTCTCCTTCTATTTTAAGCCAAAGAGAACTGCTAATGACTTGGGGGGATTTGAACCAGACCAACTGGAACTTCATACCAAAGCCTGTTCTACTGAGTCACTCGTTCATGTTTAAAATCCAGAAGTAAATTTTTCACTTCAACCAATATGTTTCTCCATTTGCGAACTTAAAATTGTTGGAGAAGTCTTCACAAAGATTTGATTCAGACCAACAGGTAATTCACACCAAAGCCTGTACCACTGCACCACTCGTTCGTCTTTGAGCTTCGGAGTAAATCATTGAGTTTACCCTTTTTCGCTCGTCTATTTTAAGCCAAAAAGAATTGCTAACGACTTCAGCGGGATTTGAACCAAACCAACTGGAACTTCATACCAAAGCCTGTTCTAGTGAGCTGCTGGTTCATGTTTAAGATCCAGAAGTAAATTTTTCACTTCAACCAATATGTTTCTTTATTTTCGAACTTAAAATAGTTGCAGTAGTCTTCACAAAGATTTGATTCAGACCAACAGGTAATTCACACCAAAGCCTGTACCACTGCACCACTCGTTCCTGTTTAAGCTTCGGAGGTAAATGATTGACTTTAACCTTTTCTTCCTTTCTATTTTAAGCCAAAAAGAATTGCAAACGGCTTCAGCGGGATTTGAAGCAAACCAACTGGAACTTCATACCAAAGCCTGTTCTACTCAGCCGCTCGTTCATGTTTAAGATCCAGAAGTAAATTTTTCACTTCAACCAATATGTTTTTTCATTTGCGAACTTAAAATTGTTGCAGTAGTCTTCACAAAGATTTGATTCACAGAAACAGGTACTTCACACCAAAGCCTGTACCACTGCACCACTCGTTCGTGTTTGAGCTTCGGAGTAAATCATTGAGTTTAGCATTTTTCCCTCGTCTATTTTAAGCCAAAAAGAATTGCAAACGACTTCAGCGGGATTTGAAGCAAACAAACTGGAACTTCATACAAAAGCCTGTCCTACTGAGCCGCTCGTTCATGTTTAAGATCCAGAAGTAAATTTTTCACTTCAACCAATATGTTTTTTCATTTGCGAACTTAAAATTGTTGCAGTAGTCTTCACAAAGATTTGATTCAGACCAACAGGTAATTCACACCAAAGCCTGTACCACTGCACCACTCGTTCGTGTTTAAGCTTCGGAAGTAAATGATTGACTTTAAGCTTTTCTTCCCTTCTATTTTAAGCCAAAAAAATTGCCAACGACTTTGAACCAGACCAACTGGAACTTCATACCAAAGCCTTTTCTAGTGAGCCTCTCCTTCATGTATAAGATCCAGAAGTAAATTTTTCACTTCAACCAATATGTTTCTTCATTTGCGAACTTAAAATTGTTGCAGTAGTCTTCACAAAGATTTGATTCAGACAAACAGGTAATACACACCAAAGCCTGTACCACTGCACCACTCGTTCGCGTTTAAGCTTCGGAGGTAAATGATTGACTTTAACCTATTTTCTCCTTCTATTTTAAGCCAAAAAGAACTGCAAATGACTTGGGGGGATTTGAACTAGACCAACTGAAACTTCATACCAAAGCCTGTTCTACTGAGCCACTCGTTCATGTTTAAGATCGAGAAGTAAATTTTTCACTTCAACCAATATATTTCTTCATTTGCGAACTTAAAAATTTTGCAGTAGTCTTCACAAAGATTTGATTCAGACCAACAAGTAATTCACACCAAAGCCTGTACCACTGCACCACTCGTTCGTGTTTGAGCTTCGGAGTAAATCATTGAGTAAATCATCCCGCCCAAGTCAATTGCAAATGACTTGGGCGGGATTTGAACCAAACCAACTGGAACTTCATACCAAAGCCTGTTCTACTGAGCCACTCGTTCATGTTTAAGATCGAGAAGTAAACTTTTTACTTCAACCAATATGTTTCTTCCTTTCCGAACTTAAAATAGTTGCAGTAGTCTTCACAAAGATTTGATTCAGACCAACAGATAATTCACACCAAAGCCTGTACCACTGCACCACTCGTTCGTGTTTAAGCTTCCGAGGTAAATGATTGACTTTAATCTTTTCTGCTCTTCTACTTTAAGCCAAAGAGAATTGGAACGACTTCAGCGGGATTTGAACAAGACCAACTGAACTTCATACCAAAGCCTGTTCTACAGAGTTACTCGTTCATGTTTAAAATCCAGAAGTAAATTTTTCACTTCAACCAATATGTTTTTTCATTTGCGAACTTAAAATTGTTGCAGTAATCTTCACAAAGATTTGATTCAGACAAACAGGTAATACACACCAAAGCCTGTACCACTGCACCACTCGTTCGCGTTTAAGCTTCGGAGGTAAATGATTGACTTTAACCTATTTTCTCCTTCTATTTTAAGCCAAAAAGAACTGCAAATGACTTGGGAGGATTTGAACTAGACCAACTGAAACTTCATACCAAAGCCTGTTCTACTGAGCCACTCGTTCATGTTTAAGATCGAGAAGTAAATTTTTCACTTCAACCAATATATTTCTTCATTTGCGAACTTAAAAATTTTGCAGTAGTCTTCACAAAGATTTGATTCAGACCAACAAGTAATTCACACCAAAGCCTGTACCACTGCACCACTCGTTCGTGTTTAAGCTTCGGAGGAAAATGATTGAATTTAACCTTTTCTCCCCTTCTATTTTAAGCCAAAGAGAATTGCAAACGACTTCAGCGGGATTTGAACCAGACCAACTGGAACTTCATACCAAAGCCTGTTCTACTGAGCCACTCGTTCATGTTTAAGATCCAGAAGTAAATGTTTTACTTCAACCAATATGTTTCTTCATTTGCGAACTTAAAATAGTTGCAGTAGTCTTCACAAAGATTTGATTCAGACCAACACGTAATTCACACCAAAGCCTGTACCACTGCACCACTCGTTCGTGTTTAAGCTTCAGAGGTAAATGATTGACTTTAACCTTTTCTCCCCTTCTATTTTAAGCCAAAAAGAATTGAAAACGACTTCAGCGGGATTTGAACCAGACCAACTGAAACTTCATACCAAAGCCTGTTCTACTGAGCCACTCGTTCATGTTTAAGATCCAGAAGTAAATTTTTCACTTCAACCAATATGTTTTTTCATTTGCGAACTTAAAATTGTTGCAGTAGTCTTCACAAAGATTTGATTCACAGAAACAGGTACTTCACACCAAAGCCTGTACCACTGCACCACTCGTTCGTGTTTAAGCTTCGGAGGTAAATGATTGACTTTAACCTTTTCTCCCCTTCTATTTTAAGCCAAAGAGAATTGCAAACGACTTCAGCGGGATTTGAACCAGACCAACTGAAACTTCATACCAAAGCATGTTCTACTCAGCCGCTCGTTCATGTTTAAGATCCAGAAGTAAATTTTTCACTTCAACCAATATGTTTTTTCATTTGCGAACTTAAAATTGTTGCAGTAGTCTTCACAAAGATTTGATTCACAGAAACAGGTACTTCACACCAAAGCCTGTACCACTGCACCACTCGTTCGTTTTTGACCTTCGGAGTAAATCATTGAGTTCACCCTTTTTCCCTCGTCTATTTTAAGCCAAAAAGAATTGCAAATGACTTCAGCGGGATTTGAACCAGACCAACTGAAACTTCATACCAAAGCCTGTTCTACTGAGCCGCTCGTTCATGTTTAACATTCGGAAATAAATTTTTCACTTTAACCAATATGTTTTTTCATTTGCGAACTTAAAATTGTTGCAGTAGTCTTCACAAAGATTTGATTCACAGCAACAGGTAATTCACACCAAAGCCTGTACCACTGCACCACTCGTTCGTTTTTGAGCTTCGGAGTAAATCATTGAGTTCACCCTTTTTCGCTCGTCTATTTTAAGCCAAAAAGAGTTGCAAATGACTTCAGCGGGATTTGAACCAGACCAACTGAAACTTCATACCAAAGCCTGTTCTACTGAGCCGCTCGTTCATGTTTAACATTCGGAAATAAATTTTTCACTTTAACCAATATGTTTTTTCATTTGCGAACTTAAAATTGTTGCAGTAGTCTTCACAAAGATTTGATTCACAGCAACAGGTAATTCACACCAAAGCATGTACCACTGCACCACTCGTTCGTTTTTGAGCTTCGGAGTAAATCATTGAGTTCACCCTTTTTCGCTCGTCTATTTTAAGCCAAAAAGAGTTGCAAATGACTTCAGCGGGATTTGAACCAGACCAACTGAAACTTCATACCAAAGCCTGTTCTACTGAGCCGCTCGTTCATGTATAAGATCCAGAAGTAAATTTTTCACTTCAACCAATATGTTTCTTCATTTGCGAACTTAAAATAGTTGCAGTAGACTTCACAAAGATTTGATTCAGACCAACAGGTAATTCACACCAAAGCCTCTACCACTGCACCACTCGTTCGTGTTTAAGCTTCAGAGGTAAATGATTGACTTTAACCTTTTCTCCCCTTCTTTTTTAAGCCAAAGAGAACTGAAAGCGACTTCAGCGTGATTTGAACCAGACCAACTGAAACTTCATACCAAACCCTGTTCTACTGAGCCGCTCGTTCATGTTTAACATTCGGAAATAAATTTTTCACTTTAACCAATTTCTTTCTTCATTTGAGAACTTAAAATTGTTGCAGTAGTCTTCACAAAGATTTGATTCACAGCAACAGGTACTTCACACCAAAGCCTGTACAACTGCACCACTCGTTCGTGTTTGAGCTTCGCAGTAAATCATTGAGTTCACCCTTTTTCCCTCGTCTATTTAAAGCCAAAAAGAATTGCAAACGGCTTCAGCGGGATTTGAACCAAACCAACTGGAACTTCATACCAAAGCCTGTTCTACTGAGCCGCTCGTTCATGTTTAAGATCCAGAAGTAAATTTTCACTTCAACCAATATGTTTCTTCATTTGCGAACTTAAAATTGTTGCAGTAGTCTTCACAAAGATTTGATTCAGACCAACAGGTAATTCACACCAAAGGCTGTACCACTGCACCACTCGCTCGTGTTTAAGCTTCGGAACTAAATGATTGACTTTAACCTTTTCTTCCCTTCTATTTTAAGCCAAAAAAATTGCCAACGACTTTGAACCAGACCAACTGGAACTTCATACCAAAGTTTGTTCTAGTGAGCCTCTCCGTCATGTATAATGTCCAGAAGTAAATTTTTCACTTCAACCAATATGTTTCTTCATTTGCGAACTTAAAATTGTTGCAGTAGTCTTCACAAAGATTTGATTCAGACAAATAGGTAATACACACCAAAGCCTGTACCACTGCACCACTCGTTCGCGTTTAAGCTTCGGAGGTAAATGATTGACTTTAACCTATTTTCTCCTTCTATTTTAAGCCAAAGAGAACTGCAAATGACTTGGGGGGATTTGAACTAGACCAACTGGAACTTCATACCAAAGCCTGTTCTACTGAGCCACTCGTTCATGTATAAGATCCAGAAGTAAATTTTTCACTTCAACCAATATGTTTCTTCATTTGCGAACTTAAAAATTTTGCATTAGTCTTCACAAAGATTTGATTCAGACCAACAGGTAATTCACACCAAAGCCTGTACCACTGCACCACTCGTTCGTGTTTAAGCTTCGGAGGTAAATGATTGAATTTATCCTTTTCTCCCCTTCTATTTTAAGCCAAAGAGAATTGCAAACGACTTCAGCGGGATTTGAACCAGACCAACTGGAACTTCATACCAAACCCTGTTCTACTGAGCCGCTCGTTCATAATTAACATTCGGAAGTAAATTTTTCACTTTAGCCAATTTGTTTCTTCATTTGAGAACTTAAAATTGTTGCAGTAGTCTTCACAAAGATTTGATTCACAGCAACTGGTACTTCACACCAAAACCTGTACCACTGCACCACTCGTTCGCGTTTGAGCTTCGGAGTAAATCATTGAGTTTAGACTTTTTCCCTCGTCTATTTTAAACCAAAAAGAATTGCAAACGACTTCAGCGGGATTTGAACCAGACCAACTGGAACTTCATACCAAAGCCTGTTCTACTCAGCCGCTCGTTCATCTTTAAGATCCAGAAGTAAATTTTCTTTTCAACCAATATGTTTCTTCATTTGCGAACTTAAAATTGTTGCAGTAGTCTTCACAAAGATTTGATTCAGACCAACAGGTAATTTACACCAAAGCCTGCACCACTGCACCACTCGTTCGTGTTTAAGCTTCAGGGGTAAATGATTGACTTTAACCTTTTCTCCCCTTCTATTTTAAGCCAAAGAGAATTGCAAACGACTTCAGCGGGATTTGAACCAGACCAACTGGAACTTCATACCACAGTCCGTTCTACTGAACCACTCGTTCATGTTTAAGATCCGAAGTAAATTTTTCACGTTAACCAATTTGTTTCATCATTTGAGACCTTAAAATTGTTGTAGTAGTATTCACAAGGATTTGATTCAAACCAACAGGTAATTCACACCAAAGCCTGTACCACTGCACCACTCGTTCGTGTTTGAGCTTCGAAGTAAATCATTGACTTTACCCTTTTTCCCTCGTCTATTTTAAGCCAAAAAGAATTGCAAACGACTTCAGCGGGATTTGAACCAAACCAACTGAAACTTCATACCAAAGCCTGTTCTACTGAGCCGCTCGTTCATGTTTAACATTCTTAAGTAAATTTTTCACTTTAACTAATTTGTTTCTTTATTTGAGAACTTAAAATTGTTGCAGTAGTCTTCACAAAGATTTGATTCACAGCAACAGGTACTTCACACCAAAGCCTGTACCACTGCACCACTCGTTCGCGTTTAAGCTTCGCAGGTAAATGATTGACTTTAACCTATTTTCTCCTTCTATTTTAAGCCAAAGAGAATTGCAAATGACTTTGGCGGGATTTGAACCAGACCAACTGGAACTTCATACCAAAGCCTGTTCTACTGAGTCACTCGTTCATGTTTAAAATCCAGAAGTAAATTTTTCACTTCAACCAATATGTTTCTCCATTTGCGAACTTAAAATTGTTGCAGTAGTCTTCACAAAGATTTGATTCAGACCAACAGGTAATTCACACCATAGCCTGTACCACTGCACCACTCGTTCGTGTGTAAGCTTCGGAGGTAAATGATTGACTTTAACCTTTTTTCTTCTTCTATTTGAAGCCAAAGAGAATTGCAAAAGACTTCAGCGGGATTTGAATCAGACCAACTGTAACTTCATACCAAAGCCTGTTCTACTGAGCCGCTCGTTCATGTTTAGCATTCGGAAGTAAATTTTTAACTTTAACCAATTTGTTTGTTCATTTGAGAAGTTAAAATTGTTGCAGTAGTCTTCACAAAGATTTGATTCAGACAAACAGGTAATTCACACCAAAGCATGTACCACTGCACCATTTGTCCGTGTTTAAGCTTCGGAGGTAAATGATTGATTTTAACCTATTTTCTCCTTGTATTTTAAGCCAAAGAGAACTGCAAATGACTTGGGGGGATTTGAACTAGTCCAACTGCAACTTCATACCAAAGCCTGTTCTACGGAGCCACTCGTTCATGTTTAAGATCCAGAAGTAAATTTTTCACTTCAACCAATATGTTTCTTCATTTGCGAACTTAAAAATTTTGCAGTAGTCTTCACAAAGATTTGATTCAGACCAACAGGTAATTCACACCAAAGGCTGTACCACTGCACTACTCGTTCGTGTTTAAGCTTCGCAGGAAAATGATTGAATTTAATCTTTTCTTCCCTTCTATTTTAAGCCAAAGAGAATTGCAAACGACTTCAGCGGGATTTGAACCAGACCAACTGGAACTTCATACCAAAGCCTGTTCTACTGAGCCGCTCGTTCATGTTTAACATTCGGAAGTAAATTTTTCACTTTACCCAATTTCTTTCTTCATTTGAGAACTTAAAATTGTTGCAGTAGTCTTCGCAAAGATTTGATTCACAGCAACAGGTACTTCACAGCAACAGGTTCTTCACACCAAAGCCTGTACTGCACCACTGCACCTCTGCACCTCTCGTTCGTGTTTGAGCTTCGGAGTAAATCATTGAGTAAATCATCGGGCCCAAGTAAATTGCAAATGACTTGGGCGGGATTTGAACCAGACCAACTGGAACTTCATACCAAAGCCTGTTCTACTGAGCCACTCGTTCATGTTTAAGATCCAGAAGTAAATTTTTTACTTCAACCAATATGTTTCTTCATTTGCGAACTTAAAATAGTTGCAGTAGTCTTCACAAAGATTTGATTCAGACCAACAGATAATTCACACCAAAGCCTGTACCACTGCACCACTCGTTCGTGTTTAAGCTTCTGAGGTAAATGATTGACTTTAACCTTTTCTCCCCTTCTATTTTAAGCCAAAGAGAATTGCAAACGACTTCAGCGGGATTTGCACCAGACCAACTGAAACTTCATACCAAAGCCTGTTCTACTGAGCCTCTCGTTCATGTTTAACATTCGGAAATAAATTTTTCTTTTTAACCAATTTGTTTCTTTATTTGAGAACTTAAAATTGTTGCACTAGTCTTCACAAAGATTTGATTCACAGCAACAGGTACTTCACACCAAAGCCTGTACCACTGCACCACTCGTTCGTGTTTGAGCTTCGGAGTAAATCATTGAGTTCACCCTTTTTCCCTCGTCTATTTTAAGCCAAAAAGAGTTGCAAATGACTTCAGCGGGATTTGAACCAGACCAACTGAAACTTCATACCAAAGCCTGTTCTACTGAGCCGCTCGTTCATGTATAAGATCCAGAAGTAAATTTTTCACTTCAACCAATATGTTTCTTCATTTGCGAACTTAAAATAGTTGCAGTAGACTTCACAAAGATTTGATTCAGACCAACAGGTAATTCACACCAAAGCCTCTACCACTGCACCACTCGTTCGTGTTTAAGCTTCAGAGGTAAATGATTGACTTTAACCTTTTCTCCCCTTCTTTTTTAAGCCAAAGAGAACTGAAAGCGACTTCAGCGTGATTTGAACCAGACCAACTGAAACTTCATACCAAACCCTGTTCTACTGAGCCGCTCGTTCATGTTTAACATTCGGAAATAAATTTTTCACTTTAACCAATTTCTTTCTTCATTTGAGAACTTAAAATTGTTGCAGTAGTCTTCACAAAGATTTGATTCACAGCAACAGGTACTTCACACCAAAGCCTGTACAACTGCACCACTCGTTCGTGTTTGAGCTTCGCAGTAAATCATTGAGTTCACCCTTTTTCCCTCGTCTATTTAAAGCCAAAAAGAATTGCAAACGGCTTCAGCGGGATTTGAACCAAACCAACTGGAACTTCATACCAAAGCCTGTTCTACTGAGCCGCTCGTTCATGTTTAAGATCCAGAAGTAAATTTTCACTTCAACCAATATGTTTCTTCATTTGCGAACTTAAAATTGTTGCAGTAGTCTTCACAAAGATTTGATTCAGACCAACAGGTAATTCACACCAAAGGCTGTACCACTGCACCACTCGCTCGTGTTTAAGCTTCGGAACTAAATGATTGACTTTAACCTTTTCTTCCCTTCTATTTTAAGCCAAAAAAATTGCCAACGACTTTGAACCAGACCAACTGGAACTTCATACCAAAGTTTGTTCTAGTGAGCCTCTCCGTCATGTATAATGTCCAGAAGTAAATTTTTCACTTCAACCAATATGTTTCTTCATTTGCGAACTTAAAATTGTTGCAGTAGTCTTCACAAAGATTTGATTCAGACAAATAGGTAATACACACCAAAGCCTGTACCACTGCACCACTCGTTCGCGTTTAAGCTTCGGAGGTAAATGATTGACTTTAACCTATTTTCTCCTTCTATTTTAAGCCAAAGAGAACTGCAAATGACTTGGGGGGATTTGAACTAGACCAACTGGAACTTCATACCAAAGCCTGTTCTACTGAGCCACTCGTTCATGTATAAGATCCAGAAGTAAATTTTTCACTTCAACCAATATGTTTCTTCATTTGCGAACTTAAAAATTTTGCATTAGTCTTCACAAAGATTTGATTCAGACCAACAGGTAATTCACACCAAAGCCTGTACCACTGCACCACTCGTTCGTGTTTAAGCTTCGGAGGTAAATGATTGAATTTATCCTTTTCTCCCCTTCTATTTTAAGCCAAAGAGAATTGCAAACGACTTCAGCGGGATTTGAACCAGACCAACTGGAACTTCATACCAAACCCTGTTCTACTGAGCCGCTCGTTCATAATTAACATTCGGAAGTAAATTTTTCACTTTAGCCAATTTGTTTCTTCATTTGAGAACTTAAAATTGTTGCAGTAGTCTTCACAAAGATTTGATTCACAGCAACTGGTACTTCACACCAAAACCTGTACCACTGCACCACTCGTTCGCGTTTGAGCTTCGGAGTAAATCATTGAGTTTAGACTTTTTCCCTCGTCTATTTTAAACCAAAAAGAATTGCAAACGACTTCAGCGGGATTTGAACCAGACCAACTGGAACTTCATACCAAAGCCTGTTCTACTCAGCCGCTCGTTCATCTTTAAGATCCAGAAGTAAATTTTCTTTTCAACCAATATGTTTCTTCATTTGCGAACTTAAAATTGTTGCAGTAGTCTTCACAAAGATTTGATTCAGACCAACAGGTAATTTACACCAAAGCCTGCACCACTGCACCACTCGTTCGTGTTTAAGCTTCAGGGGTAAATGATTGACTTTAACCTTTTCTCCCCTTCTATTTTAAGCCAAAGAGAATTGCAAACGACTTCAGCGGGATTTGAACCAGACCAACTGGAACTTCATACCACAGTCCGTTCTACTGAACCACTCGTTCATGTTTAAGATCCGAAGTAAATTTTTCACGTTAACCAATTTGTTTCATCATTTGAGACCTTAAAATTGTTGTAGTAGTATTCACAAGGATTTGATTCAAACCAACAGGTAATTCACACCAAAGCCTGTACCACTGCACCACTCGTTCGTGTTTGAGCTTCGAAGTAAATCATTGACTTTACCCTTTTTCCCTCGTCTATTTTAAGCCAAAAAGAATTGCAAACGACTTCAGCGGGATTTGAACCAAACCAACTGAAACTTCATACCAAAGCCTGTTCTACTGAGCCGCTCGTTCATGTTTAACATTCTTAAGTAAATTTTTCACTTTAACTAATTTGTTTCTTTATTTGAGAACTTAAAATTGTTGCAGTAGTCTTCACAAAGATTTGATTCACAGCAACAGGTACTTCACACCAAAGCCTGTACCACTGCACCACTCGTTCGCGTTTAAGCTTCGCAGGTAAATGATTGACTTTAACCTATTTTCTCCTTCTATTTTAAGCCAAAGAGAATTGCAAATGACTTTGGCGGGATTTGAACCAGACCAACTGGAACTTCATACCAAAGCCTGTTCTACTGAGTCACTCGTTCATGTTTAAAATCCAGAAGTAAATTTTTCACTTCAACCAATATGTTTCTCCATTTGCGAACTTAAAATTGTTGCAGTAGTCTTCACAAAGATTTGATTCAGACCAACAGGTAATTCACACCATAGCCTGTACCACTGCACCACTCGTTCGTGTTTAAGCTTCGGAGGTAAATGATTGACTTTAACCTTTTTTCTTCTTCTATTTGAAGCCAAAGAGAATTGCAAAAGACTTCAGCGGGATTTGAATCAGACCAACTGTAACTTCATACCAAAGCCTGTTCTACTGAGCCGCTCGTTCATGTTTAGCATTCGGAAGTAAATTTTTAACTTTAACCAATTTGTTTGTTCATTTGAGAAGTTAAAATTGTTGCAGTAGTCTTCACAAAGATTTGATTCAGACAAACAGGTAATTCACACCAAAGCATGTACCACTGCACCATTTGTCCGTGTTTAAGCTTCGGAGGTAAATGATTGATTTTAACCTATTTTCTCCTTGTATTTTAAGCCAAAGAGAACTGCAAATGACTTGGGGGGATTTGAACTAGTCCAACTGCAACTTCATACCAAAGCCTGTTCTACGGAGCCACTCGTTCATGTTTAAGATCCAGAAGTAAATTTTTCACTTCAACCAATATGTTTCTTCATTTGCGAACTTGAAAATTTTGCAGTAGTCTTCACAAAGATTTGATTCAGACCAACAGGTAATTCACACCAAAGGCTGTACCACTGCACTACTCGTTCGTGTTTAAGCTTCGCAGGAAAATGATTGAATTTAATCTTTTCTTCCCTTCTATTTTAAGCCAAAGAGAATTGCAAACGACTTCAGCGGGATTTGAACCAGACCAACTGGAACTTCATACCAAAGCCTGTTCTACTGAGCCGCTCGTTCATGTTTAACATTCGGAAGTAAATTTTTCACTTTACCCAATTTCTTTCTTCATTTGAGAACTTAAAATTGTTGCAGTAGTCTTCGCAAAGATTTGATTCACAGCAACAGGTACTTCACAGCAACAGGTTCTTCACACCAAAGCCTGTACTGCACCACTGCACCTCTGCACCTCTCGTTCGTGTTTGAGCTTCGGAGTAAATCATTGAGTAAATCATCGGGCCCAAGTAAATTGCAAATGACTTGGGCGGGATTTGAACCAGACCAACTGGAACTTCATACCAAAGCCTGTTCTACTGAGCCACTCGTTCATGTTTAAGATCCAGAAGTAAATTTTTTACTTCAACCAATATGTTTCTTCATTTGCGAACTTAAAATAGTTGCAGTAGTCTTCACAAAGATTTGATTCAGACCAACAGATAATTCACACCAAAGCCTGTACCACTGCACCACTCGTTCGTGTTTAAGCTTCTGAGGTAAATGATTGACTTTAACCTTTTCTCCCCTTCTATTTTAAGCCAAAGAGAATTGCAAACGACTTCAGCGGGATTTGCACCAGACCAACTGAAACTTCATACCAAAGCCTGTTCTACTGAGCCTCTCGTTCATGTTTAACATTCGGAAATAAATTTTTCTTTTTAACCAATTTGTTTCTTTATTTGAGAACTTAAAATTGTTGCACTAGTCTTCACAAAGATTTGATTCACAGCAACAGGTACTTCACACCAAAGCCTGTACCACTGCACCACTCGTTCGTGTTTGAGCTTCGGAGTAAATCATTGAGTTCACCCTTTTTCCCTCGTCTATTTTAAGCCAAAAAGAATTGCAAACGACTTCAGCGGGATTTGAACCAAACCAACTGGAACTTCATACCAAAGCCTGTTCTAGTGAGCCGCTCGTTCATGTATAAGATCCAGAAGTAAATTTTTCACTTCAACCAATATGTTTCTTCATTTGCGAACTTAAAATAGTTGCAGTACTCTTCACAAAGATTTGATTCAGACCAACAGGTAATTCACACCAAAGTCTGTACCACTGCACCACTCGTTCGTGTTTAAGCTTCAGAGGTAAATGATTGACTTTAACCTTTTCTCCCCTTCTATTTTAAGCCAAAGAGAATTGAAAACGACTTCAGCGGGATTTGAACCAGACCAACTGAAACTTCATACCAAAGCCTGTTCTACTGAGCCGCTCGTTCATGTTTAACATTCGGAAGTAAATTTTTCACTTTAACCAATTTCTTTCTTCATTTGAGAACTTAAAACTGTTGCAGTAGTCTTCACAAAGATTTGATTCACAGCAACAGGTACTTCACACCAAAGCCTGTACCACTGCACCACTCGTTCGTGTTTGAGCTTTGGAGTAAATCATTGAGTTCACCCTTTTTCCCTCGTCTATTTTAAGCGAAAAAGAATTGCAAACGACTTCAGCGGGATTTGAACCAAACCAACTGGGACTTCATACCAAAGCCTGTTCTACTGAGCCGCTCGTTCATGTTTAAGATCCAGAAGTAAATTTTCACTTCAACCAATATGTTTCTTCTTTTGCAAACTTAAAATTGTTGCAGTAGTCTTCACATGGATTTGATTCAGACCAACAGGTAATTCACACCAAAGCCTGTACCACTGCATCACTCGTTCGTGTTTAAGCTTCGGAAGTAAATGATTGACTTTAACCTTTTCTTCCCTTCTATTTTAAGCCAAAAAAATTGCCAACGACTTTGAACCAGACCAACTGGAACTTCATACCAAAGCCTGTTCTAGTGAGCCTCTTTTTCATGTTTAAGATCAAAAAGTAAATTTTTCACTTCAACCAATATGTTTTTTCGTTTGCGAACTTAAAATTGTTGCAGTAGTCTTCACAAAGATTTGATTCACAGAAACAGGTACTTCACACCAAAGCCTGTACCACTGCACCATTCGTTCGTGTTTGAGCTTCGGAGTAAATCATTGAGTTTAGCATTTTTCCCTGGTCTATTTTAAGCCAAAAAGAATTGCAAACGACTTCAGCGGGATTTGAAGCAAACCAACTGGAACTTCATACCAAAGCCTGTTCTACTGAGCAGCTCGTTCATGTTTAAGATCCAGAAGTAAATTTTTCACTTCAACCAATATGTTTTTTCATTTGCGAACTTAAAATTGTTGCAGTAATCTTCACAAAGATTTGATTCAGACCAACAGGTAATTCACACCAAAGCCTGTACCACTGCACCACTCGTTCGCGTTTAAGCTTCGGAGGTAAATGATTGACTTTAACGTATTTTCTCCTTCTATTTTAAGCCAAAGAGAACTGCAAATGACTTGGGGGGGATTTGAACCAGACGAACTGGAACTTCATACCAAAGCCTGTTCTACTGAGTCACTCGTTCATGTTTAAAATCCAGAAGTAAATTTTTCATTTTAACCAATATGTTTCTCCATTTGCCAACTTAAAATTGTTGGAGTAGTCTTCACAAAGATTTGATTCAGACCAACAGGTAATTCACACCAAAGCCTGTACCACTGCACCACTCGTTCGTGTTTAAGCTTCGGAGGTAAATGATTGACTTTAACCTTTTCTCCCCTTCTATTTTAAGCCAAAGAGAATTGCAAACGACTTCAGCGGGATTTGAACAAGACCAACTGAAACTTCATACCAAAGCCTGTTCTACTGAGCCGCTCGTTCATGTTTAACTTTCGGAAGTAAATTTTTCACTTTAACCAATTTGTTTCTTTATTTTAGAACTTAAAATTGTTGCAGTAGTCTTCCCAAAGATTTGATTCACAGCAACAGGTACTTCACACCAAAGCCTGTACCACTGCACCACTCGTTCGTGTTTGAGCTTCGGAGTAAATCATTGAGTAAATCATCCCGCCCAAGTCAATTGCAAATGACTTGGGCGGGATTTGAACCAAACCAACTGGAACTTCATACCAAAGCCTGTTCTACTGAGCCACTCGTTCATGTTTAAGATCCAGAAGTAAACTTTTTACTTCAACCAATATGTTTCTTCCTTTCCGAACTTAAAATAGTTGCAGTAGTCTTCACAAAGATTTGATTCAGACCAACAGATAATTCACACCAAAGCCTGTACCACTGCACCACTCGTTCGTGTTTAAGCTTCCGAGGTAAATGATTGACTTTAATCTTTTCTCCTCTTCTACTTTAAGCCAAAGAGAATTGGAACGACTTCAGCGGGATTTGAACAAGACCAACTGAACTTCATACCAAAGCCTGTTCTACAGAGTCACTCGTTCATGTTTAAAATCCAGAAGTAAATTTTTCACTTCAACCAATATGTTTTTTCATTTGCGAACTTAAAATTGTTGCAGTAATCTTCACAAAGATTTGATTCAGACCAACAGGTAATTCACACCAAAGCCTGTACCACTGCACCACTCGTTCGCGTTTAAGCTTCGGAGGTAAATGATTGACTTTAACCTATTTTCTCCTTCTATTTTAAGCCAAAGAGAACTGCTAATGACTTGGGGGGATTTGAACCAGACCAACTGGAACTTCATACCAAAGCCTGTTCTACTGAGTCACTCGTTCATGTTTAAAATCCAGAAGTAAATTTTTCACTTCAACCAATATGTTTCTCCATTTGCGAACTTAAAATTGTTGGAGAAGTCTTCACAAAGATTTGATTCAGACCAACAGGTAATTCACACCAAAGCCTGTACCACTGCACCACTCGTTCGTCTTTGAGCTTCGGAGTAAATCATTGAGTTTACCCTTTTTCGCTCGTCTATTTTAAGCCAAAAAGAATTGCTAACGACTTCAGCGGGATTTGAACCAAACCAACTGGAACTTCATACCAAAGCCTGTTCTAGTGAGCTGCTGGTTCATGTTTAAGATCCAGAAGTAAATTTTTCACTTCAACCAATATGTTTCTTTATTTTCGAACTTAAAATAGTTGCAGTAGTCTTCACAAAGATTTGATTCAGACCAACAGGTAATTCACACCAAAGCCTGTACCACTGCACCACTCGTTCCTGTTTAAGCTTCGGAGGTAAATGATTGACTTTAACCTTTTCTTCCTTTCTATTTTAAGCCAAAAAGAATTGCAAACGGCTTCAGCGGGATTTGAAGCAAACCAACTGGAACTTCATACCAAAGCCTGTTCTACTCAGCCGCTCGTTCATGTTTAAGATCCAGAAGTAAATTTTTCACTTCAACCAATATGTTTTTTCATTTGCGAACTTAAAATTGTTGCAGTAGTCTTCACAAAGATTTGATTCACAGAAACAGGTACTTCACACCAAAGCCTGTACCACTGCACCACTCGTTCGTGTTTGAGCTTCGGAGTAAATCATTGAGTTTAGCATTTTTCCCTCGTCTATTTTAAGCCAAAAAGAATTGCAAACGACTTCAGCGGGATTTGAAGCAAACAAACTGGAACTTCATACAAAAGCCTGTCCTACTGAGCCGCTCGTTCATGTTTAAGATCCAGAAGTAAATTTTTCACTTCAACCAATATGTTTTTTCATTTGCGAACTTAAAATTGTTGCAGTAGTCTTCACAAAGATTTGATTCAGACCAACAGGTAATTCACACCAAAGCCTGTACCACTGCACCACTCGTTCGTGTTTAAGCTTCGGAAGTAAATGATTGACTTTAAGCTTTTCTTCCCTTCTATTTTAAGCCAAAAAAATTGCCAACGACTTTGAACCAGACCAACTGGAACTTCATACCAAAGCCTTTTCTAGTGAGCCTCTCCTTCATGTATAAGATCCAGAAGTAAATTTTTCACTTCAACCAATATGTTTCTTCATTTGCGAACTTAAAATTGTTGCAGTAGTCTTCACAAAGATTTGATTCAGACAAACAGGTAATACACACCAAAGCCTGTACCACTGCACCACTCGTTCGCGTTTAAGCTTCGGAGGTAAATGATTGACTTTAACCTATTTTCTCCTTCTATTTTAAGCCAAAAAGAACTGCAAATGACTTGGGGGGATTTGAACTAGACCAACTGAAACTTCATACCAAAGCCTGTTCTACTGAGCCACTCGTTCATGTTTAAGATCGAGAAGTAAATTTTTCACTTCAACCAATATATTTCTTCATTTGCGAACTTAAAAATTTTGCAGTAGTCTTCACAAAGATTTGATTCAGACCAACAAGTAATTCACACCAAAGCCTGTACCACTGCACCACTCGTTCGTGTTTGAGCTTCGGAGTAAATCATTGAGTAAATCATCCCGCCCAAGTCAATTGCAAATGACTTGGGCGGGATTTGAACCAAACCAACTGGAACTTCATACCAAAGCCTGTTCTACTGAGCCACTCGTTCATGTTTAAGATCGAGAAGTAAACTTTTTACTTCAACCAATATGTTTCTTCCTTTCCGAACTTAAAATAGTTGCAGTAGTCTTCACAAAGATTTGATTCAGACCAACAGATAATTCACACCAAAGCCTGTACCACTGCACCACTCGTTCGTGTTTAAGCTTCCGAGGTAAATGATTGACTTTAATCTTTTCTGCTCTTCTACTTTAAGCCAAAGAGAATTGGAACGACTTCAGCGGGATTTGAACAAGACCAACTGAACTTCATACCAAAGCCTGTTCTACAGAGTTACTCCTCATGTTTAAAATCCAGAAGTAAATTTTTCACTTCAACCAATATGTTTTTTCATTTGCGAACTTAAAATTGTTGCAGTAATCTTCACAAAGATTTGATTCAGACAAACAGGTAATACACACCAAAGCCTGTACCACTGCACCACTCGTTCGCGTTTAAGCTTCGGAGGTAAATGATTGACTTTAACCTATTTTCTCCTTCTATTTTAAGCCAAAAAGAACTGCAAATGACTTGGGAGGATTTGAACTAGACCAACTGAAACTTCATACCAAAGCCTGTTCTACTGAGCCACTCGTTCATGTTTAAGATCGAGAAGTAAATTTTTCACTTCAACCAATATATTTCTTCATTTGCGAACTTAAAAATTTTGCAGTAGTCTTCACAAAGATTTGATTCAGACCAACAAGTAATTCACACCAAAGCCTGTACCACTGCACCACTCGTTCGTGTTTAAGCTTCGGAGGAAAATGATTGAATTTAACCTTTTCTCCCCTTCTATTTTAAGCCAAAGAGAATTGCAAACGACTTCAGCGGGATTTGAACCAGACCAACTGGAACTTCATACCAAAGCCTGTTCTACTGAGCCACTCGTTCATGTTTAAGATCCAGAAGTAAATGTTTTACTTCAACCAATATGTTTCTTCATTTGCGAACTTAAAATAGTTGCAGTAGTCTTCACAAAGATTTGATTCAGACCAACACGTAATTCACACCAAAGCCTGTACCACTGCACCACTCGTTCGTGTTTAAGCTTCAGAGGTAAATGATTGACTTTAACCTTTTCTCCCCTTCTATTTTAAGCCAAAAAGAATTGAAAACGACTTCAGCGGGATTTGAACCAGACCAACTGAAACTTCATACCAAAGCCTGTTCTACTGAGCCACTCGTTCATGTTTAAGATCCAGAAGTAAATTTTTCACTTCAACCAATATGTTTTTTCATTTGCGAACTTAAAATTGTTGCAGTAGTCTTCACAAAGATTTGATTCACAGAAACAGGTACTTCACACCAAAGCCTGTACCACTGCACCACTCGTTCGTGTTTAAGCTTCGGAGGTAAATGATTGACTTTAACCTTTTCTCCCCTTCTATTTTAAGCCAAAGAGAATTGCAAACGACTTCAGCGGGATTTGAACCAGACCAACTGAAACTTCATACCAAAGCATGTTCTACTCAGCCGCTCGTTCATGTTTAAGATCCAGAAGTAAATTTTTCACTTCAACCAATATGTTTTTTCATTTGCGAACTTAAAATTGTTGCAGTAGTCTTCACAAAGATTTGATTCACAGAAACAGGTACTTCACACCAAAGCCTGTACCACTGCACCACTCGTTCGTTTTTGACCTTCGGAGTAAATCATTGAGTTCACCCTTTTTCCCTCGTCTATTTTAAGCCAAAAAGAATTGCAAATGACTTCAGCGGGATTTGAACCAGACCAACTGAAACTTCATACCAAAGCCTGTTCTACTGAGCCGCTCGTTCATGTTTAACATTCGGAAATAAATTTTTCACTTTAACCAATATGTTTTTTCATTTGCGAACTTAAAATTGTTGCAGTAGTCTTCACAAAGATTTGATTCACAGCAACAGGTAATTCACACCAAAGCCTGTACCACTGCACCACTCGTTCGTTTTTGAGCTTCGGAGTAAATCATTGAGTTCACCCTTTTTCGCTCGTCTATTTTAAGCCAAAAAGAGTTGCAAATGACTTCAGCGGGATTTGAACCAGACCAACTGAAACTTCATACCAAAGCCTGTTCTACTGAGCCGCTCGTTCATGTATAAGATCCAGAAGTAAATTTTTCACTTCAACCAATATGTTTCTTCATTTGCGAACTTAAAATAGTTGCAGTAGACTTCACAAAGATTTGATTCAGACCAACAGGTAATTCACACCAAAGCCTCTACCACTGCACCACTCGTTCGTGTTTAAGCTTCAGAGGTAAATGATTGACTTTAACCTTTTCTCCCCTTCTTTTTTAAGCCAAAGAGAACTGAAAGCGACTTCAGCGTGATTTGAACCAGACCAACTGAAACTTCATACCAAACCCTGTTCTACTGAGCCGCTCGTTCATGTTTAACATTCGGAAATAAATTTTTCACTTTAACCAATTTCTTTCTTCATTTGAGAACTTAAAATTGTTGCAGTAGTCTTCACAAAGATTTGATTCACAGCAACAGGTACTTCACACCAAAGCCTGTACAACTGCACCACTCGTTCGTGTTTGAGCTTCGCAGTAAATCATTGAGTTCACCCTTTTTCCCTCGTCTATTTAAAGCCAAAAAGAATTGCAAACGGCTTCAGCGGGATTTGAACCAAACCAACTGGAACTTCATACCAAAGCCTGTTCTACTGAGCCGCTCGTTCATGTTTAAGATCCAGAAGTAAATTTTCACTTCAACCAATATGTTTCTTCATTTGCGAACTTAAAATTGTTGCAGTAGTCTTCACAAAGATTTGATTCAGACCAACAGGTAATTCACACCAAAGGCTGTACCACTGCACCACTCGCTCGTGTTTAAGCTTCGGAACTAAATGATTGACTTTAACCTTTTCTTCCCTTCTATTTTAAGCCAAAAAAATTGCCAACGACTTTGAACCAGACCAACTGGAACTTCATACCAAAGTTTGTTCTAGTGAGCCTCTCCGTCATGTATAATGTCCAGAAGTAAATTTTTCACTTCAACCAATATGTTTCTTCATTTGCGAACTTAAAATTGTTGCAGTAGTCTTCACAAAGATTTGATTCAGACAAATAGGTAATACACACCAAAGCCTGTACCACTGCACCACTCGTTCGCGTTTAAGCTTCGGAGGTAAATGATTGACTTTAACCTATTTTCTCCTTCTATTTTAAGCCAAAGAGAACTGCAAATGACTTGGGGGGATTTGAACTAGACCAACTGGAACTTCATACCAAAGCCTGTTCTACTGAGCCACTCGTTCATGTATAAGATCCAGAAGTAAATTTTTCACTTCAACCAATATGTTTCTTCATTTGCGAACTTAAAAATTTTGCATTAGTCTTCACAAAGATTTGATTCAGACCAACAGGTAATTCACACCAAAGCCTGTACCACTGCACCACTCGTTCGTGTTTAAGCTTCGGAGGTAAATGATTGAATTTATCCTTTTCTCCCCTTCTATTTTAAGCCAAAGAGAATTGCAAACGACTTCAGCGGGATTTGAACCAGACCAACTGGAACTTCATACCAAACCCTGTTCTACTGAGCCGCTCGTTCATAATTAACATTCGGAAGTAAATTTTTCACTTTAGCCAATTTGTTTCTTCATTTGAGAACTTAAAATTGTTGCAGTAGTCTTCACAAAGATTTGATTCACAGCAACTGGTACTTCACACCAAAACCTGTACCACTGCACCACTCGTTCGCGTTTGAGCTTCGGAGTAAATCATTGAGTTTAGACTTTTTCCCTCGTCTATTTTAAACCAAAAAGAATTGCAAACGACTTCAGCGGGATTTGAACCAGACCAACTGGAACTTCATACCAAAGCCTGTTCTACTCAGCCGCTCGTTCATCTTTAAGATCCAGAAGTAAATTTTCTTTTCAACCAATATGTTTCTTCATTTGCGAACTTAAAATTGTTGCAGTAGTCTTCACAAAGATTTGATTCAGACCAACAGGTAATTTACACCAAAGCCTGCACCACTGCACCACTCGTTCGTGTTTAAGCTTCAGGGGTAAATGATTGACTTTAACCTTTTCTCCCCTTCTATTTTAAGCCAAAGAGAATTGCAAACGACTTCAGCGGGATTTGAACCAGACCAACTGGAACTTCATACCACAGTCCGTTCTACTGAACCACTCGTTCATGTTTAAGATCCGAAGTAAATTTTTCACGTTAACCAATTTGTTTCATCATTTGAGACCTTAAAATTGTTGTAGTAGTATTCACAAGGATTTGATTCAAACCAACAGGTAATTCACACCAAAGCCTGTACCACTGCACCACTCGTTCGTGTTTGAGCTTCGAAGTAAATCATTGACTTTACCCTTTTTCCCTCGTCTATTTTAAGCCAAAAAGAATTGCAAACGACTTCAGCGGGATTTGAACCAAACCAACTGAAACTTCATACCAAAGCCTGTTCTACTGAGCCGCTCGTTCATGTTTAACATTCTTAAGTAAATTTTTCACTTTAACTAATTTGTTTCTTTATTTGAGAACTTAAAATTGTTGCAGTAGTCTTCACAAAGATTTGATTCACAGCAACAGGTACTTCACACCAAAGCCTGTACCACTGCACCACTCGTTCGCGTTTAAGCTTCGCAGGTAAATGATTGACTTTAACCTATTTTCTCCTTCTATTTTAAGCCAAAGAGAATTGCAAATGACTTTGGCGGGATTTGAACCAGACCAACTGGAACTTCATACCAAAGCCTGTTCTACTGAGTCACTCGTTCATGTTTAAAATCCAGAAGTAAATTTTTCACTTCAACCAATATGTTTCTCCATTTGCGAACTTAAAATTGTTGCAGTAGTCTTCACAAAGATTTGATTCAGACCAACAGGTAATTCACACCATAGCCTGTACCACTGCACCACTCGTTCGTGTTTAAGCTTCGGAGGTAAATGATTGACTTTAACCTTTTTTCTTCTTCTATTTGAAGCCAAAGAGAATTGCAAAAGACTTCAGCGGGATTTGAATCAGACCAACTGTAACTTCATACCAAAGCCTGTTCTACTGAGCCGCTCGTTCATGTTTAGCATTCGGAAGTAAATTTTTAACTTTAACCAATTTGTTTGTTCATTTGAGAAGTTAAAATTGTTGCAGTAGTCTTCACAAAGATTTGATTCAGACAAACAGGTAATTCACACCAAAGCATGTACCACTGCACCATTTGTCCGTGTTTAAGCTTCGGAGGTAAATGATTGATTTTAACCTATTTTCTCCTTGTATTTTAAGCCAAAGAGAACTGCAAATGACTTGGGGGGATTTGAACTAGTCCAACTGCAACTTCATACCAAAGCCTGTTCTACGGAGCCACTCGTTCATGTTTAAGATCCAGAAGTAAATTTTTCACTTCAACCAATATGTTTCTTCATTTGCGAACTTAAAAATTTTGCAGTAGTCTTCACAAAGATTTGATTCAGACCAACAGGTAATTCACACCAAAGGCTGTACCACTGCACTACTCGTTCGTGTTTAAGCTTCGCAGGAAAATGATTGAATTTAATCTTTTCTTCCCTTCTATTTTAAGCCAAAGAGAATTGCAAACGACTTCAGCGGGATTTGAACCAGACCAACTGGAACTTCATACCAAAGCCTGTTCTACTGAGCCGCTCGTTCATGTTTAACATTCGGAAGTAAATTTTTCACTTTACCCAATTTCTTTCTTCATTTGAGAACTTAAAATTGTTGCAGTAGTCTTCGCAAAGATTTGATTCACAGCAACAGGTACTTCACAGCAACAGGTTCTTCACACCAAAGCCTGTACTGCACCACTGCACCTCTGCACCTCTCGTTCGTGTTTGAGCTTCGGAGTAAATCATTGAGTAAATCATCGGGCCCAAGTAAATTGCAAATGACTTGGGCGGGATTTGAACCAGACCAACTGGAACTTCATACCAAAGCCTGTTCTACTGAGCCACTCGTTCATGTTTAAGATCCAGAAGTAAATTTTTTACTTCAACCAATATGTTTCTTCATTTGCGAACTTAAAATAGTTGCAGTAGTCTTCACAAAGATTTGATTCAGACCAACAGATAATTCACACCAAAGCCTGTACCACTGCACCACTCGTTCGTGTTTAAGCTTCTGAGGTAAATGATTGACTTTAACCTTTTCTCCCCTTCTATTTTAAGCCAAAGAGAATTGCAAACGACTTCAGCGGGATTTGCACCAGACCAACTGAAACTTCATACCAAAGCCTGTTCTACTGAGCCTCTCGTTCATGTTTAACATTCGGAAATAAATTTTTCTTTTTAACCAATTTGTTTCTTTATTTGAGAACTTAAAATTGTTGCACTAGTCTTCACAAAGATTTGATTCACAGCAACAGGTACTTCACACCAAAGCCTGTACCACTGCACCACTCGTTCGTGTTTGAGCTTCGGAGTAAATCATTGAGTTCACCCTTTTTCCCTCGTCTATTTTAAGCCAAAAAGAGTTGCAAATGACTTCAGCGGGATTTGAACCAGACCAACTGAAACTTCATACCAAAGCCTGTTCTACTGAGCCGCTCGTTCATGTATAAGATCCAGAAGTAAATTTTTCACTTCAACCAATATGTTTCTTCATTTGCGAACTTAAAATAGTTGCAGTAGACTTCACAAAGATTTGATTCAGACCAACAGGTAATTCACACCAAAGCCTCTACCACTGCACCACTCGTTCGTGTTTAAGCTTCAGAGGTAAATGATTGACTTTAACCTTTTCTCCCCTTCTTTTTTAAGCCAAAGAGAACTGAAAGCGACTTCAGCGTGATTTGAACCAGACCAACTGAAACTTCATACCAAACCCTGTTCTACTGAGCCGCTCGTTCATGTTTAACATTCGGAAATAAATTTTTCACTTTAACCAATTTCTTTCTTCATTTGAGAACTTAAAATTGTTGCAGTAGTCTTCACAAAGATTTGATTCACAGCAACAGGTACTTCACACCAAAGCCTGTACAACTGCACCACTCGTTCGTGTTTGAGCTTCGCAGTAAATCATTGAGTTCACCCTTTTTCCCTCGTCTATTTAAAGCCAAAAAGAATTGCAAACGGCTTCAGCGGGATTTGAACCAAACCAACTGGAACTTCATACCAAAGCCTGTTCTACTGAGCCGCTCGTTCATGTTTAAGATCCAGAAGTAAATTTTCACTTCAACCAATATGTTTCTTCATTTGCGAACTTAAAATTGTTGCAGTAGTCTTCACAAAGATTTGATTCAGACCAACAGGTAATTCACACCAAAGGCTGTACCACTGCACCACTCGCTCGTGTTTAAGCTTCGGAACTAAATGATTGACTTTAACCTTTTCTTCCCTTCTATTTTAAGCCAAAAAAATTGCCAACGACTTTGAACCAGACCAACTGGAACTTCATACCAAAGTTTGTTCTAGTGAGCCTCTCCGTCATGTATAATGTCCAGAAGTAAATTTTTCACTTCAACCAATATGTTTCTTCATTTGCGAACTTAAAATTGTTGCAGTAGTCTTCACAAAGATTTGATTCAGACAAATAGGTAATACACACCAAAGCCTGTACCACTGCACCACTCGTTCGCGTTTAAGCTTCGGAGGTAAATGATTGACTTTAACCTATTTTCTCCTTCTATTTTAAGCCAAAGAGAACTGCAAATGACTTGGGGGGATTTGAACTAGACCAACTGGAACTTCATACCAAAGCCTGTTCTACTGAGCCACTCGTTCATGTATAAGATCCAGAAGTAAATTTTTCACTTCAACCAATATGTTTCTTCATTTGCGAACTTAAAAATTTTGCATTAGTCTTCACAAAGATTTGATTCAGACCAACAGGTAATTCACACCAAAGCCTGTACCACTGCACCACTCGTTCGTGTTTAAGCTTCGGAGGTAAATGATTGAATTTATCCTTTTCTCCCCTTCTATTTTAAGCCAAAGAGAATTGCAAACGACTTCAGCGGGATTTGAACCAGACCAACTGGAACTTCATACCAAACCCTGTTCTACTGAGCCGCTCGTTCATAATTAACATTCGGAAGTAAATTTTTCACTTTAGCCAATTTGTTTCTTCATTTGAGAACTTAAAATTGTTGCAGTAGTCTTCACAAAGATTTGATTCACAGCAACTGGTACTTCACACCAAAACCTGTACCACTGCACCACTCGTTCGCGTTTGAGCTTCGGAGTAAATCATTGAGTTTAGACTTTTTCCCTCGTCTATTTTAAACCAAAAAGAATTGCAAACGACTTCAGCGGGATTTGAACCAGACCAACTGGAACTTCATACCAAAGCCTGTTCTACTCAGCCGCTCGTTCATCTTTAAGATCCAGAAGTAAATTTTCTTTTCAACCAATATGTTTCTTCATTTGCGAACTTAAAATTGTTGCAGTAGTCTTCACAAAGATTTGATTCAGACCAACAGGTAATTTACACCAAAGCCTGCACCACTGCACCACTCGTTCGTGTTTAAGCTTCAGGGGTAAATGATTGACTTTAACCTTTTCTCCCCTTCTATTTTAAGCCAAAGAGAATTGCAAACGACTTCAGCGGGATTTGAACCAGACCAACTGGAACTTCATACCACAGTCCGTTCTACTGAACCACTCGTTCATGTTTAAGATCCGAAGTAAATTTTTCACGTTAACCAATTTGTTTCATCATTTGAGACCTTAAAATTGTTGTAGTAGTATTCACAAGGATTTGATTCAAACCAACAGGTAATTCACACCAAAGCCTGTACCACTGCACCACTCGTTCGTGTTTGAGCTTCGAAGTAAATCATTGACTTTACCCTTTTTCCCTCGTCTATTTTAAGCCAAAAAGAATTGCAAACGACTTCAGCGGGATTTGAACCAAACCAACTGAAACTTCATACCAAAGCCTGTTCTACTGAGCCGCTCGTTCATGTTTAACATTCTTAAGTAAATTTTTCACTTTAACTAATTTGTTTCTTTATTTGAGAACTTAAAATTGTTGCAGTAGTCTTCACAAAGATTTGATTCACAGCAACAGGTACTTCACACCAAAGCCTGTACCACTGCACCACTCGTTCGCGTTTAAGCTTCGCAGGTAAATGATTGACTTTAACCTATTTTCTCCTTCTATTTTAAGCCAAAGAGAATTGCAAATGACTTTGGCGGGATTTGAACCAGACCAACTGGAACTTCATACCAAAGCCTGTTCTACTGAGTCACTCGTTCATGTTTAAAATCCAGAAGTAAATTTTTCACTTCAACCAATATGTTTCTCCATTTGCGAACTTAAAATTGTTGCAGTAGTCTTCACAAAGATTTGATTCAGACCAACAGGTAATTCACACCATAGCCTGTACCACTGCACCACTCGTTCGTGTTTAAGCTTCGGAGGTAAATGATTGACTTTAACCTTTTTTCTTCTTCTATTTGAAGCCAAAGAGAATTGCAAAAGACTTCAGCGGGATTTGAATCAGACCAACTGTAACTTCATACCAAAGCCTGTTCTACTGAGCCGCTCGTTCATGTTTAGCATTCGGAAGTAAATTTTTAACTTTAACCAATTTGTTTGTTCATTTGAGAAGTTAAAATTGTTGCAGTAGTCTTCACAAAGATTTGATTCAGACAAACAGGTAATTCACACCAAAGCATGTACCACTGCACCATTTGTCCGTGTTTAAGCTTCGGAGGTAAATGATTGATTTTAACCTATTTTCTCCTTGTATTTTAAGCCAAAGAGAACTGCAAATGACTTGGGGGGATTTGAACTAGTCCAACTGCAACTTCATACCAAAGCCTGTTCTACGGAGCCACTCGTTCATGTTTAAGATCCAGAAGTAAATTTTTCACTTCAACCAATATGTTTCTTCATTTGCGAACTTAAAAATTTTGCAGTAGTCTTCACAAAGATTTGATTCAGACCAACAGGTAATTCGTACCAAAGGCTGTACCACTGCACTACTCGTTCGTGTTTAAGCTTCGCAGGAAAATGATTGAATTTAATCTTTTCTTCCCTTCTATTTTAAGCCAAAGAGAATTGCAAACGACTTCAGCGGGATTTGAACCAGACCAACTGGAACTTCATACCAAAGCCTGTTCTACTGAGCCGCTCGTTCATGTTTAACATTCGGAAGTAAATTTTTCACTTTACCCAATTTCTTTCTTCATTTGAGAACTTAAAATTGTTGCAGTAGTCTTCGCAAAGATTTGATTCACAGCAACAGGTACTTCACAGCAACAGGTTCTTCACACCAAAGCCTGTACTGCACCACTGCACCTCTGCACCTCTCGTTCGTGTTTGAGCTTCGGAGTAAATCATTGAGTAAATCATCGGGCCCAAGTAAATTGCAAATGACTTGGGCGGGATTTGAACCAGACCAACTGGAACTTCATACCAAAGCCTGTTCTACTGAGCCACTCGTTCATGTTTAAGATCCAGAAGTAAATTTTTTACTTCAACCAATATGTTTCTTCATTTGCGAACTTAAAATAGTTGCAGTAGTCTTCACAAAGATTTGATTCAGACCAACAGATAATTCACACCAAAGCCTGTACCACTGCACCACTCGTTCGTGTTTAAGCTTCTGAGGTAAATGATTGACTTTAACCTTTTCTCCCCTTCTATTTTAAGCCAAAGAGAATTGCAAACGACTTCAGCGGGATTTGCACCAGACCAACTGAAACTTCATACCAAAGCCTGTTCTACTGAGCCTCTCGTTCATGTTTAACATTCGGAAATAAATTTTTCTTTTTAACCAATTTGTTTCTTTATTTGAGAACTTAAAATTGTTGCACTAGTCTTCACAAAGATTTGATTCACAGCAACAGGTACTTCACACCAAAGCCTGTACCACTGCACCACTCGTTCGTGTTTGAGCTTCGGAGTAAATCATTGAGTTCACCCTTTTTCCCTCGTCTATTTTAAGCCAAAAAGAATTGCAAACGACTTCAGCGGGATTTGAACCAAACCAACTGGAACTTCATACCAAAGCCTGTTCTAGTGAGCCGCTCGTTCATGTATAAGATCCAGAAGTAAATTTTTCACTTCAACCAATATGTTTCTTCATTTGCGAACTTAAAATAGTTGCAGTACTCTTCACAAAGATTTGATTCAGACCAACAGGTAATTCACACCAAAGTCTGTACCACTGCACCACTCGTTCGTGTTTAAGCTTCAGAGGTAAATGATTGACTTTAACCTTTTCTCCCCTTCTATTTTAAGCCAAAGAGAATTGAAAACGACTTCAGCGGGATTTGAACCAGACCAACTGAAACTTCATACCAAAGCCTGTTCTACTGAGCCGCTCGTTCATGTTTAACATTCGGAAGTAAATTTTTCACTTTAACCAATTTCTTTCTTCATTTGAGAACTTAAAACTGTTGCAGTAGTCTTCACAAAGATTTGATTCACAGCAACAGGTACTTCACACCAAAGCCTGTACCACTGCACCACTCGTTCGTGTTTGAGCTTTGGAGTAAATCATTGAGTTCACCCTTTTTCCCTCGTCTATTTTAAGCGAAAAAGAATTGCAAACGACTTCAGCGGGATTTGAACCAAACCAACTGGGACTTCATACCAAAGCCTGTTCTACTGAGCCGCTCGTTCATGTTTAAGATCCAGAAGTAAATTTTCACTTCAACCAATATGTTTCTTCTTTTGCAAACTTAAAATTGTTGCAGTAGTCTTCACATGGATTTGATTCAGACCAACAGGTAATTCACACCAAAGCCTGTACCACTGCATCACTCGTTCGTGTTTAAGCTTCGGAAGTAAATGATTGACTTTAACCTTTTCTTCCCTTCTATTTTAAGCCAAAAAAATTGCCAACGACTTTGAACCAGACCAACTGGAACTTCATACCAAAGCCTGTTCTAGTGAGCCTCTTTTTCATGTTTAAGATCAAAAAGTAAATTTTTCACTTCAACCAATATGTTTTTTCGTTTGCGAACTTAAAATTGTTGCAGTAGTCTTCACAAAGATTTGATTCACAGAAACAGGTACTTCACACCAAAGCCTGTACCACTGCACCATTCGTTCGTGTTTGAGCTTCGGAGTAAATCATTGAGTTTAGCATTTTTCCCTGGTCTATTTTAAGCCAAAAAGAATTGCAAACGACTTCAGCGGGATTTGAAGCAAACCAACTGGAACTTCATACCAAAGCCTGTTCTACTGAGCAGCTCGTTCATGTTTAAGATCCAGAAGTAAATTTTTCACTTCAACCAATATGTTTTTTCATTTGCGAACTTAAAATTGTTGCAGTAATCTTCACAAAGATTTGATTCAGACCAACAGGTAATTCACACCAAAGCCTGTACCACTGCACCACTCGTTCGCGTTTAAGCTTCGGAGGTAAATGATTGACTTTAACCTATTTTCTCCTTCTATTTTAAGCCAAAGAGAACTGCAAATGACTTGGGGGGGATTTGAACCAGACGAACTGGAACTTCATACCAAAGCCTGTTCTACTGAGTCACTCGTTCATGTTTAAAATCCAGAAGTAAATTTTTCATTTCAACCAATATGTTTCTCCATTTGCCAACTTAAAATTGTTGGAGTAGTCTTCACAAAGATTTGATTCAGACCAACAGGTAATTCACACCAAAGCCTGTACCACTGCACCACTCGTTCGTGTTTAAGCTTCGGAGGTAAATGATTGACTTTAACCTTTTCTCCCCTTCTATTTTAAGCCAAAGAGAATTGCAAACGACTTCAGCGGGATTTGAACAAGACCAACTGAAACTTCATACCAAAGCCTGTTCTACTGAGCCGCTCGTTCATGTTTAACTTTCGGAAGTAAATTTTTCACTTTAACCAATTTGTTTCTTTATTTTAGAACTTAAAATTGTTGCAGTAGTCTTCCCAAAGATTTGATTCACAGCAACAGGTACTTCACACCAAAGCCTGTACCACTGCACCACTCGTTCGTGTTTGAGCTTCGGAGTAAATCATTGAGTAAATCATCCCGCCCAAGTCAATTGCAAATGACTTGGGCGGGATTTGAACCAAACCAACTGGAACTTCATACCAAAGCCTGTTCTACTGAGCCACTCGTTCATGTTTAAGATCCAGAAGTAAACTTTTTACTTCAACCAATATGTTTCTTCCTTTCCGAACTTAAAATAGTTGCAGTAGTCTTCACAAAGATTTGATTCAGACCAACAGATAATTCACACCAAAGCCTGTACCACTGCACCACTCGTTCGTGTTTAAGCTTCCGAGGTAAATGATTGACTTTAATCTTTTCTCCTCTTCTACTTTAAGCCAAAGAGAATTGGAACGACTTCAGCGGGATTTGAACAAGACCAACTGAACTTCATACCAAAGCCTGTTCTACAGAGTCACTCGTTCATGTTTAAAATCCAGAAGTAAATTTTTCACTTCAACCAATATGTTTTTTCATTTGCGAACTTAAAATTGTTGCAGTAATCTTCACAAAGATTTGATTCAGACCAACAGGTAATTCACACCAAAGCCTGTACCACTGCACCACTCGTTCGCGTTTAAGCTTCGGAGGTAAATGATTGACTTTAACCTATTTTCTCCTTCTATTTTAAGCCAAAGAGAACTGCTAATGACTTGGGGGGATTTGAACCAGACCAACTGGAACTTCATACCAAAGCCTGTTCTACTGAGTCACTCGTTCATGTTTAAAATCCAGAAGTAAATTTTTCACTTCAACCAATATGTTTCTCCATTTGCGAACTTAAAATTGTTGGAGAAGTCTTCACAAAGATTTGATTCAGACCAACAGGTAATTCACACCAAAGCCTGTACCACTGCACCACTCGTTCGTCTTTGAGCTTCGGAGTAAATCATTGAGTTTACCCTTTTTCGCTCGTCTATTTTAAGCCAAAAAGAATTGCTAACGACTTCAGCGGGATTTGAACCAAACCAACTGGAACTTCATACCAAAGCCTGTTCTAGTGAGCTGCTGGTTCATGTTTAAGATCCAGAAGTAAATTTTTCACTTCAACCAATATGTTTCTTTATTTTCGAACTTAAAATAGTTGCAGTAGTCTTCACAAAGATTTGATTCAGACCAACAGGTAATTCACACCAAAGCCTGTACCACTGCACCACTCGTTCCTGTTTAAGCTTCGGAGGTAAATGATTGACTTTAACCTTTTCTTCCTTTCTATTTTAAGCCAAAAAGAATTGCAAACGGCTTCAGCGGGATTTGAAGCAAACCAACTGGAACTTCATACCAAAGCCTGTTCTACTCAGCCGCTCGTTCATGTTTAAGATCCAGAAGTAAATTTTTCACTTCAACCAATATGTTTTTTCATTTGCGAACTTAAAATTGTTGCAGTAGTCTTCACAAAGATTTGATTCACAGAAACAGGTACTTCACACCAAAGCCTGTACCACTGCACCACTCGTTCGTGTTTGAGCTTCGGAGTAAATCATTGAGTTTAGCATTTTTCCCTCGTCTATTTTAAGCCAAAAAGAATTGCAAACGACTTCAGCGGGATTTGAAGCAAACAAACTGGAACTTCATACAAAAGCCTGTCCTACTGAGCCGCTCGTTCATGTTTAAGATCCAGAAGTAAATTTTTCACTTCAACCAATATGTTTTTTCATTTGCGAACTTAAAATTGTTGCAGTAGTCTTCACAAAGATTTGATTCAAACCAACAGGTAATTCACACCAAAGCCTGTACCACTGCACCACTCGTTCGTGTTTAAGCTTCGGAAGTAAATGATTGACTTTAAGCTTTTCTTCCCTTCTATTTTAAGCCAAAAAAATTGCCAACGACTTTGAACCAGACCAACTGGAACTTCATACCAAAGCCTTTTCTAGTGAGCCTCTCCTTCATGTATAAGATCCAGAAGTAAATTTTTCACTTCAACCAATATGTTTCTTCATTTGCGAACTTAAAATTGTTGCAGTAGTCTTCACAAAGATTTGATTCAGACAAACAGGTAATACACACCAAAGCCTGTACCACTGCACCACTCGTTCGCGTTTAAGCTTCGGAGGTAAATGATTGACTTTAACCTATTTTCTCCTTCTATTTTAAGCCAAAAAGAACTGCAAATGACTTGGGGGGATTTGAACTAGACCAACTGAAACTTCATACCAAAGCCTGTTCTACTGAGCCACTCGTTCATGTTTAAGATCGAGAAGTAAATTTTTCACTTCAACCAATATATTTCTTCATTTGCGAACTTAAAAATTTTGCAGTAGTCTTCACAAAGATTTGATTCAGACCAACAAGTAATTCACACCAAAGCCTGTACCACTGCACCACTCGTTCGTGTTTGAGCTTCGGAGTAAATCATTGAGTAAATCATCCCGCCCAAGTCAATTGCAAATGACTTGGGCGGGATTTGAACCAAACCAACTGGAACTTCATACCAAAGCCTGTTCTACTGAGCCACTCGTTCATGTTTAAGATCGAGAAGTAAACTTTTTACTTCAACCAATATGTTTCTTCCTTTCCGAACTTAAAATAGTTGCAGTAGTCTTCACAAAGATTTGATTCAGACCAACAGATAATTCACACCAAAGCCTGTACCACTGCACCACTCGTTCGTGTTTAAGCTTCCGAGGTAAATGATTGACTTTAATCTTTTCTGCTCTTCTACTTTAAGCCAAAGAGAATTGGAACGACTTCAGCGGGATTTGAACAAGACCAACTGAACTTCATACCAAAGCCTGTTCTACAGAGTTACTCGTTCATGTTTAAAATCCAGAAGTAAATTTTTCACTTCAACCAATATGTTTTTTCATTTGCGAACTTAAAATTGTTGCAGTAATCTTCACAAAGATTTGATTCAGACAAACAGGTAATACACACCAAAGCCTGTACCACTGCACCACTCGTTCGCGTTTAAGCTTCGGAGGTAAATGATTGACTTTAACCTATTTTCTCCTTCTATTTTAAGCCAAAAAGAACTGCAAATGACTTGGGAGGATTTGAACTAGACCAACTGAAACTTCATACCAAAGCCTGTTCTACTGAGCCACTCGTTCATGTTTAAGATCGAGAAGTAAATTTTTCACTTCAACCAATATATTTCTTCATTTGCGAACTTAAAAATTTTGCAGTAGTCTTCACAAAGATTTGATTCAGACCAACAAGTAATTCACACCAAAGCCTGTACCACTGCACCACTCGTTCGTGTTTAAGCTTCGGAGGAAAATGATTGAATTTAACCTTTTCTCCCCTTCTATTTTAAGCCAAAGAGAATTGCAAACGACTTCAGCGGGATTTGAACCAGACCAACTGGAACTTCATACCAAAGCCTGTTCTACTGAGCCACTCGTTCATGTTTAAGATCCAGAAGTAAATGTTTTACTTCAACCAATATGTTTCTTCATTTGCGAACTTAAAATAGTTGCAGTAGTCTTCACAAAGATTTGATTCAGACCAACACGTAATTCACACCAAAGCCTGTACCACTGCACCACTCGTTCGTGTTTAAGCTTCAGAGGTAAATGATTGACTTTAACCTTTTCTCCCCTTCTATTTTAAGCCAAAAAGAATTGAAAACGACTTCAGCGGGATTTGAACCAGACCAACTGAAACTTCATACCAAAGCCTGTTCTACTGAGCCACTCGTTCATGTTTAAGATCCAGAAGTAAATTTTTCACTTCAACCAATATGTTTTTTCATTTGCGAACTTAAAATTGTTGCAGTAGTCTTCACAAAGATTTGATTCACAGAAACAGGTACTTCACACCAAAGCCTGTACCACTGCACCACTCGTTCGTGTTTAAGCTTCGGAGGTAAATGATTGACTTTAACCTTTTCTCCCCTTCTATTTTAAGCCAAAGAGAATTGCAAACGACTTCAGCGGGATTTGAACCAGACCAACTGAAACTTAATACCAAAGCATGTTCTACTCAGCCGCTCGTTCATGTTTAAGATCCAGAAGTAAATTTTTCACTTCAACCAATATGTTTTTTCATTTGCGAACTTAAAATTGTTGCAGTAGTCTTCACAAAGATTTGATTCACAGAAACAGGTACTTCACACCAAAGCCTGTACCACTGCACCACTCGTTCGTTTTTGACCTTCGGAGTAAATCATTGAGTTCACCCTTTTTCCCTCGTCTATTTTAAGCCAAAAAGAATTGCAAATGACTTCAGCGGGATTTGAACCAGACCAACTGAAACTTCATACCAAAGCCTGTTCTACTGAGCCGCTCGTTCATGTTTAACATTCGGAAATAAATTTTTCACTTTAACCAATATGTTTTTTCATTTGCGAACTTAAAATTGTTGCAGTAGTCTTCACAAAGATTTGATTCACAGCAACAGGTAATTCACACCAAAGCCTGTACCACTGCACCACTCGTTCGTTTTTGAGCTTCGGAGTAAATCATTGAGTTGACCCTTTTTCGCTCGTCTATTTTAAGCCAAAAAGAGTTGCAAATGACTTCAGCGGGATTTGAACCAGACCAACTGAAACTTCATACCAAAGCCTGTTCTACTGAGCCGCTCGTTCATGTATAAGATCCAGAAGTAAATTTTTCACTTCAACCAATATGTTTCTTCATTTGCGAACTTAAAATAGTTGCAGTAGACTTCACAAAGATTTGATTCAGACCAACAGGTAATTCACACCAAAGCCTCTACCACTGCACCACTCGTTCGTGTTTAAGCTTCTGAGGTAAATGATTGACTTTAACCTTTTCTCCCCTTCTTTTTTAAGCCAAAGAGAACTGAAAGCGACTTCAGCGTGATTTGAACCAGACCAACTGAAACTTCATACCAAACCCTGTTCTACTGAGCCGCTCGTTCATGTTTAACATTCGGAAATAAATTTTTCACTTTAACCAATTTCTTTCTTCATTTGAGAACTTAAAATTGTTGCAGTAGTCTTCACAAAGATTTGATTCACAGCAACAGGTACTTCACACCAAAGCCTGTACAACTGCACCACTCGTTCGTGTTTGAGCTTCGCAGTAAATCATTGAGTTCACCCTTTTTCCCTCGTCTATTTAAAGCCAAAAAGAATTGCAAACGGCTTCAGCGGGATTTGAACCAAACCAACTGGAACTTCATACCAAAGCCTGTTCTACTGAGCCGCTCGTTCATGTTTAAGATCCAGAAGTAAATTTTCACTTCAACCAATATGTTTCTTCATTTGCGAACTTAAAATTGTTGCAGTAGTCTTCACAAAGATTTGATTCAGACCAACAGGTAATTCACACCAAAGGCTGTACCACTGCACCACTCGCTCGTGTTTAAGCTTCGGAACTAAATGATTGACTTTAACCTTTTCTTCCCTTCTATTTTAAGCCAAAAAAATTGCCAACGACTTTGAACCAGACCAACTGGAACTTCATACCAAAGTTTGTTCTAGTGAGCCTCTCCGTCATGTATAATGTCCAGAAGTAAATTTTTCACTTCAACCAATATGTTTCTTCATTTGCGAACTTAAAATTGTTGCAGTAGTCTTCACAAAGATTTGATTCAGACAAATAGGTAATACACACCAAAGCCTGTACCACTGCACCACTCGTTCGCGTTTAAGCTTCGGAGGTAAATGATTGACTTTAACCTATTTTCTCCTTCTATTTTAAGCCAAAGAGAACTGCAAATGACTTGGGGGGATTTGAACTAGACCAACTGGAACTTCATACCAAAGCCTGTTCTACTGAGCCACTCGTTCATGTATAAGATCCAGAAGTAAATTTTTCACTTCAACCAATATGTTTCTTCATTTGCGAACTTAAAAATTTTGCATTAGTCTTCACAAAGATTTGATTCAGACCAACAGGTAATTCACACCAAAGCCTGTACCACTGCACCACTCGTTCGTGTTTAAGCTTCGGAGGTAAATGATTGAATTTATCCTTTTCTCCCCTTCTATTTTAAGCCAAAGAGAATTGCAAACGACTTCAGCGGGATTTGAACCAGACCAACTGGAACTTCATACCAAACCCTGTTCTACTGAGCCGCTCGTTCATAATTAACATTCGGAAGTAAATTTTTCACTTTAGCCAATTTGTTTCTTCATTTGAGAACTTAAAATTGTTGCAGTAGTCTTCACAAAGATTTGATTCACAGCAACTGGTACTTCACACCAAAACCTGTACCACTGCACCACTCGTTCGCGTTTGAGCTTCGGAGTAAATCATTGAGTTTAGACTTTTTCCCTCGTCTATTTTAAACCAAAAAGAATTGCAAACGACTTCAGCGGGATTTGAACCAGACCAACTGGAACTTCATACCAAAGCCTGTTCTACTCAGCCGCTCGTTCATCTTTAAGATCCAGAAGTAAATTTTCTTTTCAACCAATATGTTTCTTCATTTGCGAACTTAAAATTGTTGCAGTAGTCTTCACAAAGATTTGATTCAGACCAACAGGTAATTTACACCAAAGCCTGCACCACTGCACCACTCGTTCGTGTTTAAGCTTCAGGGGTAAATGATTGACTTTAACCTTTTCTCCCCTTCTATTTTAAGCCAAAGAGAATTGCAAACGACTTCAGCGGGATTTGAACCAGACCAACTGGAACTTCATACCACAGTCCGTTCTACTGAACCACTCGTTCATGTTTAAGATCCGAAGTAAATTTTTCACGTTAACCAATTTGTTTCATCATTTGAGACCTTAAAATTGTTGTAGTAGTATTCACAAGGATTTGATTCAAACCAACAGGTAATTCACACCAAAGCCTGTACCACTGCACCACTCGTTCGTGTTTGAGCTTCGAAGTAAATCATTGACTTTACCCTTTTTCCCTCGTCTATTTTAAGCCAAAAAGAATTGCAAACGACTTCAGCGGGATTTGAACCAAACCAACTGAAACTTCATACCAAAGCCTGTTCTACTGAGCCGCTCGTTCATGTTTAACATTCTTAAGTAAATTTTTCACTTTAACTAATTTGTTTCTTTATTTGAGAACTTAAAATTGTTGCAGTAGTCTTCACAAAGATTTGATTCACAGCAACAGGTACTTCACACCAAAGCCTGTACCACTGCACCACTCGTTCGCGTTTAAGCTTCGCAGGTAAATGATTGACTTTAACCTATTTTCTCCTTCTATTTTAAGCCAAAGAGAATTGCAAATGACTTTGGCGGGATTTGAACCAGACCAACTGGAACTTCATACCAAAGCCTGTTCTACTGAGTCACTCGTTCATGTTTAAAATCCAGAAGTAAATTTTTCACTTCAACCAATATGTTTCTCCATTTGCGAACTTAAAATTGTTGCAGTAGTCTTCACAAAGATTTGATTCAGACCAACAGGTAATTCACACCATAGCCTGTACCACTGCACCACTCGTTCGTGTTTAAGCTTCGGAGGTAAATGATTGACTTTAACCTTTTTTCTTCTTCTATTTGAAGCCAAAGAGAATTGCAAAAGACTTCAGCGGGATTTGAATCAGACCAACTGTAACTTCATACCAAAGCCTGTTCTACTGAGCCGCTCGTTCATGTTTAGCATTCGGAAGTAAATTTTTAACTTTAACCAATTTGTTTGTTCATTTGAGAAGTTAAAATTGTTGCAGTAGTCTTCACAAAGATTTGATTCAGACAAACAGGTAATTCACACCAAAGCATGTACCACTGCACCATTTGTCCGTGTTTAAGCTTCGGAGGTAAATGATTGATTTTAACCTATTTTCTCCTTGTATTTTAAGCCAAAGAGAACTGCAAATGACTTGGGGGGATTTGAACTAGTCCAACTGCAACTTCATACCAAAGCCTGTTCTACGGAGCCACTCGTTCATGTTTAAGATCCAGAAGTAAATTTTTCACTTCAACCAATATGTTTCTTCATTTGCGAACTTAAAAATTTTGCAGTAGTCTTCACAAAGATTTGATTCAGACCAACAGGTAATTCACACCAAAGGCTGTACCACTGCACTACTCGTTCGTGTTTAAGCTTCGCAGGAAAATGATTGAATTTAATCTTTTCTTCCCTTCTATTTTAAGCCAAAGAGAATTGCAAACGACTTCAGCGGGATTTGAACCAGACCAACTGGAACTTCATACCAAAGCCTGTTCTACTGAGCCGCTCGTTCATGTTTAACATTCGGAAGTAAATTTTTCACTTTACCCAATTTCTTTCTTCATTTGAGAACTTAAAATTGTTGCAGTAGTCTTCGCAAAGATTTGATTCACAGCAACAGGTACTTCACAGCAACAGGTTCTTCACACCAAAGCCTGTACTGCACCACTGCACCTCTGCACCTCTCGTTCGTGTTTGAGCTTCGGAGTAAATCATTGAGTAAATCATCGGGCCCAAGTAAATTGCAAATGACTTGGGCGGGATTTGAACCAGACCAACTGGAACTTCATACCAAAGCCTGTTCTACTGAGCCACTCGTTCATGTTTAAGATCCAGAAGTAAATTTTTTACTTCAACCAATATGTTTCTTCATTTGCGAACTTAAAATAGTTGCAGTAGTCTTCACAAAGATTTGATTCAGACCAACAGATAATTCACACCAAAGCCTGTACCACTGCACCACTCGTTCGTGTTTAAGCTTCTGAGGTAAATGATTGACTTTAACCTTTTCTCCCCTTCTATTTTAAGCCAAAGAGAATTGCAAACGACTTCAGCGGGATTTGCACCAGACCAACTGAAACTTCATACCAAAGCCTGTTCTACTGAGCCTCTCGTTCATGTTTAACATTCGGAAATAAATTTTTCTTTTTAACCAATTTGTTTCTTTATTTGAGAACTTAAAATTGTTGCACTAGTCTTCACAAAGATTTGATTCACAGCAACAGGTACTTCACACCAAAGCCTGTACCACTGCACCACTCGTTCGTGTTTGAGCTTCGGAGTAAATCATTGAGTTCACCCTTTTTCCCTCGTCTATTTTAAGCCAAAAAGAATTGCAAACGACTTCAGCGGGATTTGAACCAAACCAACTGGAACTTCATACCAAAGCCTGTTCTAGTGAGCCGCTCGTTCATGTATAAGATCCAGAAGTAAATTTTTCACTTCAACCAATATGTTTCTTCATTTGCGAACTTAAAATAGTTGCAGTACTCTTCACAAAGATTTGATTCAGACCAACAGGTAATTCACACCAAAGTCTGTACCACTGCACCACTCGTTCGTGTTTAAGCTTCAGAGGTAAATGATTGACTTTAACCTTTTCTCCCCTTCTATTTTAAGCCAAAGAGAATTGAAAACGACTTCAGCGGGATTTGAACCAGACCAACTGAAACTTCATACCAAAGCCTGTTCTACTGAGCCGCTCGTTCATGTTTAACATTCGGAAGTAAATTTTTCACTTTAACCAATTTCTTTCTTCATTTGAGAACTTAAAACTGTTGCAGTAGTCTTCACAAAGATTTGATTCACAGCAACAGGTACTTCACACCAAAGCCTGTACCACTGCACCACTCGTTCGTGTTTGAGCTTTGGAGTAAATCATTGAGTTCACCCTTTTTCCCTCGTCTATTTTAAGCGAAAAAGAATTGCAAACGACTTCAGCGGGATTTGAACCAAACCAACTGGGACTTCATACCAAAGCCTGTTCTACTGAGCCGCTCGTTCATGTTTAAGATCCAGAAGTAAATTTTCACTTCAACCAATATGTTTCTTCTTTTGCAAACTTAAAATTGTTGCAGTAGTCTTCACATGGATTTGATTCAGACCAACAGGTAATTCACACCAAAGCCTGTACCACTGCATCACTCGTTCGTGTTTAAGCTTCGGAAGTAAATGATTGACTTTAACCTTTTCTTCCCTTCTATTTTAAGCCAAAAAAATTGCCAACGACTTTGAACCAGACCAACTGGAACTTCATACCAAAGCCTGTTCTAGTGAGCCTCTTTTTCATGTTTAAGATCAAAAAGTAAATTTTTCACTTCAACCAATATGTTTTTTCGTTTGCGAACTTAAAATTGTTGCAGTAGTCTTCACAAAGATTTGATTCACAGAAACAGGTACTTCACACCAAAGCCTGTACCACTGCACCATTCGTTCGTGTTTGAGCTTCGGAGTAAATCATTGAGTTTAGCATTTTTCCCTGGTCTATTTTAAGCCAAAAAGAATTGCAAACGACTTCAGCGGGATTTGAAGCAAACCAACTAGAACTTCATACCAAAGCCTGTTCTACTGAGCAGCTCGTTCATGTTTAAGATCCAGAAGTAAATTTTTCACTTCAACCAATATGTTTTTTCATTTGCGAACTTAAAATTGTTGCAGTAATCTTCACAAAGATTTGATTCAGACCAACAGGTAATTCACACCAAAGCCTGTACCACTGCACCACTCGTTCGCGTTTAAGCTTCGGAGGTAAATGATTGACTTTAACCTATTTTCTCCTTCTATTTTAAGCCAAAGAGAACTGCAAATGACTTGGGGGGGATTTGAACCAGACGAACTGGAACTTCATACCAAAGCCTGTTCTACTGAGTCACTCGTTCATGTTTAAAATCCAGAAGTAAATTTTTCATTTCAACCAATATGTTTCTCCATTTGCCAACTTAAAATTGTTGGAGTAGTCTTCACAAAGATTTGATTCAGACCAACAGGTAATTCACACCAAAGCCTGTACCACTGCACCACTCGTTCGTGTTTAAGCTTCGGAGGTAAATGATTGACTTTAACCTTTTCTCCCCTTCTATTTTAAGCCAAAGAGAATTGCAAACGACTTCAGCGGGATTTGAACAAGACCAACTGAAACTTCATACCAAAGCCTGTTCTACTGAGCCGCTCGTTCATGTTTAACTTTCGGAAGTAAATTTTTCACTTTAACCAATTTGTTTCTTTATTTTAGAACTTAAAATTGTTGCAGTAGTCTTCCCAAAGATTTGATTCACAGCAACAGGTACTTCACACCAAAGCCTGTACCACTGCACCACTCGTTCGTGTTTGAGCTTCGGAGTAAATCATTGAGTAAATCATCCCGCCCAAGTCAATTGCAAATGACTTGGGCGGGATTTGAACCAAACCAACTGGAACTTCATACCAAAGCCTGTTCTACTGAGCCACTCGTTCATGTTTAAGATCCAGAAGTAAACTTTTTACTTCAACCAATATGTTTCTTCCTTTCCGAACTTAAAATAGTTGCAGTAGTCTTCACAAAGATTTGATTCAGACCAACAGATAATTCACACCAAAGCCTGTACCACTGCACCACTCGTTCGTGTTTAAGCTTCCGAGGTAAATGATTGACTTTAATCTTTTCTCCTCTTCTACTTTAAGCCAAAGAGAATTGGAACGACTTCAGCGGGATTTGAACAAGACCAACTGAACTTCATACCAAAGCCTGTTCTACAGAGTCACTCGTTCATGTTTAAAATCCAGAAGTAAATTTTTCACTTCAACCAATATGTTTTTTCATTTGCGAACTTAAAATTGTTGCAGTAATCTTCACAAAGATTTGATTCAGACCAACAGGTAATTCACACCAAAGCCTGTACCACTGCACCACTCGTTCGCGTTTAAGCTTCGGAGGTAAATGATTGACTTTAACCTATTTTCTCCTTCTATTTTAAGCCAAAGAGAACTGCTAATGACTTGGGGGGATTTGAACCAGACCAACTGGAACTTCATACCAAAGCCTGTTCTACTGAGTCACTCGTTCATGTTTAAAATCCAGAAGTAAATTTTTCACTTCAACCAATATGTTTCTCCATTTGCGAACTTAAAATTGTTGGAGAAGTCTTCACAAAGATTTGATTCAGACCAACAGGTAATTCACACCAAAGCCTGTACCACTGCACCACTCGTTCGTCTTTGAGCTTCGGAGTAAATCATTGAGTTTACCCTTTTTCGCTCGTCTATTTTAAGCCAAAAAGAATTGCTAACGACTTCAGCGGGATTTGAACCAAACCAACTGGAACTTCATACCAAAGCCTGTTCTAGTGAGCTGCTGGTTCATGTTTAAGATCCAGAAGTAAATTTTTCACTTCAACCAATATGTTTCTTTATTTTCGAACTTAAAATAGTTGCAGTAGTCTTCACAAAGATTTGATTCAGACCAACAGGTAATTCACACCAAAGCCTGTACCACTGCACCACTCGTTCCTGTTTAAGCTTCGGAGGTAAATGATTGACTTTAACCTTTTCTTCCTTTCTATTTTAAGCCAAAAAGAATTGCAAACGGCTTCAGCGGGATTTGAAGCAAACCAACTGGAACTTCATACCAAAGCCTGTTCTACTCAGCCGCTCGTTCATGTTTAAGATCCAGAAGTAAATTTTTCACTTCAACCAATATGTTTTTTCATTTGCGAACTTAAAATTGTTGCAGTAGTCTTCACAAAGATTTGATTCACAGAAACAGGTACTTCACACCAAAGCCTGTACCACTGCACCACTCGTTCGTGTTTGAGCTTCGGAGTAAATCATTGAGTTTAGCATTTTTCCCTCGTCTATTTTAAGCCAAAAAGAATTGCAAACGACTTCAGCGGGATTTGAAGCAAACAAACTGGAACTTCATACAAAAGCCTGTCCTACTGAGCCGCTCGTTCATGTTTAAGATCCAGAAGTAAATTTTTCACTTCAACCAATATGTTTTTTCATTTGCGAACTTAAAATTGTTGCAGTAGTCTTCACAAAGATTTGATTCAGACCAACAGGTAATTCACACCAAAGCCTGTACCACTGCACCACTCGTTCGTGTTTAAGCTTCGGAAGTAAATGATTGACTTTAAGCTTTTCTTCCCTTCTATTTTAAGCCAAAAAAATTGCCAACGACTTTGAACCAGACCAACTGGAACTTCATACCAAAGCCTTTTCTAGTGAGCCTCTCCTTCATGTATAAGATCCAGAAGTAAATTTTTCACTTCAACCAATATGTTTCTTCATTTGCGAACTTAAAATTGTTGCAGTAGTCTTCACAAAGATTTGATTCAGACAAACAGGTAATACACACCAAAGCCTGTACCACTGCACCACTCGTTCGCGTTTAAGCTTCGGAGGTAAATGATTGACTTTAACCTATTTTCTCCTTCTATTTTAAGCCAAAAAGAACTGCAAATGACTTGGGGGGATTTGAACTAGACCAACTGAAACTTCATACCAAAGCCTGTTCTACTGAGCCACTCGTTCATGTTTAAGATCGAGAAGTAAATTTTTCACTTCAACCAATATATTTCTTCATTTGCGAACTTAAAAATTTTGCAGTAGTCTTCACAAAGATTTGATTCAGACCAACAAGTAATTCACACCAAAGCCTGTACCACTGCACCACTCGTTCGTGTTTGAGCTTCGGAGTAAATCATTGAGTAAATCATCCCGCCCAAGTCAATTGCAAATGACTTGGGCGGGATTTGAACCAAACCAACTGGAACTTCATACCAAAGCCTGTTCTACTGAGCCACTCGTTCATGTTTAAGATCGAGAAGTAAACTTTTTACTTCAACCAATATGTTTCTTCCTTTCCGAACTTAAAATAGTTGCAGTAGTCTTCACAAAGATTTGATTCAGACCAACAGATAATTCACACCAAAGCCTGTACCACTGCACCACTCGTTCGTGTTTAAGCTTCCGAGGTAAATGATTGACTTTAATCTTTTCTGCTCTTCTACTTTAAGCCAAAGAGAATTGGAACGACTTCAGCGGGATTTGAACAAGACCAACTGAACTTCATACCAAAGCCTGTTCTACAGAGTTACTCGTTCATGTTTAAAATCCAGAAGTAAATTTTTCACTTCAACCAATATGTTTTTTCATTTGCGAACTTAAAATTGTTGCAGTAATCTTCACAAAGATTTGATTCAGACAAACAGGTAATACACACCAAAGCCTGTACCACTGCACCACTCGTTCGCGTTTAAGCTTCGGAGGTAAATGATTGACTTTAACCTATTTTCTCCTTCTATTTTAAGCCAAAAAGAACTGCAAATGACTTGGGAGGATTTGAACTAGACCAACTGAAACTTCATACCAAAGCCTGTTCTACTGAGCCACTCGTTCATGTTTAAGATCGAGAAGTAAATTTTTCACTTCAACCAATATATTTCTTCATTTGCGAACTTAAAAATTTTGCAGTAGTCTTCACAAAGATTTGATTCAGACCAACAAGTAATTCACACCAAAGCCTGTACCACTGCACCACTCGTTCGTGTTTAAGCTTCGGAGGAAAATGATTGAATTTAACCTTTTCTCCCCTTCTATTTTAAGCCAAAGAGAATTGCAAACGACTTCAGCGGGATTTGAACCAGACCAACTGGAACTTCATACCAAAGCCTGTTCTACTGAGCCACTCGTTCATGTTTAAGATCCAGAAGTAAATGTTTTACTTCAACCAATATGTTTCTTCATTTGCGAACTTAAAATAGTTGCAGTAGTCTTCACAAAGATTTGATTCAGACCAACACGTAATTCACACCAAAGCCTGTACCACTGCACCACTCGTTCGTGTTTAAGCTTCAGAGGTAAATGATTGACTTTAACCTTTTCTCCCCTTCTATTTTAAGCCAAAAAGAATTGAAAACGACTTCAGCGGGATTTGAACCAGACCAACTGAAACTTCATACCAAAGCCTGTTCTACTGAGCCACTCGTTCATGTTTAAGATCCAGAAGTAAATTTTTCACTTCAACCAATATGTTTTTTCATTTGCGAACTTAAAATTGTTGCAGTAGTCTTCACAAAGATTTGATTCACAGAAACAGGTACTTCACACCAAAGCCTGTACCACTGCACCACTCGTTCGTGTTTAAGCTTCGGAGGTAAATGATTGACTTTAACCTTTTCTCCCCTTCTATTTTAAGCCAAAGAGAATTGCAAACGACTTCAGCGGGATTTGAACCAGACCAACTGAAACTTCATACCAAAGCATGTTCTACTCAGCCGCTCGTTCATGTTTAAGATCCAGAAGTAAATTTTTCACTTCAACCAATATGTTTTTTCATTTGCGAACTTAAAATTGTTGCAGTAGTCTTCACAAAGATTTGATTCACAGAAACAGGTACTTCACACCAAAGCCTGTACCACTGCACCACTCGTTCGTTTTTGACCTTCGGAGTAAATCATTGAGTTCACCCTTTTTCCCTCGTCTATTTTAAGCCAAAAAGAATTGCAAATGACTTCAGCGGGATTTGAACCAGACCAACTGAAACTTCATACCAAAGCCTGTTCTACTGAGCCGCTCGTTCATGTTTAACATTCGGAAATAAATTTTTCACTTTAACCAATATGTTTTTTCATTTGCGAACTTAAAATTGTTGCAGTAGTCTTCACAAAGATTTGATTCACAGCAACAGGTAATTCACACCAAAGCCTGTACCACTGCACCACTCGTTCGTTTTTGAGCTTCGGAGTAAATCATTGAGTTCACCCTTTTTCGCTCGTCTATTTTAAGCCAAAAAGAGTTGCAAATGACTTCAGCGGGATTTGAACCAGACCAACTGAAACTTCATACCAAAGCCTGTTCTACTGAGCCGCTCGTTCATGTATAAGATCCAGAAGTAAATTTTTCACTTCAACCAATATGTTTCTTCATTTGCGAACTTAAAATAGTTGCAGTAGACTTCACAAAGATTTGATTCAGACCAACAGGTAATTCACACCAAAGCCTCTACCACTGCACCACTCGTTCGTGTTTAAGCTTCAGAGGTAAATGATTGACTTTAACCTTTTCTCCCCTTCTTTTTTAAGCCAAAGAGAACTGAAAGCGACTTCAGCGTGATTTGAACCAGACCAACTGAAACTTCATACCAAACCCTGTTCTACTGAGCCGCTCGTTCATGTTTAACATTCGGAAATAAATTTTTCACTTTAACCAATTTCTTTCTTCATTTGAGAACTTAAAATTGTTGCAGTAGTCTTCACAAAGATTTGATTCACAGCAACAGGTACTTCACACCAAAGCCTGTACAACTGCACCACTCGTTCGTGTTTGAGCTTCGCAGTAAATCATTGAGTTCACCCTTTTTCCCTCGTCTATTTAAAGCCAAAAAGAATTGCAAACGGCTTCAGCGGGATTTGAACCAAACCAACTGGAACTTCATACCAAAGCCTGTTCTACTGAGCCGCTCGTTCATGTTTAAGATCCAGAAGTAAATTTTCACTTCAACCAATATGTTTCTTCATTTGCGAACTTAAAATTGTTGCAGTAGTCTTCACAAAGATTTGATTCAGACCAACAGGTAATTCACACCAAAGGCTGTACCACTGCACCACTCGCTCGTGTTTAAGCTTCGGAACTAAATGATTGACTTTAACCTTTTCTTCCCTTCTATTTTAAGCCAAAAAAATTGCCAACGACTTTGAACCAGACCAACTGGAACTTCATACCAAAGTTTGTTCTAGTGAGCCTCTCCGTCATGTATAATGTCCAGAAGTAAATTTTTCACTTCAACCAATATGTTTCTTCATTTGCGAACTTAAAATTGTTGCAGTAGTCTTCACAAAGATTTGATTCAGACAAATAGGTAATACACACCAAAGCCTGTACCACTGCACCACTCGTTCGCGTTTAAGCTTCGGAGGTAAATGATTGACTTTAACCTATTTTCTCCTTCTATTTTAAGCCAAAGAGAACTGCAAATGACTTGGGGGGATTTGAACTAGACCAACTGGAACTTCATACCAAAGCCTGTTCTACTGAGCCACTCGTTCATGTATAAGATCCAGAAGTAAATTTTTCACTTCAACCAATATGTTTCTTCATTTGCGAACTTAAAAATTTTGCATTAGTCTTCACAAAGATTTGATTCAGACCAACAGGTAATTCACACCAAAGCCTGTACCACTGCACCACTCGTTCGTGTTTAAGCTTCGGAGGTAAATGATTGAATTTATCCTTTTCTCCCCTTCTATTTTAAGCCAAAGAGAATTGCAAACGACTTCAGCGGGATTTGAACCAGACCAACTGGAACTTCATACCAAACCCTGTTCTACTGAGCCGCTCGTTCATAATTAACATTCGGAAGTAAATTTTTCACTTTAGCCAATTTGTTTCTTCATTTGAGAACTTAAAATTGTTGCAGTAGTCTTCACAAAGATTTGATTCACAGCAACTGGTACTTCACACCAAAACCTGTACCACTGCACCACTCGTTCGCGTTTGAGCTTCGGAGTAAATCATTGAGTTTAGACTTTTTCCCTCGTCTATTTTAAACCAAAAAGAATTGCAAACGACTTCAGCGGGATTTGAACCAGACCAACTGGAACTTCATACCAAAGCCTGTTCTACTCAGCCGCTCGTTCATCTTTAAGATCCAGAAGTAAATTTTCTTTTCAACCAATATGTTTCTTCATTTGCGAACTTAAAATTGTTGCAGTAGTCTTCACAAAGATTTGATTCAGACCAACAGGTAATTTACACCAAAGCCTGCACCACTGCACCACTCGTTCGTGTTTAAGCTTCAGGGGTAAATGATTGACTTTAACCTTTTCTCCCCTTCTATTTTAAGCCAAAGAGAATTGCAAACGACTTCAGCGGGATTTGAACCAGACCAACTGGAACTTCATACCACAGTCCGTTCTACTGAACCACTCGTTCATGTTTAAGATCCGAAGTAAATTTTTCACGTTAACCAATTTGTTTCATCATTTGAGACCTTAAAATTGTTGTAGTAGTATTCACAAGGATTTGATTCAAACCAACAGGTAATTCACACCAAAGCCTGTACCACTGCACCACTCGTTCGTGTTTGAGCTTCGAAGTAAATCATTGACTTTACCCTTTTTCCCTCGTCTATTTTAAGCCAAAAAGAATTGCAAACGACTTCAGCGGGATTTGAACCAAACCAACTGAAACTTCATACCAAAGCCTGTTCTACTGAGCCGCTCGTTCATGTTTAACATTCTTAAGTAAATTTTTCACTTTAACTAATTTGTTTCTTTATTTGAGAACTTAAAATTGTTGCAGTAGTCTTCACAAAGATTTGATTCACAGCAACAGGTACTTCACACCAAAGCCTGTACCACTGCACCACTCGTTCGCGTTTAAGCTTCGCAGGTAAATGATTGACTTTAACCTATTTTCTCCTTCTATTTTAAGCCAAAGAGAATTGCAAATGACTTTGGCGGGATTTGAACCAGACCAACTGGAACTTCATACCAAAGCCTGTTCTACTGAGTCACTCGTTCATGTTTAAAATCCAGAAGTAAATTTTTCACTTCAACCAATATGTTTCTCCATTTGCGAACTTAAAATTGTTGCAGTAGTCTTCACAAAGATTTGATTCAGACCAACAGGTAATTCACACCATAGCCTGTACCACTGCACCACTCGTTCGTGTTTAAGCTTCGGAGGTAAATGATTGACTTTAACCTTTTTTCTTCTTCTATTTGAAGCCAAAGAGAATTGCAAAAGACTTCAGCGGGATTTGAATCAGACCAACTGTAACTTCATACCAAAGCCTGTTCTACTGAGCCGCTCGTTCATGTTTAGCATTCGGAAGTAAATTTTTAACTTTAACCAATTTGTTTGTTCATTTGAGAAGTTAAAATTGTTGCAGTAGTCTTCACAAAGATTTGATTCAGACAAACAGGTAATTCACACCAAAGCATGTACCACTGCACCATTTGTCCGTGTTTAAGCTTCGGAGGTAAATGATTGATTTTAACCTATTTTCTCCTTGTATTTTAAGCCAAAGAGAACTGCAAATGACTTGGGGGGATTTGAACTAGTCCAACTGCAACTTCATACCAAAGCCTGTTCTACGGAGCCACTCGTTCATGTTTAAGATCCAGAAGTAAATTTTTCACTTCAACCAATATGTTTCTTCATTTGCGAACTTAAAAATTTTGCAGTAGTCTTCACAAAGATTTGATTCAGACCAACAGGTAATTCACACCAAAGGCTGTACCACTGCACTACTCGTTCGTGTTTAAGCTTCGCAGGAAAATGATTGAATTTAATCTTTTCTTCCCTTCTATTTTAAGCCAAAGAGAATTGCAAACGACTTCAGCGGGATTTGAACCAGACCAACTGGAACTTCATACCAAAGCCTGTTCTACTGAGCCGCTCGTTCATGTTTAACATTCGGAAGTAAATTTTTCACTTTACCCAATTTCTTTCTTCATTTGAGAACTTAAAATTGTTGCAGTAGTCTTCGCAAAGATTTGATTCACAGCAACAGGTACTTCACAGCAACAGGTTCTTCACACCAAAGCCTGTACTGCACCACTGCACCTCTGCACCTCTCGTTCGTGTTTGAGCTTCGGAGTAAATCATTGAGTAAATCATCGGGCCCAAGTAAATTGCAAATGACTTGGGCGGGATTTGAACCAGACCAACTGGAACTTCATACCAAAGCCTGTTCTACTGAGCCACTCGTTCATGTTTAAGATCCAGAAGTAAATTTTTTACTTCAACCAATATGTTTCTTCATTTGCGAACTTAAAATAGTTGCAGTAGTCTTCACAAAGATTTGATTCAGACCAACAGATAATTCACACCAAAGCCTGTACCACTGCACCACTCGTTCGTGTTTAAGCTTCGGAGGTAAATGATTGACTTTAACCTTTTCTCCCCTTCTATTTTAAGCCAAAGAGAATTGCAAACGACTTCAGCGGGATTTGCACCAGACCAACTGAAACTTCATACCAAAGCCTGTTCTACTGAGCCTCTCGTTCATGTTTAACATTCGGAAATAAATTTTTCTTTTTAACCAATTTGTTTCTTTATTTGAGAACTTAAAATTGTTGCACTAGTCTTCACAAAGATTTGATTCACAGCAACAGGTACTTCACACCAAAGCCTGTACCACTGCACCACTCGTTCGTGTTTGAGCTTCGGAGTAAATCATTGAGTTCACCCTTTTTCCCTCGTCTATTTTAAGCCAAAAAGAATTGCAAACGACTTCAGCGGGATTTGAACCAAACCAACTGGAACTTCATACCAAAGCCTGTTCTAGTGAGCCGCTCGTTCATGTATAAGATCCAGAAGTAAATTTTTCACTTCAACCAATATGTTTCTTCATTTGCGAACTTAAAATAGTTGCAGTACTCTTCACAAAGATTTGATTCAGACCAACAGGTAATTCACACCAAAGTCTGTACCACTGCACCACTCGTTCGTGTTTAAGCTTCAGAGGTAAATGATTGACTTTAACCTTTTCTCCCCTTCTATTTTAAGCCAAAGAGAATTGAAAACGACTTCAGCGGGATTTGAACCAGACCAACTGAAACTTCATACCAAAGCCTGTTCTACTGAGCCGCTCGTTCATGTTTAACATTCGGAAGTAAATTTTTCACTTTAACCAATTTCTTTCTTCATTTGAGAACTTAAAACTGTTGCAGTAGTCTTCACAAAGATTTGATTCACAGCAACAGGTACTTCACACCAAAGCCTGTACCACTGCACCACTCGTTCGTGTTTGAGCTTTGGAGTAAATCATTGAGTTCACCCTTTTTCCCTCGTCTATTTTAAGCGAAAAAGAATTGCAAACGACTTCAGCGGGATTTGAACCAAACCAACTGGGACTTCATACCAAAGCCTGTTCTACTGAGCCGCTCGTTCATGTTTAAGATCCAGAAGTAAATTTTCACTTCAACCAATATGTTTCTTCTTTTGCAAACTTAAAATTGTTGCAGTAGTCTTCACATGGATTTGATTCAGACCAACAGGTAATTCACACCAAAGCCTGTACCACTGCATCACTCGTTCGTGTTTAAGCTTCGGAAGTAAATGATTGACTTTAACCTTTTCTTCCCTTCTATTTTAAGCCAAAAAAATTGCCAACGACTTTGAACCAGACCAACTGGAACTTCATACCAAAGCCTGTTCTAGTGAGCCTCTTTTTCATGTTTAAGATCAAAAAGTAAATTTTTCACTTCAACCAATATGTTTTTTCGTTTGCGAACTTAAAATTGTTGCAGTAGTCTTCACAAAGATTTGATTCACAGAAACAGGTACTTCACACCAAAGCCTGTACCACTGCACCATTCGTTCGTGTTTGAGCTTCGGAGTAAATCATTGAGTTTAGCATTTTTCCCTGGTCTATTTTAAGCCAAAAAGAATTGCAAACGACTTCAGCGGGATTTGAAGCAAACCAACTGGAACTTCATACCAAAGCCTGTTCTACTGAGCAGCTCGTTCATGTTTAAGATCCAGAAGTAAATTTTTCACTTCAACCAATATGTTTTTTCATTTGCGAACTTAAAATTGTTGCAGTAATCTTCACAAAGATTTGATTCAGACCAACAGGTAATTCACACCAAAGCCTGTACCACTGCACCACTCGTTCGCGTTTAAGCTTCGGAGGTAAATGATTGACTTTAACCTATTTTCTCCTTCTATTTTAAGCCAAAGAGAACTGCAAATGACTTGGGGGGGATTTGAACCAGACGAACTGGAACTTCATACCAAAGCCTGTTCTACTGAGTCACTCGTTCATGTTTAAAATCCAGAAGTAAATTTTTCATTTCAACCAATATGTTTCTCCATTTGCGAACTTAAAATTGTTGGAGTAGTCTTCACAAAGATTTGATTCAGACCAACAGGTAATTCACACCAAAGCCTGTACCACTGCACCACTCGTTCGTGTTTAAGCTTCGGAGGTAAATGATTGACTTTAACCTTTTCTCCCCTTCTATTTTAAGCCAAAGAGAATTGCAAACGACTTCAGCGGGATTTCAACCAGACCAAGTGGAACTTCATACCAAAGCCTGTTCTACTGAGCCGCTCGTTCATGTATAAGATCCAGAAGTAAATTTTCCACTTCAACCAATATGTTTCTTCATTTGCGAACTTAAAATTGTTGCAGTAGTCTTCCCAAAGATTTGATTCAGACCAACAGATAATTCACACCAAAGCCTGTACCACTGCACCACTCGTTCGTGTTTAAGCTTTGGAATGTGAAGAGAATTGACAAATGAAACTTAAATTTACATTAAGAAGAATGTTACCTGGTTGCCAGATTACTGCATTTTTGGAGCAGAACCTTCAACGCTGTCTGTTTTGCTTTGTATTTACCTTTGTTTACTTGATGACACTAATGACGATTTGGCTCCAAAAATGCAGTGATCTGGCATCTTGAATATTACAGTGAAATTTAATTTTTAAAATAGACTAAAATAAAGTAACATGTCAATTTTAATTAGCCTGGTTTTAAAGGAAATTGCACCATTTTAACAAAGAACAAAGATTCTTCAAATCTGTTATTATTGCAATTAACTCAAATAACAGTTATACATACAGGCCTAGGTCCTAAATAGGGGGGGGTGTGTTCTATCCCCATTTCTCAGCTCAAATTTTGGCTAAATCCAATTGCCTAAATGCACAAATCCCACAGTCTAGTAGCTGTCTTGCTCAAATCTTAATCTTATTCCCATTTTCTGTTATTTTTTGGTCAAGAAATCCATGTGCATTTAATCTCTCTTCCAAGAAAAAAATAGGCCATTCCCAGCTCCCATGCCTTTTACCTCTTCAAGACGCTCTATACAATTTGTATGCATAAAACCAGTAAATCATTTTAGGTAGCGAAAGATTCTATGTATAGTTTTGTGTGCTTTTGTGCAAACTGCACTGGCAATATTAATTCATCATTTTCACACTTTCTGCAGTTAAAATTAGAAGGCACAGTACCAGAATAACAGAAACCCAGTCTCAGTAACAATGAACAAATTTCCGCTGTTGCAAACATTTCTGTATCTGACAACATTTTGCTTTTTTGTTATAAAGTGCAACCAATTACTCTACTAACAATGAAAAAAGCATGGAAAATGTGTTTATAAACCAAATTATCTTTCTATTTTACAAACAAATACTCGTCCTTGTCCCCGTGTGGAATGGTTATTACGTAATAACAATATAGATTCTGTTGAAGGTTACTCGATAAAATTCAGTAGATTTTATGTTTTTGATTAAGTCATTAGCTCACTTTGCATGGTTTGCTCAGATAACATTTCTCGGTTTTCATTGATGTACTGCGGTCACTAATAATGTTATATTTATTCTCAAGTCAATTTATTTTGGAGTTTTAAACTCCGAAATAAATTGTGAATAACTCTCGAAAATTCTCGACTTTGAAGGCGATGTGTCCTTATTGAAAACTTTGTCAAAAGTCATTAGAAACATCGAGTCCAGAAAATTTCTCCTTTTGGGTACCTATCTCTTTATAATACTTATAACTACTTAATGACGTCATGTACGTTAGTTACTTAGTTTGAGATGAATATCATAGAATGGGCGGGGAAGTTGCGATGGGATGCTCTGTCTGAGAAATGGCGAATGCATCTGAATCTTTTCTCGCTCATCGCGCCAATGTGCAAGCCAAAAAAAGAAAACGTTTAGAATTGTCATCACAATTAGCGGCTATAAAGGAAGTGTCTATACAACATGTGGGTCCCTCACAGATGGAGTCCGTTTTGTGCGTAAAACATGGTGCATTAGTTGTAGCGCAATTACAGCAAGATTTGTAGAATGTTCCTCCCATTTTAACAGCAGCGGAGAGAAAAAAATTATTAGAAGTCATCTTTCGAGGGTTGGGGATCGATTACTGTTCAGAAGAACAGAACTTGATTTTGAGAGGGTTGGCGAATGAAAACATTACAGCTCGCAAAGATCAGTTTCTGTTTTTGTCTCCACCAGTTCAAAGGTGTATCAAATGCAATACCAGCTTGCAATGTCACAACAAACCCAGCGAAGTAATGGTATATAAGATGGACGGGCCAATGAAAGCACTTAACATCTGCTGGAGGTGCGAAAATTGCGATCTGAATTACAATTCTTATTGTCGGTTTGGCAATAAGAAAGACGGATACCAATTTTATGACATAGAACGTCCTTACATTCAATCGACCAACTGCAGTTTGTCGATCGCCAACTGTGTCGTTACCAGATCTTCCTTTCGTAAGTAGCAGCACATGATGAGCTTTAATTTTCCTTTTCTTTTCTAGGCGCGATCATAGTTTTAAATTTTGATGTTTATCTAAAATGACAATAAGAAACAATTATAGCTAGGCTCTAATTTAGCTTGATGGAACGACATAGAGTAGCAGAAACACTATACAACCACAGCAATTTAAGGAAATTGTTTTTCAAATGTACTATTTCTAGAAATCATGCGTGGGTTTCTTTTATTGGCTTTGCGGAAAGCTACGATGAAGCAGTGTCTTCGTGCTATACGAAAGCTGATAGCTGTTCATCATTCGAAGAAACCTTTCTAAGTGGGACACCTGGTAAGGTTTTACTCTGTTTGCGAACTAATGCAACTGAACTTTTTCAAATAATTATCTGGACGCTTATGTTAGTCGAAGTTACGTAATCTTAGTATTTTAAACCCGCTTTTTTCGAGATAAGAAGAACCCCGGCAGTTATATTATGATACAAGTATAGCATATGGACTAGTTGGGAAAATTTAACGTACATAAATGTGAACCTTTCTTCAACGATTTGTACCAATACCGATTTACAAGGGTAAACAAAACATGTCATGAGTAATGGAGACTATAAAATCATTAAAATAAAAACGCGTCTTTGTCATACATATAGCTATTTTTGTCATAGATGGAGGAGTCATCAGTCATATAACCATATCAGTCATGTAGCTGTTTTCTCACAAACTGCTGGGCAGGGATATCTAAACATGATTTTATAGTTGCCCTGAAAATTTACCAAATAAAACGTGCAAAACGTCATATGCTAATTTTTGTGCCAAAACTACTTTAGGGCTAAAAAGTGGTTGTACTTCATTTTATGTAAAAATGAACTATCACATTCGAAAGCGGCTGTATTGCTAAATGATAAGGAAAAAATTATCAAAACATATAACGCCTGAGCATTCTACAATAGACTTTTCTGATGAAGACGTCGAATGCGGATTCTACATGTTGCACGAAATTTAATTGGCTGGGGAAAGACGTCGAGCCAATCAATACACGTAATGTTAATATTACGCATTTGACGTCATGTAGAAAGGTCTATTCTATACATGTACGGCTAACCAAGTTGATTTGTGTTGAAGCAGCTAGCCTTGCCATGCAAACATTGTTTCATATCAATTATGATGCATCATAAAAAGAATCCCATAACACTCACAAGTTTATATTGATTTGTCTGTATCATTAAAGAAGAGCAAAACTGCTTCATCTGGAATATTTTAAGGAGGTTACGATTCGATAACCTACAAAGGAACAACAATATTACAAACATATTTTATAACACATCTACTAGTTCATGATTTTTAATTGTAAGTTTACAAACGAAGACATTTTTCCAATTAGTTAGCAGATTAGACCGCAGAATAGTGTCAGATGCATTCTACTGGCACGAAATAGAGCAGGAAATAAGGGAAAGGAAGATGACATGGCACTTTAAAGGGACCGTTGATGAAATGAAAGATACATTTATGGATCACATTGATCTAGTCCGTCGACATGAAGTGTATGAACACTCAGACGACGACTGCTCGAGCCGCTGCAGAGAAAAAGGTGAGATTGTACTTTTTATGTGAGGTAAATTCAAAATATCGTTGCCGTTTACTACGCAGGCTTCAAATCAAAATTTATCATGGGCCGTGGAAGGGCCGCGGAAGATTTGTAAGCGGGGGGAGCCAACATTCATATATTCGGATTTCCCCTCATTAATTTCTTTTGAAATTGATTGTTTTTACGGTTTGTGAGCCCAAATAGATGAATATGAGCGCCCTCATTTACCAATCTTCCGCGGCACGTGTTTATGTGATCAGTTTAGGAAATTCAGTCAGTTTTCTTCTAGATCATTCACAACTCTTCCAAACATGGAATTTATCCATGGGAAAGAAATTCCTGCTGTGATGGATCAAAGAAAGTTCAGAGTGTCAATTCTAGATACGAAAACTCACCTTTCATTACTGCTACAGGTTGCAAGAACTTCGTAGCGATGGACGGAATATGGAAGCTTCGCCATGCACCCTCACTGTATGTACCCAGTAAAAGCAAAAATCAGTGGTCTTCCTTTGGTTAACTACCCGAATGTGTGCACAAATGAGCTGGAGAGCCAACAGTTAGCGTTCTGTTCCACTCACGCACTGCTAGCATCCAAACTTGGCATTCCCACAAATCTGAGGGAATTTGTGCATGATTACTGCAAAGTGGAAAAACGCGTTGATGGTAAGTCCACTGTAAAATTAAAAAATGCTATCGATCATAGCACTGAAGTTAAGGTGCCTTTTAGTCAAACTGTCTGAGGAAATTACATTGTACAAGGACAAGCCGGTCTCAACTTATGAAGATATATTAGGTCTCGTTTTCCGACATTTGTACTCAAAATCGTTTTGATATTGCGGATCATTGAGAAAGAATATTGAAATGAATAATTTATTGTAAGAAAACAATTATTTAACAAAAAAGTAAAATTATAGTTTTACGTTAAAATTACAACATTAGGGTTATAAATATCTTCCTTTTTACCACCACTCTTACCCTGGTTTTTTTTCTCTCCTTGCGGGTTGTATCTGGCAGTAATAATGGTGTCTTTTCATCAGCATCTTTACCTATAGAGATATGCCTACGGTTTTACACTGTCTCCTCCATCTTATCTGATGCACTTGATATTTCCACTATGGTGGCAAGTAGACAAAGTCGGTAATCCGCAGAATATGCTAAACGAGATCAATAATTCATCATAGCTTTTCTATGTTACTTAAATAATTAAATATTGATTGAAATATTTTTGTTAAAAAAATGGAAGGTATAGTAACATACATACATAACTTTATTTCATGTCGGGCTCATACCATATGATTGGGATTAAGATTAGGATTTTGGTTAGGATTATAGAAACAAAACCTAAAACGTGACAGGTATAGTCAACGCCATGTATTTTATATTGAATAAACTATATTTTGTTATTCATGCACGTCATTGTTACTTTCAGTGTTTGATCCATCAACCATCAATTTAAGTGATGCCAGGCAAATAAACAACGCAGCGTCAAATCTACCAGGCGGAGATCAAATACCTTCAAATGGTGCAGAAAACTCAAGGTATATTATTTGAGTTGCTCGCAAAGTGTACAGTGAATGAATGTTCAAACCACTCCGTCTGGTTCATTCATTTTAGAATTCACCTTTTTCTATGACCTGCCACAATTAAGATCTTTTTTTTGCAATACGTTTTTCATATCACATTTTTGCTCTGTTAGCACTCATCTTCAAAGCATCGCCGTTTATTTTTTAACTTTTTTTTGTAGGGACGTCTGATTTATTAAATGCATGTCCTGACCTGTTGAAGGAACGTGAAGACGCACAATCAGAAGTGAATGAGAAACGATGAATCGTGCAATAAAGACACTGGCGAAACACAGAAGGTGCTGCGTAAATGGTCTAGAGGGCTTTTCCATCATGTCCGCGGAGGTGGCCACATAGACAAGTGGAATCCCACTTACGTGTAAGTGTCCCTGCACTACACAACATGCCGTATAACAGCAACTAGGTTGATTATGCACGAAATTAATATGTAATACATAATATACATACTGTACTCTATCTAGGTCTGAAGGTCCAGGTCAAGTTTTGCTGCTGACACTGCAATTTTTAATGCAGAGGTTACAGAGAGTACTGGAGGAAGAATGGGACGATTTCTTCCTAGCATACGATAACATGTGCAATCTCGATCGTCTAAAAGCCGTCCAAAAACCGCTACCATTGCCACCACCTTTTAAAAATATTTGGTTGAAGATCAATAAAGTTATCGACCGCCTTCACATTCGAAACCATAAGCGACCAGAATGCAAAACCAAGTACTCATCGGACCTATTAAAGGAGAGGATCCCTGGGTTAAACACACCAGTAGCAGAAAAAACATTTGTCTGGGCATTGAAATTCAAGAAAATTATGTGTGCTATGCCAAAGAGGCGCCAACTTTTCTTTTACCATCGAACGGTTATAAGGCGAAACGCCTATACCAATAAGTGTTACAAAGAGAACAGAGATCCAACCCTTCCAAAAATTCATGTTGACAGTGGCCTTGTAGCCAATTAACTTCTGCTTCAAAGAAGTAAACTCATGGCATGGATAGTTAAAGAAACTGCTCATGGATAGTTGAGTTGAAGCACAGGTGGCCCAGAAATCGGTGGTTTTTTACCTTAGATAAATCAATCTTGTATGTATTCCTTTTACAGCTGTCAGAAACTTGCCGTAGCATTTTTTCCAATCTTTCCTCACGCGATAGTCGGTCAATCTCGCGCAACGTCCATGTAGTATTATCGGTTTAATATATTCGGGAATAGACACTACGGCAAGTTTTTGACAACTCTAAAAGGAATATTTTATACAAGACTGATTTTAAGGTAAAAAACCACCGATTTCTGGGCCACTATGGTTGAAGCATGACGGGACAGGACACTAGCTAGCGTCAGTGTTGAAACCTAGTTGCGATTCGTGATGTAATGCGTGATTGTGAATGTTGTAACGGTTTTCCACATTTTCTTTATTTCGCTACGTTTTCCGATTTCACACAGTAATATTGAAGCCTAAATTGGTCATATTGTTTCACAAACATGTCTATACCAGGACAAACTAATTGAGGTAAATGTTTCGCATGTTTGCGTTGAAATTTTTACTTTAGTAGCTACAAAAATGGCGTCCCAAAAACTATTTTTGACTTAGCTGAAAATTTGGATGCATTTATAACTGCTTAGTTCTTTAGTTTTAGAGATATTAAGGTTTTTTGAAACATGCAAATTAGGTGTTTCTGACGTCATCTACTCACGAATTATAAATTAGATTTATCAAATGGTGAATATCTCTGTAAATAGCTGGCAGAAATATTTCACACTTTGCATGACTATAACAATTTGGTAGCTTCACACCACTATTCCTATTGTGTTGTTGCAACATAAACGGTTTTGGAATAAAAGCTTTTAAACTGTAAAATAAATATCTTAATTTTCATTTTTCTTTTACACTGTATAATAATTTAAATTCAATAAATGCGATCTAAATGTACATACAACAATTGTATTATGTGCAGTGAAGTAAATATCGTTTAATAGGAGAGAAATAAGAAATTTTTGTTTTTCAAATACAAGACATTTGCATCCGAACGATCTCCATGGCAACAGCATAGTGTGAACAGTAGTGTGCGTTTACCTAATCACTACACTCGTGCAAAGTTAGAAAAGGTTCTGGCCATTACATCCAAAGATATTCATTATTTTAGATGTAATTTATTATTCGTGAGTAAATGACGTCAAGAGACATCTAATTTACTTTAAAAACCTAAATATCTCGAAAACAAAACGAGATTGTGAGAAACTGAAAACACCATTTTGACTCATCTAGAAATGTTGTTCTGTTGTGTTTAAAATTGGATCAAAAATTTTTTCGTTGCAGTGGCACTTTAAGCACATGCCAATTGTTTGTACATGTGAAGGTTAACTGTAATTGCATCAGGGTAACGAACGTGCAGCATTTTAGCTGTGGAATAATGTGATTTTTTGTTTCCATTATACTAGAATTAAGCAAATTCGAGTTTTATAAACAAATACAAGGATTATATATCACTAGCTGTTAATAACCATTAAGGATTTTCTCAAGTGTTGTATCGAGTCGAGTCATTGACTTGATGATATCGAGTCACCATTTGTACTGGTTCGGCCCGATTCAATGTATAAGCAAATGACTCGATGATTTAAGCCTTGAAGACTCTAGTCAATACGGCTACAACTTGCTCGGAACAAATTTATTTTAGTTAGTGTACACATGAATATGCAACCCAGCCATCTGATTGAAATCTTGGCATTGGGGTTTCCAACTATACATTGCATGAAATTTTACTTGGACCAGTTGAATTTTCCTCACACAAAGCAAGTTTCGCTGCCAATTCGACTCGACTCGCATACATCTAATATTTTTTCCTTTTATCTATAATATGTACTTTCGTAAATCGTGCAATACTTAGAGTAGCAATACGGAAAAATTCATGCAAGCGAAATTATTCAGTCTTAAATGTACAATTAAGGTTAGTAATACAACTTTGATATTTTATGGATTTGTACATTGGTTTATATAAAAAAATATTTATAATATCTATATTTAGTTCAAAATATTCATCAAAAAATAAAACAAACAAAAATAAAAACCATGCAGGGGTGAGAAATCATTTTGGTCGGGGTTCCCATAAAATATGAAACATTTATAAAAGGAAATTTTAGTGAAGGAAATTTTGATAAAAAATGGATTTGCACAAGGGTTTCCAGACAATATAATTTTACATTGCGCTGCACTAGCGGAAAGTTTCTGCACTGTTGAAAACAGAAAGTTTTTGGCAGACAATTTACATGATAAAATGTGCCATGGTGAAAGCATAAACTTTCTGCTAGTGTAGTGTAAATTATATACAGAAAACCATGTATAATCCATGAAATTTCAAATTGAGCATTTTTGAGGGAGGAAAGAACACTCAATATCAATAAAATGCTCATCAAACACAATTACCTGAACGTCTCCCACATAATCGTACAAGACCGGGTGATCACGAGAGATCGAGAGTTAAATATCACAAATATTACAGTTAAAGGATATATGTTATTCAAATAGATTTTGCATACATCTAAGTCTTCTACAGTGTTTTACAGCTAAGATCAACTCACAGACTGCCCTCCACTGATCTCATACAGCATTTTACATAAATTACTTTATTATGTATAAAAACAGAATTACATGATCTGCCTAGCATGAATAAATTAGATATCAGAAAAACTTCAAAATGGAGATAATAAAAATTCTGCTGTAATTTCATATATTATAAATGGCAGCACCGGATGTCCCGTACAGAACACATGGAATCGCCCATATACAACAGGTCCACTGGCCCAATAATGAAATTAGGTGAAGTAGTCTATAAATGTGTTAGCTTGTACTGTATTAAAAAGACATACTTATTTTCTTCATTTAAACTTTTGGTTGTACATGAGATTGCTACAAACTATTTTCTTGACCATTTAAAAACCGACAAGAGTAAAACATATCTTACAACATCCTTAACAAGCAGTGCAAAGATATCCTACACGATTTTAATATATAATTGTAATTTGAATTGTTATTTAAAATTAAATTGAAACTTAAGGGACCATGCGTATCACGTAGTTGTTTTATGTCACTATCTAACCTGCTATACTAACCTGCGTGCAGCCTGGACGGTTTCGTATAAAACCTAAGCCTTAAACCATATTTATTATAATATTATTCTCTGCTAGCCAATACCGTCGGCACACGATAACTGCAAAAGTAGAAAAATTAGAAATAAACATCAAAGATCGTGTCTCAGTGCCCCGAGCCGTGGCATGATGACAAAATATTTAAGCTGAATAAAAATATCAATTTAAAAAAAAGTAATCCTTAAATACCGTGGGCTTATTTTCAACATCCATCTCAACGTCAAGGATCTTCTTACAAAAGTTTTGACAATTCTGAAGCAATTGCCAATGGTTGTTGTGTTCGTTGGGTCTTTTTACTTTCGTTGGGCTGTTGGGTTGTTGGGCTTTTGTGTTTGTTGGGTCTGTTGTTTTTGTTGGATCTTTTTACTTCCTTTGGGCTGTTGGGTTGTTGGGCTGTTTTGTTTGTTGGGTCTGTTGTTTTTGTTGGATCTTTTTTACTTCCGTTGGGCTGTTGGGTTGTTGGGCTGTTGGGTTGTTGGGCTGTTGGGTTGTTGGGCTGTTGGGTCTGTTGTGTTTGTTGGATCCGGTTGTGTTCGTTGGGTCTTTTTAATTCCGTTGGGCTGTTGGGTTGTTGGGCTGTTGTTTTTGTTGGGTCTGTTGTTTTTTGTTGGATCTTTTTTACTTCCGTTGGGCTGTTGGGTGGTTGGGCTGTTGTGTTTGTTGAGTCAGTTATTTTTCTTGGATATTTTTTACTTCTGTTGGGCTGTTGGGTTGTTGGGCTGTTGGGTCTGTTGTGTTTGTTGAGTCTGTTGTGTTCGTTGGATCTTTTTTACTTCCGTTGGGCTGTTGGGTTGTTGGGCTGTTGGGTTGTTGGGCTGTTTGGTCTGTTGTGTTTGTTGAGTCTGTTGTGTTCGTTGGATCTTTTTTACTTCCGTTGGGCTGTTGGGCTGTTGGGTCTGTTGTGTTTGTTGGGTCGGTTGTGTTCGCTGGATTTTTCTTACTTCCGTTGGGCTGTTGGGCTGTTGTTTTTGTTGGGTCTGTTATTTTTCTTGGATCTTTTTTACTTCCGTTGGGCTGTTGGGTTGTTGGGCTGTTGGGTCTGTTGTGTTTGTTGAGTCTGTTGTGTTCGTTGGATCTTTTTTACTTCCGTTGGGCTGTTGGGCTGTTGGGTCTGTTGTGTTTGTTGGGTCGGTTGTGTTCGTTGGATTTTTTTTACTTCCGTTGGGCTGTTGGGTTGTTGGGCTGTTGTGTTTGTTGGGTCTGTTGTATTCGTTGGATCTTTTTTACTTCCGTTGGGCTGTTGGGCTGTTGGGTCTGTTGTGTTTGTTGGGTCGGTTGTGTTCGTTGGATTTTTCTTACTTCCGTTGGGCTGTTGGGTTGTTGGGTCTGTTGTGTTTGTTGGGTCTGTTGTGTTCGTTGGGTCTTTTTACTTCCGTTGGGCTGTTGGGTTGTTGGGCTGTTGTGTTTGTTGGGTCTGTTGTTTTTTGTTGGATCTTTTTTACTTCCGTTGGGCTGTTGGGCTGTTGGGTCTGTTGTGTTTGTTGGGTTGGTTGTGTTCGTTGGATCTTTTTTACTTCCGTTGGGCTGTTGGGTCTGTTGTGTTTGTTGGGTCGGTTGTGTTCGTTGGATTTTTCTTACTTCCGTTGGGCTGTTGGGCTGTTGGGTCTGTTGTGTTTGTTGGGTCGGTTGTGTTCGCTGGATTTTTCTTACTTCCATTGGGCTGTTGGGTTGTTGGGCTGTTGTTTTTGTTGGGTCTGTTATTTTTCTTGGATATTTTTTACTTCCGTTGGGCTGTTGGGTTGTTGGGCTGTTGGGTCTGTTGTGTTTGTTGAGTCTGTTGTGTTCGTTGGATCTTTTTTACTTCCGTTGGGCTGTTGGGCTGTTGGATCTGTTGTGTTTGTTGGGTCGGTTGTGTTCGTTGGATTTTTCTTACTTCCGTTGGGCTGTTGGGTTGTTGGGCTGTTGTGTTTGTTGGGTCTGTTGTGTTCGTTGGATCTTTTTTACTTCCGTTGGGCTGTTGTGTTTGTTGGGTCTGTTGTTTTTTGTTGGATCTTTTTTACTTCCGTTGGGCTGTTGGGCTGTTGGGTCTGTTGTGTTTGTTGGGTCGGTTGTGTTCGTTGGATTTTTCTTACTTCCGTTGGGCTGTTGGGTTGTTGGGCTGTTGTGTTTGTTGGGTCTGTTGTTTTTTGTTGGATCTTTTTTACTTCCGTTGGGCTGTTGGGCTGTTGGGTCTGTTGTGTTTGTTGGGTTGGTTGTGTTCGTTGGATCTTTTTTACTTCCGTTGGGCTGTTGGGTCTGTTGTGTTTGTTGGGTCGGTTGTGTTCGTTGGATTTTTCTTACTTCCGTTGGGCTGTTGGGCTGTTGGGTCTGTTGTGTTTGTTGGGTCGGTTGTGTTCGCTGGATTTTTCTTACTTCCGTTGGGCTGTTGGGTTGTTGGGCTGTTGTTTTTGTTGGGTCTGTTATTTTTCTTGGATATTTTTTACTTCCGTTGGGCTGTTGGGTTGTTGGGCTGCTGGGTCTGTTGTGTTTGTTGAGTCTGTTTGTTCGTTGGATCTTTTTTACTTCCGTTGGGCTGTTGGGCTGTTGGGTCTGTTGTGTTTGTTGGGTCGGTTGTGTTCGTTGGATTTTTCTTACTTCCGTTGGGCTGTTGGGTTGTTGGGCTGTTGTGTTTGTTGGGTCTGTTGTGTTCGTTGGATCTTTTTTACTTCCGTTGGGCTGTTGGGCTGTTGTGTTTGTTGGGTCTGTTGTTTTTTGTTGGATCTTTTTTACTTCCGTTGGGCTGTTGGGCTGTTGGGTCTGTTGTGTTTGTTGGGTCGGTTGTGTTCGTTGGATTTTTCTTACTTCCGTTGGGCTGTTGGGTTGTTGGGCTGTTGTGTTTGTTGGGTCTGTTGTGTTCGTTGGATCTTTTTTACTTCCGTTGGGCTGTTGGGCTGTTGTGTTTGTTGGGTCTGTTGTTTTTTGTTGGATCTTTTTTACTTCCGTTGGGCTGTTGGGCTGTTGGGTCTGTTGTGTTTGTTGGGTCGGTTGTGTTCGTTGGATTTTTCTTACTTCCGTTGGGCTGTTGGGTTGTTGGGCTGTTGTGTTTGTTGGGTCTGTTGTGTTCGTTGGATCTTTTTTACTTCCGTTGGGCTGTTGGGCTGTTGTGTTTGTTGGGTCTGTTGTTTTTGTTGGATCTTTTTTACTTCCGTTGGGCTGTTGGGTTGTTGGGTCTGTTGTGTTTGTTGAGTCTGTTGTGTTCGTTGGATCTTTTTTACTTCCGTTGGGCTGTTGGGCTGTTGGGTCTGCTGTGTTTGTTGGGTCGGTTGTGTTCGTTGGATTTTTCTTACTTCCGTTGGGCTGTTGGGTTGTTGGGCTGTTGTGTTTGTTGGGTCTGTTGTGTTCGTTGGATCTTTTTTACTTCCATTGGGCTGTTGGGCTGTTGGGCTGTTGTGTTTGTTGGGTCTGTTGTGTTCGTTGGATCTTTTTTACTTCCGTTGGGCTGTTGGGTTGTTGGGCTGTTGTGTTTGTTGGGTCTGTTGTGTTCGTTGGATCTTTTTTACTTCCATTGGGCTGTTGGGCTGTTGGGCTGTTGTGTTTGTTGGGTCTGTTGTGTTCGTTGGATCTTTTTTACTTCCGTTGGGCTGTTGGGCTGTTGTGTTTGTTGGGTCTGTTGTTTTTTGTTGGATCTTTTTTACATCCGTTGGGCTGTTGGGCTGTTGGGTCTGTTGTGTTTGTTGGGTCGGTTGTGTTCGTTGGATTTTTCTTACTTCCGTTGGGCTGTTGGGTTGTTGGGCTGTTGTGTTTGTTGGGTCTGTTGTGTTCGTTGGATCTTTTTTACTTCCGTTGGGCTGTTGGGCTGTTGTGTTTGTTGGGTCTGTTGTTTTTGTTGGATCTTTTTTACTTCCGTTGGGCTGTTGGGTTGTTGGGTCTGTTGTGTTTGTTGAGTCTGTTGTGTTCGTTGGATCTTTTTTACTTCCGTTGGGCTGTTGGGCTGTTGGGTCTGTTGTGTTTGTTGGGTCGGTTGTGTTCGTTGGATTTTTCTTACTTCCGTTGGGCTGTTGGGTTGTTGGGCTGTTGTGTTTGTTGGGTCTGTTGTGTTCGTTGGATCTTTTTTACTTCCATTGGGCTGTTGGGCTGTTGGGCTGTTGTGTTTGTTGGGTCTGTTGTGTTCGTTGGATCTTTTTTACTTCCGTTGGGCTGTTGGGTTGTTGGGCTGTTGTGTTTGTTGGGTCTGTTGTGTTCGTTGGATCTTTTTTACTTCCATTGGGCTGTTGGGCTGTTGGGCTGTTGTGTTTGTTGGGTCTGTTGTTTTTTGTTGGATCTTTTTTACTTCCGTTGGGCTGTTGGGCTGTTGGGCTGTTGTGTTTGTTGGGTCTGTTGTTTTTTGTTGGATCTTTTTTTACTTCCGTTGGGCTGTTGGGCTGTTGGGTCTGTTGTGTTTGTTGGGTCGGTTGTGTTCGTTGGATTTTTCTTACTTCCGTTGGGCTGTTGGGTTGTTGGGCTGTTGTGTTTGTTGGGTCTGTTGTGTTCGTTGGATCTTTTTTACTTCCGTTGGGCTGTTGGGCTGTTGTGTTTGTTGGGTCGGCTGTGTTCGCTGGATTTTTCTTACTTCCGTTGGGCTGTTGGGTTGTTGGGCTGTTGGCTCTGTTGTGTTTGTTTGGTCGGTTGTGTTCGTTGGATCTTTTTTACTTCCGTTGGGCTGTTGGGTTGTTGGGCTGTTGTGTTTGTTGGGTCTGTTGTTTTTGTTGGATTTTTTTTACTTCCGTTGGGCTGTTGGGCTGTTGGGTCTGTTGTGTTTGTTGGGTCTGTTGTGTTTGTTGGATCTTTTTTACTTCCGTTGGGCTGTTGGGTCTGTTGTGTTTGTTGGGTCTGTTGTGTTTGTTGGATCTTTTTACTTCCGTTGGGCTGTCGGGTTAGGGCGAAAAAAATGGCTTCAGCTGATAGTGTATAATATTTCCAAAAAGAGCTACTCGAATGCAAAAACGATCATCAATGCATTTATAATTTTGCATGTTCCAAAACGTTCGCGCATGCGCATTTCTAACTTGCATTCATGGAAAATCCATTTCCGTTGGGTCGTTGGGCACAACAAGAAACCCAACAAAAGTATTCCACTCCTAAAACGCGACGGGTATAAATTTTTGGCGCTACTTCATATCAAATCCACATAATGAATTACAAACAGGCTCAATTATTATGTTAACATGAAGTATCCGTAAAAATTTAAATTATTCATCGCTCTCCAAAAGAAATTTGCCTTGAATATATACCTATATTTGGAAGGAACTCTGTTGTTTATGCAGGTATTCTGTTTGAATAATAGAAGGGAAAGAGTTTACAATGCTTTGTCAAACCACAGGTGGCCCAAAAATACAGGGGTGTTTTCGTAAATACTTTAATTCGATATAATCTTGTCATCATTTAAGGCACAAAGACAAGGATCTCGACAGCGTAGTGATCGAATATCGTATGCGGGTCCACATCTTTGGTAACACCTCTTCGCCTAGTGCTATTGCTACGCACGGTCTTAGAAAAACAGCGATTGCGGGGGAACTCGAGTACGGTCGTGACGCCAGAGAGTTTGTCGAGAAGGACTTTTGCGTGGACGACGGCTTAAAGTCCGTACCCACTATGGACCAAAACCATGCTGTCCGAAGCCAACCTGCGTCTTCACAAGATCGCTTCCAACAGTCCTACTGTAACACAAGCCTTTGCTGCTGAAGACCAAGCCTCAGACCTGTGAAACCTAGACTTTCACCGAGACACCATCCCAATCCAGCGATCTTTAGGGGTGTCTCAGGATCTACGAACTGACACCTTCACCTTGACAAAACTGAATTATTCACGAGACGTCGGGTCTTGTCCGCAACCAATAGCCTGTAGGGATCGCTGCTCCCGTTCTCATCAAAGCTAAAATCATGTTGAGATCAATGATGGCTGTCTTAAACGCCATCGTTTCGACCGTTGGAAAAACCATTACCGGCGGCAATCAAGCCGCCTTGGGAAGCTTGGTGCAAATCCCTCCAAGATCTCACTGAAGTAACGATGTCCCTACGAAGCGCAATCAGACATAGAAACCCCTGAGCCAAATCCGGGGGATCCACAGGTCCGCCCTAACCTGACAACTTTGGTAACCCACGTAAACGGTCGAGTACAAGAGACCCTGGGAACAGTGCGATTTTTCGCGATGATTAAGCTTGGTAAACGGACTGTCGAGATAAATTATGTTCGCTAGGAAGCAAAACGATCGACATCAGCCTAAAACGCAAGCAACACCAGGCAAAATTAAGACAGAAATAGGAAAACGCGCACAGACCTTGATCATAACGAACGTGCAGAACGAAGCGTTCGCGAAGGAAATCAAATGTTTAGAAGGGCAAAGAGCTGCCCACTTCGTCACCGTTGTTTAGACTCAGTCCAATCCTACATTCCGAAGGACTTATAAGCGTTGGCGGACGCATCGACCGAGCAAATCTACGAAGAACGACACCCCTCATAATAATAATAGAAACTTTATTGAACTATTTTTCTTATGTACAAACAATTGCAAATCTCGCTTGAAAAGGTAATTTACAAACGCCTTCTTGGATTACTGCAATAAAATGATAATAATAATAATAATAATAATAATAAACTTATATAGCGCTACTTTCAAAGCTCAATAGCGCTGAACATGAAGTTCAGAACATATGTTTAAAATCTTATAGTCTACTAAAAATATTAAAAATCTAGTTGGTCATAATACTGCATGTCTACTGTCGAGTCTTATTGTCAAGCAATCCCCACGACGAAGTGAAACATCAAGGACGTCATTTCACCCACGGCACAATCAGAAGCAAAGGATTTTGGATCATTCGGGCAAAGCGCCTCATCAAATGAGTCATCCATCACTATCTAACAAGTAAAAAACTCCGAGGGAAGTTTACTCGCCAAAAGATGGCAGATCTTCCCATCGAACGCCTTACCCCACCCTCTCCACTCATCTATCTATCGGCCCTTGTAAGGTTGCAGCTTGGCGTACTAGAGGAGGATACGCTTATTATTTTTATTATTATTTAACGTTATTTTAACACGGTAGCCTATCAACAAATGATAATTAGTTGCTTTTCATAGGGCCGCGTAAGAACTATCTAAACATATAAAAACAATATAAAAATAAGATAATTAAAAGGAAAATTACACATGTATACTACACTATATTACACTTCTAATTATTACTGAAAGACTAAATATATATATAATATAATAATGTTAGGTTACTGGCCTAGTATTTCTTTCCGAATCTTGGTATCCTGACTGTTCCAGATTTTTGCAGCAGCGTAACTAAAGCTCCTTTTCATGGCGTTAGTATTAGGTTTTGATAGCATCAGCACGAGGTTATTATCCCTCAAGCGATAGTTTTCTCTGTTTGAGGGCATAAACATTGCGTTTATATTCTCTGGGCATTTTCCTTGTAATGCCTTAGTAACATATGCCTCTGTTTGTGAAATTCTACGTTTCTCAAGATTTTTCCATCCTAATTTGCTTAAGATATCTTTGGAACGTATGTCATAACTGTCTCCGGTTATAACTCGTGCAGCCCTGTTTTGCAGCCTTTGGACCTCGTTCTTCAGTGTTTGGTTACAATTTGCCCACACCAAAGAACAATAATCCAAATACGGCAAGACTAGGCTCTGGTACATTAGTTTTAGGTAACCAGTATTAACATAAGGTTTAGCACGACTAATCATTCCAATAGCCCTGGAAACCCTTTTACTGATGTTATCAATATGTTCTTTCCAACATAAATTTTTATCAATAATGATCCCTAGACTTTTAGTGGTCAAAACTTGTTTAACCTCATTTCCACCACAAGCAATTTTTATATTACTATTTATGTTGGTGTTTTGCAATTTTTGCCTTGACCCAATAATCATATATTCAGTTTCATTAACATTAAATGTCAATTTATTAGCTAGAAGCGAATTATAAACATTTTCGAGCTCGCTGTTTAAACTTTTCTCAATTTCTTCGCCAGTCTTACCAACGACTGTTATATTAGTATCGTCAGCATACATTGCTGGCGTAGATGTCCTTAGACATCACGGTAAGTCGTTGATATATATTTAGGAAAGGAGAGGACCTAGGTTCGACCCTTGGGGAACACCACACCTATTATATTTTGCAGAGGATATGGTGTTGTTTGTCTTACAAACCTGTTTCCGATTAGTCAAATAGGATTTGAACCAATCTAGAGCAAGACCTTTAACTCCGTACAAGAACAATTTTCTCAACAATATATTGTGGTCAACAGTATCAAATGCTTTTTTGAGGTCAAGAAAAATTACTCCGTTTATCATTCCTGAGTTTATATTTAGTAATCAGGAATTTGTAGTGCTTAACAAGGACGACGAAGTTGAATGTCCCTCTCTAAAGCCTGACTGATGTTTGGTTAATACATTTTGATTAACCAAATGTTTATTAAGTTGACCACAAATTAATTTTTCAAAAATTTTAGCCACTATTGGCAAAATGAAAACTGGCCTGTAATTGTCGCAATCTTCCTTGGAACCGGCTTTAAAAATTGGTGACACTCTGGCCATTTTCCAGTCATCTGGAAAAATTGCCGTAGAAATAGAACAGTTATATATGTACGTTAAATATAGTGCGATTATTTCATTACAATCTTTTAAAATATTAGCGGGTATTTTGTCTAAACCACACGACTTTGAGGCATCGAGTTTTCTAATAACCTTTTTAACATCATCAATCACCAAATGATTTAGTTCAAATTGAGCAGAAACTGGTTCAATAAACTCGTCAATACAAACATTTGTTTGTGGAATCTGGCTTGAAAGATTTTCGCCGATTTCAACAAAATACGTATTAAATGCATCTGCAATATCTTCAGTTTTTGATAATACAGAGGCATTCACTTTTATATCTTGTATCTGAGGGGTTTTTTGACCCTTTACCAACTAATTGGTTTATGTGTTTCCACATTGCTTTTGGATTACTTTGATCTTTATTGATAACTTCATGATAATATTTTACTGCTCCGATTTTAACAAGCTTATTTACTCGATTTCTTTGCTTCTTATATGCCTCATAGTCTCTCTGGTGTGAAGTTTTAACTGCTCTTTTCTTAGCCACGTAGCTTACAGTAAAAGATGGGCGGTCATCTTTACCTGTCTCTCAACAAGAGCGATCCATATAGAATTGATAGAGAGTATGGACACATCCAGTTTCGTAAACGCTTTCCGACAATTCGTGGCAATCAGAGGACCCGTCTTGCAGATTCGATCGGACTGTGGAACTTTACAGGTACATGTAACGAATTAAAAGCAGCTATCAAACAAGTGGATCAGAAAGCGCTCCAGACGTGCGACTGGATGTTCAATCCCCCCCCCCCCCCCCCTCTCACGCAAGAGGCCTGTCGCAGCGCATGATCGGGATTTGTCGCCGAATCCTAGACTCGATGTTTGCCGGACTGAAGCCAACTTGCCTTACCCACGAAGTGTTATCCACACTTACGGCCGAAGTAACAGCTATCGTGAACAACAGACCATTAGTAGCAGTTTCTAGCGACCATTCTGAAACAGAAGTCCTCACACCGTCCACTTTGTTGACGCAGAAAACCTTACTACATAAAGCCATCCCTGCATGGAAAGTTCGTCCCTCAAGATCTGTACACCAAACAGTGGAGACAGGTGCAATATCTGGTCAACGGCTTTTGGTCGCAATGGAGAAGAGAATTCCTACCGACCTTGCGGCAAAGACGGAAGTGAAATAACAATTCCCAATCTAAAGGTAGGCAATCTGACGCTTCTCCGTTGTAAAGATGCGCAAAGGAACGACCAGCCACTTGCCCGAATCTCAAAGACTCTGGACTGCGAAGACGGAAAAGTACGCAAGGTGGAAAGAACGACATCCAAGAACGGTTCAAAACAGATATAGACGAGACCAGTGACAGAACTGATCTTGCTGAAAACAGAACAGGTATTGAGCCCGTAATTATATGTAGTGGTATTTGAACACTAGACGGGGAGTGTTCTGGCCATTGGGCCTTGAATATATGGTTAACTGTTTTTGGCGGGCTTTTTTCTTGACGCCGCGCACTTTGTGACAACTTGACTTCATTTTATGATTTCGATAAATATCTTATTATTAAAAGTAAATTTTCAAAAGCAGAGTAGAGCTGCTTCTCGATGCAGGGACGAAATGCAAAAACGTTACTGCTAAAGTAGAAAAAGTGGGAGAATTTTTTACAATAATTACCATTCAGTTACTCGAGGATACATAACTTTGTTGTCGGAAAATCAAGTCTTGCGCACAAAATAAGCATAATTTGAACAAAGTAAAGGTGTTTTATAAACACTCGAACCAGATGCTGTGGAAAATTTACTTTATTAATTTGCAAATAGTTTTTGGCGTGAAGCAACACATATGCTAATTCAAGAAGACCTGCTTAAATTACACTACCCACACCAAACATTTATTTACACCCTGTATAGCAAGTCAGAAATCTGTCAAATACAAGCTTGACTTGACAGACTGGTGAGCTTCTTTATTGTAAAAATGAATGTTCTTCAATTCAGTAAGTGTTTCCTTCCAGCTACCATTACTTTCTTATCAAAAACTGGAAGTTGGATCTTTGTGTTATGTTGATAAAATGGGTTCATCATTACCTGTAGCAAAAGCAAACAATATAATGGAACAGCGATCATTATTTATGGCAGGGGTGGGGGCGAAGACAAAATGGTAGGTTAACTAAGAAACTGGGCACGTCTTGGGTAGGGTAAATAAAAATCAGGCAAGTCTGGGGTGGGTTAACTAAAATAGTGAGAACGAGAAAGGGGAGGTAAAAGAAATTAACAACATAAATGTTGTAATCATAAAAAGATAGCAAACACAAAAGGTTATTATTAGACGTCTATGTCATCTATCAAAATGTCAATAATATCATCCTCATCGCTATCATTGGGGGTTTCACCACTCTTTCAGACACTCAAAATTTGTTTCTTCCGCTTTGTCTTGTATTTTTGTTCGATGCTTCTCCTTGCCTTCCTCTTTTTTTTAACTCGTTTTAACTTCCGATGAACCTCTTGCTTAGCTGATTCAGGACATACTCAAGGTCTACGGCAATTTTACAACATCTTAAAATGGAAATCAAACCCTACCTATCTGACGAGGAAATGATGGAAAGAAAGACAGAGAACAAGATCCTATTGGGCAATGTCAAGCCTAAACTTCAAGAACTCACAGAAAAGATTGACCTGTGTGTGCTTCAGCGTGGCTGATAGAAAATCAAAGTAACAATTCCAAACTCGCAAAAGAAAAGAAAATGCAACACACTGTGGTAGAGATATCATAGCCTTGATCAACGGCTTGATCAAACCAAGATGGCGCGACTTGACTGACGCAGGTCCAGGAGTGGGTGTCCTAGGCATGCATAACTTTGCAGAATTTTCAATTCTTGCCACAGAATGATCTTCATAGATCAAGAGGCGATAGCAGGCGAGGTGAAGCTGAACGAACAAATTTTGCAAATGGCGATGCTGTTGTAGATGGAGCAACAATTGATTAGGAAGTTTACGAGCAATTTGAAGGGATGAGTGAAGAGGGGATTAATCAACCGAGTGTGAAAAAGTTTGAAGAATGGGAAGAAGGAAGGATGGAGAAGAATGAAGGATTGAGAAGAAAAAAGTATGATGACTGGCAACCAAGAACTAATATACAGGTAACCAAGTTATTCAATGAAAATTCCATTTTCTTAGATCAACAAGAGTCAACTGCAGAATTTTCAGAGAAGGGAATTTGTATATAATTAACTATGTTAAACATCTGACCAACCTTCGTCACACTAAAGGGATTCGAGCAAGGCAAAGAGCCAGAGATAAGACTGAAAGAGCAGGAAAATCTTATGACAACTATGACTGGTTAGACTTAGTGGTGAACAGGAGACTGAATAACCTGAAAGTGGTGGAATCAAACAAATACCTTGACAAAAACAAACTAAGCAAAAATGAAAAGTTAATTGACGGTCTGTTAACTGACAATATAAATTACATTACTGTGGATGTGCTTAACTGGCAAACTCATGCAATTGAGATGGCGATTGAAGGGTCCAACAACAATTTTAGTGTTTCAAACAGTGTCAGTGATGAAGACCTTATCCTAGAGCTTTGGGATGAGATTGATAGTGAAAGTAAAGTAAATAAAGTCAGCGCTGAGGAAGCAGAGCAAGCCCCAAATGTTGAACGACTTCCATGGGTTGTGACTACACGCTATGGATGCCTAGCAGGACATTGGAACTTGTTTAAGCTTGAGTGACTACCTCATTTTCATGTATGTAATATATTGCATATGATGTACATCACATGTTTAAAAATCAAGTGTGTATCTATTGAACAAAACTGTTAAAACGTAATTGACTAAGTGCTTTATGCAATATAAATGTTAATTCAAAGTTAACGAAAAATCCAATTTCACTAGCGCTTTATATATAAAAGTTGATCATTAATTGTTGGGCAAAATAATTGGTGGATACAGGTAAATATTATGAGGAAATCTAAATTTAAAATTGTTTGGTACTGGAATAAAATAATAATGTAGGGCATATTAGATGCAATAGAACTAAATTAATTTATGTAATCATTAGATATTGAATTGTTAAAACTAACCTTGATAAATGTCTCATAGACTTCATTAAAGAAATTTTTTATTCCATCTTCATTTTTCACATCATGTAAGATCATAAATCTCATGCTTGTGATATGTTAAGTATCAAACTGTGTGTTGTACCACTGACATACAGTACTTACAGTAGAACTACAAGGCTTTTTTTGGTAAAAAATTAGTGCACACCAAATCACTACAAAAATGGTACCATGTAAATTTTTATCAACATATAAGCATTAGATAATTATTTAGTTAATTGCCTCACAATAAATATTATTAATCAAAGAAATAATGCAAATTTGCAGAAAAAGGATATCACTTGCTGTGACAAAGGCAGAAACAAACCATTCATTAAATCTGTCAATCACCTTTAAATACCTGAAATAGATTACATGAAAAGTGTATAGAAATGTAGGAAATAAGCAAGCAATGTCAATGAACAGCAAAAATTAGTTTACAATCAAATACATTCAGTAACATGGCAATTACAATCAGAAAAAGAAATAATATTAAACACAATTAAATGCTAAACAAACGTATTTTAACTCAGATATTATGTATATAATTATAAGATTGCAAAGTTATATTCAGCTAAATATACTGTATTTTCTTAAATGTACAGAATATACGTACTGTTAAAGCTACACAATTCTTACATGTTATTGGTACCCCACATCATTTCGTCAACAAGATCAAGAGCTGCATGGACAACAAACTGGTGCAAGTGGGGATCACTGTTTTTCTGTAAAATAAAAATTTAAAATATTTATGAATGTTTATTTAGTTTAAATTACTGAATTAATATTAGACTGTAAATGCATAAATTTGTTTGGAATTATTTTAAAACAATAAACATTTGTCCTAGTTAAATGTAAGTATGTAACTAAATTTTTCACATTTTTTGTCTACTTTTAATTATCCCTTAAAACCACTCTCTACAAAGGCTACTGCTTAGTAGGTATGTCTCAGACTGATTGGTTTGTCTTTTTAATGTGATGCCTATACCTGTACGTGTATATACATTTTCCATTATATTTTGTAGGCTTAGTGGTTGCTTATATGGAAGCCAGGCTGGCTCAACTAGCAAAAGAGCCTAGTAAGCAAGATTAACTTGCCTTGTATTTATATGAAAAAACTTCATCCCACTTGCCAGGGCAATTTTGTAGCTTTCACATTCAACAGACCAATTGTGACATTGTTTTGATCATATTTTGCAGCTTTTGTAATTAACTTTCATCTGGGCCAACCCACTGGTGTTTATATGGAAAAAAATGTCATCCTGTTAAGCAAGATCTCACATCTTTCAAGTGAAATCTCACTAATTGGGCCAGCCAGCAGCCACTTGTTCATTTAAAAACATGGTAATTGTTATCAGAAAATAGCACAGTGAAATCTTACTTATTAGCCGGGCTGTCTTGCTAAGTGGGCCAGCAAGGTTCCATGTACAGTCCTAGGGTTTACATAGATTCCACCTTCACCAAAGTGCAGCAAGTGTGTTATCTTGTGTGTGTGACTCATGATAAGCCCAAAAATCACAGACACAAAATTCATAGGAAAAGATAGCGAGTGACAAATGTTGAAAAACTTGCAAGTGCAATTCTCAAACTTTACCAGCCAGGCTGCAGAGTATGGCAAATTGTAAGTGCAAAAAGCAGTTGCCAATCGCAGAGCATGAGTGAGTTAAGGGACACAAACAAATATGTGCTAAAAACAATAAAAATTACATTGAAGTGCAAAGTCTGTGAAAAGGAAGGTCCTAGGTGCGCTAAATTTTTTTCTTTAAAAAATCTTGGGGGTGCTGTTGTCATCCAAATCAGATACTCAACTAGAAACCACTTGACGTTGCAGGGATGAAATGTAAAACGATATAAACGAAAAAATGAAAACACTAATGATACCTTTGTCTGATCTCTACCAGACTCCGTGCTGGGGTGACCAGATCTCATGTGAGGAAAGAACTCTGTTTCGTATACTGGATTATCATTGTGCCCCACAATTGCAAAGTAGTAAAATCCGGACATTTATTTACAATTTCTATTCTCTTTTGTGGTTCTTTACTGAATAATATTAAATAAAACTTAACTTAAATACACCACAATGAAATACATGTAGTCCCAAAACTTGCAAGACCAAGCGACCATGTTTATGTCCCACTTGTCAATGCGGGATTGGAGCCGATGAACTTACTTACCAGAGGTAGGGCAGTTGGTAGTTTACAAATATTGAAATATGAAAATATAATGCTTTCCTGGGCTTTTTCCATCAAAATAACACTAAAAGTATAGATGACTAATATTTACTTTTCAAGAACCTTATTTAGGTCAAAAAATCCTGAGATTTTCAGTTATTGTAGTTACGCTACCCAACCCTACCCGCGGTGATATCTGTATTTCGCGCCAGTCGCCGCGCATTGTCTGGGACCTTGAAGTTTATGGCGGGTACTCTTGCTAAAATGCTATAGTCGAGTTTTGCACTTGTGGAGAAAACGAAACATAAACTGCAAGTTATAAAATGTGATATTTATTGCAATATTGTTCATATACAAAAGTATGTACTTTAGTAAATCTTTACATAAGCTAAGAAGTATTGTTTTACTTTCATTAGTTATATTTTTGGTCAAAGAAATTGTGTCGTACAAATAATAAAAGTCAAACATAATTTCGTCTTTGGTGGACTACACGTTTTGTTTCGGGTATCAAGAAGACGAAAGTTTTTGATTAACATATATAAAATCAATTTTTAGGAATTGCTGGTGCAAGCAAAGAAGCTTTAACGTAAGTGAGTAGACGGAGAAGTTTATTGTCGAACAACTTTACAAAATATCAAATTCGGTTTTGTGTATACACAATTAAATAGCCTTAGCGACGCATCGCTGTGCATCATCTCCGAAATCTCGTGGTGTGCAAGTATTTTACTTTACCTTCTGTCTTACGTCTTTATAAAGAATTAGCTGTGGCTATTTCATCAATGTTTCCTTCCACACACTTTGTGCACGATTTGGGTTCACAAATTGGGAGTGAAATATATTATATATATATATAGGTTAAACAGATTTCTTTACCTTGGTGAAAATTCGCTATAAACTAAATGCGCTGGATTTTGGAAGTCGTGTATTAAAATCAGTGTCATAATAAGAGAGAAAGACTTTCCATTTCAATGCTTTAAACTGGATTTCTAGGGTTGTTATTACATATTCCATGTGCATATTTGCACTTGCATGCAATTTGATGTTTCTTAGAAATTTAAATTGTGTGCAATTTTTCACTGAAGTAGCTTGAAATATAAGCTATGATCATGACCTGGCTGCCACTGTTGGATAAAATGTTGATACTTGATAAACTAGTTGTGCATTTAGAAATTATATGTTTTATATATCTGGAATGATCAATGCATTCCATGCACCCCAAGCCAGATATATCTGGCACACATTCACCAAATCACAATAGTTTATATACTATAGAGTCTCAAAAGTAAGCTTCTTGAAAGCAAGCACCTGCATAGCAAGGATCTGGAAAGTAGTGCATCTTCAAAAGTAAGTGCCCCCCTTGAAAGTGCCCCCTTATGTAATTTATTAATGGCAAAGAAACTCTCTAAACCATATGTATAGATGTACCCTATAGATACTCTATAATGGTTCAAACTTGGCTGATGCTAAAAATCGGTCCTACTAATTACTGCCCGGGACTGCCCGGAGACTGCCCGGAGCCGTAACTTACTGCCCGGGGATAAAATAAAACGTGTAGGGTCACAGAACAGGTATTTCTATATTTTAAGCACATATTTATGTATGTATTACTGTAGATTCTAAGGATGTACAGTAGTAAAATGTTTTTCTGATAAAATTTGTCAACGTTTGAGTATCTATTATTTTGACATACTAAAACAGTCTGACATATTTCATTTGACAAAAATGATTTTAATTTCTAAAGTGGTTTAAAAACAAATGGATGAACATATACTAATTTCCTATAATGGTTTTACACTTCGGACTGCATTTGTACATTATTAATATAGTGTTACTTGGTTGTTTATATTCACTTAATAATAATCCTACATATACGATTTACTTGGTTCTCGTCCTTACGCTCTTAATCCTTTTTCTTTGTCCTGGCTTCTTTGCTGTTCTTGGAGTCCTGGGAATGGTTAGACAACCATCTGTCGAGACTACTGTTTGTTGTTTTCGTGGCAACCCCTTCATAAACTTTCTATACAAGGCTTCTTTTTCCTCTTCAGTCTTCTGACTCCACTGTAAATGCTGGACTTTGAACCTTGTGGCCCATGGTGCCAATTCATAATTGCCATGGCCGTGTAATGCTCTTCTGCAGTCAATTCTTTGAAGTTTTACAATCTTGTAAAGCCTGTCAATTAAGTCGGGTAATTTTAGTGTTTTCCAATTAGTAGAAAGTTTAATTATGTGGTTTATAGATTCACATGAGTTATTCTTCCAATCGATGGGAATCCACTTGTTATCTTGTCGTGCATCGATAACTCCGGATCTAACCCTTTCCACAACATTCATGAAGTATTTTTTGAATGAAGGCAAAGACTTTGAGTACTTTTCATAAAGTTTAATAACTTTAAGTTCAAACTTCTTGATGTCGTTGCAGGATATTAAGCCACATTTCCCAAATATGTCAGTGATAACTTCTCTTCTGTCTTTAATACTAGCACCCAACTTGTCTGACAAGTAACGACGGACATTTTCCTCCAAGTGTCTAGTACAAAGTACATGGATAGATGAAGGAAAACAATGTTTGATTGCCTTTGTTAGTGCTGCCTCTTCATCCGAACCTATCACGACATTGGAAAACTGCAGTCCACTCAAATTTGCTGACAACCTGCTTTGAAGATGAGATAGAAATCGATGGTATGTCTCATAATATCCATCCCAATGCAAATAAATGGCCCCCAACATTATTGGAGAATACGTTTTTCCTTTTCTTAACAAATTTTTATGCTGATAGACAAGAGTAGTTGCATAACATGCCCCGATATTAAATGTTCTATCAATTCCAAGAACACTTGGGTTTCTTGCTGAGGATGTACAAAACTGTCTAATGTCCTCTAAATCGTCTTGTAAGTAGAGGACAACGCAAGGGGGTTTTCCTTTCAACTGAATGATTTCCTGGATGAATGGATGGCTATGAATGTCGGATAGCAGAGTCTGTATCTCATCAGCTGCATTTTGTCTGTTATGTTTGTTGTTGCTACTTCTCTTTTTTCTTTCGTTATGGTACTTTGCATTTTGCACTTGTTTCAAATCTCTGGGGGCACAGTTTGAGTTATCGAGCACTAAGTTTTCATAGATTTCCCTGGGCGTTTTCTTCGCTTCAATCAAGTCGTTTAACTTTCTCTTTACAGAACAGGAAGTGCGTACATACTCGCAAGTATTTTGCTTGCTATTTCCATGTGGCATGGTATTTCCAGGATAGATGCCAACATACTCCACAACAGAAATGGTTTTTAATCGAGTCATACTGTGTGGACACTGGATTACTGTTGAAATTCTCTTTCTGAACGATGAGTCCCGTTTCAGCGATATGTAATATCGTTTAAACACGATAATATTATCTGCAGCTGGTTGAGGCTCAACAGCGACTCTTTGTCCTTTTACAAATTTCACGTATTGTCCGTTTTTCTTATCAACATATTCCAGACATCCCTCCTCAGAAATAATGTAGTGGTGAGTTTTGCAAGAAGCTTTGCCAGACCAGATTCCACAGTCGTCCACGTACATTGGTCGTTTTCCCTTCGCTTGGCGATCTGCATTGTCGTTGTTATCCACAACAAACAGTACGTTTTCTTTTACACCTGTTGGTATAGTTTTTCCGCATGGTTTCTCGTGGATCATTAATTGAAGAATTTTTTCCGGGTCAACAAACTTTCTATTTTGGATTGCAATGGCTCCATTAATATGACGGTGGTTACCCCGTGGTATGGAGGGTTCACATGAAAACCTGTCTGACGTGTTAACGGGCATGGATGATCTCAACGTTTCCTGCGAAATGATAAAGAATTTTTAAGGCTATAGTTAATTATTACAAGGATAAGGCAAGTTGTCCATGTGCATGTGAATTTAGGTAACCTGACAAAGATAGAAAATGTACATATATGTTCTCGTGTTTTAGTTTATTTGTGCATACCTGTTGGGTGGACGTTTCTTGTTCTGACTGGTTGCTTAACAGTGATGCCCTGGCGTCGTCGGACATAAACATGTCCTTCGATTGTACGGAATTATTTCGGTTGGAGGTTTCTCTTTCTGACATATCGTCTAATGATACCGATCTGTTGTATGATAAAGATCTCTTCTGGGACTCTTTTAGCTGGACACTATTTTCTCCAGAATCATCAACGGCAACTGGGGTGGACTTTTTTCCTTTTGATTGCTTTTCTTCAGACTTAAATCCATCGTACGACACCGATTCTGCACTGGTAAATAACGGCGAAGACCCATTTTTGGACTGATCTACACTTTGATCTCCAGAATCATCGACTGCAACTGGGGTGGACGTTCCTTCTGACCCATACTTTGCCTTTGACTGTTTGACTTTACTGTCCATGAAATCGTTAATGGGACTTACGCAGGGATCTGGTGGAGGTGTTGAATTTTTCTATAATGAGTTGAATAATTTAAAGTTACATACTTCATCGCTTACAAGTAAAACACTGATTACGATTAATTGTCGATGTCAACCTTATTTGAATTAGCTGTGAGTGTAAATGCATACCCTTCGTTTCGGAGTAGACGAATTTGCACGGCTATTCCCATTTTTTTCATCTTTCTCCAGCTTTGCATGGATACAATCATCATCCGACAACGCCATCTTTGGAGGCTCATTATAAACTGCTAATAGCGGCACGAAATGGTTAGGTGTCCAGGTTTTGGATGGTACAGGTTCTCCAATACTTGTCCACAATATGAAAATTGGCTTACTCTTCAAATTCGCATTTTCTTTCGCCGGAACAAATACCTGGTGATATTAATAATAGAATACTATAACATCATACACACAAATACCTTTTTAACACTTTTTTAAAAATAAATATAGCATTTCAAATAAATACCTTGTGCAGTATGGAAACAGAATTATCAAGCAGGCCGTTAACAGGTGGATAAACAGAAACTATTCTTGTATTCAGTACTGTTGACGCAGCGTTAATTGTCCATGCAGACGAATATCTGCCATCCACAGCACAATCGATCATTGCCTCGGAGTAATCTGGGGACACAAGACCAATCCCAGTGTTCCTGTGCATTTTGAGGTACCTGGCTTTGTTGACCACTAATTCAATACACGTGCGCACTCTTAACTCTTTGGCTAGGGAGCAGTTACCTGCGATAGCCATGGACAGCGAATTAAATAAGCAGTTACCATCTCCAGGTACGGAAGCAGGCAAGCGTCCCGGAACACCACCTATTAAAATATGCGATTTGATAACTTATATGCTTCCATGGGAAGCCCTGACAGACGGCTGGCGAATTAGATCTAACCTATCAAATTAATTAGCTGTACTGATAATTTGTTGATCAGTCTAAATTGGTCAGTGTAAGTATAGGTGTATACTCAGTGCGAAAAAGCTTTCGAGGATTTCTTTGTTTTTTGTCCGTAATGTTGAGGAAGCGTAACTTGAAGGGGCACTATGATGAAGAAATCGTTTTTCTACTTTTAATTTCAATCAGATATTATTTGAATATACACCGTTAAGACGCTTTCAGTTTCTTAATATCTTTTCTTGTTCCCGAAATATTCATCTTCTAACGGCAGTAAATTAAAGCTAATTTACGACGTAATCTTCTTTTCGAAATGAGACTGAGTAAACAAAGAATATCTCTACAAATAGCCAACAGAATTCACGCAACTTTTGAAAATTTATGCACTGACAACATTCTTATATTTTTGTAAAGTTTGCATAACTTCTGCTTTTTAGTTTCTAAGATATTTATGGTTTTCCATGATCTATCTGGAATATGTTATGCGTGAGAAGATGGCATCACAAGCTATTTCTAAGTTTTAAAACAGCGAATATCTGGAGAACGAGACAAGTTATTGAAAAACTAAAAACGCCTTGTTCGTTTACTTTGATATTATATGTTTGATTGAGATCAAAACAAGATGAACGATTTTTCATCGTAATGCCTTTAACAGGAAGAAAGACCAAAAAATGATTATTAAAATGTATTTCTATTGTAATTTTACCTTAGTATTCATGCATTTTTTACGCGCGCTTAGTATATTGTATATTTAGTGTAGTAAAAGTATATTCAAGTAAATTTGATTTTGGAATTAATATTGTTTAATGATATATGTTTTTAATGATATAGGTTGGGCCATTGTTTGTAGAGTGTATAAATAGGTGAAGCCGCAATAGAAATACATTTCAATAATTCTCTTTCGGTCTTAGTTACGCTTTCTAAACATTAGATACAAAAATAAAGAAATCCTGATCATTTTCAGCCATTTTAACATTTCTTTGATGCGGCCGCGGGAAAATAACGAGAAATAGTGAATTTAATGCGTATTTTGTATTGTGTGATTCCCGTAATTATGGCGTGATTCCTGTAGCTGTGGCGTGAATCGTGTAATTGTGGCGTAAATTGTGTGATTGTTTGAGTGATTTGATGCTTTGTGTCCGAATCATGACTTTTGCGTGCGAAGTACTATACTGTGACACAGCGCTACGAATGATACAAGACCGTACACTAAGGTTACCTTTAGTATCATGCAGTATAGCTATGTCTATATCTTATACTATATATAGTATTTATCTAGTAGATGCACTATGTACTCACCAGTTCTCTTAAGTATGCCACATGCAACAGCATCCACTGCCTTGCTTCCAAGGAATAACTCATCGGTCCTGACTTGAACTGTAGGCGTGTTTCGCAACAATATGCTTTCCAATTTCACTCCACTTTCCAGCATTCCATTGCTCACAGAAACTCTCAAACGTAAAAGAGCTCTGTCATAGCTAAACTGACCACCGGTATGAGTGCAAGATGAACATAAATATTCTTCCGTTAGCTGTCGCAATACCGTAAAATCGTTCGAGGACAAGTTTTCGCATTTGACATGATACCATTGACCGCAGTCCTCACAAAAAATTGCGTCGTCGTTGCACTGAAAACCGCAATTGCCACAAGGCCACTTCCATTTCGCACCACGGGCTGATTTTCTAACCATTTTTAACCCAGTTAATCTAGACTTTGCGTAATTTTGAAAAATTTTCTCAACAGGTTGAATTGTGAAAGTATGCGAGTGGCTATTCAAACTCGAATGATTCTTAGGGGAAAGAATAGATTTTAATATACGTGGTATGCGGTGACTTATCACTCAGGAATTTATTTTTTCAATTTGAAATGCGTAATTACAGTAATTAATCTTAATTAGACAATATGCGAGACAAAGGCAGTGCGAAACAAAACAAAATCTACTATCATGTTTATCATTTTTTCCTCCAAAACTTACACTCATTAGACAAATAAAAATAAAATTACAAATAAAAAGTTGGGTACCGTTACACTAGTAAAAGAACTACTACTTTGTGAACAGAAAACAAACAAAAATTGAAAAGCCTAATAATTAACACGTGTCATCATGCGCTTGCCGTTTTGAATGCAAACCATGTGCATACTGGAAAGAATCGAACGGAGTACGGAAACGGAGTACCTATTGTTTCATATTGTAAATACACATGGATACATAAAAACACTTATTCAGTGACACTCTACAGTTATATCATTTATCCCGGGCAGTAAGCTTACGACTCCGGGCAGTAAGTTACGGCTCCGGGCAGTCTCCGGGCAGTTCCGGGCAGTCCCGGGCAGTAATTAGTAGGACCCCTAAAAATAACAATTTGAAAGTAAGTGCCCCTCAAAAGTATGCACCCTCCTCAAAAGTATGCACCCTCCTCAAAAGTATGCACCGCTTGAGGCCACTAATTCACAACAAAGCATAGCACTTACTTATGAGACTCTATGGTAGTATAGTAAATATTGATATATTTTGTACCTGGAAATTATGTACCTTTGGCAGACCACAGGAGCATTGGTCCTAGTCACATTTTGAGTTTGACAGAAAATAGCAGGATAAAACCTGAGAAGTGTCAAAGAAAATACTTAGTAACAGAAAGAAAATATTTCCCTACATGCACACCATTAGAAAGTACCATTTTGAACTTTATGATAGCAAATAGTTGAGTGATGGGGTTACTATAATCAAGGCAAGTGTCTGTCACTTTTTGCAAGGCTAGCACATATGTCCTTGAATGGTAGCAGCTAGTTTGTTTGGCTGATCAAGTTCACCTGTATAAATATTTATAATATTATATTAGCAGTGATAAGATTTTTGAACAATTTAATTGCAGAAAATATTTTCATGAATTTGCAGTGGTCAAAGAGACAAATATTATAACATGAATAATTTATACAAAATAAATTTAATTAAATCATTCTGTGAATGTAACTGCAGTGAAAAAATTGAACAATCATATACATATATCTCAGCTGCTGGTGTCAGCCATTCCTGTTACTGTTCTTGTGAAAGTAAATTGTCATGCTAAGTGGTTCAGATGGGCAAAACTTCACATAATTGTGAATATTTTGATAGTTGAAAAGAAAACCCCCTCAAGATGGCATCAGGTGGCCCACCATATGATGACTATAAAGCAAGGAATTTGGATTATAAACCAAAAAGTAATAGAAGACCACCAAGATATGGCACTAGTTATGAAGCTGAACTCAGCCTAAATTCTGAATTGCAAAGAAGTGAAAGTGAAGAAAGAAGATCATTGCCTAACAATCTGGTATGTGCGTTTAATTCCTTGCACTCATTAGTTTCTGTAAACAAAGCTACTGTTTTTGTACTAATTTATTCTTTTTTTTAATATAATCTCCTGAGGCATTTGCTATAGGCTTGACATGTATTACCGGTATGCCAGATACTGTACATACACCCAAATTTTATTTCTGGAAGTGAAATAAATCTATTCTTTAGAAATGTATAAAGTGTATACGAGACACTCTAGATTGCTAGATTCCTATACAGGCAAACTAATGCACAAAATATACAATACTATTGTGATGAGGAGAAAATCAATTTCAGAGTAAGTGATCAATAGAGATACCAATAGAAATAGCAAGAGTAAACCTTCCAAGAAGGGGTGCTAACAAATGTTGCATAATATACATCTCCTATGTATGCCAAAATATTCAATTATTCATACTATGTAACTCTGAACTCATACTTTATTCAACATTAAGTCGATTTTTTTAATATACAGTATATGCTAAATGCTTGAACAAATGTTACTCTTCAGATTAAGCGATCGCTGTTTACATTGTGACATGCTGTATTTAATACTGGCATATCTGAGTATTGGGAGCTCATCATTGTATACAATTCTATAATATTGCTCTGATGTTTTATCATTAAAAAGAAACCAATGCATCGATAGGTGTGTGTTCAAAAACGTTTGGTTGGCAATTCTGTAACATGAATTGAAATAATATATTACAGTATTTATGCCACACATTTCAATGTTTACATGTAATTTTAATATTAACAGCAAGTTTATACTATAATTTTTTATATTTTTTATTAATCTTCACCACAAGGGCAGGGTCACCACAATGATGTGAGCCAATTCTGTAGGCCTATATAACCTATCCCACCCAGTCAACCTTCCCTGTGAGAGGAACCGGAGAAAACCCACAACTTTTGGCAGAGCGTTTGCTTATACTCTATATACTCTTTTCACATGAGGACTGGGTTTGAGTCAGCTCAAGAAGTTCTTACTGAGAATTGAACCCACGACCTTAGAGGTGAAAGGCAAGTGGTCTAACCACTTTGCCACTGAAGATACAGTTTCTATTTCGATTCTATTATATTAGCATTTATTTATGTTAATAATAGAAGCGCAGCAGTTCGAGAGCTTTGATATATATTTAGATAAATGTATATACCTGTACGTTTATGTAAAAATTTAAACAATTTTGAAGTCTTGGCCTGAGGATTGCCTTATTCTGTGAACTCAAGTTTCAACTGTGACTACTGTGTCACTTTGACATTGAATTGTATCACAGCTTTTAGTTGCACATCCCCACTAGCCATACAAGCACATTTTTCAAGGAATATAAAATAGCTATGTAAAACAGGTGAGGATATAAATGTACAGTAATAGGTACACGGCCAACCTCAAATTAGCTACAGTAGTTATAGATTAAAAAATTATCTTGCATCTGTTAGGTCACTATAACATGATCATCATGCCCTGTCAACTTCTCACTATCCCGGGGATTGCTAGTTGAACTTTAAGTGTGCTTTGAAAACTGTACCAAGCAGTGGCCTAAGCTATGACCAACAATTGTGTCTTACTATGTAAATTTAAAATTATAAATCATTTCTTTAAAAATTGATTATTTTCATAGTCAATGGACACTGCGACTTATTTCAAAAATATTCTTTTCTTTTTTGTTCCTATCATAAAAGTCTTGGACAAGTGGTGAAAGTTCACGAGGAAAGAAACAGTCAAAAACTAAAGGTTCTCCAAGTGATCAGTTTTCATCAGATGGTTCACCATCAAGGTTCACACAAAAGAAACACACTCCAGCAACACTTCCAAGGACTAAATTCTCCTCATCTGCATCAGGAGTAGCTCAACACCGTGCAATGGATAAACTGAAGCAACATCTTACTTTTACTGGTGAAGATGAGGTGGAGTAACTTTCTTGATACTAAATCAATTGATATCTTAGTGGTCCAAATTTACACATCCAAAATTGCTTCATTTTGTAAGCTTTTACATAATCATTTGATTTATTTGAAATATGTACATTATTTTGTAGGGAATTGATGGTGTACTGTATTAACATGTTATACATCGAGTCATTTACGGCCGATCGCATTCAGCTACTCGTATAGTAATTAAATTATTGTGAATCTGATCTTCATGCATTGTTAAAAAAATATTAATTTAACTTGAGGGAATACTAAATAATGCACATGTTAGGATTATGTTCAAGCTTAGGCACTTCCATTTATTAGCTTGCAGTAGTTGTCTGATTGTTCATGACATTTCATGATCTTTTAGGGACAAGATAGTGAAAAACAACAGTCAAGACAAGCACCTTTAGGAGATGTTCCTGTGAATAATGAGAGAAATCTTCAATCTTCATTTTCAAGAGCAACACCATTGAGAAGTCAAGAAAATGGCAGTGGTGTAAATCCCTTACAACTTGCAAATGCTTCCAATTCCACTGATCCAGTAAGCATACAACTGTATACTTATCAGTGACTAGCACTTCACATTTTGGAGGTTAGGGGGGAGAATTTTAATAGCCACGTTGATTGTTTCTCGTGGCAGATCGATCGGTGATTAATGGCACTTTCTTTTCTTATTCTAACGCCCAGAGTTGAAAATATGCAATTTTGATCAGTTATTTTCAGTTGATTTCTATTTGCACAAAAATGGCAACAGTCGAAAGCTGGCAGCCTTGTCTTTCCACCTGTAGAAGAATGATCTCTGTAGATTAGAGCACTCCAATGTTTGATTCAGGGATGGGTCCAGCAGGATCTGGTAGGGGGGGTGCACCAGTCCCGGGTGGGTGTTGATCAGCGCCAGTGAACTCTAAATTAGACTGGAACGATAACTTGACTGCCATCTTTGAAGCCAAATTGGTTATCAATAAGTTATCAAGTTCAGTCCTTTTCTATTGTATCTCTCAGCGCGGTTGACACCATTTTTCTGGGAATGTACCGATATTTGATGTGTTTATTTTGATTTAAGAGGTAATTTTATGGTTTATAAACTTATAACCTAGTTTGCGATACAGTATAGCAAATACCTCAAGAAAATAGTACTACGACTGTTTACGACATTTGTAGTTGTTGCCACCATCTTGGCTTCACCCAAATGTAGGGTTTTTGTCTGGAGTTATCGTTCCAGTATTTATAGAGTTCACTGATCAGCGCTATAAGTATATGGGACTGGGTGTCAATCATGGGGCCGGGCATCACAGTCCATGTGACCAGACCAGCAACGTACAGCGGTCAGCAGTATAAGTGGTGTAACTATGTTGATGACATGTTATTGTGTTCTTTTTAACTGTATGAAATTAATGCTTTTATACTGTAGTCTTTAGTGTAGAAGAATAGTCTGATAGAATCTAATAGCACTAACACTGACAGGACCAACAGGCAGTGGATCAGATCACTTGATAAACATTGTTACACTTACACTGTATAGCTAGAGACATAGAGTTGGACTGTATCAAGTTATAATAACTTTGAGCTTTATAATAATAATAGAATGTATTATATTTCCTATTTTCCTGTCCCTTGATATGGAAATTAGCACCCCCCCCTGCACCCCCCTAGCCAAGGCTAGGGGGGGGTGCACCCCCCCCCCACACCACACCCCCAGTGGATCCATCCCTGGTTTGATTACCTGTTTTGATAGACTGTGTAGATTTATATAGGATAGAATAAATTACTGTGTGACTTTTATGTTATTTGGTTTGGTGCAGAACGTTGTTAAGATACAGTAACTTGCTGTTTACTTTTGTGTTCTCTAGCCTCCTGATCCAAGTAGAGTATTAAACAAACTAAAGCAAGTCCGGGTAAGTCTACAAGATTTGCAGCATGTATGCAGTAAGTGCATTGTCAAATTACATATGATCATTCTTTTTCAGAGTTATCTGAAACAGGCTACTTCACTTTATATCACCTTGAGCAGCAAATCTACTTCACCTGATGAAGCAACAGTAAGTTCATTTTCTTTTTTGGATCACTTGCAATATACCATTATTGCATGTCCTGTATGTCGTGAACTGGGTTAATACCAACCTAAAATGATCAGGCTTTGTTATTGGCCTTTTGAAACAAAAATCATCATTGTTTGTGATTCGTTCTTTAGCAAACCAATTTCTATAGTTTATTGTGTTTCATTGTAATAACCAACCACTCGCAAAGGCTGTTGGTATACGTTGGTGGCGACTTCGTGGTATCTGGAATACTAGAACCGGCGAGGTTGTCATTTGATTGATACGCTCATACTATTAATTGTGTATTGGGAACTCTTTGTGTAGGACGAAGATTTAGAACAGTTGGAGAAACTTGCTAATCTAATTAGGAACCTTAAAGCTCAAGAAAAAGCCTACGTTGATTTCGTGCAGAGGAGTATTGTAAGTGTTACCAAGCACAACATGTCATTCTAATTTAAACTCTGTTAAATCTCCCTTGCAAGCCACTCCTCACGCTCAAACACTTCTCAAGCTCATTAATAATTCATAAAGCAAGTACAAAGAAACTCAATACCTTGGAGAAGGTTTGGAAATTGGAGAAAGAAATTACATAAATTTGGCCAGATATCTCCCTCATATTCTTGCAAAATACTGGTTCGTTTGAGAAGCACGTTCAAACACTCGTAAGGAGGACTTCCTTCGATTTCAAAACACCTCGAAATTCGTTAAAAAACTCTTCTGCTTAAAAAACTTTCAGCTCCTCTTGGTGTTTGGAAATCGAAGAAAGTCCTACTCGTTTTTGAAGTATTACTTAAAGTCTGTGGTTTAGTGCATCTCAGGCCTGTTTTAGACGTCGCATTTCCGTCGAATTTAATATAAAATGCCTTACTTTTTGGAATCCTATCTCGGATCCATTTATATGTCAAATTCATGTCAAAAGAATTTTTATATTAAATACAACGGATTATATTAAAATTCGACCGAACTGCGACGTCCAAAACAGCCCTCAAATGGAGTCTTTACTTTTTGCAGATATTAAAATTCATTATTTTGTGTATGTATGAATCTTTCTCATAGTGACGTGAAATACCATCGTGTTGATTGGCTCAAGAAAAATGTTGAACCAATCAAATATATTGTAGTTTTCCGCATTTGTCGTCAGTATTAGGAAAGTCTGTTGGACCATGAATGGAGCCATGTTTATGCTTTGTACTCAGAAATTTAGAAATAAAATGGCTACAAAATAATTTTATTTGCATATGGCCCTACTATTCTTGTTAGGAAATACTTCATATATTCACTAAGACTAAGGCGAATATAGGCTTTAAATCGCTGAGCCTGAGGCGATTATGTTTAGGTGTTCACAAATAATAATCAACACAACTTTACAAAAATTGACTTCAAATTTATTACTGTATAAAAAACCGCTAAAAGCTATAGTCGCTTCGGAGAAAGTGAATCTTGACCAATCAGATTGCAGGAAAATCTGTAGTCACCTGGAAATTTATAGTTACTTTTGCTTTGATGAAATCATTTAATGCATGCCTCTCGTATTTTTAGGCTGACCTTGGTCAATCGTCAATTGATAACACACCTTCAACAAGTGTTGTTTCACTTGTTTCCCAGGTAACGTTATTATTTAATTTTATTGTGCAGTCTACTTTTAACTGCTTTACGATGCTTTAAACCCCTTGTATTTCTATAAAACAGAGGTGATGCAGATTTTGCCTACTGGTGTGTTTACAGGACGATGCTGCATCTGAACAGAGTGAAGACTTGGAAGGGCTACGACAACAACATGCATTATTGCAGCAAATGGTTGAACAGCAGAAACAGGTGAAGTTTGTCATTATTTGATTATGCTTCCCGGGATATTTCCAAGTATTTTTGTCTACTACCGATTTTTGGTAAAGATTGAGTTTTTCACGGAAAGGAATATATTTTCGGTCCGTATTTTTGCACGAGTATCCCTGGATTCAACAATGAGAATAGTAAATACGTTAAATACATGTATATTTATGCGGCTAAAACGTAAAATTGTTAAATTATGAATGACGGTATACCTCATTGGATAATTACTGATTACATCGCCGTTACATGAAATACCACGGCGCTGGCCATGTTTTTGAGGAGCGATGCTTTAGCAATGTGATGCAGACGTTTTTTCGTGCATTAGTGCTGCAATGTGCTCGCGTACATTTAACTTTGCAAGTGTAAGTGTTAAATTTTTTTGTAGCTTTTACAGACAAAATATCTGCCACAGTTTCATGTCAGTATATTGTGGAAAAATTACGGAGGAAGATATAGAGTTTGAAAACTCAAGTGACGATTGAGTTTTTACTATCGTGTACCGGTAGTTTTGTACTATTTAGCAGGAGACAAAAACACGTGACAGTTATATTCAAATTTTCAAGCGTGATTAACGCCGAAAAAGTCTAGTTACGGCCTTGCTGAGGTCGGAATTTTCCGATTGCCAACCTGATCTCAGAGAGTTATAGTGCAAACCTTTTTTCCTAAAATAGTTGAAGGAGCTTCAAGACAGACAAAATGCGTTGCTTGATCTTCAACGTCGTGCTGAAACTCAGTTAAAAGAAGCTGAAGCGGAGGTACTTTATACTAGTGTAGAAAACACGTGGCTTTGAGACTAGAGTATTCACTACATAACACCAACTCTACATCATGTCTGATCACTAGATTGTTGCGGATTTTAGTCCGGTATTGTGAAGTTTTCTTAGCGCAAACATTTTCAAAAATGGAATTGCCTGGAATTTTTTACACATATGTGATGATTTCATAATGGCATGCAGTGATTCCGCTTGGGTATTCAAAATTTATTTAGACTAATGCTACTTAACGTTGTAATTACGCCGTCCCTTTTTTATTACATACTGTACAGTATATTTATCTTTCTCTTCTCAAGACTGTTTACAGGATTTTTGCGACAATAGCTATATGTCAGTGTTTCGTGATGATTTGATTTTCTAGGGGAGGCGTATTTCAAGTTTAATGAATGGGCATGCGATCGAGAATGGAAGTGTGAATGGTAGAAGCGGAAGTGGTACAGAGAGATCAGAGGAATCACGTTCCCCACAGGTAAAGTTTTCAGATTCAATGAGCCGATATGCGGTTTTTTTTACTTGAAACTCGGTTAACTGGCTGTCATGAAGTCAGAAATGCATACAAGATCATTTTTTAACGTTTTAGAATGTATTTTGGTATTGCTTTAAAACTAGTATCACAAGAACTCCACAGAACCGTGGCGAAGCCAGCCCGACATTTGGTCACGCAACTGCAATTTTTTTATGTTCATAGACCGCATAAGGATCAATTTCTAAAGAAATAATAATGATGATGATTTAAATTTGCACAGCATGACCAAATTGCCGGGCTGGCTTCGCTACTCCACAGAATCAATCTGAAAACAAAGTGGAAGGGCTGTTGAGTTTATGAGTTTCTTTAATTAGCCTGGTGCTGTTGGAGGCGCAGTTAATACACGAGGTCTGTCCATAGCGGGGTTACGCCAACCGAACAGACAACAGGTTAGCTGTTTTAATATATTTTTATTAAGAGTTTATTTGATTTGTTTTCTATACTGGGTGAAAAAGCTGTTGAGAAAATTTTACCTTAATTTCCATAATATCTAATTAAATAGAATGAGGTTAAGTGATGTAACTATACACAGTAAATACATTTCGTATCATGCAGTTTGCTCGTTTCGTAAACGATTTTATAGCCATTGCAAGGTAATGGAGGGCTTTTCCGACCCTTCAAATTAAAGGATCACAGAAATTAGCTAAGTGTTGTGATTCTGTGTCACAGTTGTTAATTAATGAAGGACAAAGGTCATCAACTTGAAATTCTAAGATTTTCACTTATGCCGTGGAGCTTGTGGCGAAGTTCGTTGGGTTACGGAGAAGCGCAGGTGGCACATATGTTTAGGGTGTGGGCTGAATTCTTGTATATCAGATCTCTTTTGGCGGGTTTTCCCCCTACTACTCCTGTTCTCCTCTCTCATGCCAACTGCACTCATATGCGATGAGTTTATCAACATTACTACTTTCTAGTGTTACCTGTACAATTATTAAATAAAACAGAACCACATTTTAAAGGCTTTTGATCTTATTTTTGCCTCTCCTCTAAACGTTACGTTGTTATACTGATGTAGGTCCCGCCAAACAAAAAACCATCCAATGAGCAAAAACCAGAAAACTTTAAAAACCGAAGATTACCTACCGAGCAGGTACGAATAATTTAAGACATGGTAATGTATATGGGAATGTATGAACGTTTTAACTTACGGTAGCGCTACGATATATCAAGCCCCAGCCTATTTAGTGACCCACCCCGTAATTGAAATTTATTTCAAAATACGAGTGTTTTAGTTTACGGTAAGACACCCATGACCATATAAAATTATCGATATATGCATGTTTCTATTTTGTAAGGCTGGATGGGTTGCTGAGTCGACAGGATCTCTCACACCAGACAATGAGGTATAATGTTTGGTATATTGGGAGTTGTGTTTTCCTGCTGTAGACATGACCACCACATTACATCCTCCTTGACAATCCTCTTCAAGGAAAGAAAACAGCCAACTGTTGTTTGGGAGTATGCCCGGTGATGGTGCGTTTCTACTAACAATGAGCAGCCTTGCTTTGACTGACGAGAGCAAGACTCTTCAGCAAAACATCTACTTTTGACGAAATCAAAAGCGTTGTTATGAAGTAATTAAACGAAGACTTTTTGAACGTGTGCCTTATTTTTATTAAATCTTGATTTATCAGGCACAGGCTCTAGCGACAGCAGACGCTGCTCAGGAAAGACTTGAACTTGAAAGTAAGTTAATGGATCTGCAAGCAAAGAAAGAACAGATGGACGCCCTTGTTGAACAGTTGCAGCATTTGAGGGAAATGCAACTCGGGAAAGGTACAGCATAAATACTATTGTGACACTGTAAATGCATGGTTTTGTGCAGTGTTGCCCAGACTCTAATTTAACAAATAGATTTTTTGTGCTTCTCCACTGTAATCGGTCACATATGACGTCATCGCATGCGAAGGACCAAAAAGTACATGACTTTTGTTCTTCACATAAATTGGCGTCTTCTGTGATCTATTACAGTACAGAAGCACAAAAGCGTGAAATCTATTTGTTTTATGCAATAAAAAGCTTAAATAAACCTGGGGAAAACGCGCGAAAACATTTTGCTCAAGTACATCGCGCCATTGGATGACGTCATACTGCAGTAACACACAGCTCATTATTGTATAACAATAAATATTAGGTGGGAAAATATCGCCAATGTAGAAGTAGCCCGGTTTAGAAAAGCCTGGATTATGTAATGCTGATGTGCTACTTATCTTCTTTCTAAGAAATGGCTCTGTCTCAAGAAAGGAATGTAAATGAGACAAGTGAGAACCGAGAGAACGAGGTCCCATTAGCTACAAGATCTGCAAAAGACACTGGTGATAATGTCGATGATGAAAAGATGTTGGAAGCTTTGCAACTGCACAGAAAGTTAAGGTAGCATTACTTTACTTCATATTTTTTAACTGGAGCAATATTTATTTTCAAGTGTATACTTACTGTTCAGTTCTTGATTTAGGAAACTTCAGGACGTGAGGGATAAACTGGAAAGACTAAAAGATATTTTTGAAGAACAACAGGTGATTGAGCCGACTTGAGTTTTAAAATCGTAGAATCAACTGGATTATTTATTACTGGAAAACCTTGTCCCACGATAGTTATATATATCCTTGTTTATTATCAGATAACTGCGTGCCGCTATCCATATTAACGCCTCTAAACAATCAAAGTTGTACTGATTAACAGCTAGTATAATTATAGTTTATTAAGGGCCGATTACATGGAGAGTAGTCAGCCCGGGCTGGGTTTCTGTCCGGTTTGCTGAGCTAAAATTTCAGCTCGGCTAAAGACTTATATCGCAGTGAAATACAGAAAGCGATTAAAGAACAAAAATTTCAGTCTGCGCTCAGTTTCAACCCGGACTGAAATTTCATCCCGGGCTGAAATTATTGTAAACATATCGTTTAGCTGCGTTTTCGTGTTTTAATTCGTTCAGTTGGTTTTCAAAACACAACAGTCAGTCTGCCACAAGTGCATTGGAGGTCTGGGCAAATTTTAGGCGGCAAATTAAATAAGGCAAAGTAGCTTCATTTCCAGACTTTATTGTTTCAACTTGAAATGGAATCTCAGTTCGGTTAAGCCAAGCAGACTGAAACTCAGCCTGGACTAAAATTCTCCATGTAATCGGTTCCTAACTCAAATTCTGAAGTAGAAAAAAAAAGAAACTATGTAACATCACGTTACTCGCATCATTTTGGGGTTATGAGGGGATCATTTGCGGTTCATGTAAAGGATATCTCCACAGCTAGCGACGTTTCAAGTAAATAACCTTCGCCATAACTTACTGTAATAGTCCGAAACTAGCTCGACGAACTCGATCAAGGTCCTTCGTTCGAAACGTTGAAGCTTTGATTGTATCTAGTGCCGATAAAATGTCTTATATACCTTTGCGTTTCAATAACAAAAATACTGCTTCCTGGTGGTAATCCTTACAACAAATTCCTTGATGAATAGGAACGGTCCGAAGCAGAGAGCGACACAAATACTGGACAGAATGGTGCAGATCCAGCACCACAAGCAAGAGCAAGCCAGGGTGCAGAATCACAACCAAGTGCTTCTTGTCCTGATGATGGTGTCATGCCAGATGATATACCGCCTGGCAGTATTGATTGGATCTTGAATTCTGGTATTGATGATCCTGAATTGTTGGCTAAATTGAGGTTAGAAAGATACCGTTAGTACTAAAAAAACTAATTGGGCCTTGTACCAAACACCGTACACAAATAGTAGGATTGTTTTGCGGTTTTGCCATAGGGTTAGAACATTGAATGACGAAGGACCTTCCTTAAGCCTGTTTTCCACCTGAACGGTATCGTGTATAGCGAAACGTAGCGTATTTTATTGTGTTCATATCATTAGTTCTGCCTAGTGTTCACGAAACAATGAAATACGCTACGTTTCGTTACAATACGGTTGGACTAGAAAACGCGGGCTTCAAAGTTCTGTTTGTGTCTTAGGTAGTAAAAAATCTTATTGTTTTGTCGACTGTTTTGACTGTAGTTTTTAGGAATTTATTGACATTGTTGCAATGTCATTATGTCTTCGATTTCTCACTGTATGGTGAACAATTTTTAGGCAAGTAAAAGCTGCAAAAGAAAGAGTGGCGAACCTCAAGCAGCGTAATGATCAAAGTAGCGTAAGTGCAGTAGAATTTTTCACATATTTTGAATGACCCCTGGTCGTGCATTGCCATCCAATAATTCTTCTAAGTAAAAAGTACATTGCGTTTGGAAAAACCCCCAGAAAATTATTACATGCTGTTGTACGCCTAACAAGTCCAAGCAGTGCGATTCGTTGGGTTAAAACTGCGTTTTAATTTATTGAACTTCTTTTTTTCTGGAATATGTAGATAGGAGGTTGTAATGGGTATAATAATATATATTTCTAGGCTGTTCAGTCTTACGGTAGAGCTGAAACTGCTGCTCGTTTAGCACGGGCGACTGCGGATCAGGATGAGGATTCCACAGTTCAAACAGACAATGAGACTACTTCTGTATCAAGCTCTCTCAAGTGGCAAGATGATCCTGAGTTTCAACAAAAACTTCGGTATGAGAATATCCAGTGTTTCAGTCCCTACAGTATATATAAATCTGCACTAGCGATGATCAAGACAACGGCTTTGAGTTTTTCTACATGTTAAGTTTTTTGTTTATTTAGAAAGCTTAATGCTGCTCGGAAGAAACTTAAAAAGCTACAAGAACTTGTCAGTAAGACAGAGGAGGTACACATAAAATAGTTACATCTTATAGTTAAATCTTTACAAATATTATGGCAGCTGGCCTATGTGGAAACCTGTGACATACAGTATTCTGATCAAGAGTATAATAATAATTGTAGGTAGATTTCACTTGACTACTGTAACAACTGCAACTTGCTTATACCATGGACGAGCATTGATATCACCATCAGGTTAAGGACATTATTTCGGATGCAGTGATATTCGTTAAAACTGCCAAATAATTTATGTCGTGTGCTGCTGGAACTCCTAATAACACATCGATTAGATAAGAAAGTAAAATTTGCCCTGCTGCTCGCCCTGCCAAGAATCGTACTTGGTAATGAGCCAGTTGGGACTTTAGCAATGTTTGCTTTGCCTATAGTCACCCTGTGTCTGTCATGTTACAGCTTCCCGTTGGTCCAAATGGTAGACCATACTTGCCTGCAGAAATTGAGGAACTGAATTTCAGTACAGATGATGATGATGATGAAGAAGATGAATCGACTGCAGCAGAAGGTGCAGCAGGTGGACAAGAGGCAGCAAAGAATGAGAGTGACGAGGAAGAAACGAGTGAAACATTGGTTCAGGATGAGGCCGCTCATGCTCATGGGTATGCTTTACCAAATTTTGTAGGCTTGCAAATAGCGTCGCTTTGTAAACCTTCCATCCTTTCTAACTCCATCCAATTTTGCCTTAGCCGCTCACTCCTCGTCTCCTCTACAATGACAGAACCTAGGGGAGGGGAAGAGGGGGTTAGTCAGCGAATTTAGCGTGTTAACATGTAACTGGACTGACTCTCCTTCCGCCCTCTCTAGTGTTCATCAATGATTGCATACTGTAAAGATGCGGGTATTCAGCTCAGATTTAATCTTTTAAGTCGATTATTGTCGGCATGACTAAAGAATAATAGTTTCCATCGGGCGTACTCTCGCGTTTTTATTATTATTTTCTGAACGTAAGCCCCCCCCCCCGGCCATCCACCCTCTACATTTGAGACTGACCAAGGCGAAAATTTTGACATGTTCTTTAGACAACTACAAGATGACGGTTTTGGCGATAGTGATCTTGAGTACATGGATAAATTAACTCAACAGCGAGCTGCCTTAAGTCAACTTTTGGCTGAAAAACAGAAATTACTGGAAACACAAGAACATTTAAAGAGAATGCGACAGAATGATGCAATGCCAAAGGTAATATTTAAGTATTTCCAAATAGTTCTTTAATTTATTATCGAGTTAAAGTGTAACTTACTGTAGTAGAGAATTTGTGCACAATTTGTGAACATTCATCTCTAAATACTCTAGGTTGGTGCGTCCACGTACTGTTGTATGTAGACTTGGAAATCTTCTGACATTTCCCTGAAAGTTACGCTTAATTATTTCTCGAGTGTAACGTTTTTAGAGCAGCAAGAACCCTTGCTGGTAATGGCAATAATAATAATCCATACAAGTGCAGTATTGCACTGAAATTGGTCAATTTAAACCCCATATTAGTGGGGCCAGTTGTGTCAAAGGCATTTAGCTTAAACGGTGCATGGATAAGTCGAATTAAAAAAAACCACTTGCATCTTGTATATAAATATTTCGTTTTCATAAAAAATATTTTTCTTAGTTTAAAAATTTTAGCTGGTTTGTTGGTGCAATGTAAAAAATTATTTTAAATTTTCTACTTGTCCACGTTAAGTTAAACGCCTTTCATACAACTGACCTCCTGAGTCTTTTCTCATTTAGACCAGACAAAAGCCACTGGAGACCTTCATTCACAATCCAACTGAAGCAAGCAAATCACGGCAAGGCGCGACAGTGGATTCCACTACACAAACATTAGCTTCTGACAAATACCGCGAACCAGGTGAGATCACGTGTTGACATGAACAGAACTCGTTGCCAGTTGCCAGTTACTACTGCAATATAATCTCAGCTTGAACATTTCTTGTTAGTCTTGGTAGTGAACAAACAAATCAGGCGTAGTTATGGCGATGCGTCTGGTTCACTACCTTTTATTACAATGCATTCTCGATCAATAAATCGTGCAGTCGTCTTGGAACGATGTTGGGAAGGTGCACAGTAGATGTATTTCGGGGAAACCTACCAACCGAGTGTGAGAAGACATTTTATGTAATTTCTGAACGGTGATTGGTCAAGAGCCGTGTTGATATAACTCTATGTTAACACGGAAAATTTCCCGCCGCTCTTCTGTTAAAGTTCTTTGTGCTATATTATAAAAGAAATATAAAACATTTTATACGTTACACAGTAATACTCGTGGAAATTAAAAAAACTCGAAATTGCATGAAAACACCCCCCCCCCCCTTGCGTGCGTCATGTTTTCATACAATTTCGTTATTCCAATTTTCACTCGTGTACATATAACTGTATATGAACACGGAAAATGTCATTTCCGCCAACAGGTACATCAGCATCGAACACGTTATTATGGAGAGAGTTACGACGTCAGCGTGAGCTACAGGAACAAAAACTAAAGAAACGTAAAGAAAGATTACTGTTAGAACGAAAAGGTAGAAGAGCAGGACTAGAGAATGCTTCTGAGGACGAAGGTTTTGGTCGTAGTACATTAAGTGCAGATATTACTACAGCCACATGGGGCGGATCAACACAAATGAGTAGTACTCAGAATGATTCCGCAGTATCTGAAGGATCATCACAGGATAGTGATGAGGAGGTAGGGGAGTTTTAGCTGTTGTATCGTGTAACTGTGTGATACAATGACAGTTTACGGCCTGATATCATCAGCAGATATGGCTCTATTTTTACCGCCAATAAAATATAGTGCAAATAGATTAATATTGCAACTATAGTACAATAGAATAACACAACAGAAACATCGGTTCTTTCAATACCTGAAATAAAGAATTCACCGTTTCGAGCTTTTAGGCTCAGTGCTGACTTCCCGACATAGGACCTTTACTAATAATAATAATAAGTAATAATAATAAATGTAATTGGCTGATCAGAATTTGGATAATTACTGAAGTTGTATTTATGGAGAATGAATCATGAACAATGATGAAATCACATATAGCTACCGGAGTAAGAATCGTATGCGACAAATTGTATTGTGTAGATAGGCCTTTAGGCGTGATATAGCCTAATGCGCTTTACTTTAGCACAACTTCATTTTAGCTATATATTCCAGGACTTTGTATTTACATATTTTAAACAAGGACAGCAATGTATATGGCACTATTGACGTTCAAAACTTTGCGTGTAAAAAAAGCTAAAAATGAAGTTACAATGTTCCAAAGTAGAGCGATCAGGCCGTGTCTCTGGTGTCACTCTGTAATATCATCCTTTGACTTTCTATGATTAAATTCGAAAGTATTTACTGATTATCTTTGCAGATGTTGGTGGAGGTTGAAGATGACGCATCAGATGGTATTGTGCAAGCAGAAGAAGAAGAGGAAGCGAACTCTGAAGTTGATATATTTCCAACAACATCCATGAGTAACCGAAAGAAATCGCCCAAGAGCGGAGTGAAACAGAACGCAAACCAGAAACGTTTGCTGTTTGGTAGGCGTCAAGTATATTTATTTTAGCCGAGGCGATGAGTGGAAGGGGAGGGGTCGGGTAGACTGCATCAATGAATAAATTGTTGGTTAATAAGTTTAGTTTTTCGCATAGATTTTTTGTGTTTTCTATCATTGTAGAAGGATTACGGAAGCAAGACTTAGAAAGACATGAAAGATTCAAGGGCTGGCAAAACTCCCTGTTTCCATCTGGAAATAAAAAGAGTACAAAAAAGCCTCAGGTGAATGATATTGATAAACCCCGCTCATTGAATTTAGTCACGTTGCTCTTTTTCAATAGATTCTGTACTTGCCTAGGCAGTCGCAGTAATATTAGCATGCACAATTGCACACTCTGTCCATATTTTTGTATGCAAAGGCTTGCGAAGCATAGTTCGTAGTATGTCACAAACAGAGGTCTTTTTTTTTAGTTGAAATACTTTACTTATAGAGACGTCTGAATTTAATTATTTTTTAGCGTTTCTCTAATCCAGAAGAGCTGAATGAAGAAGATCGATATAGTGCTCGAGAGCGATCAATGTGGGAGAGACAATTCGATGTTTTACAAGGACAGTTGGAGAACACCACTTCACTTTGCAATACATTATTGCGAGATCAACAAACTCTCATATCTGTTCTTTTGAACCGCGGTGAAACTGGTCAGCCTTCTGCATTTGGTACGTGCAGTGGCCTTGCTTAGGTTGCAATTTGCTTCATGTTGTCCGTTTGTATTGATTTTTTATTTGTATGCATTCTATGCTTCTAACTGACATAATAATATTTACTAATGCTTTTCTTTTTGTGAGCTTGATTAATGTCTGTATGTAAGGCAATGCGAGAGAGAGATTTCCATTACATCTACTATAAGTGGGGCCGCTTAGGCATCACTAACCAATCACATCGAGGAACGAAAATAGAAAATCGCTCAAAATGACACGTTAACCAATCAGCGTAGCGCTAAAACAATGTCAATTTCACAATGAGCATACTAGTAATAAGCGTATTAATAATCGTACACAAATGCACAGCCCGTGCACAGCCTTTACACACCATGCTATCGACCATTTTTGTTGGTGTATATGCGAGTGTTGTCCAACTGGCCTCTTGTGTAGTGTACACACTGTAATTATATTCAAATTTTGTTCTGCATGAACGCCACTTTGTTTCTTTTCGCCGTTTTAATTTTGTTTCATATGTGAACTCCTGATGTGTTTTGCTTGGAGATGTACTGTGGCGTACGTCATAATAACACGTATTTCCAATGATATAGGTCCAAATTCCTTCAGTCAGTATCAGCAACGACAGCAAGAAGCATTGCAAGGAATTCAAACTTATTTTGAACAACAACGTTTTCTTGTGCAACAACAACAAATGTTGCAGAATCTTACTGAGTGTTACTCACAGATGCAACAACAACATGAAGACATGTTACATTTACAGCAAAGTTTTTCGCAATTATTCACGCAACCGACATCAGAAGAAGCGAGCCCGAATGCTAGACCTTCAGCAACTCCCAATGCTCCAGCATCATCTTCCCGTTCTCCTAACTCATTTAGTTTCCAACCTTCTACATCCTTCGGCTATCGCCCACAGGAATCTGTACGTGAAACACCCCCACCCTCGCCATTTATGTCTACACAGGTATATACCTTCACTTATCAATATATTCCATGCGTTTCTGTGCTACTTAAATGTTATTTTTATGAAACTATGCTGTAGTTAATCTATGCATGTGTGTTGTTTTACCGTGCAAACAGTTGATCTCTTTTTTAAATAGGGTTAACTTGACAATTTCGCTTTCAAGGAAAGGAACTTTGTGCATGAGCAGAGTAAACGCTCTGCTATGAATGTATTAAAGCTAATTTCGAATATCAACGGAGAGGAAAATCTTTATCCAAATCATTGTCGTATTTTATGGTAGTTTAAAAAATTATTATGCCCACCGTCAAAGACTTTTCAACCAACTACTGTAGAATGCTTAAATTTAACCACTTTTTATCTTGTCAGGTTAAGCCATCAGTAGAACGACATGTGAATACCGGAAATTCTTCAGGATCTCAACAAGCATCATTTCCATCGTTACGAGGGCTGCGAAATAGACATTTCCAGTTTGTGGGAAGTACCAATCTCGATACGGATGTTCCAAGTCCTCAAGCAAGTGCCAGCCAAGCGTACAGCCAAGCAGCTAGTCAAGTCAAACCTGTTTCAGCTCGAGTTGTGAGTGCCACAAGTGGTGCGAGTTCTTCGCTTGCGTACAACCCTGTTTCATATAGTGGTAAGTGTTCAAGTTCTTACATGTGTCAACACGAGTGGAAATTTGAAAACATAGTACAGCACAAAGAATATGAATAACAATACAAGAGCGGCAGGAAATTTTCAATGAGTTTTATTTACAATAAGTTCTTTAATATAGCATTTGTAAATTCTGAACGCTCATTATCTAATAGCCGTGTTGATATAATTCCATGTCTACACGCTCTTCTGTTAAAGTTATTTTATATTTTTCGTGCCATATCATAAAAGAAATATAAAACATTTTTTCCGTTTTCCGTACAGTTCAGTTCTATCAACACTCGTGAAAATTGCTGGGGGAAAAACTCGGAGTTTTATGAAACTCTCTTTCTTGCGGGCGTCGTGTTTCCACACAATATCTCGTTTTTCCCATTTCCGCTCAAGTCAATAATAGCAAACTAAGACTTTCATTAATTCATCACACAATGCATTACGAGTATCTTCTAGCTGAGAACTAGAACAACGACTCATTTAGGAAAATTTTAACAATTTATTTGAAACCTTCTATGTTCATTACCGGCGACAATTATTTTGTTCTGAAAAATATCAGCAATCAATATCTTACATAACCACCTCAGTAAAAGCCCCAGCGAGTAATGCTCCGTAGAGTGTCTTGTGTTGCTACTAAGATATATCTACGATATGCAGATCCTAAACCAAGTGGCAGCAGTAATGTTGTTGTTGGTAAACAGTTTCCTACGCCTCTGCGTGCAACAGCAGCAGCGCAACTTGCGGAGCAAGATAGATCCAAATGGCGTGGAATGAAGAGAAGAAGAGAGGAAGATAAAGTAGAAACTGATTCGATTTCATCTCATCAGTCAAGCTTACCTGGAGATTCAGAAAAACCTGGCACGTGAGTAACACGAAATATTTCTTCAGCACTAACAATATAGGCAGTATATATATATATCGAATTCATCCAAGAAGAAAACACATTTATTTAATCATTTTAACATGTGAAGGTATGTTCCTGGCCAGTGGACTAATATAAGATGCATTTCTCCTTTCAAAATATTTAAAAGTGATGAATGCCTTTTGTAATAAGCGCATTATGTAGGATGCAGATCATAGCTGTTCTTACTCGGCGAATGACCGTAATCATTACTTGGAGATACATGCATGTTTCACAATGTTAGCGTGTCTGTTTCAGAGAGTCCGACGCTCAAAGTGACTATTCATTGTTCGAAGCTCTTCGTGACTCCATTTATGCTGAGGTTGCAACTCTTATATCCCAGAATGAATCCAGACCACATTTCTTGGTAAGTACGTTTTTAATATGGATGCCCAAACATTGTATGAAGTGTGGTTTTTAAATGCTTTGTAATTACGAATACTTATTGTTTTCGTTATTAGATTGAACTTTTCCGAGAATTACAGCTACTGGGTTCAGATTACCTACGACAGCGTGCACTTTATTCGTTGAGAGATTTAGTCACCCGCTTTTTGAAAGACGATCCCCCTGGAGGAACAATTGAGTCGACTCTGGTATATCTATCTTTGTTTTTGTTTAAAATGATACTTTTGTTCGTGATTACGTTAATCATGGTGTCTACTTGCGCTTGCAATGAGTTTAGTTTCATAAGCTATTTACACAACAGTTGTACGCAAATAAATACATGCACATCTTGTACAAATATATCTGTATATGTAATGATAGCTGTACAAAGCTGATGCCTATATAAAAGATCTCTGTGCAAGACCCCCCTCTAGCTGAATTAGCTACTCTGCTAAAATAAAGTTACCAGATCACATTACACATCCATCTTCAGTTATGATGTTGCATCTACATTGTTACAAGTCAAACTTCTACAAGCTTTTGCAAGGAAACACAGCATCCTGGGATTCCCTTGTTTATCTTGTTGTGTGAAATTCTTTTAGGTCAACTTCAAACTGTCATCATTATGAACATACTTAATAAAGTGTGGTATTCTAATATAGGGTGCTTACTCTTGGATGGCTTCAGGATCAGAGCAAACACCAAGTGAAAGTGCCGGCTTTTCAGAAACTGATCATGATCAGGTTGGTAAATAATGCCTCGTCTTAAAATACTCCAGGTTTTCTGTTTACATGAGCACCACGTGGATATCTGTGATGATTGTAGTGTTTGGTTTGTTGCGCCTTTTGAAAACCCGTATCTAATTGCATTCCCAATTTTCGACGCTGGATCTGGATCAAAAGCACACAAAAACATATAGTAGAACCTTTGAAACGATACAAACAGGATTCGACGTCAGGAAGTGATAGTGACTAGTAATTACATGAAATATTTATAATTTACCAAATTATTATCTTTTAATTACCAAGTGTTGTTCTTTTACGCAGGACAAAATGAAAGTGCCGGAAATTTCAACACAAGGCATCTACGACTATGTCGAGGCCGTGGATTCAGGAAGTTCCTTATCCACACCAAACAGCGGCAACAATGAACCTTTCGCTTCAGAGTTTCTCGGTGAAACTGTTATCCACTTAGAAAAGGTGCGTGCAATATTGCAATATTCTAATATAAATGGGATGTATATAGGGCGGCACTTTCCCTTCAAGCATCTACATTGCGTATGTGGGAAAGTTTATCTAGCGCATGTATAGCACGTGTGCATTCCTTGTATCCATTACGTACCTGTATTGTGTCGACTACATGTGCTAGAAATGTACAAGTTTAGCACTTGCCGAAAAATGGAAATAGTTTGGAAATTCAGACTAGCCGAAAAAACTCCTAAAACCTAGGTAAATAACTAAAAATTAACTGAAAAAGTTGTATAAACTAAACAAAGTTTGCTCAAAAACTACTTTCAGTGCTTCAGCTATAAAATCTAATAATATGTTACTAACAAAAGATGAAAAATATAATGGTAACTTGTACAGCTGTCGTCTTTAAGCAAGCTTTGCTGAAAACAAAGTAACAACGCTTTTTTTAGGCATTGAAGTCTGTACGAGAACGTGAGCGTCGCCAATCAGAATGTTCGAGCAATGCAGGAAATGAAGGAGCAACTGCTCGTGTACGTGGAGACACAAGTTCCGCTGGTGATGTTGCCAGCGAATCCTCTTTGCCAGATGTACAAGTAAGTGCTAATTACATGGCTAATACCACTTTCAAGATTTCTTTATTGAAATTTTTTTGGAAATAACTGTAAGAAGTTGCTCTTTAGCCACATATTGTAAAAAAGCCAGTTAGAGTTCAAGTGAGTCGTGAATAACTGCGGATTTGTATGTTTTTGTCGTTCCAAGCTTTCGTCGCAGCATAATGTATGCAAAAATTAACATTGGCAATTACGAAATAACTAAAACGATTAAAAAGTTTAATATGGTTTTACATACCAGTATAAATTAAGTGTTATCGTTTTATATAGTATCAATGCTTTTATTTTATTTAGTATCCGAAGATAGATACACAAGCTTTGGATCGTCAGATAAAGAAGATCATGGCGGTAACAATTTTTACTCTCAATTTTACGTAATTAAGAAAATATTTTAATGAGCATTGTTGCAGGTGATTTTAAAACACGAACTGGCACTATCTGTCTGTGGCGATTAATTATCTTAGCTATCTGTGACGTCGGACTATGTCGTTCTCGATTTTCAGGAAGTTATACCTTGTTTAAATGATCACATGGAAGATACATGTTCAGTAGAATTACTGGAGTACATTAGAAAAATGGTCATGGGTATGATACAGCAGAAGAACGAGGCAAAAGTATGTAACCTCGTTCATTAAAAAAACGAAACAAATAGATGACAATTTGCCGTTGTCTGTTCCGATACAGTATAACGTTGTAAGAACATAAAAGTGGCCAGCGAGCCGCCGAGGCGAGTGATGTTCTTACCATGTTATGACGTCTATACTGACATACTGTGTATATATAACTGAACCCAGAACGACAAAATGTTATCTATTTGCTTCATATTATGACGTAATCATGATCTATGCAAAACAAAATGAGAATGCCATTGGCTGCTGAAAATTCTGAAGTGACTGTGATTGGCTTGTCGCAGAAATTACATGAGCCGTGCGTCTGTCCTCTAATAGATAGTGATTCTCGACCAATGGTGAAATCCCAGAATAATCATTGCTGTATATAAAACATGATTTTCCTTATCGTATTAAAAATTATACATTTACTGTCTTTTCATTGTCCCAATTTATTTTACTCAACTACACTAGGAGTTCAGTAGATTCTTCCACAAACAGTTGGAATCCATTTTGCAAGATTCTCTAGCAAAGTTTATTGGAAAACGGTAAGAGCTATTTTATACTTAGTATTTTCAACCTCCCCCCCCCCCCCTTCTTTTAGGGAATTGCTTTTACATTTGTTTTAGTTGCTTTTCCTTTGTTGTATAGTATGAAAGACTGTGGGGAAGATCTGCTGGTTGATATATCAGAAATATTGTTCAATGAACTGGCATTTTACAAACTCATGCAGGAGCTGGATGGGTATGTATGCGTGCGTGTGATTAATCATGTACCAATAAAAAAGTTTTCAAGTTGTTTATTTACGGCATGTTTGGTATTTACTTAATCTCTTGCATCTCCCTTTGCGCAATGCACATGCAAAAAAACCCTATGATTATAATTCTCTTTTTTGTTATTTTTATTATTATTATTCAAAATTACTTAAACACGGTGGGGAATAAAATAACTAGCACACTAATGACACTATACAACAAAAACAAATTAATGTTATAGAATAATTATTTGAGACAAGGCCTAATTGACTGATACTTGTCTACCGCTTGTAATATATCAGATTGTAGTTTATTTTAGGGAACTGCTGCTCCATATTGATCTTTGATGAGCCTTGTTCTTATTTCCAAATGTGAAATATCGGCAACGTTAATTCATAAGGAATTCTAATATAATTATATCAATTTATTATTTTAGAGGAGCGAAGGCGAAATTCTTTAATAGAGAACAGGTATAGTTTGTTAAGGAAATACTGTGTAATTTTGAGAATATAATGCAAGAAAGCAGAAGAAAATCAATTACGACGACAGGAAACACTTGTTAACCCTGTACAAAGTCCAAAACATTGAGTAATTAATCTCTTGCTAACTTTTTGTGTTTCCAAATATCCTTCTTTACTCTCTGTTGCTACAAAATTAAGGTAAGTTTACTTGTTCATAAGCAAACAGCGATTGCAGCAATATTTTCATTGCACGACAGTACCACCGTAATTATAATAACAACCTTTTTAGCAATTAACTGCAAACTTACAGTACTTGTAAAGAATGGTATAATTTTCGATAGAAATACCGGATGGAAAATACGGCAGCTCGTAGCACCAGTAATCAGGAAAACAAACGTGAAGAAAACAGGTTGGTTAAAACAATCCCAACTGGTTTTAAAGATTCATATACTAACAGAGTCTGTAAATGCTTAGTAATAAAAAGATTTATCGACAAGCTTGTGATAGCCTGCGTGACATACGACAGTGATAGCGTACATTAGTGTGGTACTCCATTAGAGACACTGATAATTTTATAGCTTCTTGGAAAGAATCATATTATAGTATAAAATTATCATGTTCTTTTTTTTCATTGTTAAATTTAATTTTCGTTTCAACATAATGTAATTCAAAATGATTTGTACTGATTTGAAACGAAATTTCGCATGTCCCATTGGAGACAGTGCAACAAATGATAGATTAAAGGGGCCTAGTACTAAAAAAGGATGGCTGCAATGTTTAAAAAATACGAAGCAATGATGGCACAGAAAAGACAAAGAAACACTGGAAGGCAAGTCAAACAAAGGCAAAGAAAGACTTTTGCCACCGAAATTACCAATTCAAAGGTAATCTGCACAAGTCAAAGGCAGCTCTCAAAAATATGTCCGAATGGGAACTCTAAAGCGAGTGGACGTTTCAGAAGACGATTTATACATTGAAGCTTCCATTCGCGTGATCTGTAGGGCTTCTGTATCTGGTTTCAATGTACCCAGTACGACTTGCGATATCTTTAGAGGCTCATCCATCGAATTCTTGGATGAAATAAAAAACCTGAATAGTACACTATATATGTGAGATTCTGACTATGATGATCAAGTGCTCTAATACTCTGCCCCATGTGCTAAGAGACCAAGAAAACCCACACTCGCTCGAAGTAGTCCAGTTTCTTGTTTTCATTGTCAGAATCAGGCAAAGTTTGAAATCAATCTCACATATACAGTACCTTGGCCAGTTTTCAGACAGTTCGAGTTTGTTTTTATTTTTCTTTCTGGCAAACAGAACTAGAATAGAACCGAGACTATCCGATGATAGTCCGATCATAGTACATATTTTTATATGTTTTTCGTTTCTTTTCGGAGTTGTCATCGTAAATGTCAAGGTGAGTCTAACTGGGTTTTTTTTTTCAAAAAGCGCGCTGTGAACTAAGTGTATGACTTCAAATATTCCTTTTTTTTCAAATAACACAGAATAACTTTTAAATATTAGCTAAACACATAATGTTTTGGTGCTAATAGTAAATATAATGAAACATCTAAAACACGTTTAAGGAAAAACATATTTTTAACTGCGCCCGTCCAGTTTCCAGACATTTAAAATGATCCGCGCGAAGCGAATAACACAACTAAGGCCATGGTGAAATTGACAATGGCTAAAATAAACAACGCCAGTATGTGTGTCTTAAAAAATTTTAAAAAATGATATTGAATTCCTACTAAACACGACCTTTTATTTAATGTCTAAAAACCAGGCGAGGTGTCCGGAAACAGGGCACCCTTTAGCTTTGTAACCAGATAAAAGGCATCGCTGAGCGATAAAGTGTTTGTTAAAAAATGGAGCTCTTATTTTACCACCAAATTAACGAATTTCGTGTTTCTAGCGGCATTCTGCCCTGAGACATTGGCGGTATAATGTTTACTGTCCGGAAACTGGTCAAGGTACTGTGATTTACCATTCAAGTTTTCAGTTTGATCGATGGATGGGCCTTTTTCTAACTCCAAGCTTTTGCAAGTCATATTGGATAAATTTAAACCAGACACACAAGCCCTACGGATGACGTCAATGGAAGCTTCCTTGAATAAATCGTCTTCTAAAACGTCCACTTGCTTTAGGGTTCCCATTCGGGATTATTTTTGAAAGCTGCCTTTGACTTGTGCAGATTATCTGAGAATGGTTAACTTCGGTGGAAAAATGTTTTCTTTGCCTTTGCTTCACTTTTTTTCGGCGTTTCTTTTCCTTTTCTGTGTTTCTTTGCCTTTTCCATCATTGTTTCGTATTTCTTAAACATACCCGCCATCTTTTTTCAGAACCAGACCCCTATTGAAATGATGTCATTTTTTGCCCTGTCCAATAGACGATTTGCATGTTAGACTAACTTTCAATCTAGGCAAGACGAACAAAATCTTTTACTATAGTTAAAAAGAGCATCCTAAAATTAGTAGAATTGCCAAGTTTGGTGACGAAATGTTGTAAAGCATGGAAATTATGGTATCGCAAAGTTTGCAAATTTGTATGCATTTGTATTACGCGAGGAAAAACTTACCACTTTTGATACAATTTTAGCTGAAATGTGGTAACTTTTTCCTCGCGTAATACAAATGTATACAAATTTGCAAACTTTGCGACGCCATAATTTCCATGCTTTACAACATTTCGCAACCAAACTTGGCAATTTCTACTAATTTTAGGATGCTCTTTTTAACTGTGGTAAAAGATTTTGTTTGTCTTGGCTAGACTGAAAGTTAGTTTTTGTTCTGTCTTCAGTGGGACATATGAAATTTCATTTCAATATATCATTTTCTCTAGTGGGATATGTCTCTAGTGGGATATGTGAAATTTTGTTTAAAATCAGTACAAATCACTTTAAACTACATTATGTTGAAACGAAAATTAAATTTAAGGATTAAACAAAAAGCTATAAAATTATCAGTGTCTCTAATGGAACACCATAGATTAGTGACTTAGTGGCTTGATACGACAATGACGCTACTACAATGATAATCACAACAAGACAAGACGTTGATTATTTTAAAACTCTAAAAACCCATCCGTTCGGTAGTGCGGGCAAAAATAGCATAAAATTTGTTTGTTCTCGACAACCAAGTGAAATGAACATGTTTCGCTCCCTACGTCTGGTTATGATAGAGATTTGCATTCATTTCAACATAATTGAGTGGCGAACAAAATATGTCTGACAGAATGTTATTATTGTTAAAAACATTTGAAATCATGAAAGCTGTAATGTTTTGTACATAAATACTTTTTTCAATTAAAAAAATGTTTTAAGCGATTTGACGATAAACTTTTGCATTTTTCTTCGTGTTAGTCAAAACAAGACAGCAGAAGTGAAAGATGAGGTGGTAGTTGAGAGCAAGAATGCTAAAGATCAAGAAGATGAAGGTTCTTCAAGTTCATCATCAGAATGGCAGATTGTTGATGAGACACCTGAAGATAAAGCCCAAGATATGATGTCACGTGAACAGCTCGAGCGGGATGAAGAAACATTGGGACGAGATAGAGATGATGCTATGGCTGAAGAATTTGATGAATCAAGAAAGTTAGTATCTGTTCATCGCACAAGTGCTTTGTTCTGTTGTTTTTTACAAAATATGTTGTCTGTCGCAGGAAATGTGATTTCATCCCGTCGACTGCATAGAAGCCCTTGTAGGGTGTGAAAAAGGTACCATATACAACATAGTCAATGCACAACTGTTTTGATGATATTCTGTTCACATTATTTTCAGCCAACCGGAAGCACCTGACACAGAATCGTCCCAAGTAAGATAACTTTGTAGTAAAACGTTTCTTAAGCTCAGAGCAAAAAGTAAAAATATATGTCGTGTTTTAGTGTATTAAGGTTGTTGAACTTTCCATGAGTGAATCAAGAGCATTGGCTAGGTATGTAACTTCAAAAATTAACTTTTAAATTGATACATTGAAAATTACCTTAACTAATATCAGTTAATAATCAAAGTATAGGCACTAGTATCATATAAACTGCCTACAATAACTTTTGTTGTAGTAATGGAAGTGACGATGATGAAGAAAGTGAGGTGGAAATAGCTGGAGATGAAAATGGAGAGAATGCGGAAGGTTCAGTTTGGAATGGAAGTATCAATGGAGGTCAAAGTACTCATCACAACATGTTAGCAAGTCAAATGGCTGCTGCTGATGGAGCTGAGGCAGTAGCAGAGGAAGTGCAAGGAACCAGTGGTGATCATGAAAGCAAACAGGTTACCTTTTACTCGTCAGTCTTTAACACACCCTCCACGGAGTTTCCTCGTTATTCTAAAATTAGTTTTTTCATTGACGACGAACGAGAATAAAACTTTCGTGTCATAAAACTTTCAGAAAACGTTTGGAATAACAGGGTGCGATAGTTAGCCGTCCAATCTGATTTGATCTGGTACTCCTATATTTGTAGTCACGTATTACCTACGGTAGTTACACGTACTGGCATTTACCTTTTTCAGGGAATAGCAAACTTGCTAAGGTATTCAAGACTGTCATCTACTTTAACTGTACACGCCGTGACGTAACTAGCGTGCTATAATTGGGGAATATTCATGTATTAATGTTCTGCTTTAGTTTCTCTTGAAATCGATTTGGGGGGGGGTGCACACGAATATTTAGATATTCTCCGCCTCCCCAGTTACCAACGCTATATAGTTGCGTTTCTGTGTACATATGAACTAGACACATCCGGGATACTTTGAAAACAATTCAACGATAATGGAACATACCATTGACTAAAACATGACTGGATGCTCTATTGTTATGCAAATAGTGCCCCAAAGGGCCTAGTATCTAATTTGACTTTGACTAGAGGTGACTTATTCATTTTATTAATATGATAGGAAGAAGACCAAGATGACGACCTTCCAACAAAGTTTACAGGCTTGACTGAGGTACAGAATTAATACCTTTACTCTTTGATCATTGTCAGCGTAATCAGGCCGACGATTTAGTCCCGCTATGCAATTATTTTCATGTGTTCATTGAGTTTGAAAACAATTAATTCCTTAATTAAGAACTGAATAATAAAAATAATTTGAAATTTTCAGACCATGAGCAAATTGTCGGGCTGGCTATGCCAGCTTGTTTCAAGCTCCTTTTGTCTCGTATACAGTTTGCGCCAAATACTATACTTACGATGAAACTTACTTCATTCTCTAAGGCTGATTTGCAAGTAAAGATAGCAGAGGAACAAAGTCGTAATGATGGTATTCGGGGCATTGTTGTGTCCATGGATAACGGAGATGGTGTGTTTCATTTTTAGCTCGTGTGAATATTGTTTTACAAACTGACTATGAATGTTTACATATCTCCTGAGTGATTCAGGTTGTTCAGGCGATTATTGTAGGCGACTTGTACTGATAGGTCATGTGATCTTAAAATGTTTCAGAAATCCTGTTTTTCCGCGCGAAAAAATCAGTAGCAATTACTGAGCTGCATGGAGAAGAATGACAACATAACTTTTTAACAAATGTTTTGTCATGATGCATGGATTGGTCGTGTATTATTCAAAATACTCAACATAAACATCTTTAAACTGTTTGTACTATTTCCGGTGGTTGTAGAAAAGAATGCTGGGTTAAAAAGTGCACATAAGAAACTTCTATCAGTGTGCTTTTGATAATGTTCATAAAAATATAGCCGCCTCTATCACAGATTAGGTGAGGCCAGATGTCTCACTAAGCAAAACTGATGCCTTGATTTTTTAAGATGCTTGCGTCAGCCTTCGTCAGCGCAGCAAGTGCTGGCAAGTGTCGCTTTGACGTAAGCAGTACACGTCAGCGCAGCAATTGCGTTATCTCGAGTGTGCGATTGGTGATCAGCCGAAAAATCGCGAACACGAAATTCATAGGAACAGATGGCGAGTGAGACATCTGTTTATATATATATTTAATCTGTGCCTGTATTTTGATTATCCAGCCTATTAGTTTACCCCGATTGAAAGTTAAATCTAGATATAGGTTCTAAATCGAAACTCATTTGTGATATTTTGTACTTTTTTAGAACTCGCTGGAGACGCCAATGCTATTCCAGAACCAGGTACCGTTGACTAACATAGTGTTTCCTCACAAAATCACATTGTATTGTATTGTTAATGATATTTTAATTAAACTTTTGACAGAAGGATCGGCTTTAGTGAATGGAGATAGCCATGAATCTAAAGACTGAGCTTTCATCATGCTGCTGCATTCGACAGTTACATGAAACCAGTAAAACCATCTTCAACACTGACTTTTCTACACGTTCTTGTTTACTCTATTTATTTATTATGTATATTTTTCATTGTATAGCAGCAGGACAATACTGCATGCTGATTGGTCACTCGACCATGATGTAGTTAACTATAAAGCTCGATTTAAACTACGGAAACCACATCTAGGCCTCATTTTCAAGTAATTCAATTACTAATTTTACTTCATTTGTGCAACCACACCTAGATCGAATTCGATTATTCGTTAGTTTAAACGCTGTTTGTTATGGTTACAAAAAATAAACATACCTCAATTGAAACCAGATTGATGCTTCAAAAACTAGTAACCCGGATGAGTTGACCAGTTTTCGTAGTGTAAATCGGGCGAAGTATTCCAGTCATTTCATCGTTTTTGTGCAAATTTAAGATGTTTAATACCTGAGTGTAAGTGAAAAAAACAACATCACTTGTTTATACAAATATATACAGTATAGTGCACCAAATTGAAATCCGCTGCGTATATGTGTATACAAACCACTTGTTGTCACTCAATTCACATTGTTATGTGGTTCTGCACGTATTCTGTAAACTAAAATTTTTCGCATTATATAATTTCCGGTGTCGGCAATATAATTACCCAAAAATACATCATAACTTCGATATTTCGTGCAAAGACTCTTTGTCGGCAAATCAGCAACCCACTAAAGTAAGTGGGAAATAGCACGGCAGACGGCAACAGTCAAAGCATGAATTCAATACAGCAAAACACACTACACTATTTTTCGACTGCTACCTTTTGGCTTTACTAAATCACCCTGTTTATCTATTTTATGTTATTCATCCAATACTGATTACTACTGGCAAGCCTACAGCGGGGTAGAAGCGTTTCGAATATATTTGACCAATTCAGTTGAGCAGTTTCTCTGATAAACTCCTCCCGTGATTTCTCAAATTTTGAAAACTTCGTTGAAATGTTCGCAACTTTTCCTCTTTATTGACCATAATGACCAATCAGAGTGATCAGAACAAGATATGTCAATTAACAGGAAGTTGTGAATCTTTTAAGGAACTTCTCCAACGTTTAAGGAATTGATCAGAGGAACTCCTAAACTTGAGCAAATGAATTGGTCAAATATTTTCGGAACGCTTCTGTTGCCGCGACTGTAATGTATTCTTTGTTGAGGGAATTAGTTAGATCTGCATGTTTTATCTTATAAGTAATAAACAGAAGTGTGTATTGAGTGGCATCCAAGTTATGTATTACCATTCTTTTCAATTAATGCAGTTGTGTAATCGTGTTAGTAGGGCTGTGAATGTGATTATCTCGTTTAGACGGATGTGAATGAGGAAACTAGTTTGAAATGTTTTGGTGCGGCACGCATCATACACTGTCTGATAACATTTCTTATTAACCTACTCAATCACATCGTTCAGAAGATGATTTCACCTGAAACCTAAACATGGTATCCACTCTTGAAACCTCCATATATACAGCTAATGAAAGTTAGTCCATATATACAGCTAATGTATTATCTGGAGTTTTCTGTTGATGTCAAAACTTTAAACCAGAAAAACGTTGGTCTTGAACCTACTAAATTTTTAGTTAACTTTCACATAAGGCCATAGGCGGCCCAATTCAGTGTGTAGTTTCATATAGAGATCAGTAGCGTATTGTTTACATATATAAAATACATAAGGTTGGCAACTAAATTTCACTTGACGAACATATGACTTTTGTTAAACGCAAAATACAACGCTCGTGGAATAAAAAACAGGTAAAAAATTATAACACGTTAATCTCCGATAATTTTACTACACATGCTCAATGAAATTTGTCTTCAATGTTTCCGAATGGCTGCAAAATTTGAACATATTTTTCACGTATTGACAAAAAATTTCTTGTCCCAATGCGGGATGCCAGAGGTTATGCCATACGTCAGCATTTAAAAAGCATTTATACGCTCCTATTGGTGCACTTTTAACGAAGTATTCATTTAAACCAATTGGTGCCCAATTGGTTTAAATGAATACTTCGAATACTTCGTTTACTACATTTAACGAAGTATTCATTTAAACCTATTGGTGCACTTTTAACGAAGTATTCATTTAAACCAATTGGAGCGTATAAATGCTTTTTAAATGCTGACGTATGGCATAACCTCTGGCATCCCGCATTGGAACAAGAAATTTTTTGTCAATACGTGAAAAATATGTTCAAATTTTGCAGCCATTCGGAAACATTGAAGACAAATTTCATTGAGCATGTGTAGTAAAATTATCGGAGATTAACGTGTTATAATTTTTTACCTGTTTTTTATTCCACGAGCGTTGTATTTTGCGTTTAACAAAAGTCATATGTTCGTCAAGTGAAATTTAGTTGCCAACCTTATGTATTTTATATATGTAAACAATACGCTACTGATCTCTATATGAAACTACACACTGAATTGGGCCGCCTATGATAAGGCTTGTGTTTTTAAGTCAAACTTTTTCATTTCGAGGTTTAAATTCAGAGGAACATTAGTTGAATTTATGTGGCTAGTTTATTTGTTCTCAGGTATTTAGACTTATGCAAAAAATCTAATTGTTATAGTAAACTTTAGAAGAGAGTGTGTTTAATATATTGTTAAACTTACATATAATGATATAAAAACTGTTAACCTGATTTGTTTTTGGGCGTGATTTACTTAAAACATTAATCTGGCACTGCTGCTGAGGTAATCTTGTAATCCAAGACAGCACGTGCAGTCACACGCGCACCGAAATATCGCTGTAATTATATGACGTATAAATCATTAGTCGAAATTCAAATCCTATAAATCAGTCAGCTGCGGATAGCTTAGGGAGTTCTGTATAACTAAACAAGTTCACCATGCCGTTAGCGTGCTTTCAGAAGTGTTTTTCTAGAGAAAAGAGAATTGAAATTGGTAAACTTCGTAAAATGGTGTTTGATGATGAACCAACGACTGACGTTGAAGGACGCGATGAAAAGGATTTAACAGCACTTCATCTAGCGGCGAAACACGGCCAGCGAGATTGTGTTGAGGAACTCTTGAAGAAAGGAGCTAACCCGAACAGGTAAACAAATGCTGTCATAGCAGATGGCTTTTCATGTGACGTCACGACCGCCATATTGGTGTTGAAGAATATTTTATGAAGCACCGGTCCATCATTGGAACAACGTTTTTGTTATTTTAATCCCGAGGGACCGAGTGAAAACACTCATTAGTTGATTAAGGCCCCGTCCACACGTATACGGATAAATTTGAAAACGCAAAAATATTTATTCGTTTTCAAAGAACTCCGCGTCCACACGTAAACGTTTAGCGTCCACACGTAAACGCAAAAACGATATCAAAACGTAAAAATCCGTGAGTGAGCAAGCGCAGATGCTGTATGTAATTACAGAAATATGCCGCCACTTTGAAATATTTTACAAAACAAACATGTCTAAGACAACAAAAACTCAGAAGAAACCCGATGAGAAAAGCAAATCTAATAATGATGTTTGGACAGATGATGTGAGGTGGAACTTCTACTAAAAGTACCGAACGAATATAAAGAGTCAAAAACGACCGAAAACATTGATTGGGAGTTCAACATGTTCGCCATGTTGAAAATCAGAGTCAAAAATGACGTCAGCGTTTTCAAAAAGTTCCGGTTTTGCCGTCCACACGATAACAACAATGCAGCGTTTTCAAATTTCTCCACTCTGAAGAGCGTTTTCAAATTTATCCGTTTTCAGTGGACGAAAACGCCGGATACGCGTGGACGAAACCCGTATTCGTAGAAATATTTTTGCGTTTTCAAATTTATCCGGATACGTGTGGACGGGGCCTAAGGCGCTGTTACACTGTGCAACTTGTCTCGCAATTTTGGTTGCGACTTAAATTGCAAGCGAAATCGCAATGTGTAACATGCCTCGCATCATAAAGTCACGCAACATTTTTGTCGCAAGAAGCATTGCACGAAGTAGAATCAGTTTCTACTTTTCGCAATGATTGCCGCAACGCATTTTTTAGCCATTGCACAGTGTAACATCCCTCTTCCAACTTGTCTCGCAATATTTCTGTTAAGCAGCTAATAAAAACTCGCTATTTTTTAAAAAATAGATGCCAGCCTCTGCTAAGATTGCAAGACAAGTTGCAAGAAACGTTGCACCGTACAACATCCCTGATCATGAAACTCCAATTTTTAAAATAAATTCAACACTAGTTACATATTGTAACACAACAGCGAAAATTTATATTCGCCAAATCTTCGTAATCGGTGGATTGTTGGCTGAGTAATGGCAATGACATGCGCGGTACAACAGTCATTTGAGTGGCCCTATTGTCCACACTGCAGTCGTCTTCATAAAGCAGTTTCTGGGTTTTTTTTGCACATGGGGTTAAGAACAAGGTTTAGAGTAAGATAAAAGAAGCAGTAATACTGAGACTAGTTAAGTGTAAAATTTTATGTTTTACTGCACAAAATGTTTTGGGCCCAGTCTTTCGTGCACAAAACACAAGGAACTACCACATTTAAATTGAATACGGTACAAATTATTGTGCCGTGTATATGATTTCGTCTAATATCATTTTTCTTTGTTTACTCGATTCTGATTGGCTAAGAACTGCGCTGATTAATCATTAATCCGCACAGTATGCCAATTAAAAATTAATTCGCACGGATCGCGAGCCCCGCGGGGCGCGGGATTTTTCAAAACTAAAAACTTTGGTGACAAAATGATATTTATAGGAAATTACACTTGTCCTCGAAGTATTAATGAAAAATCACACTCGTGTTTGGCGAAATATTTATAATACCATAAACATTTCGCCAAACACGCGTGTGATTTTTCACTAATACTTCTCGGGCCTTGTAATTTCCTATACAAAGCATGTGTCGTTTTCAATTTTCAGACAGTCGCCTTTCGGTACAGCAATGCACATGGCTGCGGCCAAAGGACACTTGGGATGCCTTGAATTACTCACTGACCACGGAGGACTTTTACTGACTCGCGATAAGCGAGGCGAAACTCCTTTACAATTGGCTGAAAGAATGAACCAAGAGGACGTCATTCATTTTATTGCTAGACATTGTGCACAACATCCACTTCTCGTCAAGGTAAATATAATAGGGTAAAATAGTGGAGAGAGCAGTGGATTGGTTGTTCATGGGTCTTATATAGAAGGCGGGTAATATTTTGAAGCCTATTGCAGCAAGTTCTAGTCATAAATGTAATTAATCCATCGCGCACTTTCTTTTCCCATTTCCTCCAAAACAAGGGGCGAGTCCTTGCTCACTCGGCTATAGCCAGATATGCAGGTCGTTCCATTGTACAGTCGCGAAACAAACAAGAAGGTCCAGACTAGGACAGGATCTCTGGAAAGGTTTTGAATAGTCATGGTTGTTTAAGGAACGTTTACGGCTGCTACTCGGTTGTTTTCTAACTGTGGCCATGCAGCCGATCCGAACGTTGTCGCTTATGTAACCCAATAAAATTACTGGTTACGTTTGATAATCCAATAGTTATTGGAATTCTCATGTGAAGCATATTTTTGGTTTGCAGTCTCTCGGGACACAACAGGCAATGTCAGCCACTCCGCACGCTGGCTGGGTCCAACAATGGAACTAATAACATATTCTTTTGTGTTATACCTCCAACATGGCCGCCGTGACGTTAAATGCAAACCATCAATAATAACCCTGACCCAAAACTAACCATAATAATCCCAATAATTTACTGGATACAATAATCGGATAATAATCTTATACAGGGTGTATAAAAAAAACTAGACAATTTTGAAACGGCTCTCGACTTCGCGAAGCGGCTTGAAGTATGAAGTTTTTTATTAATATGCATTGCTTGGGTACTTACGGGGTAGAATAAATAAAAATATTCTGAAATTTAAATGCTTCAAACCTAGGGGTGTACGTATTTTTAAACACATTAAAAATGGATTGCGCACGAAATTTAAAGGCTTAAAAGTAATTTTGAGTTGGTAGGTAGAAAATATGTTAGGTGTTTTATTGCTGTGCAAAATTTCAAGAAATTTGATTGAGTTGAAGGCATTCAAAACGTCGTGCAAACTTATATTTTTCTCAATAAGAATCGTTTTTCTGAAGAAATGTTCCAATTTTAATTAAATGCCGAGTTGTATGCAAATTAAGTAAATACACAAATTAAACATGCACAAAGCTAATTTTGCTAAAAATATGGAAGTTCGCGCGACGTTTTGAACGGCTGAAACTTGTACAACAATACAACACCCGACAAATTTTCCATCTACCAAGTCAAAATTACTTTAATTTAAACATTTAAGTTTTGTGCGCAAGGCATATTTAAATTACCGTAAAAGACAGAATTCCCCGGGTATTGAAGTTTTAAATTTCTGATTTTTCCGCTTTATTCTATATCTATATAAGTACCAAAACAATCTGTTTTAATACAAAACATCGTACATTGAGGCGCTTCGCGAAACAGAGAGCAATTTTAGATTTGTCTACTTTTTTTATACACCTGTATACTGGGTGACAACGTTCGGATCGGGTGGGTCATAAGATAGAAAATGTGTTTCCACAATTTATTTGTTTTTCGTCTGCAGGATTCTCCAAAAACAGATAGTATTGATATATATGGTGAATTTTTTCCCAAGAGAAAAGAGGTAGAAAAAGAGGTGCAAAAAGAGGTGAAAACACAGAATCCAACAAATACAGACGATAATAAATCAGGTATGCATGTGACTAACGACAGCAAACCTCATTTCAAAACAATTTGTTTTGCGGTAAATTGTATTATATACATGGGTGTATAAAGAAAGTAGACAAATCTGAAATTGCTCTCTGTTTCGCAAAGCGCCTCAATGTACGATGTTTGTATTAAAATAGAATGTTTTGGTACTTATACTCTAGAATAAACCAAAAAAAATGAGAAATTTAAAACTTCAATGCCCGGAGGGTTGTGTGTTTTACGACAAGTTAAATAATTATGCCTTGCGCGCAAAACTTGAATTCTTAAAAGTAATTTTGACTTAATGGTAGTTGGAAAATTTGTTCGGGATTGTATTGCTGTACAAAATTTCGGAATATTTGCTTGAGTCTATTAAGCCGTTCAAAACGTCGCGCGAACTTCCATATTTTTAGCAAAATTAGCTTTGGCATGTTTAATTTATGTATTTACCTAATTTGCACACAACTCCCAAGGGACATTTAATTAAAATTGAACATTTCTTCAGAAAAACGATTCTTATTGAGAAAATATACGTTCGCACGACGTTTTGAATGGCTTAAACTCAATCAAATTTCTTGAAATTTCTTGAACAGCAATAAAACACCTAACATATTTTCTACCTACCAACTCAAAATTACTTTTAAGCATTTAATTTTCGCGCGCAAGCCATTTTTAATGTGTTTCAAAATACGAACATCCCTGCCCCAGAGTTTGAAACGTTTTAATTCCGGAATATTTCTATTTATTCTACACCCGTAAGCAAGCAAGGTATATTAATAAAAAACTTCATACTTCAATTAGCCGCTTCGCGAGGTTGAGAGCCGTTTCAAAATCGTCTACTTTTTTTTTACACCCATGCAGTATAATACTCACGGCGGTGTATCAAATTTGATTTTCAGATATTCACGAAGCATCCAAGGTTATTAGTGTCCCTATCCCAGAAATATTCTCAGAGGAGCTAGATCTTAATGAAAACTGCAAATATGCCATCAGTCCTAAAACTTTGAGCATCATGGGTAAATTAAATGGAAGGATGGTCACAGTAAAAAAATATCAACGTACTATTCCAGATTTTGAAATTTTACAACTTTTTAACGACGAGCACGAAACAGTCAGGTTTGTGGAAAATTTATTCTTTGAAAGCAAATACGTTAATCTTTACTAATTACAGTGTATAGTCTATCCAGCACTATACCACGTTGAAACGTGGATTAAAGCCCATTTTCAATACCGGTATTGTCATGAAACGTATCGTATTTTGTGTTCACATCAGTTCTACCTGAATGTTCAACAAACAGTGAAATACGGTACGATACAACTGGAGCTCAGAATTCTTATGTTAATTGATAGTTGAATTAACCTGAATGCTTGATGCATGAGTACTATCATGTTTTGCTAAAGCGACCTAGTCACAGTACTATTATTTCACACTTCATGCCGTAAGAATCAGGATAGGTTTCTTCTGGCTGATGTAACTGAGTCAATTTTATATATAAGCACGTACCTTTGCAATGGTAATCTAGTATTTGTCCCATACTTTGATTTCTGAGATACTAATTTACATACGTCAGAAGGAGCAATGAGGGAGAATGTCCCTAAACTTTTTTGTTCTAGTTTACTTGGTAGTAAAAATAGTTAAGATTGACCTTGCGCATCTTTCTGTACAAGGTGTATCAAAAAAAGTTTATATGTACGCGCAAAATTATCGAAAACTTTCAGTTAGTCCAAAAAGTTCAACACCTTTGGGTACATCTACTACTCGATTATTTAGAATTCTGCCTTTTTTTGTACCAGATATGTTAATAAAGGCACCTTAAAAATGGCTTGTGCACAAAAGGGGCAATTAAGCACAGGTCAAAATATGGAATATACTGTAGAAGCTATCAATGGAGGGTGCGAGAGCTCCGAAGATTCGATTGTACGCCGTTTCTTAACTCTAAACGCGATGGTTTTGCGTGATTACCAATTAATATTTTGCATGGTTGACTTTGTACACTTAATAATTAGAATACGAGATTCGCAAGCTCACTCTTGAGGATAGCTGTGCAATAATAACACAGACACCCTTGGGAATTAGCTTGCAAATTACATCCTTTAATCAACTTTTTAATACTTTAATATCATAGGGAAAAATGCAGTTTTTTGAGCTCTCGCGTTCGCCTCCCTCGTTAAATATTTTAACGAGTAACAGTAAATCTTTTTTGATATACCTTTTAGTGTCAACTTTCTCCCAAGGCATTGAGCTAGAATCACCCTAAACTAAATCGATTTTGGATGGTAGAAAGTTATAAGCGACTTTGCAGTAATTAAATTATATTCCACTGCATGTATTTACCTTTAGGCGTTCGATTACAAAAAAGCAAACATACTCTAACTCTCGGTCATAATTATCTAGAACACAGACATGACAACTTACCTTGTCTGTTGCACGTAATTAGAATTTCGCTTTTACAGCGCCGATACTAACAATCACTTAAGGGTTTCAAAACGTGATTCATCACTTTTTTCCTGTTTTGTCTCTCTAGAGTTCGCAATTTCTTCATTTTGCATGATGGGTTTTTTTATTCAGGCGTCTTTACCATCCAAACGTTGCATTACTGATAGGAATATGTCATGGATCAAAAGGTCTGGACCATTATCTGATATTTGAACCATTGGAATACCACTTTCTGCACAGACTACTGTTTGAGGAGAAAGTCAGATTGGAGGAAGATCCAATCCTAAAAATCGCTCATGATGTGGCCAACGCTATGCAATATGTTCATAATATGGGATTTTTACATTGTTATCTTGGAGCACATAGTGTCACAGTTACACGTGATTACACTGCTAAGGTAAAGCTCGTGTATACAAAACTTCTCACCTTTGAAGTCGCACTATCTCGCTCGCACTATGAACCGCACGACTCTCACATAAATAAATGCAAGTCGGTCATAGTGAGGGCGAACGCATCATCTTTTAAATTTTACCAAACACTTTTTTATTTCAGATCTGTAACTTTGAATACTCATTGCGAGTAGATAAAGGTCCCTTCTCACTTAGTCACTGCACTCTCCTACATAACTGGATGGCACCGGAACAAATACTTGGCTTTCCAGCGGATAAATCTGGAGATGTATTCAGTTTTGCAATTTTGATGTGGGAATGTCTTGTACTGAAACGCTCGCGACAGATGTTCAGTTTAGAGCAGCTAGCTGTAATTGGGAAGTCTTTACATTACAAGGCGATTTCAAAGATAGAAGGAAAGAAAAATGTCAAACTTGTGATCAGTGACTGTACAAAGATAGCCCATAAGAGACCAACTTTTCATCAGGTATTGAATTACTTGAACAGCGTTAATATTTTAGATACTATACCGTAAAGTAAACTCTAGCAACTGTTGGATTTATAACTTTATATTTCGTTTTATTATATATTTATGTGTTGTAACTTTATCTTGCCAAATTGGTCGTATTTTATGCTTCAATTAATTGGAGATGTTTGGTTTGTAAGAAAAAATGGAATACGAATCTAATTTGACTGTTAAAAACGGACCAAGGTTACTTGATGTCATGACGAACGTTGATTTAGTCAGCATGGTTAGAACCCTTGTAACTGTTGTATACTCTAAAGTTTACAAAAACGTCCAAGTCAATATAGAACCAGTTGTACAGAATAATTTGTTAAACGAAGACAGCAAATGCTGTAACTACCTCATGCCTTTTAATGTAATATAATAAATTCATTCTGGCTTTTGATTCGCCGAAATCCGTGATCTATTTAACAAATAGGTTACATTTTGCCGTTGTCTGTTCAGTTATACATACACCATATGACGTCATAATGTGGAACAAAAAAGTGGCCTGCGAGCCGCCTAGGCGAGTGGGTCACTGATGCTCTTACCACATTATGACGTCTACCGTGTATCTATAACTGAACAGACAACGGCAAAATGTTATCTATTTGCTTTATATAATAAAAATGTGGAAAATTTTGTCAAAATAAGCTTTGTAGTGCGACGAAAAGACTTCAGCACGCCATTTGACGTGATCATGATCTATACAAAACAAAGCACGTCATTGGCAGTCGATAATTCTAAAATTGCTGTGATTGGCTTGTCGCTGAAATGGCGTGCGTCTGTCCTCTAATAGATCACAGTTATTTAGCGACAAGCCAATCACATCCATTTCAGAATTTACAGTAGCCAATGGCTTTCTTTGTTTTGTATAGATCATGATGACGTCAAAAAGCGCGCCAAAAAAGAGAATCTTTTTGCTGCACTTTTTTCTTATAAAACAAATAGATAAAATTTTGTCGTTGTCTGTTCTGTTAAAGATACACGGTAGACGCAATAATGTGGTAAGAACATCAATTACGCTTAGGTGGTTGTTCTTTCCAGGTTATAACGTCATAATGTGTGTCGATAATTGAACGGACAACAACAAAATATTTTCTATTTCTACTGGACGGATATTGTGCGAAGACCATTTTTATATTATTCAATCATGCAAATATTTTATGTTTAGGTTTTTGCCTGGCTTGATGGTCTCTTGCACTACCGTTTAGTCAACGTTGCCCCAGTTACTATGGACGAAGAATTACATGCTCCCAGATTATTTAACTAACGCGTAACGGATTGTAAAACAACTAATATAATTCCATCGTAATTGATGTGTACCGTCAAATAAATAAAGTATTTCTTATAATAAATAAATAAATAAAATTACATTTTATTTTAAAGAGTGGAAATTATTTTTCATTTTACGCTAGTTTCGCTTGCTGAGCACTATTAAAAGTAACACGCACGGCCCCATGTACACTAATGTACACTACATGTAGTGTTGCAATTTCCTCGAATTACAATTTTTCAGAATACTGACACCCCCTGGGAGTCACCTAACCCTAACCCTATAGTGTTTCCTAACCCTAACGTTTGGCTTAGCTAACCGTACGGTGGGATTAGGTAAACCTAGGGTTAGGGTTTATTTAACCCAAGGTTTAGATTTTACTAACCCTACAATCTCGTGCAACTTGGTATTTCACACCTTTCCACTCAAAGTATATTGTTTTACTTCCAGACCACGTGGTTGCTCAATAAATGTCCTCAACATTGTGAATGAAAATAAGTCATAAAAAATGAAAGTGTACATGTATTGTACATGTATGAAAAAGAAATATAAACCATTGCAAAATCTCATTATTTTGCTTGTATTGGGTTAGGAATTTGCTAACCTAGGGTGAGGGCTTGATAATTGTTTGCGAATTTCACATATATCACACGGTAGGCCTATCCTCTATATAACTTCGTGTGTAATAATAATACTAGTGTCTAACATACGTGATCCAGGATTATTGTTGTCGGCGAGTGTTAGCGCAATGGAATATAAAAGATAAGTTACTGCCATTTGCGTTCAAGCTTAAATCATGAGAAATATTTTCGCGTTTGTCTACGTTTAAAAGGCAACGTTCAAAATATTACTATACCCAATATACAACGGTTATAATTTGTTACGTAATATGTTATTATTCGTTATTCATGTGATTCTTCGTTTGATTTCCAATGACGTTTGTACAATTTCGTAGTTTCCATCCCTGAAATTTAGCTACAAAAAGAAAATAATTACTTGTAGACCATTTTGATTCGCGATAAGGGACGGACCATTAAATTTTTGAGGGGAGGGTTGGGCATTTTTTTTTTGCATGTGTTTTTTTCGTGCCAGTTAAACACGTCGGATTTTTTTTCTTTCACATTCCATAGCAAGATTTTTTCACACACACGTATGTCCTTTTAATTCTCTTTTAAGGTGGTATACCACATATATCTTTCCATTTATTTGTTTTGTGCCATTATGTTGCACTATTTATCGAGAGCGAGTAATCTAATTGTTTTAGTAGAATCAAAGGTCAAACACGGAATATTCAACAAATAATTTGATTTTTAAGCAATTTTTTTAAAAAAAATCTCTATAGGAAGATGATTGTTTCGCTACTCGCTATTTATCGAGGAATAGATAGCGAGTAAAGTAACCAATCAAATTACAGCATTTGCAATAGTATACTAGTATGATTCTACTAATAAATTATATAACAGTTCAGTAATGAACATTTATATTAAGTTGATATACACTGGTGCGGAAGAAGGCGTAGAAGTTGTGGGATGCACTGAGCTTGACTTACTAAGCTAAAATTACTATGACTTTTGTGTCTTTCCATTTATTTGTTTTTTATATGCATTTTGATATTCATGTTGTCATATAACTATACACAAGTAGTTCAGTAATGAACATTGATAACTGATAACTTGCTACATTGATATGGTTAATGTTGAAGGAACACTTTTAAAAAACTCATTTTAATTTAATGTTAATTTCCCTAAAATGGCTACCCGATCTTTGATGACCAGGTGGCCATTTTTGACAGAAATATATGTGATGAAACATACAATGTGAGCTATTTGATAATACAAAGATTTTCGCCAATATATCATCTGGGATTTAACAACAGCGACCTTAAACAACCTGCTCGATTTTTTTTAAAATTTGTTTGTGCACGATCCTTTTTCTCCGTATTTTTTTAGCGTGCGAATCTTTTTTTGGTATTTGCCCAACCCTCCCCTCAAAAATTTAATGGTCCGTCCCTAAGTATAGGTAATAGCATGCTATTACTAGTTAATAATATAAAAGGAAATATTCGAAACAAGAATACACGCAATAAAAACTTTAAATTTACGTCCATAACCTCGTGATAAACAGTACGTGTAAAGTAGTCGGAACTTCCCTATCAGTGATGTATTTTATGTATTTTTATATATTGTTTAAAAACCTAGCCAAATTACACCATAATCGCTGTCAAATTTCACCCGCCATGTTTGTATTTTTTTGCACTCCCGTTTTCCTACGTCAAATTTGATTGGCAGTGGCGGATCTAGCGTAAGTCAAAATAAATTACCACAGCTCATTCTAGGATATATTTACATTTTAAAATACCTTCAAAGCAACTTCATTGGTTAGATGTTATTCTTTTGAAATTCATGACCTATGACATTGTTATTATGTTATTATTGTTACTTATGGCATTGTTATTTATTTTGACTTACCCTGGATCCGCCACTATTGATTGGTTCTTCTGCTGTTACAGATTTTGCACCGTTGTTACAGATTTTTGCTCTCCTCTTCGGGATTAACTGCACTGAAATTGACCAATCACAGTCCAGATACCTTTCCTTGTATATTATTAGTATAGGTAATAGCATGGTTTCGAGTGCAATTTGGAAATAACATGCAAGAGTGAGTTTTTCAATGACGCCAAAATTGCACGAGTTCGCAGGACGAGTGCAATTTGACGTCATTGAAAAACTCACTAGTGCATGTTAATACGTTATTTCAAAATTGCACGAGAAACCATGCTATTACTTGTTAATGATATAAAAGGAAACAAGAGTACATCCAAGACAACTGTACTTACATCACAATCGCTCCCCTTCACTTTTTTCTTAAAAACTTTAAATTTACGCCCATAACGTCGTGATAAATACGTGTAAAGTTGTCGGAACTTCCCAATAGTGATGTGTTTTATTTAAATAAATAGAGTTCGTTAAAAACTCAGCCAAATTTGACCGCAATCGCTCTCAAATTTCACCCATGATTTTGTTTTTTTGTTAAGAAAATTTGCACTCCCGTTTTCCTACGTCAAATTTGATTGGTTCTTGTGTTGTTACAAATTTTTGCACTGTTGTTACAGATGTTTGCACTCCTATTCAGGATTAACTGCACTGAAATTGACCAGTCACAGTCCAGATACCGTTCCTTGTATTGTTGTATTATTACACAAGAATAAAGGGCATGTGGTAAAACGCGGACTTGACTAGACAGACAAAACGCGGGCTGGACTGGTAAAACACGGACAGGACTCGATTCGTAAAACGCGGGCTGGACTGGTAAAACACGAACAGGACTCGATTCGTAAAACGCGGACTGGACTGGAATCGATTAGTAAAATGCGGACTGGACTCGAACCACTGATCTGATTGTAGACTGGATCGATCAAGCTTGTATACTATAAAAAATTGAAGCCAATTTCAACCGGCGCAAAATTACTTGCGGTTACCACCTTGCGGCGAAAACAATATGAAGTAAATGTATTGCGAAATGAGTGTACGAGGCAAGTTTATCGCGATTTTGAGGCATTTCCAAGCGCTGAGCTGAATCGTTGCTTTCAAGTATAAAAAGAAAAAATATTTTCTCTTTTGGAGAGGTATTTTTCTAAAAATTTTGTCGAAATATCCCTGCTAAAGACGTACGCAAGTTGCGTACTTGAAGTTTATTTTCGGCAGAGCTCTCTGGCAACTGGCGTTCAAGTGCTGTGTTCTGATTTACGGATATAGGAACGAGCCTGACATGCTCTGAATTTTTTTGCTCGAACGGCATCTTGAAAGAAAATCTTGACGGTCTAGGATAAATTTCCTTATGCGTGATAACTCCAGACTCCATGTTAACGAAAACAATAAGAAACATGCGTAAAAACTTAACCTTAAAAGGGACACGCACAAAACACGTGTAATGATTTTCAACGTGCGGAATTTCTGTTCTCTTTTTATCTGTTTTTCTTTTTCATATTTTCTTTTTTATTTCTTTTCTTTTTTTACGAAAAAGAAGGAAAAAAGGCAAAAAGAGGAGAAGAGAAAGAAGAGGGTTTTCCTCCGGTTTCCCTATATAAAAAATAAAAAAGAGTGGCTATGTTTGGGACCATTATCGTTTCATGCATGAGCATTAAAGCTCCCCCCCCCCCCACCCCTTATCCACACAAAAACTCTTCATAATTGAGAATGCATCTATATCATATCTTATTCATCATCATTGAGAATGCATCTATATCATATCTTATCTATATCTTATTCATCGCATATTCAATCTCTGCTCGAGCTATGAAAACTTCCACATCCAACTTGAGGTTGCTAGAAATCTATTCAAACTCAATGGTTTCCCTTCTCACATGAATACATGAGTACACTTCCATTCACAGGAATACATTCTCTCCAAATCCGCACCCAAATCAATCGCCTTTGTAATGCCGCTTTCCCTCATCTCGATGCTAGATTTGTTTTCCGCTCCTCCAGACGAATCGCTTCTTTTTTCCCTTTTAAGGATAAAGTTCCCAAGTACCTGAGATCTAGTGTTGTTTACCTTTTTAAGTGTCGATGCTAGCTGTTTCGCGTCGTATGTGGGTCAAACCACACGCCATTTACACACTAGAATATCAGAGCACCTGGGTATCTCTCCTATTACGGGAAAACATACCTCTAACCCCACTAAGTCCAGTGTGCTTTCCCACTCGTGTGCCTCTGGTCACAAAGTGGACTTTGACGATTTCAAAATCCTTTCTTGTTGTTCTGATTCGTATGAGTTAATGATACTCGAGAGCCTCCTCATAAATAAATACAAACCTACTCTTAATGTCTAGGGCAGCTCGATTCCTCTTAACCTTTTCTAGTTCGACTGTCTTTGTGTGTAAATGTCCTTGTTGTCCTAATTGTATCACACTGTCCTATGTTGTCCTAGTCAAATCTAATTGTCGCTTTTAATTTGACACTCTGTAACATAACACTTAAACTTATATATTCAAATATTGCATGCTAATGTATCTTGCATTTAGTCTGAAGATGTCTTATGTTAAGACGAAACGTCACTTTAAATAAACATATATAACCTTATGAAACTAGTCTATTTATGACTCTACTAAAAGCACTATGTTGGGCTTTAATATTTATTCTGCGAATTCGACTTCCGCCCGGCAGTTCTATCGCCACAGCATTTATATCAGTTGTCAGACTAGAAACTTGTTGCAATTCTTTAAATTAGCAATTACAATCTGTCTTTAACAAAAACAATTGTTTTTGTTTTTACTTTGGTTAATAAATGATACTGATTCATGAGAAGTTCTTATGCTCATGTATAGCTATAGGAATAGATTCCTGTTCCACTCGAAGTCCTGAGAGTGTTATGTATCTCAGATGATCAGATAACTCCAGGATTGCCGTAAATAATTTATATTTCATTCACTTTATAGTATTCTCGATTTTGATTGGTTAATTCACCTGCAAATAACTGCATGCAAATATCGATCAGCTGCAAATAACTGGTGCAAATACTGTATTGAGCATGCGTACTTTGAAAATGCTTCGTCAGCTTCAATCAAAAAATATCTTTCTTTTAAAATGTCAACATGGCTCGTTTTGCCGAGTTATCAGAATGCGAATTGTCCACTATACTAGAAGAAAAGGATGCAGAAAACAGCAAAAAAGCAACTAAAGTTACTTTAATTAAACATATTTCGAGGCTACTTGCAAGAAAAAGGATTGAGAGAAGCCGAATTTTTGACAGGAAAAGTTAACGAATACTTGTATGTCAAATTAAATTATACTTTTTTAAACTGTTATTGTATACTTGCTAGCCTTAAAACTTACTATATTAAGCGGTAAATGATAAAACAATTATTGAACTCGGCTATCGCAAAATATCGTGATTTATCAGTGGCTCGCAGATCAATTATTTGCCCCTGCCTTCGGCATCGGCAAATAATTGATCTGCTCGCCACTGACAAATCACGATATTTTGCTCAGTCTCGTCCAATAATTGTATATTATTATTCACTATGTATAAAAGTCGCATTTTGATTGGCTAACGAACTACGGAGAATTCTTGCTGTTTGTAATTCTGAAGTCACTTTTGCACATAATTTTGACTGTTCTGCAAGCATGACGTCACATTTGCAAATATTATGCTGACGCCAGTAACAACGGAAACATTTTTGAGCGAGAAAAACCGACCGCGTCGCGGTTTGCCATAGTGACTAAAGCCCGTTTTCCACTTGACGAATTTGTTGGCGCGAACAGAAAAAAAGTAGGAACGGTTCCTACTTGTTCGCGGCGAATTTTTTCGCCAACCAATTTTAACCAATCACGTTGCCGAATTCTTGTTTTCGCTTCGCGTCGCGCGAACAAATTCGCCAAGTGGAAAACGGGCTTAACAACGAATGACAGAAACTTCTCGATGGCAAGGTGCGGAAAGCACTAAAAAGGCCACGAAGGCTGCATTGAACATCTTCACGAAGTATTTGGACGAAAAAAACATGAACCAGCCCAGTGAAAAGAACTTAACAGATTAGCCGAGGTTTTGAAAATGTTTTACGTCGAAGCTCGAAAAGAAGATGGCTCAGCCTAAAGCAAAAGCAACCTGAATAGTATTCGTTTTGGTTTAAACAGATTTTCTTTCAACCGCCGTGACATAAACATCATAAATGATCCAGCATTTCATGAAGCCAACAAAGTTTTCAGTGCAAAATGTGTGGAGCTCACAGGAGGTATTGAATTTGTATGGTCACTTTGGTTTTCTTGGACTACAAAACTTCTGGTGTGAAAAATAAAATAATTATTGAATTCGCTTTTCGCGGAATATCGAGAATTATTGAGGCAGAGGTTGGCGTTATCTGCCGAAGCCGTAGGCTAGGCCTCAATAATTCTCGATATTCCGCTCAAGCTCATCCAAAAAATTATTAATCATTATACATTGCATTTGTTTTATACGCTGTAATTTTTCAAATGCATAACTCTTACCTCAACATTGATAATTCCGCATATCACAAAAACCTCATCCAATAATTGTTTAATAATATATTTTTTGCTAAACACGAATTTTGTACTATGACTGCGCTGTGTGCCGAAACTTGCTCGGAATATGTCGATACAACGTCGCATATTTCGGTATTCTTCGGTTTCCGATGCTGCTCGAACATTTTCCCCAACTTTTTTTAAATTTTCGAATTCAGAACGCCGAGTTGCTGACAAAAGTTCACCTCGAATTTTCATCAATCCTAGATTTGTTTTAAGGTAATATGATTTATTTTTTGTTAGTACTTGTACTGAAGTACTTAGCGTGCGCATAGAAATAGACTTTTGCAAAATCGGGCGGGAATTGATTACAATATTTGAGTATAAAGTTTACTATCCATGCTTGCAAGATTCTGATGAAGCCATGCTCCATCGCTTTTCAAAATAAAGGCTACAGTTTTTGGGTGAAATTTATAGTTGACTGACAATAATGCCGTTAAATGCGCTGCAAATACATAGTCGGATCTTAAATGCCAAGATTGTTGAAAAAGTAGGCTCCGACAGTTCTATAGATTTGGATCCTCAAAAATGACCTTCAAATTTAATTTTAATTTAAGTTCCTTGTACATTTGCATGGTGAATATCAAGTAAAAATATAATTTTTTGAAACATCACATAAGTTTATTATTGCAAAGCTTTTGATCTGTAAGCTTGTAAGCTTTGTGATAATAAATTTATGTGGTGTTTCCTCAAAATTATATTTTAGTTTAATCACAGTATTGAAAATGGCATTGGGCCATAGATATAGTAGGCCTCAGATAGCCAACCAATACCTAGTGCAGTGTTAACCTAGCAGTGTCACATGTGCGATGAATCCAAGATGGCATTGTCAACTGGCAAAAAAACTAGGGAGTTCTATAATGAAAAGCAGGTTTTTGGACATATTTGACAGTTTAACTGCTGAAAATTTTGTTCAACTAGACTTTTTGATCACTATTACTGTATATAAAATAGATCACTATTGCGGAGGTTTTGAATGTAAAATGAGAAGAGTTGGCTTGATTCTTACAAAATTATCGTTCGATAAAGATTTCATGGAATGGACGTTTTGACCGGTTTCATCTGTTTGCATGGATTATTTGACTTGGAACACTTCGAATCACGATCGATCTCATATATTTTGGAAATGGTGTTTATTATGGATGTTTTAAATGTGAACTGGAAAGCGGGTGCCGAATGTTTAAAAAAATATTGGGCGTTAAGTTATTCATAGGCATCAGCTACGTATGTCGGCTAGTATGAATGTGTTTTATGGTATGTATGTATGTGAGTCATAATTACTGGAGTACAGACCACAGTATTAAAAGTGTAAAATTGCTGATTGTGTAAAATCTGCTGACACAGTAATGGCGATGCAAATATAAAAAGAAATGAAATTAGTACATGTATGAAAGAAACCCATATTTTCATGGGTGGCTTTTTATTTATGATAATTTATATCAACTGAGCAGGTAAGCTTAATTTTAGAGACTCGTAATATTATTATAGGTGTACAAGACAAGAATAACTCCATCAAAATTAGGTTTTGTGTCATCAAAATTCAGAAAATAGACAGACAGCTTGGTAAAAATTTGAAAATACAAAGTGCTGGTGCTGCCAAAGTGATTCTGATTTTACTCAAAATTAATTACAATATTGTAATTTACACAAGAAAATCTCACTATTTGTCAACCAGTTGTGCCTGCGACAAATGTGTTGCAAAGATGAAAACAACTTGTGAATTATAAAGCTCCTGCAAGCTGTTAACAACATGTTATTTTTATGGATGCTTGTAAATGTGTGGGAATGTGAATACAGTTTTGGCAAGACATTTAATATATTATAAAATCATGTATGCTACTGGACTGCTACAGAGATGCTTAAGTACAACTTGTAAGATTGACTTTTGCTAGGTATCAATTTTTATTTGTAATAAATATGACATTCCTGCAAGCACACAACAGAACTGCTGCATGCCCATTATTGGGCTTATCTCGAATCAAAGTCAATCATGATGATGCATCCTGGAAAACGTGTAGTGACATGTACTTAAGGACAAACATTGTGCAGATATTTAATTATTACAATTTAACATTAATACAAGACAAAAATGTAAATAAGGCTTAAACTGGCAACCGCTCTCCAGTTCACATCTAAAACATCCATAATAAACATCCTTTTTTAAATATACGGGATCAGTCGTGATTCAAAGTTTTAAAAGTCGAATAATCCACGCAAAATATAAAACTGGTCAAAACATCCACTTCTTGAAATCTTTATCTGACGATAATTTTATAAGAATCAAGCCCACTCTTCTCATTTTATGTTCAAAACCTCTGTAATAGTGATCTATTTTTAAAAAAGTCCAGTTGAACAGCAGCAGTTAAACTGCCTAAAATGTCCAAAAACCAGCATCTTGTAGTGGAACTTCTAGTTCTTTGCCCGGTTGACGATGCCATCTTAGATTCATCATACTATAGGTCGCCCAACTAAGCTCGCACGCAGTGGCACGCGACGCACGCACGCGACTGCCTATCTATTATATAATTATGCAACTTGGCAACTTTATCAGAGATTTTCTATCAAATATAAATACATGCATTCAAAACCTCGATCGAAACTAAAAATATAACAACAAATACTGAAAAAAACTTAATACAAATGAACTTTGATACATTTACTAAATTTCTACACACTTTTTAGGAATAAAACAGCTTGAGAAACACCCAAACTCGCCCACCTAAAACCAAGTTTTGATAAAAAATTGTTGACATATTTTTGTCATTAGGCGGGATCCAATTTGATCGACAAGCATCATCATCGGAAAATTGTCGGCTTATTTCTTATTGGCTGATGAAAGTTTGGAAAGTGCTGAAGAAAGGTAAACAAAGCTTCGACACTTTCTGAACTTTCATCAGCCAATAAGAAATAAGCCGACAATTTTTCAATGATGACGCTTGTCGATCAAATTGGATCCCGCCTAATGACAAAATAAATGTCAACAATTTTTATCAAAACTTAGTTTTAAATGAACAAATTTAAGTGTTTTTCAACACGTTTTATTCCTAAAAAGTGTGCAGAAATTTAGTAAATGTATCGAAGTTCATTTGTATTAAGTTTTTTTTTCAGTATTTGTCGTTATATTTTTAGTTTTCATCGAAGTTTTGAATGTATGTATTTATATTTGACAGATAATCTCAGATAAAGTTGCCAACCTTAGGATAATTATATAATAGATAGGCAGTCGCGTGCGCGCGTGCCACTGCGTGCGAGCTCAGTTGGAGCAGTCACGTGCGCGTGTGCCACTGCGTGTGAGCTTAGCCAATCATGGCTCACAAAAACGCCCTTCGATAGTGTTCAGAAAAGGGTTTAGTAGCCTAGCAAAACTACAAAATATGGCTTTTGACAAATAGATTTCATCAGTCAAATGAGGATTTGTTCTGTGATGGAGCCAATACCGGTATATGGAATGGGAATAGACTTTTGGGAAATGATCTGTTGAAATGGTCTGTGATTGATTGGGGGGGGGGGGGGGGGGTGATGCAGTTTCAGTACAGGACATGATTGAAGGATGAAACCCATTTGTTGATGGCTACTAACTCAACTAGTGTGAAAATTCCTTGTGTTCATATAAGTGGAAGACCATTTAGGTAAGATTTAATTATTGACTTCAATATAGGGTGCATTCTGTGTACAATGAGTTGTGGATCACAGGCCTAGTTGAAAGAGGGTGTAAGGTTTATTATCCAGGAGCATATAGCCCTCCCCTTATTAAGAGTGTGTGGGGTTGTGGATGTTTTTTGATATATTTAAGTGACATATTTATTATTGTTTAATTCACACAACCACTTGCTTAATGACCTTTTGTATTTTGTTTATAATCTCTTTAATGTCTCAACTCTCTGTAACTGACAGATTATAAAAAGTTAAGATATCATTTTTCTTCTTTCGATCTAGATGCATAATTAATCTCTAAGCATGGTTTAAAAAACATCATAAACATTCAATTTTTTTATATTTTCCTAGGCATTTGTTGCAAGTTTTAAGAATGCTTTATTTTAATTCCCAACTGACATCCTCGTGATCATCAAGAAATAACCATTGTCTTGGATGGAAATTATGGAGAAAGGTTTCAAACTTCTTGTGCTCAAATTGACTTTCAATGTTTGTTTAAAAGTTTGAAACATTCATTTAAAAATCACAAAGATGGTTTACAAGCTCCAGTGCTTTTAAAATCAATTTCTTATGAAAAGAAATTTGAATCATCCTCAAATTATGTACTACTTTAAACTTGTCCATTTCTTAAACTGTATAGTGAAATAATCCTCCTTCCTTGTTTTGGCAAGCCTAACACCACAATTTACCTTACTCATGAATGGCTGAATGTGTTAGTGGATCAATTCCCTGAGAACCCAAAGTTATATAGAGTATCTGAAAACCCACAAAAACTAAGAGGTTGCATACAGCAGCTTTAAACAATGGACCATTCCCCTTTAGACAAACGTTTATATTCATTAGCACAGCTGGAAAGAGCATTCTAAATTTTAGTGAAATGGTGAAGTTTGGTTGCAAAAAAATTGTAAAATGTGGAAAATATAGCCCAGTGACGTTTGCAAATTTTATATAGTAACTATTGTATTGAGTGGAAAAGTGTAATCACATTTCGAGTTCTGAGTACACTTTTCTGTGCATAATACAAGAGTATACATAATTTCAAAACTTCAGAGGACTATATTTTCCACATTTTACAATATTTTGCAACCAAACTTCACAATTTTACTAAATTTAGGATGCTCTTTGCAGCTGTGCTAATGAATATTCCTAATTCAAATGTTTGTTTACGAGGGGAATTGTCCATTGTGCCACAGAAAATGAAAATTCAAGTGTCATTATGCATTTTAATCTTTAATTTTTTAGTCTTTGTGATTTTCAATAGTGATGTATTCAACTTTAGAACAAACAATTGTGGTCAAATAATCCACCAACATAATTCATTAACTAAGCTTTGCTGCATTGCAAAGTGGAACTGGTTTGAATGCTAATGAACTGAAGCAATTTTTATTAAAATATAATATAAACAGAACTCCAACCACAACAGATAACAAGATTATTCTTAATGAAACTACGAGAAAAACCCACAAAAATTTATGAATTGTCAATTAAGTATATGTTGCCTAACATGCATGTAGCATTTCTGAAATTTATGCTCTATAAAAGATTTAGAAATAAACAATCAAGAAAGTAGTTTGTTGAAAATTTCAGTGATAGCAGTGCTGAAACTGAAGTTTATAACAGAACCTCAGTGAAGTTTGTTCTTGCAGTGGCATGCAAAAATGTTTTTTACAAAACTTTTAAGTTTGAATCAAATTTGTGTCATTTCAGTTGTTTACTTATCTAAACCACTCAGGCAATTCTCTTCAGATTTTATCCATATTGTAGGCTTGAAAAATAAGTTGTTACTGAATCTGATTAAATGCAACAATTACAAGATGTCCTTTTGCCCATTTCTCATTCTTTTTTTGGCTTGTTTATTCTTTGTTTGGTGATTGAAATTAACTTTGTGAAGTTTGTGTGCTTCATTTCTTTGGCTTCAGTTCAAATCTATATTCAAGTAGTTCCACTTTGTGATTGTAATAATAATATAAGAAAACAGGTTTATATGGCTTTTGAACAAGGTCTTTTTAATTCAACAAGTAAGTAAAGATATGTTCATGCTTCAAAGAGATCAGCTTTTTAACCTGACAAGAATATTAACAAATTTTTTTTTGACATTCCTGCTTTACACACAAATGCTCTATCTAAACTGTGTTGCTATTAAATTTCGTGATGTTGACTTCAGTTTTTAAACTCAGAGAATTGAAGGAAGTTCTAAGAATTAAGTTAGAATTGATAGCTTTGGTGGCATACTGCATAGCATTAATATATTAATCAATTGAGTAAATTTGCAAACCTTTGCCTAAGCTTTTTCAAAATGAAATGTTGATAAATCAGAATTTTGAAATTAAAATTGTAGAACTTTCCTTTCTGCTGAAACGGTTCTTTATGTTAAACGTGTAAAAGAAAATTTTTCTAAGCAAAACATGTATTTTGTCATTGTGTTGGAAAGTACATATAGACTTTGATTTAAGTTTATAAAATGTAAAGAAAATATTAAAAAAGACAACATTCGAGACATTACGTCTTGTCAGGTTAAAAAAGTAACGTGGATATATGGCTTATAAGATGGAAATGATTTTTTTAAAAACTCTTTTGTAACCATAGACAAAAACGGGATGCTTCTCGTAGGATTTTTAGTATACATTTTTTCAATAAGTTTTCTAATTAAGTACGCCAAAGAATACATTATCGAAATGTCGAGGCAATTTAGAGTCCATTTCTAACTTAGCTCAAAAGACTTTTTATATATGTATTCGTATATTTCAACTAGTCCATTGCTTTCAATACTTGATTAAAAACTACCATCAATTTTACGAAAAAGACTATTTGTATAAAGGACTCTAATTCGTGATAAAAACAAATAGCATTTTTATTTAGTTCTTCAAATCTTTGAGCCATATATTTCTTAGTATTATTATGAAACAACTTGGGGTTACGTTTTGTATTTCTCTGTCAAACTTGCAAAATGAATCCATTGCTAGTTGTTTTGTAAGTAATTTATCTTGGAGTATAAACATTTATTTTAAAAAGACCAATTTCCATTTAACATTGCCGTTTAAAACACTTGTGTGTATTCACTTGCGTTAAACGCAATGCTAATATTTCTTTTTTGCCAGGGTCTGTTTTCTTCTATTGTTATTTAAATATGTACCAGTTTGTGGTAGTTAAAGTGTTTTTATTGTTATTCAAATTGTAATCTTTACAAATTCTTTTCAATAAATTGTTTACAAAATTTACATGTGGCCCCTTTTAATTAAAAATTCAATTCCCATGGGAATTGAGAAATTAAATAAAAAAAATCCCCTCTACCCCGGCCAGCTCTCCAAGTGCTACTTCCACCTAAGTAGAAGTACCTATACATATAGTACAAGTACCTCTACTTATTTACGGTGGAAGTAGCTCTCAGAGAGCTAGCCGGGGTAGCGAGGCAAAGAGAAGACCAATCTTGCAAATGCTAATACAAATTGCTAAGTTGATCTTCCCTAGAGAGCAGCCGCGCATACCTAACAAATTAAAACAACAAATGTTAGTGACTTAGCATGCAAATTTTACTCCCAATGCCAAAATGACAAGTGCCCCCCTCTGATCCTACCAACTGCCTACCTGCCTCAGTTCTAAGCTGTCTTCCTCGATCCTAAGCTCCTGCATTCCATTCGTTACCTTCACTTTCTTCACCATCGCACAGTCACTCACAGCTGATAAACCCACATGCACCACCACCACCCCGACTACCACCCAAAACCGAAAATTAAAGGAATTAAAATTTTAGTAAAGTATGCCTGCTTATTTTGGTTTAATTTGATGTTTTAGGCCAAAACGTCGAATATAAAAATACTAAAGCTCGAATATAAAAACAGGTGAGCTGACTTTGTACTTAAAATTATCTTGCAAAGTATACAAAACTTTACCCGAATTTTTGTCTCTAATATCTTACCACTGCACACAATACTAGTTTGAATAATAATAGACTAATTTAGTTGATGTAGAGAACTTGCTACAAACTGTTTGTGAGAAGTGATGGTAGATTTTGGTTTTCAAGCATACTTTCAAAAAATTTAGATACCTTTAATAAGCCTAACCCCATGCAACTTACACACGGCTCACACCTTCGCAGTCCATACATTTAGCTAATAAATTACGTTATAAACAAAAAAGCAAAATAAAAAGATAAATTACGTTATCTCTAGCTACTTAACCCACTTAGACTGAGAATTTGATTGACTTTTCAAACATAAAACCTCAGCTGAAAGGGCATGGGCTTTTCGTTACGTTAAACGGATCCGAAGTAAATATAAATCTGATACTTACCAAATACTAAGACTGGGTCAAATAAGCATGAGGATGCAAAGAGTTTAAATCTTTTTTCCTTTAAGGCTAGCTTAGAGATTTAAATCTTGCACTGTAGTTACCATGCAATTTAATCTCCCTATAGCTATTACTGTACAGGGTGTCCCAAAAAACCCAAAAACTATTGAAAATGAACTATTGTTAACATTTGAATACCCTAGCACTTTTTAAAAAATTAAAATATCTTTGTAAAGTACGTTTGTTTTTCTCATGGGAATTTAATTTGTAAGTTGTTTTCTCCAAATCAAATAACCATGCATAAAATTTGATTGCATTTTTAATATGCACTCGTAGATTTAGTTTTTTTGTCTGGCATAAAAAGGGTTTACACTGAGTATTACTATTAATTATGACGGTTATGTCAATACTTTATCCACTCGTGGGTTCAATTTAGTGCTAGGCATTGAAATTCTAACAATAGATCATTTTCAATAGTTTTTGGGTTTTTTTTTTGGGACACCCTGTATATAGTTCAAATTAGTGATCGGAACATTTTAAAGCTTCACCGGTATTCTCATACTTATTTAACCGAAACGCCTTCATTTGCATGGTAGGTCGCAGCTGCTCTCAAACCACTTCCGTAATTTGCTCTTGTGCACACAAACAATGGATTTATTGTTCCATTGTTTATGCTTGCCAAAACAAACTCCAAGGAACCAAGATACTTATTATATTTATAGTCAAAGAGGATTCTTATTATACAGTCACGTCTACCATGATTCGACAAATTACCATGAAAACAAAGCTTCCTCTATTCCCTTGGGAATTAAAAATAGGCAAAAAATATTAAATCCTAGCCTATTGTTTTAATGTGCGCATTAATCAAATTAAGTAAGAAATACAGAAACAGTATATTCCCGTGGGAATTAGAATCAAAAGTTGAGTCTTATTACCTCGTTTTTTTTTTGAATTGTATATTAATGATGGTAATAGAATACAATAATAATAAACCAACCCGATTCAACTTAATATCATTAAACCAACATAGTATAATTTCTTGAAAGCTGAAACAGATTTTCGTGTTCAACCTTACTTATCAAGTGACATGCATTATTTCGTTTTGCTTGTAGAAATAGCCACATTCCAAGTTTTATTATTTTTTACAGTTTTGAACTCGAAATATGAAACAAAAGAAGAGTGTCATTACTTCAAGACTTCGAAATTTCCGGCGATTTATTCCTTTCAGTGTTAATCAATCTTAAATTCCTTGTTTTTTTCACAACGAGAAACAATGATTTTGTTCGACGAGAAACAATAAAATTTACTTGAATCCTCTTTGATCTCTAAATAATTGGTATCTTGCTTCCACTAACTTGTAAATTACCACTACTTTGTATTACAATGTCGTATCTTCTCTGTCTTGCGGATTGTTGTTGATTTGTGGGCCCATTTCATCCAGCATCGTTTATTCTGGTCTTTTTCTCTTGCATTTTTTTCACACCCCATTACCTTTCAGAAGTAAAGAATCGTATCCCTTAGTGTTCTATATGTGACTGATTTTTACACCAAACGAGATGTGACAAAATTTCACGGTAACAATTTTCTGAAGTGTTCATGTTAACTTTTCGCTATGACTTAATCATTTCCAAATAAAGTTTACAAACAGGCCGTGATTTTTGCTTTATGATGAAGGTAGTGTGATATTTTACGCGACAAAAAGGGGTTCGTGACTAGTTTATTGGCAAATTTGAGAGATCTACTTATTGTTGTTTAATAGTGGTTTTACTTGGTTAGCTCTGGTTGTGACATCACCAAAATCAATGTTAATTAATGAGTTCATTGATGGCGGGTAGCGCAACTTATTCACAAAATATTTTAGGAAATAAGCGACGTAAAAATGTGCAAGAGAGATATAATTTGTAAAGGGATATCGCAATATATTTCTTAAAGCAATTGGAATATCCCGTGTTAATTTTTTCCTAGTATGCTTACTTTTAACAAATCGGAGTTGACTCGATATTAAAGAACTCGCACTTGTAGTACAATGTAATGAAGGAAAATTCCTTTTCTTGATAATAATTCTTTAATAATCTCCGTTTTCGAATGTCTACGGCGAAACCGCTTTAGGAAGTGAACATTGGTTCAAATAGCTTTGCCCTCGGTCAACAGTGTGTATTTTAGGGTTTCACTTGTGGGTATGTGTGGGTGCCTAGGATGGAGTACCTACTTAGACTATGTGCACACGAGTCAACGTTTCCGGACGTTTTCACAGCAGTCAAAATATAAACGATATGAACTATAAGAGTTCTCGTTGAATGAAGTTTTTAGTTTTTGTCCTTAGACGAAGTTTATGCTGGTTTTCATTAAATTATATCAACAAGTTGGGAGCTTTTTGAAATAATTCGGAATGAAAACGCTCAGAAACGACATCGTGTGCACGTAGCCTAGTTTATGCTTGACTTGAAAGTGAATACTATACTAGATAATGCAAGCCTTGAATTCGGACTTAAATGAACGAGACTTGTAGTTACTGGACTATAACACTGCTTAGTTTCGGAAATATTGAAAGAGAAACACACCGTCCTCCATCTTGTTTTATATATAGCTCTATTTGAACGACGTCACTACCATCTATGGTCACTACAGCGTAGACTTTATAAAACTTGCCTTCAATGAGTTAAATCGTAATGAAATTTTGTTGACCATTCGCAAGTTAAGAAAGAAAATTCATACATACAAATATAGGTGTTAAACATGTTTGATAATTGCTTTTTTACCCTGTTCGAATGTCCATGATGGCGGATGACTACTGTCTTTGCCTTTCAATATTTCAGAACCTAAGCACGTTATCAAAAATTTAAGGTTTCTATCGGTAAGTCAAATTAAATTATTTGAAAATGAGACAAACATAGTGGTGATCACTGACTTCTCGACGAGAACCTTCGCTTGAAACGTCGAATTCTGTCTATATTGTTTCAGATAATCAAAGAACCGAGCATTTTGTGTGCCTTTGATTGCACTACCGACGCTGGAAACATTAGTTCGAGATTATTATGCCTATGGACCTTTCCTCTTTCACACAAAATTTTGAAAAAAATCGAAATAAGCAAAAATATCACCATAGCTTGAAAGAGCATCCCAAGTTTACCAAAGTTGTGAAGTTTGGTTGTGAAATGTTGTAAACTGTAGAAAATATAGCCTTGCAAATTTGGCAAATTTTGTATTCATTTGTATTACGCGTAGGAAAATGATAATCAAAAGTAACAACTGATTATCACTTTTCCGCCCGTAATACAAATATATACAAAATTTGCCAACTTCGCAAGGCTATATTTTCTACATTTTACAATATTTCACAGCCGAACTTTGCAATCTTACTAAACTTAGGATGGTCGTTCAAGCTGTGGTGATATTTTTGCCTGTTTGAATTTTCTCAAAATTTCATGTAAGAGGAGAAAGGTCCATTGCCATATTACTTTAATTAATGGCAAATTTGCGATAGGTTTACGAAGCAAAGAACTGGAAGCAGCAAAATGTCAGCCTCGTACCCAGGCGTCTCTTAGCGCAAAGTAAAAGCGCACATATTAATTAATTTGATATGTGCAAGATATAACTACTCGAGGAATTACGGGGTAACTGAGCTGCATTTATGACACTGGATTAACTCATGACATTTTAATTGGACTAAAAAGCGCCTGGGTACGAGGCTGGCAAAATGTAATCACTTACTTTCACTCTATCCTTGGATTGTCGTTGCTTCGATTGGTCTAATTTCATCATATGCTGTTCATGGTTTCATCTGGTTGGCATTCTCTTCAAAGAACATCACGCCGATCCAGCTGGTTGGCAAGCTCTCTCGTATCCAGTCAACATCATAAAATAGAAAGAAAATTCGTAATGTTACAAAACAATATTTGAGAATGTTGAAACAAAACTGCGGAAATATGATTGTAAATCACTTTGACAAATCGTACATTGCAATGGTATTTTTATCATGACATTTTCGGATGGAGACGGCTAGTGATTCACGTCTTGGATCATTAATAGTTCTTCCCATCTTGTTCAATGAATTGACTGGTGTATTCGCTCTTTCACTTGACGTCCTTTGATAAAATAAATAATTACAATGTTTAAAAAACTCGTTCCAGGATAAGCAAACAACGTAGTTAGGTTAACAAGCATTGAGGAGGATTAAGTAATTATATAATAAGTGTGGCATATCACAGAGGATAATCAATGGACAACACTTCGAGATAACGGGGCAAACCTTGGAAGGACAAAAAAGCGCAAAACAAAGTAGCGGAATTGGAATGAATTATTTGGCGTCATTTTCTCTTACTTACGGATTTCATTTTTTGTTTTTTTATTTTGAAGCAAAAACTGGAAGAAAATTTTGAAATAAACAGTTGAATGTCGATTAGTTTGTCGTCAATGAGTATAAATGTTATTCATAGGATTTATTAAAACACAGGATATATGTAGAAAGGATTGAAAAAGGTATTTGACAGCGGACGTTAGGAGACGAACGCCCAGGAATGCTCGCAATTGGGTTACATTTTTTATACCTTACGAAATTAATAAAATATTAAATGGTTTTCTGTTCAGAATAACGACATCCAAGCGCGTGGGCAATCCCAATCCCAAATACATGAATAACGCTTTCCTGGCAAAAACTATCTCGGAATTGTTTTATAAGGAAATTACAGTGAGACGCAAGACAACGCGATAGAAGTTAAATTTCTCGTCCAGGATTGTTTGATCCTACGCAGTAATCACCTAGTGGCGCAATCGTCAAAGCAAGCGCCTGCCGTCTCTGAGATCGTGAGTTCAATTCGTGGAACTTATGCGAGGAGTTAGTCAACGCTCTGTCGACAGTCGTAGGGCTACGGTACACCGGTTAGGGAATGTTGAGAGGGTGGTTAGAGTTGTAAAATTTCGGTAATCAACCGGACTCGGGTAACGAGCCAAGGCTGCTATAGCTAGATGGCGACGAGGTGACGTTAAAATAAATGAATAAAACTAAGTGTTTCAGTGTAGTTATCATATAAATATTGTCAAACTGAATGGATAATTCAAGTAACCACAAAGGAGGGAGGAAGGAAGGAAGGAAGTAAAGGATAGAACTGGAATGAAGGCAGAAGGAATTAAAACTAGTTGTTAACAATATTCGCACGTAACGAGTTCTCACTTGACCCTAACTCGGAATTCCCTTTGAATTTGAACAGGAAATCTGAATTTCCTGTTCTTGTATAGATTGCAGTGTATCAGTGGACAGAAAAGGTTTTGAGGAAAAATAACAACGAAAGAAGAAGAAAGAATAACTTACAATAAAGTTTATAAAAAAATAATCAAGAAACTATGGAAACAATGCTCAATATACATCATAATAATCATCATCACAAATGCTGTATTAATCCCCATACAGTGGGTGTAGTCTTGCTAGGAAGGAAGGATTGAAACGAGAGCACGATTAATTACTTCCTTGTGTTGCCAAAATAATTTTGATCGTACATGAAAAGAGTGTTAAGCGGAAAGAAGTTTAACGGATAGGGGCTAGAATAGAGAATTTACAATGACAGTAAATGTATTCTATCTAATATTTGGTTTTCTTACCACTGAATCCTCTTGAACGTCATTGTATTTGTTGTGACTTTTTGCATCTAATTTGTCACGTGGTAGTCTCGCAATACCTCTGGAATATCTAAAAGGTAAAACAAAATATGCCGGTTAGGAATAAAAACCTCAAACAAAATGGATGCCTGACCATTTTAGCCTGAATCAGTTGTGGAAGTAAATGACCCAGAATTAAGATAAAAATTATTTTACTTTGAAAAGGTCCTGTTTTAATCAAGTCATCGTTGTTCCATTTCGAATAATTCCATGACGGCTTAGCTAGAGAAAGATATACAAGCTCAATTTTATATACCAGTAAACTTGACTGAAATTTATGAAATTTATAAAATAAAATTTCGACCAGGTGTGCAAACCGAATTTTCGCCAAACAAGAGAACATTTAACAACTAATATATACGCAGATTATTTAGAGAATACTTACATGTATAATAAAAATTCAATATTGTTGATGTCCAACTACACTGAAGCAATTTTCGTTGTATCTTTAGTTCGGAGAAGAAGACTGACGCCATTTTGATTTTGAATTTTCTCGACGACGGCATATGTTCGTTTTCAATTTTTTCCCCATTTCTTCGACATTTTAGCTCAGATTTCCCCCAAGATATCTTCTTTGTGTCTTCGTCGCCATTTTATGTGGAATCTTGCGCCATTTCTGTGGAACTATGAAGACTTTTGGTGTCTAAATATTTGATGCAAGAGGAGAGATTTTCAACGAAGCTTCGTGTTAGAAGAACTAGCAGCAAATGACGTCAGATGACCATTGTATGCTAAAAAATACCCGTATGTATAATGTTTGATCATCTATGTACAAAGGTCAAGATAAGTACGTTTTGATTACCCGAATGAGGTGTTTTTGCCATTATTTGTAACTCAGGTCTTTCTTCTACTTCTTTACTTTTAGTTTACTCAGTTAATTCGCCCAAAAAACGCCTGTAAGGGACGTTTTTGCAAAAAAATGTATTTGCATGCTGATGAGCAAGGAATGACCCGTTCGTGATTTCATCGGCCAACATGTATGCCTCCGTGACCGAGAGGTAAAGGTAACTGTCTTCCGAATTGCAATTATCGTTTGACTTTGGTTTTGGGCGGATCGGGAACCGTTCAAGCACAATTGAGGTTGGACTTGATCGGTCCCCGATCCACCCAAAACTGAAATCAAAGCTGGGCGTGGAGTGCAGGAAAATACTAGGCAGTACCGCAAGGCCAAGGAGGCAAACGTTATATGCCTAGTGTTTTTAACTAATATTTAAGCAAATTTCTTTCTCTTGACTGTTGGGGACAGACCTGTAGGGTTGGTGTATTGAAGACTTCTCGCCGTTATTTCCCTTTCTTCGACAGGACAAGTTATCTTCGATGAGAAATAACGACAAGAAGACTTCAAGGCACCACATAACCACCACACTGTAAAACTACAGTGTAGTGGTTTAACTAAACCATTACACTGTGCCAAGTATATATGGCGGACGTCTTCCCAAAGCTTACGGTACAAGCATGGATGGCAAAGTTGTGCAAACACTTTAAAGCCTTAAAACAAGCGTTTTCTTTCGGGAATGAAGATGACAACACTAACTAAATCAACGCTTTCTCATCATGTTTTAAGTTGTTTAGCTATGTTTAACGATATTTATGGCGAAGTCTTTGCAAGAAGGAAAGTCGGGAAAAAGCGCAAAATTAATAACTGTTGTCTTTGTTGACTTTCCGTGGGCCGTTTCCTTCGTGATCGAGCTTGATATGCCATTACGTTCAGTGTCCTTGATATAGGAGTCATTTATATATGGCCTTGGGTTTAATTCCCAAACACTGAATGGCTGTCTTTAGCTCTTTCAACTAGTGAGATAACATTACAACAAGATGGCACTGCGTTATAACTTTGCGCTATGTCACGCCAGTAATCATCTTCTCAACACGCTAAACAACGACAGAGAAACACAATGTTCATACTTTATACAAACTGAATCGCATAGGTAACTTAGAAGAGCTAGCAGAGTAATTCAACACAGATGGCACTGCTTTATCACTGCCTAATCGACACTATGTCACGCCTGTAACCAATTTGACAAAAACAGTGTATGCTGTAAGCCTTAACAGCTTTTAAGACAACTGCGCGAGGCACTTAGTTTACATGTGATGTATAAAATGCATTGTTATATGCAAACGGTGAACGTCAAGCTTTCTTGTTGACACAAACTGAATCGCGGAGTTCTGAGTCAAGGCTTATGGAATATACTATGTGTTTGTCTGTCGTTTAGGCAAAGTTATCAATAACCCAGTACCATTTAGTGGCATTGTATCTCGTTACTTGAAAGAACTAAAGATTGCCATTCAGTGTTTGGGAATTAAACCCAAGGCCATATATATGACTCCTATATCAAGGACACTGAACGTAATGGCATATCAATCAAGCTCAATCAAGCAGGAAAGGCCCACGGAAAGTCAAAAAAGACAACAGTCATTAATCTTGCAAACTTCGACTTTCCTTCTTGCAAAGGTCTTGCCATAAAAGAATGTTAAACATAGCTGAACAATTCGAAACATGATTACACATGGCTTTGATTTAGTAGGCGTTGTCGTCTTTGACTCTTTCCTGAATATAATCCCAAATCTCAGAATCTGGAGAGCAACTAGGTTGTTTTGTTAGTGAAAGATTTTGATGAGTTTTGGTGTTTTAAAATTTTGGTGAAGAGTTGAAACAATAGGACGACAATCCGTCGTCAAAAGGTGGGAGGGGGGAGATTTGACAGGAAGCAGTTCTAGGGGTATGCTGCCAGAGGCATGAGCCACTCTACGACCGCACACACCGAAACCCAATGTTTCACAGGAGAGAAGGTCAACGTTTATATCACTTTTAAAACATTTTTTCTACTCAGGACTAATCTCTGTTGGTTAAAAACCGTATACTCCGTTTGATATGTAATGTACCACCTGAAATAATGGCAAAATAATTTCAGCGCCATGGAATCACGGAATACGGATATTAAATTAAATGGAAAGCCGTTCGAACTATCACAACCTGGCAAAGTGTCGGAGCTACAAGTATTATCAAGTATTACAGGGCAATAACGGAATCATTTGCCAAAGTATATGGGGGCGAGAGGTTTTTCCAGCTAAGAGGCAGTAATCTTTTGCCGCATTAGTACCAGAGATACCTTACCGTTTATCTCAGGGTGTCAGAAATCTTTAGCACTGTACAATGGCATAACCTTTAGGGCGGTAGTGAACGGAGCAATAGACCGCGTTGAGCCCATTTTTCTTCTTGGCAGGCGAAGAGGCTCTTAGCAGGCGTCCTGGATTTTTTACTTCCTGAGCAATCACGTGAGATATGCATGCACAAATCGCATGTTCTTCCGTCTTTGAAAAGAACATTGCAAACTTCAATTTGTGATTTGCAACCCAAACTAAGCAATCGATTCAAAATTATTTTTGGGCCACACTTTATTATTTTTTTTCCAGCTAAATTATACATTGTAATAAAACTATTTGAAAGAATGGCAAAGGTTTTGTCAAGAAGAGGAAACTCTTTCCTAATTGTAGCCGCATATATCGCTTGTTAACAATACTAGTAGCAACTTGGTTGCATCGATACGCGCCGAGGCTGCATTATTGCGCCAGATTTTAACATTTGTCTACAGTGACAGATTCAATATTCCACAATTTGATTTTCAAAGTTTAAATTGATATTTATTTCCAACAAAGTTGCTATCCTTGTAATGGTTTCAGCATTCTATTTGTATTGCTGTGCAATTAATAAAAAACTTTACCGTTTTAATATAGATATATCTAGTGTACAATGCAATAGTCAGTCGGCAACAGTTATTTATCAATGGAAATTTCTAATTTGGCTCAAACGAGACAGAAAAAAGAACTTGTATGAAGCAAGACTGCGAGTGTCATAAAATATAGTAGTCTGACATGGTTCTCAAAAGCTATTAAAGGTAAAAAACTTATCTGTTTGTGATTTATTCTTTAGAAAACCGATTTCTATATTTTATTGTCTTTGATTGTTAGAACCAACCACTCACAAAGCATGTTAGTATAGGTTGGAGCATGGCGAGCCAGTTTCGAGTTTTGAACACTCAAGTCACGGAATATTCAATCAGTCACTGTTAAAATGTTTTAAGCTGCAGATTGTTTTACTCTCTGTGAGGCGTTGGTATCGCCGAGTTACATTCTCTGTCAATCCCGTCAGTGTCACCCTAAAAACTCGAGAAGAGGTACGATTTTAGGGAATTCAAGATAATTCTGAGAAATTGACTGTGTTAACAGAACGACTTCTCAGTAAGACACGCTCTATTGGGAGTCTCATGCAAAGTCTTACAAATTAATGAGCGTTTAAAATAAGAAAAACGCGAAAGTTGCAAAAAGCCAGTTTTGACATCTTGCAACAGATTTGTAACCAACAAGCTGATATCGATCAGGATGCGTTCGTATGGCTTGTGACAGCCTGTTGATGACAAGTCTGTTGCAAGTTATCAACAGGCTTGTTGCAAGTTGACGAGTCTTTAAATGACGAGTTGTAACAAGCTTGATTTTGACAAACTTGTTGCCACTTGATGAAACTGACAAGTCTGTGCAACTTGTTGAAAATTTTCAAAAAGCTGGTAAACAACCTGCAACAAGTCTGTGGCGTCTTTGTCTGGGTAATCCGACTCAGTTTTGATCAAAATCACTCCTGGCCGCGCAAATACTTACACTTCTTCCATCTCTTCCATGTCAGAGTCTTGAGAAACATGAAGGTATGGATTGTCTGATCCTGGTCGGAGTTTTTATCTTGAAAAATAATTGTAACATGCAGTTAATTCGATTCTCCAACAGTAGGGTAAAACTAACCTGTCTCACGACGGTCTAGACCCAGCTCAAGTTCCCTATTGGCGGGTAAACAATCCGATGCTTGGTGAATTCTGCTTCGCAATGATAGGAAGAGCCGACATCGAAGGATCAAAAAGCAACGTTGCTATCAACGCTTGGCTGCCACAAGTGCAGTTATCCCTGTAATAACTTTCAAACAAGGTATTATCTAATATTCGCCACAAGGGCACACGCCGCCTCAACAGCGCGGGCCAATTAATGCAGGTGTATAAAAAAAAGTAGACAAATCTTAAATCGCTCTCTGTTTTGCCAAGCACCTCAATGTACGATGTTTTTTGTTACTTTAAGTAATGTAATCTTGCTAGCAAAAACCGAAAAAATGAGAAATTTAAAACTTCAATACCCGGGGAATTGTGTCTTTTACGACAAGTTAAATATGTCCTGCGCGCAAAACATAGATGCTTAAAAGTAATTTTGACTTGGTAGATGGAACATTTGTCGGGTGTTGTATTGCTGTACGAAATTTCAGTAAATTTGCTCGAGTCTAAGCCGTTCAAAATGTTGTGTTTATATTTTTAGCACAATTAGCTTAGTGCATGTTTAATTTATGTATTTACCTAATTTGCACACACTCCCAAGTGGTATTCAATTAAAATTGGAAAATTCCTTCAGAAAAACGATTCTTATTTAGAAAAATAAACATTCGCACCACGTTTTGAATGGCTTAAACTCAATCAAATTTTTTGAAATTTTGACCAGCAATAAAACAGCTAACATTTTTTCTACCTACCAACTCACTTTTACAAATCACTTTTAAGCATTTAAATTCCGCGCGCAAGCCATTTTTAATGTGTTTCAAAAACGTACATCCCTGGGTTTGAAACATTTGAATTTCAAAATATATTTATTTATTCTACACCGTAAGTACCCAAGCAATGTATAATCATAAAAAACTTCATGTTTCAAGCCGCTTCGTGAGGTTGAGAGCCGTTTCAAAATTGTTTACGTTTTTTATACACCCTGTATAAAGGTAACCAGCTTCTTGGTGCATATAGCCAGTTAGAAGAAATGTCTTGCTTGTTTTGCTTCATTTAAAGTTCTTGGCTCTCCATAGGGTGTATAAAAAAAGTAGGCCATTTTGAAAGGGCTCTCAACCTCGCGAAGCGGCTTGAAACATGAAGTTTTTTATCAATATACATTGCTTGGGTACTTACGGTGTAGAATAAATGAAAATATTCTGAAATTTGAATGTTTCAAACCCAGGGGTGTGCGTATTTTCATAGTTAATAGAGCTAGATGGTTTGGAAACTCATCAGAACTACAATATAAGTCATTATCCATGTTTTTGTCCTGGTTTATGCAGGAATGAGGTCCTTCGTCGTCACGTGCGTATTGTATTTTCACCTAACTAACCAATAGAAACGTTTTAGGAAATTTAGCCATCCGCGACTTGAACAATAGGGTAATTTAAGAACTCCTGTTGGTGGATTTGGCAAAAAAACAATACACACGTGACAATGAAGAACCATATTTTTGAATAAACGTTGACCAACATAGATATTGTTATTCTAATGAGTTTCCAAACCATCTACTCTATTAACTATGGTATTTTGAAACACATTAAAAATGGCTTGCGCGCGAAATGTAAATGCTTAAAAAGAAATTTTGAGTTGGTAGGTAGAAAATATGTTAGGTGTTTTATTGCTGTTCAAAAGTTCAAGAAATTTGATTGAGTTTAAGCCATTCAAAACGTCGTGCGAAGCCGATTGCCCTAGAAAGTCTAATTCCTATTTCAACACTGTTCCTGCAGACATTTATCGTTGCTGGTGTTGCATACAAGCAACGTCTGTAACACCAGCACATAACACTAAATGTAGATATACAACAGGTCCAGTATGAGCGATATCAAACTTGCTTAGAAAAGTAATCACCCATATAAAAATTTGTAATATTAGCTTGTTACGAAGAACAAATTTATATGAACCCGAACAACACAGGCTATAATTTCTATATTTTCCACTTGTTTTAGAAACACGAATGCTTTAAACAGATTCCTTACTTCTCGTTTAAACCATTTAACATCAGTTTATATTTGGTCAGAGCATTGTAGTGTCCAGGTTAGTGAAAATACCATCGTCAAAGACCAGTTGCCAGACAGTTGTGCCGAAAATAGACTTCAAATACGCAACTTGCCAAACGTCTTTAGCTGGGATATTTTAACAGAATTTAGAGAAACATCCCTCCAAAAGAGAGAAAATATTTTGTTCTTTTTATACCCAAAGCAACGATTTAGCTCAGCGCTGAGATTGCGATAAACGCGCCTCGTAGTCTCATTTCGAAATACAACTCAATAATTTTGCGCCGGTTGAAATTAGTGTACCAAATAGTTACAAGCTTGATCCAGTCTACTATTTGATCAGTGGATCGAGTCCAGTCCGCGTTTAATAATCTAGTCCAGTCCGCATTTAACTTATCGTGTCCAGTCCGCGCGTTTTACCAGTCTGAGTCCGCGTTTTGTCAGTCCAGTCCAGTCCGCGTTTTACCACATGCCAGAATAAAGTACACTTTGGCTTTCACAATACACATTTCAAACGGTCTGATTTCATTGCCAAACGGGCATAATAACATTTCAAACGTCACGTTTAAAACGTAAACAATTCACGATTTAAGCTTGAACGCAAGTTTAAATTGCAATATCTCTCCAGATTTGAGTAGTTTACAAGAATGACGTTTATAATTGAAGCGCTAATTAACTACACATCAATAAATTAGAACGTCATAAATTAATTAGGCATTGTAGCATTGCGTTGTGCGTAATACGGTTATCTTGCAATACTGCAAGGAAGTGAAAAGTAAACGAGTTATTAGAAAATTTAGATATACAGAGTATGGGTTGTTGTCTTGCATGTTTTCGCAACAATGATAACGAAATTGTTGTCGAATCGAGTGGCCAAGAACCGCCTGTTGTGGTCGCTTCCGTCGGTGATGCTCATAAGAAGGTTGGCAGGGAACAAGGTAGGACTGCTGTGGCAATTGCTGGATCTCGTATTATGGTGTAAAGTCATTTTGTTTGTTTGTTTGTTTGTTTGCTTGACTTTATTTCATTTTTTGCCAGTGCAATTAACAGTGAGCGGTGACAGAAATTCAGACAAAATAAAAACAATCAAGCAAGGTAGTGGTGAAAGTAAGTTCAGCAAAGTTTCTGTAAAGGCAAAACACGACGAAGTGATAAGCATGATCAAAGATAAAGTCAAAGCAGAAACAGCGGCTAGGAATGACGTAGGTGTACTACCAACAAATAGTAATGCGTACAACAAATTCGAAACTGTTCATGAGGATGGAGATGCTATTAGCAAATCAGACGTGGAAATCATCACCAGCGAAGCTCAAACCAAGAAAGAAGAAAACCACAGTGAAAATGAAAACCAATTGCGAAACGAACTATTCGGGAATTCGATGAGTCAGAAAAACGAAGTAGCTGGTGATGATGACGACGATATGCCAGTTTTGCGGCCATTACAGCCACAGTTCAGTGAAATACTGCGTTGTAGTGTTTTAGTTCGTGAACCTGATGATTTGTCTGTTACACAGGAAGTTGACAGTACTGTTCCATGTACTACAGGAACAGACAAGGAATTTGGCGCTGATGGGAATGTTATTTAAGCATAAGAAAACGGATATGTAGAAACTTTCTTCGGTCATAAAAAATACAAGTACAGCTGGAGAAAGTTCGACCAACTGCTGCAGTTGGTTGTCTGACCTCGTACGACCTAACACGCTGCATTATCTAACCCGTCTATACTTGGCTTGGAATAAAAGAAATAAGTCAACAGTAATAATGATACAAACATGTTAATCGTAGGGTTAGTGAGTTTAGGAGTTTTACTAATGTATAAGAATCAGCAACTGCCTATTTTCCTTTCATGTATGGTAAAATAATTTAAAAAATGAAGCTTTTATAACCAGACAAGCACAAGGACCCTTGCAAGATTTAACATACCACTACAAGCACTTTGCGTTATTCTCATATGCCCAAGATCATTGACAGCTTCACTTTCATAAATATTTCCTAATATCTATAAGAAAGGCAGCTTCAGCAAACCATTTTTTGAACAAACACGCTTCAGACTTTTATTAAAAAGCTTTCAGTGACATAATTGGAGTACAAATTTTGCGCAATCGTTGACTGATACTACTTGTATACAGAAAATGCTTTTCATATAACAACAAAGCGAACACAGTACTCATATTATTCTTTAATCTAGTATGTAGTCAGTATACCAGGTGGATCGTTTGTCCTTCTCTTGGTCAGTAGAGGCTTCTGACGCTGCCTGCCAACATCTGTATAGTATGCTCGTCTTTGTGTTTGCATTTGAGCATTATAGTAAGCAACAGATTCTGGTTCATCCATCAAGTATTCCAGTTGTAGTCGATCAAATTTCTCCTGCTCATCTTCAATGGTGATACTTTTTCTTGACTTTCTTTCCACGCTCTCTGACTCAACGCTTTGGTCGTTTTCTTCACCAAGGTAACACTCGGCATACCAAATATCAAACTCTGTGACAAGCTTCTTACGACATTGATTAACAAGTTTTTCACAACATTGGATATCTGACTTCACACTCTGCAACTCATCAAAATCAGCACGATACTGGGCCTTCAATTCTTGAAAGTTCTGTAAGTGTTTGAATTCTTCTTCGTCCATGACTTCTTTCTCGGTTTCCGGGAGAACCGATCCACCCATTATTTTACGTTCTTCTTGCTTTTCTTCAAGAAGCTTGCTGACTTTGTCCAATTCCAATTTAGTTGCATTAATTCTCAACGACAGTTCTCGGGAAGTGTTCTTCTTATTTCGCAGAATTTCTACAAACAAAATGAAATATGTTCCTTGTATGTTTGCATGGTAAATATCAAATTAAAATATAATTTTGTGGAAACACCTAGTAAGTTTGTTATTGCAGAGCTTTCGATGCGTAAGCTGGAATTATTAGCACTGATGAAGATCCGAGCTTACGGATCGAAAGCTCTGCGATTATAAACTTATATTTTGAAATGAAATATATCTAAAATAAAAATTTTAATTCATGCAACTGATATTTAGAATATATAAGATCGGGAAACGCGTACGATTTATCAATGCACCAGCGATGAAACCAGCCTAATTTCTTTGCGTTGTGGGGGAAGAAGGAACCAAGAAAAGAAGAATTTTGCAATTTATCCAGAAAACGCCCACAAATTCCAGCTAGAATACTAATTATCATGTGCATTCACGCCCCCCCCCCCTCCACGCATCCTGTAAATAACATAGATATAATTCCTACCTTTATTTTCGTGCAATATTCTACTAATCTCACTGCCTCGTTCTTGTTTAAATTCCAGAAATGCTTCAGACTTTGGTAAAGGTGTGGTCGGTCTGAGACTACCTTGTCGTTGTGTTCTAGTTGTTGCCGTACTCTTGCCTTCATCTTGTCCTTGCGTGTCTGCACGTTTTGCTTCTGTTGTTTCAACAACGTCTTTTCCTCGACGACTTTTTATTTTTCCTCTGGTTGCTAACAAGACCAAAGCATTGGCTTTGGTGGGTGGAGCTGCAACTCCAATACCAAATCCTTTACCATCAGGTTCACCAACTAACTTAGTGTCTTGATTGATAGCACCAGCGGCTCCATTATCTAATCAGAAAAATTTGCATGATTATATCTTAATGAAATTATGTTTGAAATAACTAACAGTCATTTTATGTGGCGTTCTACTTGCGGCTTTAGTACTAATATTTGCTGTTACAAAAGCATTCATGTGCAGTTGCAAGAAACCTCTGAAAGGAGTCTACCATTAAAATCGCAATCTACATCTGTTTTTCACAATAATTCATAAATAAAATGATTGAGTAACTTTTGAACATGACAATTATTTCAAAACGATATACACCGAAAATTATTTATAAGAATTTCTGTCACGTTGACGATCTTTAGCTGTCAAGAACAAACCAACATACCACGCACATCCTGACTTTCAACCATCGTTTTTTCTTGAAATACATATTTCTCCCTAAGCCGTTGCTCCGTCTCTTTTTCAACGTTATTAGCAATATCTCGAAATATTTCCAACATTTCTTTAATCTGTCGCACGTTGACAATCTCCATCTCGGCAATTTCTCCTGCTATATATTTCTTTATTTGTCGTTTCAACTCGCTTTGTTGACTCTCTGACAGTGGTTCATATACAACCTGACCTCTGTTCGTCAAGGTATCGTGCATGGCCAGTTCGTTCTTTAAGGATTGTATTTCGTCTTCATACTGCTTGCATTGCTTTACTGGATCAACAACTTCATTTATAGCAGGCTCGCAGTAAACACTTCTCATTCTTGCTGCAAACCGCAGAGTCGAGAGCTATATAATATACATTTCGAAGAAATAAATTTAGATTATTACAAACACATGTTACAAGGTATGCATGATGGCTTACATCATTCTACTAAAGCTTGGTCTAAACTTGTCGTGGCAATTTAAAAGTCATCTTCTCATTTGCGATGCCGATATAGTCTAGATCAGTAGATCTATCTTCTTTTATTGTGAAATCAATAATTACTGAAGTGAGTGTGGATCTGCGACAATTGATATTTTACCAAATCAGTCACCTTGGGAAACGGGCTTAATTACGTTATTGCATAAATCAGTACTCGCCCCACAACAACATTTAAATTGTCCCCACCAAGTCAATACCAACATCTAAAAATAAACATACCGTCTCCTCTAGTTGACTTTCCTCTCCCCACATATTCGCGATGAGGATGGTGCTATTGCGTCCACCAATGGCATCACTGAGTACATGTGTTAGCTTACTCTGACGATACGGCACATGTTTTCTTTTTTTATCACCCAGAGCAATCACAACTTGTTCTAAGAACGTCAGTGACTTGTTGATGTACATTGCTTCTCGCTGACCAGTTTCTTCTGGCTCAGTTTTTCCAATACGTTCAGATCCAGCCAAATCAACGAGATTAATCTTGGACACGACGTACTTTGCACTGGAAACCACTCTGGATCGTGTCTCAATGTATAAGGTAAACACACAATGAGAGCGAGAGGAATGACGGTTCAGGTAATGGCTTGCAACAATCCGGTTCATTTCGCCCTAAGGAAAAACAGAAAATATATATTTCATATATTTTTTAAATTTACACTCATTTCAACCTAGCTTATAATAACTATATAATTTAAGCAACCGTGCATCAACAGCAATGACCCACCCAGGATTTCCTCTTAGGGGAAAGAAAACCCAAAGAGAGGCCAGCCCTGCTTCAGAATTATAGACTGCCAATTTTCTCAGGAGGGGGCAGCAATCCTTGCAAGAGGCAGTGCCCTCCTCTGGGTATGCTTCTGCTCTAATTTATTACAAAGCCCTACATTCTCTGAATATAATGTATGTGCTACGTATCGCAAACCTAATCTAAACGTTCAAGACAGCTCTTTTCCTCTTAACCTCTTCTAAATTTGTCGTTTATGTTGCGTGTGTCTGTAATGTCCTATCCACCATCACACGTCCATATACTTCTCTGGTAATACCTAATTGTCCCTTGTAATTTTACGCCTTGTAAATATAACACTATTAGCTTAGACATATATTCAAATTTTATTTGCAATATTATCCACTTGTCTGAAGATGCCTTAAGTTAAGACGAAACGTCACATAATAAATACTTTCTATTTTAAATCTTGTTTTTATGGCTTTACTCAAAGCATTATGTCGGGCATTGATCTTTATTATAAAAATTTCCATTATCTACCTATAACATTTCGCCACCAAGCTTTACTAATATTGAATGTCTCTTTTTAGCCGTGATGAAAGATTCTGTTCAATCATGAGAATTGTCAATGTATTTAGCTCGTAGTCAACTTAAATTTTTTGTCTATGTACATAACTCGCAGTCACCTTAAAAACTTTTGAAAGCTGAAATTATTAATTCGTAATTGTATGGGTAATAGCATGGTTTCGCGTGCAATTTGGAAATGTACAATTTGACGTCATTTAAAAACCCACAAAACCCCAGCCAAATTTGACAGTAATTCCTCTCAAATTTCACTGCCATGAGCAGCATTACCCGGCACGTTTGGGGTCGGAAGTGATTAGTATTCAAAATGGCGGTGGAATGCTGACGTCATCGATAAGGCGTGCGCACGGTGTGCGCCCAAAGGTCGGACGTCTGCGAAAGCATAGTGTACTGAAATCTGATTGGTTTTCAGTTATCCTCACTATAAAACGAGAATATTGAGTTGACGAGGGCATAGTGCTTACAACTTTCACAGAGATCGGATTGACGATGATATGCTTACACGGAGAACCGGCTGCTTATTCAACAACTCAGAATGGTTCTTTTTGGTTCTGCAATCAGAGTCCGAGCTGTCATTTCTTTTGCTCCGAAGACGAGGGGTATCTGTTTGAGAAAGCTATAGAGTTATGAAAATCAACGAAACAACCTCATCCTCGATGTGATGGTCATCAAAAGCTGGCGAGAATACGTGTGGTCAAACATTTAATGAAACCTACCTATGGCCGGCGAAATCGTCTTTGCATGTCTGCTCCAGTAAATGATTCCAGTTTAGATAAAAACACGATTCTATATACTATTGCTTTGAGGGAGCAGTGGTCTGGAAATTCTCTAAAGCTTCTGTGAAGCTTCTGTCAAAAGAAGGAAAAAGGGGGTATGGTGAATGCGAAAATGTATACATTTTTAGAGCAAAATATTAGAGTGTTTCTTTGGTTGCATAAATTAGTACACAGATTAACGTTTGTAATAATTTATTTCTTTAAAATGTAACAATATAATACAAATAATCAGTATCTAAACATATTGTCCAGCTTCTACATTATTCTCCAACTTCGATCGTTTGACTTTAACCGTTCCATCCTTCAGAAGCTCGACAGAAGCTTCACATCCACCCTACATCCATCCCACATCCACCCCCCATCCACCCTACATCCTCCTGACATCGACCTCACATCGACCCTACATCGATCTCACATCGACCCTACATCGACCTCACATCGACCTCACATTGGCCTCTCGTCGGTCCCAAATGAAGATGAAAAGTCATGCAGCTCCTTCAGATATAACGTCACCTTTCCACTCGATTCGTGGGAACCGCACGTGGAAACGAGGCCAACGTTACGGTTATTATCACGGTTATCGTCATAACGTTATCAGGATAACGATGTGGGGTGGATGTGGGATGGATGTAGGGTTGATGTGGAGCTTCTGTCAAGCTTCTGTGTCAAATCCGTGGAACACAAGGGACAAAAACGCAAGCTCCTGCTAGCGGAAAATGGAACGGTTAAAGTCAAACGATCGAAAATGTTGGAGAATAATGTAGAAGTTGGACAATATGTTTAGATACTGATTATTGGTATTATATTGTTATATTTTTAAGAAATAAATTATTACAAACGTTAATCTGTGTGCTAATTTATGCAACCAAAGAAACACTCTAATATTTTGCTCTAAAAATGTATACATTTTCGCATTCGCCACACCCCCTTTTTCCTTCTTTGGACAGAAGCTTCACAGAAGCTTTAGAGAATTTCCAGACCACTGCTCCCTCAAAGCAATAGTATATAGAATCGTGTTTCTATCTAAACTGGAATCATTTACTGGAGCAGAGTCAGCAGACATGTATTCTCGCCAGCTTTTGATGACCATCACATCGAGGATGAGGTTGTTTCGTTGATTTTCATAACTCTATAGCTTTCTCAAACAGATACCCCTCGTCTTCGGAGCAAAAGAAATGACAGCTCGGACTCTGATTGCAGAACCAAAAAGAACCATTCTGAGTTGTTGAATAAGCAGCCGGTTCTCCGTGTAAGCACCTCATCATCAATCCGATCTCTGTGCAAGTTGTAAGCACTATGCCCTCTTCATCTCAATATTCTCGTTTTATAGTGAGGATAACTGAAAACAAATCAGATTTCAGTACACTATGCTTTCGCAGACGTCCGACCTTTGGGCACACACCGTGCGCACGCCTTATCGATGACGTCAGCATTCCGCCGCCATTTTGAATACTAATTACTTCCGACCCCATACGTGCCAGGTAATGTTGCTGCCATGTTTGTTTGTTTTCTTAAGAAAATTTGATTTCCCATTTTCTTACGTCAAATTTGATTGGTTCTTCCGTTGTTACAGATTTTTGCACTGCTGTTCCAGATATTTACACTCTTGCTTGGGATAAACTGCACTGAAATTAACCAATCACAGTCGAGATACCTTTCCTTGTATATTATTATAACACTTATTTTTACAAGTAACCCCATCACGTGAAACTAATTTTCATAAAGTGCGTGTGGCAAAAAATAAGTTTCTAAAGTTTTAAGAACTATTTAATTTTGAAATATTTAAAAAAAATCAATATGTTTAGACCGTGTTAAGCCAGATGACGTTAAAATTCCCAGATCACGCTCACAGTCTGTGCTTTGCAAGATCGTATGTTTTAGCTTGTAGGGGTAAACAATTGTGTTGCGCTTGCGATTAACTCTCAAGACTTTGCATTCATTTGGATTTAGTGCCAGATTACTATTGGTGGAATTCTTTTCAAAGTTTGTAAGGTCATTCTGCAGAGCTGATGCATCCGAGTTGGAACTGATGGTTTTAAAGATCTTAGTATCATCAGCAAACGTAGCAATTTTAGAGTTTCTTACGACGTTGGAGAGATGGTTTTCATATAAGAGAAACAATAAAGAACCAAGGATTGACCCTTGGGGTACACCTGAAGTTACTGGGACTGCTCTCGATGTTGCACCAAGAATGGTAAACTTGTTTGTTGGTATCGGTCTGTCAGATAAGATCGGAACCATTGCAAAATGTTCCCCCCAAACCCAAATTCATCAAGACGATGGAGTACACCTAGCTCAGAGTGACTAACTTTGTCAAAGAGCTTTGACATGTCTAGGTACAGAACGCCAATTTGCTTACCATGATCCAACTCACGGCTTATTAGTTCGAGGACTTCAATGAGTTGAGTGATGCATTAGCTTTTCCTGGTATGAAACCATGTTGGCAAGTATTTAACCGTTCGGATACATGATATTTGTTGTTATTGAAAATACATCGTTCAAGAACTTTCGAGATAATTGATAACAATGAAATTGGTCGGTAATTTTCGACATGAGACTTCTCTCCAAGTTTATGGACAGGAACCACATTAGCAATTTTTTCAGTCACGAGGAAGAGCAGCAACACGTAATGACTTATTGAAGAGGGCACAGAGTGACGGGGCAATTTCAGTAGCAGTTTCTTTCAGTAAACGAACTGGGATATTGTCTGGACCTTGAGCTTTATTATTATTTAAATTCGACAGTACAGCTACAATCTCTTCCTCTGATAATGTTATATGTCTTCTATGGTGATATCATTATGCGACTGCCCTCGTTCTGAAATACCAGCAGAGTCGGTATTAACGATGGAGGCAAAATATTCATTGAACATGTTTGCTATGCCTGTGTTAGCGTCGGCACTTATTCTTTCGCTGTCGTTAACTTTCGCTGAGACTTTTCTGGGAGTGATTGAAACTTTAGATTTAAGCTTAAAAAATGACCAAAACACTCGCGCAGATAATAACACGCGCAGATCCTGATCCGATATTCTACACGGCTATCACGCAACATGTGTTTGATTTTGGCACGGAGGCATTTAAATTCAGTTTTTACATGATCACTTGGAGACCCAGATCTCTTGATTCTTGCTCTTAGCATGTTTTTTTTTTACTGTAATTAATAAGATGAAGGATCGTGTTATTCATCCAAGGGAGAAATTTCAGAACTTTTGCATTCTTAACAGGAACAAACTCTGTTACCGCCGCAAGAAAAGCATTCTTCCAATCCATCCAATCCTGGTTGATGTCGCCATATTCTGAGATTAGACCTTTAAGATTGAGTGTTTGAAGATGGGCTCGAAAACGCTCAAAGTTCGCTTGCAGATAATCAAACACCAATCTCTTCGTTCTACTCAATGAATTATACGTTAACGTTAATTCAAAGACAATAGCACTATGGTCTATTAAGATTTCACAATCAGTGACAGTAGGATTTAAAATTTCACTTATAAATACTTTGTTGGGAGTAGTCGTAATGACGAGGTCAAGAATATTGTCTGGTGGGGAATTCATTTAATTGTTCCAAGAAGTAATCGTCCATTATTCTTACAAAGGATCTTTCATTAGAGCCTGTTGGATCTTCGTGAGAGCTCCAGCACGCGCGGGGTAAATTAAAATCGCCTGCGAGAACGATTTTTGAATGACGCGGGCAAACATCGTTCAGAAAAGTTTCAAAATTTTCCATCCAGATTTTATCAGCATTGGGTGGGCGATAACAGAAACCAGCAAGTATTTTGTGCCCGAGAAATTAGTTAATTCAGCAAGAACAATTTCCAAATTGTAATTATGTTTAATTTCACGCCCAGACTTAAATAACCCCGTCCTGATTCTTCTTCCTCCCGAAGCCTTCCCGATCGTTTCTGATTATTGTATATTCAGAATGTAGAATTTCTGTATTGTTCACACATGTGGAAAGCGAAGTCTCATTAACAAAAACGACGTGAATTTCTTCACAATAAATCAAGTTCTGGAAACGTTCAAGGTTACTCACAGTTTTGCCGTCATTTGTTTTTGCTAAGCTCATCAAGCTTCGTGCGTTGAGTGCAAGGCATTTTACTGGTCGTTTATCATGTAAAGTTCTGTTATTCCTTGGTCTAGGATTTAATTCAACATCGCCAGATAGGTAAATGAGAAAAACTAAATACAACGCATAGAGAAGGACACGGCATCCCAATAGTAACTTAAACGAAGTTCGTAACGGTTGTTTCTAGACCTTTTTACCACGCTTGAAACAACACGTGAAGATTTTAGCTTTCACAACCTCTGAACACACATATAATTCATGCCACGCGGAAACAGTTGTTGTTTTGTTGCTTTTCGTATAAGATAATCCACAGCATAATATGTATATGCTTAGAAAAATTAACATTCTTTGCGTGCCGCGAAGCCTTCCTCTAAAGGCCACCACGCCTGCGCACGCAAAGACCCTTTTTATAACCTTTTGCAAGCAGACTTGCAAATCTACTTATTTCAAGATATGCCTCTTTCTAGCTGTGGCTATATTCTTGCAAAAGGCAAGATTAAGTTAAAAGGGAAATCGCCCAATTCAAACTCATTTTGCTGAAGTATTCCAAAAAGAAAAACGAAGCCAGCCCAAAAATTAGTCATGCCATATAATCATTTCCATGTTAACACATTGTAAAAACAAACAATTTGTAAAGAAATGAGTGTTAATGAACAAGAAACATGACCAAATTCAGGCTGGCTGAATTGCCAACGATTTCAAAATGTGCCTGCAAGAAAGTTATCAATTCTGAAATACACCTGCGACCTTCGGTCCCAACTTTTTTGGCCTCTAGTCCACATGCAACTAGCTGTACTACGAATCACCTATTACTCCTACAGTATTATGCATGACGAAAACACTTACTTCAAAAAAAAGGTTAAGAGCTTCTTCTTCTATGCTTGCCATATGAACAGACAGGCCCTTGACCCGACAGCTTGCACCTTCATCTTCAGTCACTGTGAATGAACTGGGATCAATGTATGGTGTGCCTGGTATTGTAGCAAGCAAATCATACATTGATTCATTATAGATTTCTAAATAAGAAATTCTGACCCATATTGACTGTTCTCTTCGATTTGATATCTCTGAGAATATTTTGGAAATTGCTCTAGGAATGATGCCACGTTCTTGAAAGTTCTCACAAGATCCACTCATCGTAAAACTTTTCCCTGCGCCTGTCTCTCCATAGGCTATGATTGTTGAGTTAATACCATCCAAAGATTTCACTATAGCTTCCTCTGCACACCGCTTAAACACCTCAGGCTGGCTGGCATTGTGTAGTACATAATCTGTTTGGTAAGTCCAGTCTAAAATCTGATTGTTGATGTAGCCTCGTCTTTCATCTTTTCTTGTGTGAATTGTCAGTGATTTATTGTCCGGATGAAGTTCAATATTTTCGACAGAGAACTTCGAAGTAGGACGTATACGAGCATACACTTTAACACCATTATTTCCACTCATTTTAGTTTAAATCTCGTTGAAAGCCACTCCGAAGTGCACAAAATGTTAACGAGATCTATCGTTGCCAGCCGTTGCTTAGAACAGCAAATGGTTGCTAAGTTGTGTTACCATGGTTACTCATTCCGCTGACCAGAAACTGAAAGACTGAACTGTTTCAAAATGGCGGCCGGAAGGAGTGAATATAATAAAGAAGATATTAAATTGATAGAAAAATGTCCCAAAGATAGTTTACCTAAAGTACGTAAATACTATGTATGTTTCTAAAACTAAGTGTGTTGTGATAGAAATCTGATGGATACTTTACACTTTACCATTCTTCATATATCTCACCTTGTTTATTTTTTTAATTCGACCCTTTTTATACCTGACTGGAAATTTTGAAAATTGGGCGCCCGAGATTTCAAAAATTTACTGTAAAATATGTAGGGAACATCAAACTGCGCAACTGGGATCTCGGTTGCACAATACAAACTTTTCAGGCAGGCTACATCCTGGCTTTGGCAGGCTTCCCAACCAAGGTCCAACGGCCCCCAGACCACAGATCAGGTATAGAACCAGATGTCTCACTTCCTATCTATTCCTAATGTTTTCGTGTCCGCGATTTTTCGGCTGATCACGAATTGCACACGCGAGATGACGCAACCAGAGAGCACGAATTGCTCACGCAATGGCACTTGCCACGCTGACGTGTACTGCTTACGTGAGAGCACGAATTGGACACGCAACACGTCTGGCAAGTGTAATGCACATTTTTTATCAGAAAAAAGATAGGGAAGTGCAGAATTTTGGCAGTTAAACGGCGATTTTAGGCACAACTACCTATTGATCTTTATTTTCTTGACGAATTTTACTGATAAATGATACGCTGCTTCTTTTTAGCAAGAAAGATTCACGCCACACGAGCAAATCTGACGCGAGTGATCTGACGCGAGCAAGTCTGACGCGAGCAAATCTGACGCGAGCAAATCTGACGAAGGCTGACGCGAGCTCTTCAAAATCGCGGACATAAATTTTGCTTAGTGAGACATCTGGTTCTATACCTGATCTGTGCCCAGACTGCTAACTTTTCTAGCTGCGTGCGGAAGATATTTTTCCAATCGCTAATATGCGCGTCTGCAATCTCAAAATGCGCGCGTGGAAGGGCAAGACGGTATTTAACACCTGGTGTTGTTGCAAAATTTGGCAGGTTGCTAATACATGACAAATTGGAAGGCTGGCTAATAATACATGACAAATAGACCATACCCATAATCGCGTTTTGTAGCACTATTTAACTACTAAGACCAGCATGCTTTGCCAGCATTCAGTGCATTTTGACTTAATTGCATGTAAAACATTCTGGCTTTAGCGCGAGCAGTCAAATTTCTGAATGAAAGGGCGCGCATGCAACAACATTTGCGCGCGTGCGCTCACGAGCTTAAAAATTTGTGCAAAGTTAGCAGTCTGGAATGGCCCCTTGGAATGAGTGGGACCTTGGCCAGGGTGGAATCTATGTGAACCTCACGCCAAAGATGCGCCAGTTGTTGTTAAACCTAACGCCAAGGTGACAAATGACACCAAGCTGTACCTTTTTGGCTTCATAATACGCCACTACGCCAAGGATTTTCAAATTCCATGCTGAAGATCTTCGGCGTGGTGTGCACGGAGACCACCTTGGGACCTTGGTCAGGAAGGGTGTCCTGTTAAGATCATGCATATGTAGCAGTGCTACCTACATGTGCCTAAAGCTAACTGAAATTCTTGGCAGGAAGGTCTCATGCATGTTTAGGTAAACTAACAAGTGTTGTGTGGCACACAATCATGAATCTTCGGCGTGAACTTTACACAGAATGCACCCTGGCAATTCAAGCAAAGTGGACAAGTTTGAACCACACAGGGCTAACTGCAATTTTTTGGCTTCCTGTAAACCCAAATAAACGGGCAGGCACGGTGCATTCCATACAAACTCTAAGCTGCAAATATGCCAATATTTACAATTATATATATATAACTATTGCCGGCTGGTAAGTGTACATTTAAGTAAAAATGCATTTAAATGTTAAATAGGTGATACATGGCTTCCTTGATGAAATATGTTGCCAAAATATGCTTCAATTTCAAGACTTTAGCAAGGTTTGGAAAGTAGAAGAATGGAAAAAGTTAAAATCCAGTTGGTCATCATGTCTGAAGTTATTTATTCAAGATAATTTATCTGTTGAAAATGTAAGTTTCCCATGCTTTATTGCTTTTGGGCATTTTATATGATTAATATTTCAGACATTTTTCACTTTACTGCACACAAATAATTGGTAAATTAATCATCAAGAACTTGATAAAAAACAAGATAGTCATTGTATACTGTTAAGTATGGTAAAGTACCCCATATTTGAGTTCACTTTGCCCTTCTTTTGTTAGATTGAAAAACAATTAGACCAATTATCAATATCAAAAGATATCCAAAAGATAATCAGTGAATGTCTTAGGCCAAGAAGAGATGAAATAAGATTGGCATTTATTCAAGAAACATGTGATCTTTCTCAAGCTTCATTAAAAGATTTTGATTGGAAGCTAAAAGTAAGTATATCAAGTGAATTAATTACAAAATGAATGTCAAAATCATCTTGTATGCAAACATCAGCACTTGCACATAAAATTTCACACACAAAACTTTATATACAAAATTGCACTGACATGCACACTTGTATATGTCAACAAAATAATTATCTGCTATGTAAATGTAAGTTTTAGTACCCACTTAAAAGATTAGCATCTTAAAATCCAAAAAATAAGTGAAATATCTAACTGAATCATCAGACTTAGACAGTTAGAAATTAAGATACTTTAGAGCTAGTCTATGTACTAGACAAAAACGATGTTCTTCTGCTCTCATTTTTCATAACTATTTAATAAGAAATATGAACATTGAGTACTTTAAGCTAAACAACTTTGCTGGCAACTATGACAATGTGAGCAGCACATTGTTTCTTCCTACTATTATCAATATTGCTGCAGATTGTTCAGTTTTTCCATGTATATTTAATATTAATAATCAATATATGACCATTTCTAGCTCATCATGGCAACAGATAAACTAGCAAATATGAGAGAACCTGTGTTATCACTTGATCTTGACATTAAAGGAAAAACTGGGATGAAACAAGTCTCGGTGGAATTAAGTAAAGATGAATTAAAGGATTTAATTACTACTTTAGATGCAGCTAACAAGGTATCAAATTCATTTAAATATGCAAGCTAGTGATATGGTACATATCATATGACAATTAAAAGATGTATGTAGCAGGTGCATGTGATATTGTCTTATCAGGTGCCAAGCTATACATTTTCCTGTTATGCTTACAGCCTTTAAAATTATAATTGTAAATATGTTTTGTAAAATGTGACCTAATGCTTAACATGTTTTTCATTTTATAGGTGGTAATGCAACTAAAAGGCTAGAGATGAAAAGTATTCAAAAGTGCTCATTTATTTACTCACTAGTTCATTAAAACTGTAGCCAGAGTATTTAATGTCAATAAATTTGGAAAAATCTCTTCTCTTTACCACCACTTTCACTCACCGGTATATCAAAAGTTAAACTTCCATAATGCTACATTACAATCAACATTCATTGAATCTTAAATTACACAACAAAACATACCCGGTACATTAAAAAATATTTTTGTGATAATAAAAATGTAATTATAATATCTAAATTTATCACCTGTTGGCTTAATGTATTATTTAAGAATCACTACATATGACTGCTAGAAAAAATATTAGAGGATTAAATTTTTTACCACAAATGAAGTTACAAACTTGTGACTTAAAGAAGTAACTGTATACAAATTTTAAACAGCGATGCCTCTATTATGCTATTTATGATGATACCAGCACATGTCACAGCTATCAGAACTGAAAAATTTGACAAACATTTGTTGTGATTCTGTATTTTGGGCCTGTTGAAAAGTTAAAAGTAAATCCAGAATTGAATAGAAATATTGTTTTGAATTACATGAAGTCAATATAACGTAATTATAATAGTATAGCATTTGTAAATGCTCCTTGCTGGAGCTATATGTTGATAGAACTCAGTCAACATTGAAGATATCAACGTATATTTTTCAATAAAAATCGTTTTTCTGAAGAAATGTTTCAATTTTAATTAAATGTCCCTTGGGAGCTGAGAGCAAATTAGGTAAATACATAAATTAAACATGCACAAAGCTAATTTTGCTAAAAATATGGAAGTTCGTGTGATGTATTGAACAGCTTAGACTCCAGCAAATTTTCTGAAATTTTGTACAGCAATACAACACCTGACAAATTTCCCACCTGCCAAGTCAAAATTAAGGCCTATTTAACTTGTCGTAATACACAACTCCCCCCCCCCAGTTATTGAAGTTTTAAATTTCTCATTTTTTCAGTTTATTCTACACTATAAGTACCAAAACAATCTATTTTAATAAAAAACATTGTACATTAAGGCGCTTCACAAAACAGAGAGCGATTTCAGTTTTGTCAACCTTTTTTTATACACCCTGTATTATAAAAAAACATAATTTTTTTGCATTGACATTCAGTACAGTTATATCAACACTCGTTTTTGCAAAAACAATTTGTCCTGCAGGACAGGAGTCACTCCACATAATTTCTTAATTTTTCAATTTCCAATAGTGTTGAGTCAGCACTATTAACTCTACATCAACATGGACAATGTTTTATATGTTTTAAAGGGAAATGGCAACAAAAAATTGTATCGGCTTATTTGAAAGAGACTCCAAAACAATATATAGAAGTCTATTACAGAATTTTTATGTCTGCCTTATTTGATGAGATATTTTAACTTGAAATCTTTAGTTGTCCGCCATCTTGGATATTTGTAGATTTGCATGATACGTCACAACCGGGGTCACGCAATTTTTTTTTCTTACGACACAATGATTAATCTTCTCCAATAACCACACACATGGTAAGTGTTTCGGATTTCAGCACGGACTGAAAAGATTTTAAACAATATTTGATTGTTGGTAGATATTTAGGAGAAGCTTTGAATGGCTTATCCCTGTTGTGACGTCACCAAAACATTGTTAATGAGGTTAAAAATTAATCCAAGATGGCGGACAATTCGATTATTCAGGTGACAATATCTCCCAAAATAAAACAGATATAAAAATTTTGTAAAAGACGTTTATACATTACTTTTAGCGTCTCTTTCAAATGAGACAGTAAAAATTTTTGTTGCCATTTCCCTTTAAACAATAATCATGATAATGAATCAAGTCAGAGATTTTATAGTGTTAGGTAAAATAAGTTACCCATGTTACCTTACAGAACAACTGATACAACAAAGATAAATAACATTTTAACATATCCTGATCACAACATAGGGAATGACACTAGGGCATTCTATTGAAGTTTGTGTGTGAAGTTTCTGGCCAGTAAAAATGCTAAACTGGCTGGTAGCAGCCAGTAAACTGCATAATGATAGGGTGCCGTGTTGCACTGCTGAGTGGCCCTACTGTCCATTCCCTATGCCCCACAGTCCACACTGGTAGATAAAGCCCCTCACGTATTTGCCACAAAACTAAAAATAAGTTTAGCTTTAATGGAATTTATTATTTCTTTCTGTTAGTTTTCAATAATATGAAGTTTTAAGTTATGAATTATAGAAAGTATTTATTTCTCAGGCTTTTGATAAAGCAGCCACGAAAACTGTACGAGTACGAAAAGCCTGTTGGCTGTGCTTAATACTATCCGATCAGAGTCATGTCCGCTCACAGATTTACTATCAAATGTCGGGTAAACCTGCTACATACTGGATGCTTTTTGTCCAAAACGTGTTGCCAGAAACACAGAAGTGTCGATAAATCTTTCCACACAGTTTACAATACACGATTCTGTCCTTGAATCTAGTTTATTTGCCGGTTTGTCAATGCACTTCTCCCAACACGTGTCCGTGAACATGTGAACTTGATTTTGAAATTTCGCCTTTTGTTGTTCAACCAAGAGCGCTTCTTGCAACTGCTTATCTACCTTGTTGTTCTCCATCAGAACTGTGACTGTTTAAAACAGTTTTGAAACCGCACACTTCGATAAAATGTACAACTGAGGCAGCCTGCGGAGGAGGCTAATACCTTATAAAACTTTCGAGCAGTTAGCACTCAGCAATTCAATTTTAATCCGCACCCCCGGCCGAGAAGCGTTAAGGTGGCTCCCTACAGTAGCATAAAATGTCAGGCTTTCACGACACATCAGCTTGCAACGAAATTTGTACCGACTACACTTGAAACAGGGCAATTTGAGTGCTATTAGGAAAGATATGAAAGTGTTTGGTGTGCATATATAGAAAAATAGAAACAAAATAAGCGTTGCTATGGTAACTATATCGTTCTATTTTTTGCAGTTTTAATGCTTAATTTCACAATGAATGAACAATAACTTTCTTTCTCTTCGGTCAAATTTTCTGAAATTTTTTTAGTTGTTTATTGATGTATAAAGGACAAAGATATCAAAATTTGAAGACAGGTTTATAATTCAGATTTCGATATATTCGTGGATTTCGATTGCGGGGAAACGTATTCGTAGATTTTTTTTAAATTCGAATATGTCTTACCTTAGATATGGTATAACAACTGGACGTAGTTTTAAAAAAATTCACCGAAGGAAACAGCGGATAATCGAGGCTAAAATCCATAAAATCATTGCTGACGTGATAAAATTTCGACCCGACATACGAAAAACATTTCAGAATGAGCAAACGTAAAAGCTTACGAAAACGCGTTCGGAAAACAGGAAAAAAACAGTTGAAAACATACATACTGTTTAGGTTTCACAAACTTTTTATCATGTACAGAACACTTGGTGATTTCGCCGTAGAAAAACCTCAAAACACAACTTTTCATGTGTTGTTCATTTCAAAACATTTGCCGGTCGGCGAAGCTCCACACTGATCTATATAGATCTGCCCTGCAACTGTAGGGAGCCACCTTAAAGTTTCAGGGGGGAGGGGTTGTTGGAAATACATTAATTCCAAGGGGCGGGTAACAAACTGATAAATTCTCCAGGGGTCAGGGGGCAAAAAGTGGGAGATTTCTATTGTTAGGGAATGTTGGAAGTAGTAGTAGCAGTAGTAAAAACTTTATTTAAAACATCACACGCTAGGCTTCTCAACTATAACTACTAACATCAATATAATACTAACATCGACACATCTCACAAATATAGATACAACAAACATGCATGAACGTATATTACAATAGTAGCAAAGTATGAGCATAATTATGTTACAATGAAGTTAATTTTGAATACTGTCAATGTATCCGAATTGCGCACATCAGCTGGTAAGGAACGGAATTTTTGAGGGAAGGGTTGGGCAAATACAAAAAAAAATTCGCGCACACAAAAATTACGGAGAAAAAATATCGTGCACAAATAAACAAATTTAAAAAAAAAATCGAACAAGTTGTTTAAGGTCGCTGTTGTTAAATCCCAGATGATGCATTGGCGAAAATCTTTGTATTATCAAATAGCTCACATTGTATGTTTCGCATATATTTCTGTCCAAAATGGCCACCTGACAAACATGGCCACGCCCATGGTATGATGTATCCCATACCTCCCTGCGACAATCAAAATGAGGATTTATTAAAACATTGTAAACAGATATTAGGATTTCACAAAATCACGAATTTTTCTAATCCAGTGTAGCTCCAATTCCTGAAGCAACGTTTTTGGCAACTTTGACAATATGTTTATTCCACGATATTTTATCGACAATTTCTACTCCAATCACAGTTGTTTTTTAACATTTTAGGTAAACAACCACAATTTGGGCTTCAGAAAATTTCAAACTATATCGGATATAAAGAAACTTTTGCGATATATGCAACAATTAACTTAGTTACAGCTTTTGTTATTTATGATCTTCTCCACTCTTGTGTAACCATTCAGAACACCAATATCATAATAATATGAGTGTATTTGTTCCATAATGGGGAAGCAACAACATTTTTGTTGACGACAGAATCCTCATGTTTTAAAGTTTCATAACTTATTCAATTAATTAATTTACAATTCCTCCATTACGCTGGATCCAGGCTTGAATACGCCCTGCTTTATGTAGGAAAACATTGCTCTTCAGCTAAAAAATCCGTATATAGTGATATGGTGCCATCTTACTATATAATTAGCAATGTCAAAAAGGCATTTTTTTAACCAGAAATTTAATTATGGAAAAAAGTAATTTGGTAGCTAAAGAAAGATCTATCTAAACTTCACGCATGAAAGCCAGGTTATTTGTCTGGGAAAGAGCCCTATAAGAGGAATTAATAAAGTTTAGAATAACTGCTGAGCGTGAATGCAATATTCGATCAACAGACGAATTGGAAATCAAATACCGAATAAGCATCCATCATATAAAGAAATTCACATATCACAAACAATAACGCCGCTTTCTATCTATTTCGAGTTTTCGAAAGGTTAAATGCCAAAGGTTTTTACCCAAAATATAAAAAAAAAACAATCGAGACTTAAACTTAAGATTATAAATAACACTAAAGGGGACATCGAGGGTAAAATTCAGGAGCGCGGCGATTGGGGGCGGGGGAATTCAAGTCCCGGATGTTCACTCATTTGCTATGTTTTATACAAGCAACTCATTTTAGACGAGTTTTGCTCTGGTGAGCCAATAGGTGCTTGGCCCTGCATCCGGGACTAGAATTCCCCCCCTCACCACAATGCCGCATCTCCTTTCGTTTTCACTGAAAAAGATTATGATGTCACCTCGAGTGTTGTTATTTATGATAGACATACTGCAGCAATAGACGATTTGCATGTTTGACTAACTTTCAATCTAGGCAAAACGAACAAAATCTTTTACTATAGTTAAAAAGAGCATCCTAAAATTAGTAGAATTGCCAAGTTTGGTGGCGAAATGTTGTAAAACATGGAAAATATGGCCTCGCAAAGTTTGCAAATTTGTATACATTTGTATTACGCGAGGAAAAAGTTACCACTTTTGATACAATTTTAGCTGAAAAGTGGTAACTTTTTCCTCGCGTAATACAAATGTATACAAATTTGCAAACTTTGCGACGCCATATTTTCCATGCTTTACAACATTTCGCCACCAAACTTGGCAATTCTGCTAATTTTAGGATGCTCTTTTTAACTGTGGTAAAAGATTTTGTTTGTCTTGGCTAGACTGAAAGTTAGTCTAACATGCAAGTTGTCCATTGACCAGCCCCGTCCCCGGCGCTCTGATGTTCTATGGCAGATACACACACGTGGAATGAATCGCGCGTGCATGACCACGCACGCGCCACGCACTGCTGTAGAACAAAGCGCCGGGGACGAGGCAAGCAATAGGCGTTCGAAGTCCTTACGTCACGCCAGAGTTAAACAATGAATTGCAATGCAATGTGGGAAACATGTGGGAAAAATTACCTTGTATTTATATGCAATGAAAACCGCGTGACGTAAGCACTTCTAAGGTCTATTGACCGTAACGAAAAACATGACGGATGTGCCTTTTACCTTTGCGGCAGATACCGTTATAAAAACAAATCAACATCTATTAAAGGACACGCCTAACAGAATAGATTATTTTCTGTGTTTTGTTGAAGTTATGTCCTTTAAGGGACAAGGGGATCTAGATGGTCAATTTTCAATGTGCCACAAGTTGGGACAGAATTGAATGGGACTAGTACTAGACAAGCAGGGCCACTCGACGTCGAAACCACAGGACAGAAAACACTCAGAAGGGCCACTCGAATCGGAACCTCTGAAGTGCCTCCGCGCATGTCGCATAACGCATGCTGCAATACATAATTATGCACGCTCTGGCCAGTCAACTGTATTTTCTGCCCAATATAAACACGTTGAACTGGATGTTGCACTGCTGAGTGGGCCCACTGTTCATTCGCTATACGGAGACATTGGTTATCGCCTAACTGGGACAAAGTCAGAGCGTGTTTGGGTCGCCACACGTTAACATGCAGGCCGCGATCTTTCACAAAGTATATTGAGACTTGTATCAGGGTGTCAAATGTCGTTGAATTTGGAAAGAAAAATTCAAGACCTTGAAGACTTTGAATTTATAAAGAAGTTCTTGAATTTGCCTTGCTTTAGTTTCTGGACATTTTTTGACATTGGAAATTAAATGTCAATCTTTTCTAAATGTTTCAAATTCATGTAAGTTGCAGTTAGAGCATTCTTTTTAGTCCTTGGATTTCCTGATATATGGCCTTGAAAGTCCTTGAAACGCCTTGGATTTTACTCTCACTGACCTGACGAACCATGTTATTTATAAATTTAATAAATCAGCACGTTCGTGGCATCAGTTGATAGCATTGCCGCTCTCTCCCAGCAAGCAATGCTGGGTGTTAGACAAGCAACTGTACAACAAAAGTTTCTGCTTGTCACAAACAACATTATTGCTCTGTACGGGAGGGGGGGGGGGGGGCACAAATACATGGTGGTCTTATAATGTTTCTGAAGGATTATAGACCTGCCCAGATCTAGACCTTGTATTTTTCCTGTTACGATTTTCGATAATTTGGGCAGGGCAGACAAAAGGGGACGGGGGAAATAAGGGTACCTGGTGAGTAGCATTTCCCTTGTTCATTCATGTATACTCGCTCACCCTGGGTTGTCAAATCACATTTTCTCACGCAACCTGTGCTAGGATATTCAGCGCTCGTTGATCATGTATATATGTATAAAATATCCATAATTTGAGTGGCACTGGGTTCACGTGATCATCAAAAGCATTGACAAACATTGGAGAGAAAACCGGTGCAACTCAATCACAAACATGAAATAAATTGCTTATTGCTCTGTACAAGTTAATCGCACGAACAGCAAGAATTCTTCAGTATTCAATAAATAACTGACTGCACTTGTAACAGCTAACGCAATAAACTGGTTAAATAGGGTAAAATTTAATTACACTTTCTTTTGTTCCCAGTAACTAATTTACCATTTAATTTATACATGCAAAAATCTATCAGATAGCTGATACGTTGTCTCATAATACTATGCACTCAAGAAAATCTGACCAGTACGAATACCAAAGTAGCCAAGGTTTTGTCAGGAACGAATAGCTTATAAGAAAGAAACATTTCCGACCTGTGCATAAAATTATTGTCCCAAGCCAAAAGGCTGTTTACATGCGACGCACTAGTCCGTGATTTGTGTCACAAAACTTTTTCATCTTTGAGACGACTTTCGAATTGTTGCTGCAGCAGAAATTAGTTAGTCCCATTAACCTGCCTAGCACGTCTCATGCAATCAGACCCGAAATGTAGACTGGGTTTTAACCGTAATAACATAACGCCATATATCCAGCTTATAATTTATTTATCTTTAGTAAACAGTCATTCGTACAACACGTTAGGCATCTGGAGGCAATTCAATAATCCGCGGAGGTGATCGGCGTGGACGTTGTGGTCGAACCAAATTATCCTTTTCATTATTTAGCACAATACGGAACACAGACTGACCTGGATTTCCCGGCTGGGCTTGTCGCGAAACAGAAGCATTTCGATCCCGTAATAGTTGCCGCAAAAATTCTTGACCTGAACGCATTTGCTGTTCCTGACGTAATCGTTCTTGTTGTTGGCGCAAGTGTTCTTGTTGTTGTCTTAGGCGTCGTTGCTGTTCTTGTCGCTTGCGTTCTTCTTCTTGCCGCTTGCGTTCTTGTTCTTGCCGCTTGCGTTCTTCTTCCTGCCGCAAGTGTTCTTGTTGTTGTCTTAGGCGTCGCTGCTGTTCTTGCCGCTTGCGTTCTTCTTCTTGCCGCTTGCGTTCTTGTTCTTGTCGCTGACGTTGCACGTCGGTATATATCCTCGCTTCGCGAACACGCTTTTCCTCCTCTTCTTGTCGCCGCCGTTGTTCTTGTTGTTGTTGCTGAATACGCAGAAGTTGCTCGCGTGCACGTTGTTGTGCTTCTTCCTGCATTCTCATAGCGTACAGACGACGCCTGTGTTCCTCCATTACAATGCGTGAATAATTGGACGGACCTTGCGCTGCATTGCTAGGTACTTGAACTCTTGCTCCGCCAAATGTAAATGCAAATGCTGGATTTGGACCAGAAGCACCACCAGGATTAGGCATCCGTACACCGTTTGTCATTTCTATTAAATCAAAGCAATGGTGGTTTTAAAGCGCATAAATTTTGCAAACATTAAGTTTGGTGCATTACTTGTGAACGAGCATTTAATATTATCTAAGCAATATTTTTGAATCCACCGATAATCACGCCACTTACACTTTGTATACCAGTTCATTGCAAAAATTTTACATAGACAAATGTTAAATTTAAAGTACTACGGTTGCCTTGCACCATAGTATTGCGGGCTCAATTTGCTGCTGGCGACCGTCATTTGTCTGGGACATTACGATAATTTTATACAGTAATCTATCGTATAACATAGCAATCTGGGTCCGGTTGTATACAACTCTTAATCACTTTTTAATCACGGTTTTTTAGTCAAATAGTAAGTACAAAATACGTTGAATGATTGGTTGTCGTTTCCACTAATCATAGGTGATCTTTAGCCTTTTACGAATTTGTGATTATTTTACACGATTCTTACTGGTATTGAAGTATATAAGGTATTTTTCACATCATTTTTAGTTTTCGGCAAAATAAAACAGAATGTAAACAATAACAAAGCCCTGGAATGGATACTGTGTGACAGAGTAATCCTTTGAAAGCAATTCGACTGTAGTACATATGATTTTTCCGTACATGTAATTGTCCAATTAAACATTCAAGCAATATTTCAAATCAAAGTAAGTGTTCTTCCTCTGATTTCTAAATACAGACAAGATAGTTGAAAATGTCCGCTTGTCTGCATTTAGATATCAGAAGATCAACACTTGGAGGATTTGAAATGAGTTCTAAAACGACTGGATATTTTGCGAGAAAACCAAGACTAAGTTTCTGACTTTCTGCAATCTTCCTCTGATTTCTAAATACACTGGATTTTCTTTAAGACTTATTATTGAGTTTGAGAAGTAACAGATCCAATTTGTTTTTGGCATAATTTTTGACTACCTCAAACCATCGGCTTGGACAACTTCGTAAGCGTTTTTTGATGGGCTAACACATGGGGGAGCTTATACACGGGAAGGCTTATACAAGCATGACATTTTGGGTTAGTAATAACTGTGATACAATTTTAAAATGAAATACCAAAACTGAAACAGAATAAAACAACTTTAAATAAAATAATGAAAGAAGGTGTAGTTTGTCAGTAAACAGCTAAATACACTTTAAATTGTCTGAGTTACCAATATAAGGATTTTTCAAGGCGACGGGCTTTTGCATAGGGGTGCTTATACACGTGCTCGAACGGACATACATACGTTATCATACATACGTTGCATCTGTTCCATATTTGTTGGTGGTCCGTTTAAAATTCCTTTTTTCTCCAGTTCCCAGTGTTCCCATGCTTCTTTTCGCTCATCTTCTGTCAAACCTTCATCGGGTCTATTTTGCAGCAACGAATCATGCTCGTGGTACTTCACGATCCATTTGGGATATAGACGATTTATCAATTCTGCTAAAACCGCGTCCTACACATATACATAAAGACAGAGGATTATTTTGGGTTGAATTTACGGGTTACTGTAGAGGGTGTTACCTGGAAAAGGTTTTATGACCTGAAAGACGCAGACATGGAAAACGCGGACATGAAAACGAGGACATAGAAAACCTCGTACTAATTACATGAAAAATAGTTTTAGTTACAGTTGAGCTGAAATAATTTCTGGACTTTTCTGGACACTTGGCAACGCAAATTTTTATGGCTACCTTAGCCACGTGTTTAGCCTACCCTAGGCTACCATAGTCTACCTTAAGAGCATCTTGGACTACTTTACCTTATGGCCCAACTTAGACGACCTTGAACTACCTTAGCCTACTTTCGATTACCTTAGACTACCTTGAACAAATTATTTGGTCATTCAGTATCACCAAATTTTATCAAGCACAATTGCTTGATAAATAAAACCACTTTGCATGTCTATCACAATCAGTGGTAGGTTTTGGCAATTCCGTTTTTCACTAAATCTTGATTTTTGAAACTGAATTTTGCACAAATTTCAGGTTTCTACTTTTTACTGTTTTTGATTGACACGAATTTCCTACCCTTTTTGGCTTTTTCCATCAGTTTGATATAACGTGCAAAAGGGTACCCTTTTTTTGATAAATATGTCAAAAAATGTCCACCTTTTTTCATCTTATCACAGCGAATTGAAAAGCAGCGAAAAAGTCAGCTTTTTCGAGCTTATCGCTTCCGGGCAAAAAGCAGAAAAAAGGGTACCCTTTTTGAGCTTATTGCGTGGAGGCAGAAAGCAAACAAAAAGGTGTCTTATCAGATGAGGACTTCCTGAAAGATTAGCAGCAAAATGGTAGTGCGCAATTTTGAACTTAATACATAATCTATAATAATTTTTAATTTTGGCGCAAAATTCGTCGCCGTCTTTCACACTGTTTATATCAGTATTGAGTATTTAGAGACAAATATTGAGCAAATTCGACTGTGGGTAAAAGAAAATTATACTCATCGTATGATCACCGATACGGTAAAGCAAAGTTTTCCCGAAGTAACGAGAGTGTTTTCAGAAAGAAGTATACGACTATTTTGCTCGCAACACAAAATCCATAAAAGAAGTGATTTGGAAGTTGATAGTATTGACGATTATTAAAATGCACATTCATTATTTGTGTGGAAAAGTTACACACAGTTTATAGCACCATATCAGGTTTTAACTAGTTTTATATTTCGTCCTTCGATTAAATTCTTATTAAATATTGAATAGGTTGGGGCAACATATGGAAGGAAAATGATGGCTGGGTATATCCGAAGCAAAGGTCAAGTTCTAAATCGATCTCAGATTCGCAAATCACTTCAACGCCAATGGATTAATCCAACCGATCACCAAAGGAGAAGAGCTGACACAGTTCGTGTAAGAAATCCAATTGCATATAATGCAGCATATTATAGACATAAATTACACTATGATCAAAACGAGAAGCTTTCTATTCTAGCACGGAACTTTTTTCACTTTATTCAAGCACAGAACTTTTTTCAACATTAATTTAACTTGCACTATTTAAAAACCTTGAAAGGGTTTTAAGTTTTAGGGCTTTTAGTTTTCCTCTTTAAGGAAAGGCGGGGGTTTGTCGGAAATTCAAGAGACTTATTAAATTTGCAACATGCACCACCGGAAAAGGTGAATTAGTTTTCTGTCACCGTTGAAACACGCCGCATGTACAATTGGTAAACATACAAAATTCTTGCATAGTTTAATTTATAGCACCATTTATCTCAGTGAATAACACTAAACTGTTTAAAACCACAAAGCTGAACTGAGAATACACGATTGTTGCGTTTTTCTTAGGCATGCAGTACATTCGAACTATTTTGGAACTGCATCCATGCATGGTGGAAACTTGAAAGCAAATAATGTGCAGCATCTAGAAAGCTTCTCGTTTTGATCACAGTGTAATTTATGTCCATAATATGCTGCATTATATGGAATTGGATTTCTTACACGAACTGTGTCAGCTCTTCTCCTTTGGTGATCGGTTGGATTAATCCGTTGGCGTTGAAGTAATTCGTGAATCTGAGATCGATTTAGAACTTGACCTTTGCTTCGAATATACCCAGCCATCATTTTCTTTCCATATGTTTCGCCAACCTATTCAATATTTAATAAGAATTTAATCGAAGGACGAAGTATAAAACTAGGTAAAACCCGATATGGTGCTATAAACTGTGTGCAACTTTTCCACACAAATAATGAATGCGCATTTTAATAATCGTCAATACTATCAACTTCCAAATCACTTCTTTTATGGATTTTTTGTTGCGAGCAAAATAGTCGTATACTTCTTTCCGAAAACACTCTCGTTACTTCGGGAAAACTTTGCTTTACCGTATCGCCGATAATACGATGAGTATAATTTTCTTTTACCCACAGTCGAATTTGCTCAATATTTGTCTCTAAATACTCCATACTGATATAAACAGTGCGACAGACGGCGACGAATTTTGCGCCAAAATTAAAAATTATCATAGCTAGTATACTTTGCTGCTAATCTTTCAGGAAGTCCTCATCTGATAAGACACCTTTTTGTTTGCTTTCTGCCTCCACGCAATAAGCTCAAAAAGGGTACCCTTTTTTCTGCTTTTTGCCCGGAAGCGATAAGCTCGAAAAAGCCGCCTTTTTCGCTGCTTTTCAATTCGCTGTGATAAGTTGAAAAAAGGTGGACATTTTTTGTCATATTTATCAAAAAAGGGTACCCTTTTGCACGTTATATCAAACTGATGGAAAACGCGAAAAAGGGTAGGAAATTCGTGTCAATCAGAAACAGTAAAAAATAGAAACCTGAAATTTGTGCAAAATTCAGTTTTCAAAAATCAGGATTCAGTGAAAAACGGAATTGCCGAAACCTACCACTGATTCATCACTGATCTAGTTATTCCATGTAACCAAACAGATCATTTAAAAATGACAATATTTGCGTGAAACAATAAATTCATAATCGGCGCCCTATATTTGGATGCTTGGATCCTTATTATGTTTCAAAATTATGCAGTTGTACATTTTACCCAGCCACAATGAAATGAAAAGGTCTGATCTGATTTTCAGTAAACACATCGAGCATGATGTGAAAGTTTTTTACACACAAACGCTCTCAAACATGTTAATTAGCTTAGCTCAACCACTGCAATAAAATTGAATTTCAGATCTCCTATATCATTTACGGTTTGTTTACACATTACAGTCATATTTGTTTGAAAGATAGGCGAAAAAGCTCCAATGGTGCTTAAACATTTTATACTGTAGTCTTCGTACTGTTCAGGTATACATTATGTAACCGGTTACTTACCTTGGGAACGACAGGTGTTGGTCGTTTAGTATCTTCACTCTCTAAAACATCTGGCTCAAAGCGATAAAGCTCAGCAAGATCATTAGCATTGAAATGACGTTGGATTTGATGCTCGTCAACTACTCGTTGTGACATAGACAGCTTCGTGACCTGTCGCACAAATTAGTAAATTAAGTTAATGAAAAACTACACCTTCAATTTTGTTACAGTGTCATACAGTTTTTCGGCTATTGTAATAATAATTACGTCATCTTACTGAAACTAGGGATCAAAATACATGATGGGACCAAGTGGAGAAGAGAGAAAGGAGAGATTTGTATATGTTTACGTAGTAGTTACAGATTTTATATATCTATCAAGTAAATACTGAATTTACTGTTACAATAAAATTTTATCGGGAGGTGGAGGTTGCCTGCTGGTGTTATATTTAAGAAATATAAAACATTTTCCGTGTTGATATACAGTTATATCAACACGAGTGGAAATTGGAAAAACGAGAAATTATGTGGAAACACGACGCCCACAGGGTGGAGTGTTTTCACACAATTTCGAGTTTTTCCAATTTTCACGAGTGTTGATATAACTGTATATCAATACGGGAAAAATGTTTTATATTTCTTTTATAATATAGCACAAAGAACTTTAACAGAAGAGTGGCGGGAAATTTTCCGTGTTGACATAGAGTTATATCAACACGGCTCTTAGCCAATCAGCGTTCAGAATTTACAAATGCTATATTATAAAAAGAATTGATTTGAATTTGTTACAAACCTGTCTGTCGTAAATCTTCTCCTCCATAGTACCCTGCATAAAAATAAACATGAAATAAGAATTTTCAAGGTTGTAAGTCGTCTTTTATAGCAAATAATTCATGAGACACGTAAAATATATAACAGCAGATATATAATTTCTACGATACAAGTAATTAGCAAAACAATTCGGTATCTGCCACATCTCACGTGTGTAATGAAATTGCTATCTATCACTGTCATGGTAAATAGAATGATAAAAAGGTGTTTGCAAAGGACGTTTTTTTAAACGTGACATAATCACTATAGATGAAATATATCCAGTGCATATGCAATATTTCTTTTCATTACACTTTATAAGTTTTATAAGATTTTGTGAGTGCTTTTAGTAGTGTATGCTCCAACCTCAGCGATGAATCTGTATACAAAAACAGGCCTGTTTTGGCCAAATCTGTACGCTCTGAAGATAGACTGAACGTCATGAGATGGATTCCATGATATATCAAATACAACAACACGACTAGCCCCAATCAAATTTATACCGAGCCCACCAGCTTTGGTTGAAATAAGAAACAATCTGGCTCTGCAAAAGAAAAAAAATGTACAGTTAATACTAGTTTCAAATGCAATTTAGATACAATATTTTTTCAAAGAGCATGTTGGGAAAACTCTGGAATTTTTGTTTTAGGCCAAATTTACAAAGTAACTGTCCTGCATTTATATCACGTTCACGATTCATACAGGTCGAGCAAAATAAAGTTCAAGGACATTTCGTGGATTTTCAATGAACTGTATCAGGAAATTCAGGGACCACAAAGAGTTGTTAAATGTTTATAACTGCAGCGGCGATGACTTTCAAACCACTGGCATGTAATAAAGTAAAAAATATCCCAAAATATCATTTTTAAGTTTTCCGTTATAAAATTTCTTCTTTACATTACAAATTCAATATCAATTAAGTTTTGTATGCATCCTATTTAACGTGGCCAATTAGTCAGACTATAATTTATTCAAAATTGAGAATCGATCAATGTAAAACAATAGAAATGAGAATGGATTGCCAACAATTTTTCATCTTACACTAAACAAACACTGCAAGACTTATACTTGATAAACGTATCTCACTTCAACATACATTAGGCAATGTTTGATCGATTTATTCGAAATAAATGAAGCAAGGTTGACACATAATTTCGCTTTTGTAATACTTATGATTATACAAAAACTTACGATTTGTTTTCTTCATCGTTAAATATATCTGCCCATCGTTTTCTCATTTGTGCACTTGTGCTACCATCCATGCGGAAATAATCACATCCCCGACACCAATCTTCGGAATTGCCACCAATCTCTCCGCCACCAAGCGCCATCTCAATGACATCCAATGATATTAAACTATGGCTGAACACCAGAACTTTCTCCTCCAATGCGGCAGCATCAGCAAGAATCTCAAGCAATAGCACAATCTTACTACCAAGCTCAATATTATTCTCATCCTCGTCTGTGAGAAATTTATCATACCATTCTTCTTCAGCAACTTCTGTAACTTCAGTAACTTCATTACCTGAACGTAACTGGCGATTACTGACGCTAGCACCATTTCTTTCCTCGACAGCTTTGTCAGTGACAACAGGTTTTACTTCCTCAATGTCATCATCGTCGTCTACAACAACAAAATCGGCCGATGTTGAAGGTCCATCAGGATCGATTTTAACATTTCTAGCTGTTTCTTTCTTATCTGCTTGCTTTTCAGATTTTCGTTTGCTTCCAGCAATTTCTGATTTGCTTTTATCTTTCTTTTTCTTTCCACGAACATCTGCTAATTAAAGATAAACAAGATTATTATTTTTGAAATAATTTTGAAGAACAACGATCTTTAATATAAAATACTTAATGCAGGATAAAAAACCTTTCAAAATTTGAATCTAAAATGGTAATGCATCATATGCATGCGACTAAAACAAGGTGTTAGCTTTATGCTATCTCTTAACATAAAGCAGGTAGGGGTATTTAATAAGTACACACAAGGAATTAAACAAACGTGGTCAACATCAAGCGCATCCACTAGTCTACAAAATGGCGGGGGGAGGGGGGATATTGCACTACCCGAAAAATGGTTTGACCTCACAACTATGACTTGACGTTACGACATGGCTCCGGATATATTGTACGCGGAATGAACGCCGACAAATACAGTGCATCGGGTTTCTCTATCAGCTACTTTTTCAATTCGATAAATGTATAATTACAAATTGTGAACAAAATCAGAAATCTTAGTTTTCATTTTGGCCGACCATGATTCATGATGCTGATCAGAAAAACCATTAACAGTGTTGTCACATTAAATGTTATATTTAATTTGTAATGACGAGTCACACTTTAGTTATTGAGGAGATTTACCGTCGCTATCAGAGCTGGATTCTGATGTAGAAGTGTCATTCAATAATAGCATGTCTTCATCACTTTCTTCGTCACTTTCTTCATCGCTTACAACAAAATCTGCTAAACTATCGTTATCCGAATCAATAAAGTTGTATTTGCTCTGTTTTTCAGACTCCAATTTCAACGACCACGGGTGAGTCCAAATTCGCAGTAAGGCTTGGTAATCGGAAAACAATGACGCACCTGAAGTGATAAAAATAGACCTTAAAAATACCGCACAATATATATCAAATAGAAAGAACACTAATTAAAACAGTCCGGGAAAACGCAGTGAACTCTATATATCAGTACTGGAACGAAGGCACTCGTTTGGGTGAAGCCAAAAATGGCGCTAATTGACGTTCAACAAAATGCATACTAAACAGTTTTGACACAATATATTCCAAGCTATTTCCCTCTTTAAATCAAGGTAGAAACATTAAAGCTCGGTACATTCCCTGGAAAGTGGTGTCAACTACGCCGACAAAAACAATAGAAGGGCACTTGATCGTCAATTCGGCTTCAAAGATGTTCCAGTCTTCCAATATAGAGTTTACTGGGAAAATGTCATGTTACATCATTCATGTCGTTTCGTACTTCATGTTTACTTAGGTTATTATAGTAAATCAAGTCTGGGTTTTTTCACGATTTTATTTCACGTAAAATTACATATGGACACGCGCAAAAATATTTGTAGTTTTGTCCGGTGAATTTCATCAGTATTGACACATTCATTCCAAGCATCGCTATACCATAACTTTGATAATTGAATGTTCAAAAAATAGAAGCTTCTAAAATATCATCGTAAAGGCTTGCACAATTACTACAGTTCTAAAACTAAAGAGTTTCATGTTAATATGAATCTGGTTTTTCATATTTCTAATGGTATTTGGCGCTACGGGATGCAACAAGTAACCAACGTGAAAGATTATTTATGATATTATTGAGCATTTATAAAAAAACTTAAAAATTCTTTCCTGCGAGTGTCTTAATTTTAAACTTCTCAAATCCTCTTAGGTTCTTCTTACTCTTCTAGCAACATGAAAGCAACATGAAATATTTTTCACTGATTTGCCGAAATCTAAAAGTCCAAGTAGTAAACCTTCTGTGAACTCATTGCGTTGAAGTTTCATGTAAATTTTGTTGAGTAACTTTGACTTATTTGTTTAAATTATTATAATAGTAATGAACTAACCTCTTCCATTGTTCTCATCAACAAATGTATCAAGATAATATCTATACATTTCACGTTGTTTTGCAGACAGTCGAACCTTGATCACATACTCAAACTTTGGGGGAAGATATCGGCTGATTTCTGAATAATCCTTTCTCTGAAAAGATGACAGCATTTCTTTCAAACACAGAATCAAATTTCAACAATGGGTTACTTTCCTTTGAGAAACGCAATCTATATAAGCATGAGCTACAGAAACCCGTTAAATGGGGAGGGGAGTATCATGCATATATTATGTTCGCACATATATCGTGAAAACAATCGATTTTAAGGGACATAAATGATGCGGAACACCAGTATATATGAAAACCCCCTTCCCCAATCTATTCACCTATTTTTCATGGTTCATGATACAGGTCGTTATTACATTATCACTATGCATGATGTCCTAAAAAGGCAGTTATTTAGCTTTGATTCTATAATTATTTTTTTACAAATATTATACACTATGCATTTGCGTTATAACAAGCAACGCCATCTACGTTATAAGCATGTTGTACTAGCATACTTAACTACTCTGCTAACCTGAACACAGCCTTCCAGTGTTTTATGAAGAACATGACATCTTTTCTTCATCAGTTTAACATCATACACGGTGGAGTCAGCGCATTGACCGTTTTGAATAGGTCGTATGAAACTATTTGAAAATTCTTTCAATGTACCCAAAAGATTTGGTTTGACGAAGCTGACCATACAATGATCTGAAACAGTAATTTTGGAACAGTTTACTAATAAACCTGCAAAACTAAATACATATGAGGCAGGGGCGAAGACACTTCCTTTAGGTGGAAATTTAAAATTCTGAATGCCTGTTCTGCTATTCTGATGTTCAAACGAAAAGAATGGTTTATTAGGTAACTCAAAAGATAATCAACAATTCACAAGCAAAATACATAGGAAATTATAGCCGTGACCACCTGAACATTCCTTCTGGATGAAACAGACTGTAGTGGTAAGTTTTTGAAGTATTTTACATGATTATATACTTCAGTTAGTAACATTTAAAACACACACACACACACACATATATAAATATATGCATACATATATATACATACATATACATACATATACATATATACATATATATATATATATATATATATATATATATATATATATATATATATATATACATCGCTAATAGCCCAAGATATACGTATATAGCGGACTTATTTAATTTTTGAGTCCATGAGTCCAAGATTTTTTGACATTTATTTACATGCACGTTTTAACTAATTATTATTGACGGTAAAAAAGAAAACCGACTAAAAATTAAATAATTGCTATTATACATGTCCAATATTTTCACTAGATAATAAATTAAAATACCAACGCATTCCCCACAAATTTTCATCCACATTTCAGTTTGAGAAAGAATGGTTCGTTGAACGGTGAGAGCGTGGGGGTGGCTTTGGTATGCCTCTGATTTGAAGAAAACAATGGCGATGAAATACATAGTACTATTTATATATTTGATTTGTTTGTTAAAGTTTACAAAAAGTATTTTGCCGCAATATATTCTAAATCTTTTTCTTTTTTAAAAAAAAGTATATGCTGCTTCAAGCATTTTATATCGACACATGTACTGTAGGTAAGGTATTCAGAAACGACAAGTTTACAAGTTATTTCAATGGACACAAGAAAAGTGGAATACAAATATGTGCATGAGATGTGGAATTCATATGCCATGCATGTATACTCACATTCTAGCAAATTATTTTGAAGAGGTGTTCCAGTGAGGACAACCCTTCTCTTCGTCTTAATTTGGTTCATGGCTATAGATATGGCGCTTTTACAATTACGAAGAACATGACCTTCATCGCAAACGACCAATTCTGGACCTACAGACAAAAGACAATGATGTGTTCTAAACCAGAGTTTGTATTCAGTATACTCAGTTGAAATAGTGAACCGCACCGTAAATCAAGTACAGTCAATACAGTGTTATATATTACAAGACACCAACGGAAAATCGCTACTGACCGATTCTTCAAGTTCACGTAGATTTTTGGAACGTTGTCAAGTTGACAAACAAAAATTGTTGTAATTTGTTACTTTGTTTTCTGTTACCTTGACAATTACACTCCTATAATCTGCATAATTATAATGAAATTACATACATTCATATTGTGCCAATTACATGAAAAATGATCAAAGGCACATTACATAAATACAAATGTGAGATAAAATACTGTCCCTAATCCCATAAAATATTTACAACATACTATAGAACATGCATTATTAGCTATAAACTAAATGGTGTAATAGTTGGTAGTAGTTAGGCTATATTACGTAGGTTATACTAAGAGCGCTCTTTCACCATAACGATATTACAAATATAATCAATAGCAGCACCAGGAATTGCTTTGAACGTGATCAAAAGGATCTTAAATTCAATAAGATAATTAATTGGAAGCCAATGGAGAGTAGCCATGGTGCAATATGAGAGAACTTTAAGAGACGTAAATTTGTTACAAATGTTTGGTATGTTAAAAATATATCAGCAAACTGATCGAAACTTGTATTTGCCAATTTTACATCTCCCAAGAGTAGAGTTGCATTGCAAGTTGCAAGAAAAATTCCACCGTGTGACAGGGCCTTTAATGGTTGGAGTATTTATTTGTCATAAGCTATATGTCGCTTTGGAACGTGTTTCGATATATTTCTTTGTGAGTCGTAGGGAATTAGACTACAACCAAGCACAAGACGTTTAGTGAGAATTTGCTAAAAATCAGAATAATATCTCTAATATCAAGCCCGCAGCAACGACTTTCCGATGGAAGTCTTTCAGCCTTATTTTTATTCCCAAACATCTTCTTTTAAAACTAAACGCTCAAATATGCATTTTGAAAAATAAATCTAAAAAACATAAAACAAACCTGGATCGACAAGAGCTTGTTTAAAAATTTGTTTTTGCTTCTTGCTTTTGATACGAAGACATTGTGATAAGTTGCGGTACAAGGCATAGCCCATAATCAGAACACCACCATAGTTCATCCATCCCTTTAACATGTCAGCACGATTCCAGTTGCCCGATACTTCACTCAGTACATACACCTATATTGGAATATTTTTAAACTGGATATTACTAAAATATTGGAAAAGAATGAGCTTCAAAACGACCACCTCTTATATAAATAGTCACTTCTAAAGTGGCATAAATAGCGAAAACAGTGACAATATTTTGACATAATGTGCAGTCTTTGATCAAATTATCATCTTCCACATTTTCCCCCTTAAATATTTGTAAAGCAAGTATATAGCAAATGCCCAATCAGCTTTTATGTTAGATTGAGCCTAATGCATACTATGTGTAGCTGTATAGTGAATAGAGTAGACTGGAAAGCTCATTATAGAATACAGTACAAGTCAACATCTAAGTTTTTGTTTTGTCCTGTGCAGAGATAGCGTGTCTTCATCGTCACATGTCTGCTGATTATTGTCCAACTAACCATTCGCAACGTTAAAAAAGTAAACCAGTGACTTGAACAAATTAGTAACTCAGGAATTTCTATTTGCATAAATTAGTAACTCAGGAATTTCTATTCACATAAACGATGAAAAACAGCGATGACAAACAGTGATGATGTTATTTTAAAATATGTATGTTTCCGAACCATCTAATGTATCAACCATACACATACTGTACTTACATCCAATCTGTCGTCAACATTAATCCACTTTTCAAATTCCACTTGCCAATTTAAAACGGTGTTCAGTGGGCAAAGCACCAGTACACGTCTTAATTCTACAAGATCACTTCGGTACAAGGTATGGACCAATGACACAACCTGCAATGTAAATCATCTAACTGAAACAAATATCCCGTGTTAGTCATGCATAGCTTCTCCAATGAGATGCCTGATGCTAACAAGCGTCTGATATGCTAATTGTCAGCAATGTTGCTCTACCTGGAAAGTGCCGAACTATAAACACTGTGAGAAGCGCAATACTGTTTGCGCTTTCGTTTTAACCTTTTACATTGTTTCTTGTGACCGTGATAGTACTGTATGTCATCATTTCATGTAATTTCTAACAAATTAGGTGAAGTAGAAACAAGCATTTACGGATTATTTTACCTGAAGCGTCTTGCCAAGTCCCATAACATGTGCCAAAATACATCCTCCACCTTCTTCTTTCTTCTTCCATCTATCAACAGATTCTATCGTACAATCATACATAAACTTCACGCCTTCTACCTGATGCGGTTTCAGGTGCTTAACTAGATCTTCTTCGACTGCTAAAAGAGGCGTTGTTCCATCAGATTTGTACTCTAACACAACCTCTTTCACGTCAGTGTTTTCTGGTTTATCGAACACCGTGTTTTTAGTCTTTTCCAAGAGACGCTGTCTTCTTTCTTCTTCTAATTGGCGGGCGTGCCGAGTCGCTTCAGCCAACTTCGCATTATCCAATATTTTTCTGATTTCTTTCCTTCCTTTTTTCGATGGAGTAACATTTTCCTCTTCACTCTTTTCGTCATCATCATTATCATCATCATTTCGTTTCCGTTTAACTTTCTTTTTCTTACCCGTTTTTTTCTTTGATTTTTTTAGGCGTCCGATATCTGAATTGGAGTCGTTATCATCGCTTCCATTACGTCTATTTCTTAAAGTCCACCTTCCAGTCTTCGTTGTGCTTTTCTTTTTCCTCTGTTTCTTTAGAGAAACGTAATCATCACTGTCGCTTTCACTGGGTGAACTAGGTTCGCTTGAGCTGTGTTCACTGGTATCTGAATCCTCAGTTTCAGATGTTTGCTTATTACACTCCTCATCTGAAGATACCAATGACTTTTTACTCTCTGTCTTCTTCTTTTTGTTCTTTTTTGGCTGAACAAAATCATCTAAAGAATCACTATAAACTCTCCTTCTTGCCGACTTCTCTGTTTTCTTCTTGACACGCTTTCTCTTCTTCGAGCGACTTTGTTCCTGTTCTGAACTGCTATCAACATTACTTTTCATTTTCTTGGCAGTGCTTTTTCTTTGAAGTACATCACTCTCTGAACTGCTTATTTCTTTAATATTGTTAATCTTTGTTTTACTAGCACTCTTGCCTTTCTTCCTTGACTTTAAATCTTTGTCACTGTCCGATTCTTCGTCTGACTGGACTGTCATGTCAATGTCTATGTCTTTTTTGGCATTTATTTCTTCAATACTGTCATTATCAGAGTTCTCTACATTTTTCTCGGTATCTTCAGTCGAAGAATCAAATCCATTCTCAAAACGTTTCGAGTATGTTTTCTTAGTAGATTTCGAAAGTGTTTTCGGTTCACTTTTTACTGACTTTTCACCCGACAGACTCGTTAACAAATTCCGCCTCTCGCTTCTGCTCGGTCCTGAGATGATTTTACGACCTTTCTTATCTTTGTATGGAGAATGTTGATCCTTCTCAGCCTCTTGCATGCGCATAATTTGGTTGCATGATTTAATGATACCAGATATTGGAGCTGGATCGCAACAAAAACAGTTCCATTTTTCGCTTTCATCAGCTTCAAGTAGTTCTTGCAATTTTGATTTCCCTAAATTTCTCTTGATACATTTCTTGCAAAATGCTTTCTCACAAAAGTCACAGCAAATAAGTTGACCGCCATCAGCGCACCATCGACAAAACTCCTCCACTCCATATTCATCTTTTGTAAATTTGCCACTGCTGTAGAATTTGTGGCATTGCTGCAAAAAATACGAAACTCACAGTTACAGATGTTTTTGCGTTTGCCAAGTTGTGAATAAACTATCTAACATTGTCCACATGCGAATATTTAAAGGGGCACTCCACTGGAAAAACAAGTTAGGGTCAAATTAAAGATCATACCCTTACTAGGTTATTCCCAAAATATTTTGTTCTGAATGTTCGTAATGAAGGAGAAATCTTTCATCAAAGTTTGTATTTTTTTTGAAATTCCGACGCCATTTTGAAATTTCCCGGCAGACGCGGATTTTCAGCGGTTTCGTTTTTATGACGTCAGTGAGTGCTTTACACTTTCCTCCCGAAAATCGCTGTATGGTTTTATAAACTATAAAGCAAGCTTTTCAAAATGTCTTCATCGAACTCGAGTTCTTCGTCTAGCTCAGACGAGTCTTCGTCTTGCTCAGATGAATTTCATAGAGATATGTTACAAGTAGGCGAAGTCCTGGGCTATCAATTTCAACCGAAACGTGATTCTGTTAGTGATGAATCTGGCTCAAACAGCGAAGGCGATGAGAATATGTCGACCGATGAAGATCAACAGGCTGTTCGACTGGATAACCTAGACTGGTAACTCCTAATAATTTACTTTAATCAACACACCAAACCTTATTCCCCCCCCCCCCACCCTCTTTTTAAACTGTAATGATGTCGTTGACTTGCAAATTGAATTTTTGTGTACAGGTGCTCGTGTGAGCATTGTCAAATGATGGACAGAGAAGAGGAGTGTGTGTGCTGTCACGAGATTTCACAAGTCAGGGATAAAAACGATGAGGTTTTTGAGTATATGAAACCCAGAGAGCCATACACCTGTGTCACAGATAACCCTGGTTTCAAGACGGGATGTCTAGATCGATGGTTGGTTGCAATATAGACAAGAATACGGCAGAAGGGCATACGAAGGTCCAGAACACAAAGTCAATAGACACGTTGCATATCGGCAGTTTGTCCGTTGGTGTTGGGGAGTTCTTGGACGGGATATACGAGTGGTTTTACCATCTTGTGTAGTTAGCTGCATTCGAGCCCACTTTCCGCCTCCTGGAGATGCGGATGACTTTGTATTTGTTGGCTTTCGCTTTGCAGATGAATAAATATGAATCAGAATCCAAGGTATTTGTTTCATTGTAATAAATCATTTACTGTTTAGCCATCCCCAACCTTGATTGATGCTTTGCTATAATGTCCTGTTTACAGGGCTTAGGGGTTGGTGCTATGTGTTTGGCTTGTTGAGTTGGCTTGTAGGGCAATTTTTTGCCTTCCTGGCAGAGAATGACATCATCCATCATGCCTTCAATGTAGCTATATGATTTTGGAGTTTTGATCTCCTTCACAACCCAATTTTTCCTTTGCTTTGAACAAACCAGCTAGTACCTTTTTTCCCCTTGACAAGCTCCCTTTTTCACTTCTGTCTGGCTCCTGATAGTATTTGCGTTGTGGTTTAAGATTGCCAATTGTGTTCGAGCCACCATTCCATTATAGCTGAAGTGCTCTCTTTTAGGGACATATTTTGTCATGAGGGAATGGTAGGACTCTAACTGACCAGTATGGTGGAATTCTGTAAGTTTGGCCAAATCTTTTAGAAGCTTCTGGTTAGTGACCACATCTTCCAAGGCAACTACAGCAGGAAAACCTTTCTTTAACCAGGTTATGCTCTTTTTCTCTCTTTTACTCATAACAGCATGGCCACATTTCTTGACAAATTGAAACTTAGGGGAAGACTTCCATGAGTGTTTGTTGACAATATGTTCCAACATCGATAACCATTTCTCCCTGAGAACATCTGCCAGTCCATTGCAGGTTGATGCACACCACCACAAATGATTGGATATACATTGAATCCATGCTGTCAACTCTTCACAGTCCTTTTTCTTTGCTTTTTTGTCAAGCTTTTTCGTTACCCATTTACAAAGATGCCATACATCATATTGGTGATTAATTGTTGGAAAGACAGTCCTCATTTTAGCAGTTATTGTTGTGTGCCGATCTGTTGTTAGGCAACGAATGGGAACTTTTTTCTTGATGACAGATTCAAGTGATCGTTTGCAGCCCTCATACTCCATTGCATATGAAGAAGACACCTCTGTGACCTGCACTAAGCTAAATTCAACTATTAGATTTGATTTCTCATCCATCAGTGTATATGTTCCGTATTTTGCAGAGTGACCAGGGCTGTCACACCGCCCATCACCACATAAATCAACACTCTTTGTTTGCTTCAATTGCTTTACAACTTCTGCTTGGTTTTTTCTCCAGGCCTTCTGAACAACTGGGAAAATAATATACAATAGCTGCTGTTATTAACAGGTTACCTGCAGTAGTTCCTTTGACCCATGGTTGTGATTCCCATGTAAGTGGTACAACTGGTTTTAACTGTTACCATACTTCCATGTTGGGTCATTGTTGTTGTGTCAGTTGGACTGCCACATTGTTGACAAAATTTGAAAAGCTTTAATAATTCATTCTCAAAAACAATAAACTTTTTTTGTTTAGGTAATGTTTGTGATTTGTCATCATCACTGTCAGAAGCCTCGGAATCTGAAGGGAAATATTCAGAATCACTACTTTCAAGAACTTCATTATCTGATTCAGCAGTTGCAAGGTTTTGATAACTGCAACACTCAGTGTTATCTTCTAAATTCACATCATCTGATTCTGGTACATCAGTTATACCCCATTTTTCTACTTCTTTGGACATAAGAATATTTGGCAATTCGATCAAGTGGTTTGTAGATTGCTCTCCAGTTTCAGTTGCTTCAGCTATGATCTGCCCATTACCTTTGCCCAGAGAGTAATTGAGATCTTCAAGATGCTGGACTGGGTTAACATCATCTGAATGCATTACTATAGGATGGTATTTCTCAACTTGTTCAGTTTGTGTGCTAATTGATCTGGATGTCTTTATGGTTTGAATATTGAAAGTTTGTACTTCTTTGTCATATTTCAATGAAAGAAATTGCCAAGGTGCTGGTATGGTGTTGTCATCAGCTGTAATCTCCGTTTCTTCGTTTAAATGACCAGGTGCAATTCCATTTGATTCATTTTGTAACATACTATCTGCGACCTGAACAATGTTGATTTAAGAAGTTATGAACAAAATTTTATTGTAACATGCTTGTGTTGTATCATTAGAGCTTATGTTTGTGCTTTTCTTATTATAGAACTGTACCTACAACAAAATAGTTTTGTAATTTAGTGCGTCTGTTTATTTAATGTATAATTGCCTTGTATATATATATATATATATATATATATATATATATATATATATATATATATATATATATATATATATATATATATATATATATATATATATATATATATATATATATATATATATGCGTGTTAAAAATAAAATTTTAAATTTTATAATTTTTGAAATTATAATTTTTATAAGAAATATTTTCAAATCTTTTGTTCTCGGTTTCGTATTTGTTTCATGCTTGAGTGTCTACTATTAATTTCCTTAGCTTTTGTTGGAAAAGGGAATATCGTAGGAACTGAACATGGTTTCAGTTTTCTGCCTTTTTTACTAAAGCCAGGAATAACTTCTCTTTCATCTTCGTAGCAATCTGGGCTGAAGTGCTCGCTGCAGACGAATGAGGGTCCTTTACTGCGTAGGTTTTCCCGACGTATATTCCGCAACCAAATACTTCGCAGTGGCCCAACGGGCAATCTATGATAGCTTATGTTTGTCCCCTTTGTCTTCCGATAACCATTTGTACAAAAAGGCACCATGCAGTGAGGCATTTTGCTTTATTATATAGATATTTTCTCTCAACGCGCATATGCTTACAATTTCCCGCGGTAATGAAGCACTCACTGACGTCATGAAAACGAAACCGCTGAAAATCCGCGTCTGCTTGGGAAATTTCAAAATGGCGTCGGAATTTCAAAAAAATACAAACTTTGACGCACGATTTCTCCTTCATTACGAACATTCAGAGCAAAATATTTTGGGGATAACCTAGTAAAGGTATGATCTTTAATTTGACCCTAACTTGTTTTTCCAGTGGAGTGCCCCTTTAAGTGTGGTTAGAACTACTAGTACTACATATACAGAGCATCTGATTGGTTCATGATCCAAACATTGGCAGCTTTTCATACTTTTTTACTAGGGTGGTGCCATAAATTGTTTGGGGGGGGGGGGAGTGAGCCGGTGGTCTGGTCTGTTCTCTTCTCTCTAGACCTCTCACGGCTCCAACGCTAGAACATATGCACAGTACACATCTTATAAACTGGACCTGTGTTTTTGTTTAGAAAGTTTTGAAAGTTTCTTGCATGCAAAAGGGAAACACATAATATGCTCAAAGCTATAAAGATAAATCAGTAGATAGATTGATTCTTACAATTAGATAATGTATTATTTATTATGACTGAATTTGGGGGGGAGGGGGGTTAAAAAATATTTTAGGGTTGTTTTCTTGGGGGGAGGTGAATATGTAACTAATAGTTAGGGGGTTGCACCCCTTGAATCAAATGGCGGTGGCTGTACAAGGCAAATCTGAACATTATTGTTATTGTGTAACACACCCAATACAAACCTTGCATATTATTGTATTGAGATCTGGATGCCTGCAAAATCTTCCTTTTTTTGTTTGAATACTTTTACTGCAAGCAGTACAACTAACAATTCTGTGACCAATATCTTCAAAATAAAAATGACGATGAACAAATGAGTGATTTTGAAACCAACTGGAATTCTGCAATTAACAATTGACTTAGTTGAAATAATTTGTCTGGCTTTGGAATAACATAAAATAATGCATAAAACAGATTGCTATTATAGGGTTAACATTTGTCGGATTGACTTTAAAGTGCTTATATCACAAAATTTTTTTTTCAGAATTTGAATAAAAGAGCAAAAGTTAGTTAATACTTTCTTTAGCCTTTTTTGATTTCCTCTTTTTATTCGCGAGATATGCGGCTGTAAACATTGAAAAATTGGCTTTTAGCAAAAAATTGTCGCGCCCCAGTAAATACCGGAAAAGGGTCTGGGGCGACAGCTGTGTGACGTAGCTTAAGGAACGGAGGTTCGAATTCACCTGTGATTGTATTGTACTAAAAAGTTCTTTATACTTTCATGTCACGCAATATAAACAATGAACGGTCACGAAAATAATTGTTCTTTATATTTCGTGACTGTATTTATTGCGTGACATGAAAGTGTAACCACTAAAAGGCTTTTGAGAACACAGCAACGAGAACTAAAAAGCTACTGAGAAAACAGCGAAATGCCGGATAGATGTGTCGTTTTTGGTTGCTCAAACCGAGCAGACGCAGAGAAGGGGATCTCGCTTCATCGGATTCCATTCTGAAACGATGAGCGTCCTGAAGCAAAACGAAGGAGAAAGATATGGGTGAACTTTGTCGCGACAAAGCGTGCAAATTGGAAACCATCAAAATTCTCCGCCATATGTTCGGAGCATTTTGTTCCAGATGATTATGATAAGTACCTTGTTGAGGTACCTGGAACAAGGGACTATACGCCTCGATTAAAGAAGGACGAAACTGGTATAGTTGTGTTTCCCACCAAATTCAAAAGAAGCAATCTAGCAGACGAAGCCTCCCCACGCGATTAGCGTCAGGTATGTTTATTAGTTTTAGTATTTTGTTGGTCTATTAAAGCTTGTTGTATGTAGATTCTATTCTAAATGCGCGTCTCTTTTTATTGGCTTTATTGATAGGCGAGAAAGATCATCTTGTCATTTAGAACGTCCTTACAAGATTCCAGCTCTTGACAGCACCAAGCTTCGTCAGTATTTCCCAAGTGTGTTATTGAAAAAGGACCGCACACCTGTGAAAATGTGAAATAAGATATGGGCAAGGGGAAGTGTGGTTTACAACTCGTCTCACGCAATCATGATTACTCTATGGAGGCAATTAGCTATATCTGTAGAAAGACCCTCTCGTTATTAATAAATAGTGATATTTACTCGCTACAAAAGGCGAGTCGTATAAATTTTACAAGCGCAATTTAGCGAGCCCGAAAACAAACACCTCAGAATGTTGAACTGATGTGTCCACTCATTTGATTCGCCTTGGGTATCAACAATATACATGCCATACATGCTCAATGCCTTTATATTTTACGTTTGTATGTCTAAGAAAAATCTATATTACTACTTATAATGATTTAACATCTTCACGGCCGTCTACGCTCTTTGCGTTTCGCGAATTTATTTAAATATTGCGCGTACCATTCTTCGTCGGCTAGAGGTTCATCAGCATAAAGGCATGCATCATGATCGCCTAAAATTTCGCTATCAACTGCCTCTAGAGTTCCAATTTTGTGACTGGTATCATTTGATTCATCCTCTATAATATACCCAGGAATATAATTGTATTCTGAATCACTGAGAACCGTGAGAGCTTTCCGAATCCGAGCTATTGCCTGACATGCCGGAGAAAATATACCAAATGTATAATGTGCGTCGTAACTTAGTCCTTAAGCTACGTCACACCACGCTCGTCCCAGACTCTTCTTGATACGCGACATTTTCACGAAAAAGGCCGTTTTAAGCCGCATATCTCGCGAATGAAAAGAAAAATCCGAAAAATGTTAAAGAAAGTATTAACTAACTTTTGCTCTTTTATTCAAATTTTGAAAAAAAAATTTTGTGATATAAGCACTTTAAGTATAATTATTATAATTAACATAATAAGCAAATTTATAAGACATGTTGTTGTTGATTGGGAATCATGTGCAAGCGAAGAAAAGACAAGGGCATCAAAATAAAGGATTTGCACTGTTTAATAAACCTGCCTGGTGAAGCCCCCAAACAGCTAGCAGACTGTTCTAGTTCTGCACAACAATCAGCAGTATTAATACCCCGTAGTGGACTACCACCATTTCCCCCTTTTAACCCGCTTTCAAAACTTACTCATAAGCCTTCAAAGAGGTCGTTTACTAACATACGTTGGCGAAACAACAAACGATATTTTCGACACTTTGCCAAGTACTGGCACTGGTTATGCAGCAGCTGTAGAAAGTTTAACACAACGAATCGACCCATCTACCAATAAGGACATGGAAATATGCGAATTTCGTCAAATCACTCAAGAATCAGGGGAAACACTCAACGAATTTTACCATCGTTTAAAGGAAAAATCGAGTTCATGCGAGTTTACTAACGCAGATGCGGGAAAACGGACACAAATCATACACAAAACATCCCATAATGGCCTTCGCCCGTTCGCCTTGAAGCACTACGCGAAGAAATGGATTTAAAATCATTACTGACGTGCGGAGTTGCGTTAGAGCAATCAGATCGCCACAGTAAACTACTAGAAGAGGATTACAAAACGTCGCGACAAACAAATTTTATTTGAGGCAGAAAACACCAGGAATACCCGAGGGGGCATAGATCCCAGGATACAAAAACCCGGTACAACACACAAGTGGAGCACAAGCACAGCACACAGACATGTCGCAATTGTGGAGGCTCTTATCCACATATCACAGGAAAATCATCGTGCCCACTGCCCAGCAGCTGGAAAAAAGTGCTTTGAATGTGGCGAAATCAGACATTTATGTTAACACTGTATGTCAAAACAACGGCAACCAACAGGCCCATCACGTCAGCATACAGGTAACCAGCAGCAACAAGAGCGTCGCCCTTATCAGAACGAGGAACAGAAACGCCGTGACCGAAGAGATGTTGGTGGTCTGTCAGAACAACAACCAAGCGACAGATGCAGAGTTCATCTACACAATAATACCCTCAAAGAACTCCTGAAATCACAGTAAAAGTTGCAGAAATACCAATCCAAGTAATAATCGACACAGGATCATCTGTGAACATTGTTAACAACGAACATTTCAAAAAAATTAAACAGCAAAATCCTCGTATTAACTTGCAGCCGAGGAAAACAAAGGAATTCGCTTATGGAGCACAGCACCTCCTGCATCTCCTTGGTCAATTTAAGGCAGAAGTCCAACATAATTTGACAAAAACAACAAGCACCTTCTTAGTGACCAAAAAAAAACAGCACCTGTCTAGTGAGCTACGTACAACACATCCACTGGTCTCGGGCACCTCAATATACACATCAACTCCATTACAATCGACCACGCAGATCCAAGAATCGCTCGAATCTTACAGCAGCACCACAGAGTGTTCCAAGGAATGGGAAATCTCAAAAATTGTGAAGTTAAATTGGAAATCAACCCAATGGTTACCCCTGTTACACAAAACAGTCGACGACTACCTCAATTCCCTACCGTAGATGATATTTTACACAAGATGGAAGGCTCAACAATTTTTACCAAAGTACATCTTTCGCAAAGGTATCTCCAGATATCATTGGCCAAAGAATCGCGTCCAATCACGGTATTCCAAACACCAAACGACGGACTGTACCAATTCAAACGCCTCATTATGGGTGTATCGCCATTGGGAGAATATTCCATGAGATCATAAACAACCTGATCAAACACATTCGCAATTGTCAGAATATATCCGTCAACATCTGACTATGGTCGAAGACATCACTGACCATGCTAAACAACTCGACCAGCTCCTTCAAACAATTGAGGACAGTGGTCTGTCCTTGAAGTTCATAAAATGTTCATTTGCAGTCCCAGAAATCAACGTATTCGAGCACATACTGTAGTTTCAAGCAGAGGAATCCAGCCAGACAACAAGAAAATCGATGCGGTGGCAACGCACCAGCTCCCAAACATCGGCAGAAGTTCGCTCGTTCCTTGGCCTCGTTAATTATTGTTCGCGCTATGTGAAAGATTACAGCACGACTACATACCCGCAAGGAGAAAACCAAATTTCACTGGGGAAAGGAACAGCAAAAAAGTTTCCTTAAGTTGAAGCAGGCAATCACCAGTGCACCAATCCAGGCCCATTTCTCTATTTACCAACTCGTGTGGTCGTAGATGCATCACCTTGAGCAGTAGGCGCCGCTTATTTAGAAACCGTAGACGGTCGGTAGCATCTTTAATGGTCGGTAGCATCATTGATCTCGATCCCAAGTTCCTCTCATCTCGGTTAGAAGAAGTTTTATTATAAATAGAAATTGTTTTGACGGTTTTCAGCTAGCTCGTTGTTAGCTCAGTCGTTTAGGCGTACGATTTCTAATAGAATAGGCAGGGGTTCGAATTCCACTCGAGGCTTTTTTATTTTTAAAGTTCGTCAAACTTTTTTTCTTATATTATTTCCCTTTTATACGATTTTTGTAAGGGTTAGGTTTAGGGTTTGGGTCAGGGATTGGATTATTTAAAATTTTAAAAAGAAAGATCTATTAGTTTTATCAGACATATAGGCTTGAGATCGAGATCAATGATGCTACCGACCATTAAAGATGCTACCGACCGTCTACGGTTTCTAAATTTGCGTAGGCGCCGTGCTTTTCCAGCAGCAATCCGACTCCAACTAGATATCGTCCTATCGCCTTCGGAATTCGTTCTCTCACCGAAACCGAAATGAAATACTCGTAAGTAGAAAAGGAAGGATTAGCCATTGTCTTCGGGTGCGAACACTTTCATCGTTACAGGTACCTGTACGGCAAGTCATTCGAAATGGAAACCGATCACCGCCCACTTGAATGCATATTCAAACCAAAATCATCCGGATAGTCAGCACCACCACGAGTGGAAAGATGGTCACTCAGGTTTCAGGAACATAATTTTAGCGTGATTTATCGACCAAGCCCACAAAACCTAGCAAGTGCACTTTCTTGATTACCAAACAACACCCCGAGTAGCAACGATAGAAAGCTGCGCAGATCATTATGTTCATTACCTCGCAGAATAGTTGACCCCTGTAGCTATGAACACTGTAGAAATAAGAACACTCGAAAACCGTCCCTGAATTGATTCAAGTTCGACAGTGCATCGAGAACAGCCAACCTCACAGGCTTCCACCTCAGTACAAATCCTTCGAGCAAGAATTTGAGCATCGTAGACAACATCATACTGCGTGACAACCGCATCATTCTACAGGCGAAACTACGAAACAAAGCAATCGATTAGCTCACGAGGATCATGCACGTATGACAAAAACGAAACAACGCATCCGCTCAAAGTTGTGGTGGCCATATATGGATAAAGACATCGAACGACACAATCGAACGTGCCATCCTTGCCAAATCGTTGGAAAATCAGATCCACCTGAACCAGTACAGCCCACCAAACTTCCAGATGAACCTTGGACGGATTTAGCAATGAATGTGTGCGGACCATTTCCTACCGGAGAATATCTCGTAAGCCTCACCGACTGTTACTCCAGGTGGCCAGAAGCCACAATATTTCAAACAGTCACATCAACAAACATCTTGGAATGGCTCGACAACCTCTTCGAAACCCACGGTACCCCATCAAGACGGACAATGTGACACTTATCACATCACATGAGTTCAAGCAAACGCTGACTGCCACGGGAATCCAACTGCGTACAGAATAGACTGTCATGCCAACCGCACCAGAACAAATATTCAACTCCATTTTGATAAACGGGCCTCAATTGGAAATTCAAGATAACCACGGCCAACGTATAAACGTAATTCAACACATGTAAAGACGAACAGTACGAGAAGAGGGAGAGGAGGAAGAAATCGAACACCCCAAAACTAAAGAAGTACCACAACGGCAACATTAACTAGAAGAAGAAAGCACACTACACCCAACTCAGGCAAACCTATGACTAACCCAACCTCCGCAACCTACATGTATACCTATCACCCCACTCGCGAAAAGAAGAAGAGCTACAAGAATCACAAAACCACCTGAACGATTAAGGTACTAAACCCGTGAACAGAAACAATTATAGTTAATAAGTATATCGAACATTCAAAGATCGAAAGGTTAAAAACTTTGTTGACATTATTGGTGTTATAAGAGACAATCTAAAGAAGGGGGGATGTTGTATTGACTTCAAGTATAATTAACATATTTAGCAAAATTATGAGACACGTTGTTGTTGATTGGGAAGAAAGACGAAATACGAAACCATTAGAAAAATTTACTGCAACAATGTGATTCTTAGAACACTATCTAAAGGTCAATAAAATTTAATTAGTCTTCATGTGACCTTTTCACACTTATGTACATACCAACTTTTTCCTTAGCATCATTTTTATGATTTCTCTGCTTTTCAACATTTTCTTCATTCGAGTTGCTAACTTTCTCATCTTCTATTGTCTCTTCAAGATCACTGTCTGATTGAACAGCTTTAACAGTGGTAAGGTTTTCATCAGGTATCTCGAATAGAACTTTGTCAGTGTCTCGTGCTTCATGGATCAGTTGCTCATTGTTAGATGCTTCAATTGTGATAACGTCTTGATCAGCACTTGATTTTGCAGCTTTCTCTGGCTTCCTAGTAACACAGTAAAGGTATATATATATATATATATATATATATATATATATATATATATATATATATATATATATATATATATATATATATATATATATATATATATATATATAGAAGAGAAGAAGAAAAGACAAACTTGAATTACTTCATAAATTTTATTCACTACAATAAAACGTCAGAAACCATGAACTTCCTGAGAACTATCGACCAGTATCAGTGCTACGGTTCTCTCGAAAATCCTAGAAAAAGCTGTTCATCGTCAATTTATTGACTTTCTTGAAAGTAATAATCTGTTATCTGAATCGCAATTTGGATTTCGAAAACGACGATCTACAAAATTAGCTGCAACTCTGCTTTGTGATGATATACGAAGTGAAATGAATAAAGGAAATTTTGTTGGAGTAGTTTATTTGGATCTGTCAAAAGCCTTTGACACAATTGGACATGCTCAACTACTCAACAAACTTTCTGCATACGGTGTGAGGGGTAAGGAACTACAGTGGTTTGCAAGTTATCTGTTTCAAAGGACACAAGTGGTAGCTCTTGGACATATCAACTCTGAATCTGAATGTGTAAATTGTGGTGTGCCGCAGGGCTCTATTTTGGGGCCCTTGCTTTTCATTACTTTTTTCAACGACCTTGTAGATATTTTGGATTCAAAAGTAATAATGTACGCTGATGATACGGTCATTTACTGTGCTAGTGATGATGTTAACGTTGTTGAAAATGTGCTTAATTCTGAAATGAAGGCGGTGGGATCGTATTGTAGTGATAACGAACTCTTTTTAAATTTAAAGATGCTTTTCGGAACAGCTAGGAGATTGAGTAAAAATGGGAGAAAGCTAAAAATTTATTACAATGGGTCAATCATATCCTGTGTTAAGGAGTATGAGTATCTTGGAAATGTGCTGGATAGTTCACTCAATTTGAATACCAACTTTAATCGAGCCTATAAACGAGCTAGTAGTCGTATGAGGCTATTACAGAACGTTAGGAGCTATCTGACCACTCATGCAGCCACAAAGATTTACACTTTGATGATACTTCCAATTCTAACGTATGCTGGTCCAGTTAAGTCTACTTATACTAAAACTCAGACGGATCAATTGGTATCTCTCCATCTTAGAGCTAAGTCTATTACTGGAAATAACCATCTAAATTGCATTACAAACGTGATTCAACGACAGATCTGTTTACTTGTTAAGAAATGTCTTGAAAAACAAATAAATAGTCAAATTTTTGACAATTATTTTTGTATGCAAAGCCATGAAAGGGCAACAAGGAACAACAATACCTTGATTGAAATACCACTGCTAAAATTGGAGGTTGCAAAGCAAAGTTTTTATGTTGCTGGTGCAAAAATTTTTAACAGCCTTCCAATTGAAATTAGATTAACAAAAGATATTAAAACGTTTAGGTCACTTATTTTTGACCATTTTCAATCTTAACTTTTAGTAAGATTTCTTAGTTAATAATTTCATTTACTCATAATGCGCATGTTTTATTATCTAGGTCAAAATACAGGACAAACAAGGATAGCAGTTTTGCATTTCTCACTCGTTTATATTTGTAAAAATAAAGTTTTTCATCCTGTATAAAGATTATTTAATAATAATAATAAAAATAATAATAATAATATATATATATATATATATATATATATATATATATATATATATATATATATATATATATAAATATATATATATATATACATACATACATATAAATAATTACCTTTTAGATTTCCGTCTTGATTCTGACGACAAATGCTTAACAACATTTTGATCAACGAGATCATCTTTATCATTCACTACAATATTTTCCTCATTCTAAAAATTTAATAATATGCAATATTTATTGCTTCGATTTCTTATATGGGCAAAAAAATGGGGATGATCTTCACAGTCATGTTTCATGTTGTTGTTGCAAGTTTATGTATGTAGGCTGTTCATGTAGTTAAGTTGTTCGTGCACCAACCAATATTTTAAGCCACAAAAATATTATGTACCTTTTTGCACTTTGCCTTTTTATATTGCAAGTTAGTGGCCACATCCATATTAATGTAGCCACAGATAATGTCGAATCAACATTATGAGTGGGTTGGTGGGTTTTGTGTGCACTTCTTGACGTCATCTGAATAATCTCGTGGCAATTTGACAAAGTATGTCATTTCAAACATTGTAATTCTTAATACTTTTTTTGCCAAAATATATGACAATTTCAGTTTGTTACATTTTATATCTGGTTCATGTTTTATGAATTATCATATTCTTCGCAGGAAATGTAAAAGCAAATACAGTAAAAAACCTTTACCAGCAATCAATTTGATAAAATAAAGCACAAAACATACTCCGAATAGTAACATCTTGTAAACTCAAGATATGAGCTATTGAAACCGTGATTTGTGTTATCTTGTTTCAATAGCTCATATCTTGAGTTTACAAGATGTTACTATTCGGAGTATGTTTTGTGCTTTAAATACAGTAAAGAAGTCCAAAGCTTTATGTTCTACTGAATACAAGTTATATAAAGTTCAGAAAATATAAACACTAAAATAAAAATATGGACCAATGATGGCATTAATAATTAACAATTATTTGGCAAAGGCAAAGTGATTATCACCTGGAAATTTATACTAATCACCAATATTTACTGAGGTGAAATGAGGTTGTTCTATTATAATCACATAGGTGAAAAACGGCAAAAATATGTTTTATATTTCAAAACAGCATCTGTCACATTGACAAAACAACTGGTGGCCATTGTGAAAAGATGCTTTAATAGGCAATTACTATGTCATAATCACATCTGAGCAACCAATCAAAGTAAAGAATTTTCATTTTCGATTATAAAATGACAGAAACCTTTTTTCTGTAATACATTTATAATGAAATTCGAACAAATGTACTTCCCAGAAATGTGTGTGGAAATGACATAATCCATGAGAAAGCAGAAATCATAGGCGAAGTATCCCCAGTTGCACATCTAATTGTATATTTAATCTACGATTGTCTTTTTATGCCAATCAAAATACAACTGAATGTAAACACTTGACATTATCTGTGGTGGGTTGAGGAGTATAGAAAGAGGAGAAAATATCCATGGTGGCAAGTTCGCTTTTCCCGTGCCAGAGATTGTGATTCTCCTGTACCAAAATGTACTGAAATAGCTGTATGCCACGCCAGAGATCTCTGGCGCAACTGACAAACTTTCCACCATGGGAAAATATCTGTGGCAATATAAACATGGATGTGGCCCCTCAACATTTTAGTTTTTAAAAGCTATTATCTGGTTTAAAGTTGGTTACTTTTGGCACACATGATACATAATTGCCAAATATGCAATAAGCACTTGTAATCTTTATAACCAGTAATAGATTGTAAGTATATGCTGGAAGTGTCTATTTTTCCCCAGACCATACTTCACTTCTTTGCAGTTGATCTGTTGCTAACTTTGAAATGATGTTGACCAATTTCTTTCTGCGACTACAATTCCAAAGGGTTGTATGTTAATAGATGGCAATACATGTACACTGTTCAATGAATAGCAATGTGTTCTGGCAAAAAGTCAGACGTTGAACACAATAAATAAAAAAATAGACATGATTTCACCGTAGTACAACACAAAGGTTTTTAAAACAACGGGGGACAGCAATAACTGACTGAACTCACCCATTTTTTGCACTGCCTTTATCCTTCATTGAATATATAATTTGGGGAAAAAATATCCCAAATTGACTAAACAGGCAAAAATCAAGCGAAACAGGGCGATAAAATTGACCAAAAATTTATATTTTCATTTCTCATAAGTTTTCCCGCTCCATAAATGTCTTTTGGCTTGTTTGCCGCCAGAGTTCGGTGCACACCAAAATACCCGTATGACGATAAATTTGCATACATTTGCATATTTAATATTATAAGTTATTACTAATTTACTGTGCATAAAAAGCATTTTTCGTTGTTCTTTGCGGTGCTGATTCATTTGAATCTAGTTTTTCATCACAGGCAGGACCATAACTACAGCGTAAATTACTAAATTGGTGGTGGAGTGTATTCATTTATTTCTGTTCTGCCCGACGAATTCCTTGTGAAACCAGTTGTTTTTAGGGTAGATTTGAAAATAAATTAGTGAAGAAAAACAGTTTTATGTGATACTAATATGACACATAGGTGGAAACACCCTGGAAACATGTCTCACTTCTAGATACTTCTTGGATATCTACCAGGGAGTTTTAAGACATTGGCTTAAGAGCCTGGTAACCCGATCTGAACGTTGTTGACCCAGTAAATAAGATTATTATCAGATTATTGTATCCAGTAAGTTATTGAGATTATCACGGTCAGGGTTTGGGCGTGGGTCAGGGTTCATTTTTGATGTATGAAATGACTATTCCAATATATAAGTATTGGAATTATTAAACGTTGTAACCAGTAATTATATTGGGTAACAACGTTCGGAGAGGTCCTCTTGTAACTTCAAACTCGGATGGAGAAATACCCCCAACAGTCAGCGCTATCACAACTGGGGCAATAACACTATATTTAAAGATGAAATTCAAGGCACTAGTACTATTTGGTGGCATTGTTTATAGAGAGGGAATCATTGATGCTACTGATCCGAGGTCAAAACAATTTATTGGCTTAAATTGGTTGATCTGTGATCCTATACAGCACCGTTTTATATATATTAAACAGTAGAAGCCTCTAGCTATATTTTCAACTTGGGATGATTCATGATTAGTGTTTAATGCATGTTACTGTTGGTGTTTCAGACCTCGTGTTTCTTGTGTACTAAATAACTGGACACATTAGATACCATATTTTTCTTTTTGCATTAATAAATAAATTATTAGCACATGAGCAACTAAATCTTTAAAACAGATATAAAAAGTTAACGTTTGATGAGTACATGAAAACAATTACTGCTTAAAACTCTGATACTTATCCTGGAAGAGATTATGTTAAGTAATGAATGCAAGATGAAGGTGGAATATTTTCAGAATATCAGTTTCAGTTACTTTTGATCAATGGGCAACATTTTGACTTGGCTCTCACGCACAATACTGCTGGTGAAATAACTTTCATAGCACTAGCTGTCATACTATTAGCATCATTTAATGTGCATGTCATAACGTTAGCATTCAAGATGTAACATTATTATGTAATATTAGAATTCATAGCCTCAACGTCAAGTTGGCATTCATGGCAATCAATGTTAATTTGGCATTCGAAGGTTTAAAAGGTATTCATATACTTCACTATCTTTTCATAAAAAACTGCCACAGCCTAGAGAGGAAAAAGGGAATGCTAATTCTAACGCACCAATTCTGTTTGGTACAGCATGCAATAATTATTGAAGGGGGTGTTTACATGAGACTGGCTGGTCTGACTAGCCTGGTCAACCAAAATAAGTTGTGTCAATTATATCATTCTCTTTGGCAAGATAGTCAACATATTGTAATAGTGAAGGTGGCATGGAATGCATGAAGTCAACGAAGCCAGGGCCACTTACTGCTCTTAGCATGAATCGTTTTGGTTTTAGTCAGGGTTAAAAATTAATTACAAGCCAAATTTAAACCAAGGCCTAGGGCAAGAACGTGACGGCGACACAGTCTAGTGGCCAAGGCAAAATGTCTCAAGTCAACGAGCTTAGGATCCATTCCTCCCCTTGTCACGAATCTTTTTGGTTTTTATCAGGGGTAAGAATTGGTTATAGGCTAAAAAATGTTTGATTCAAAGTTTCTCCCAACTCTTTCGAGAGCTGTTGTTTAAATTTCATCGAATAATATTCGTCAACGATTCACCTGAAGCTATTACTCGACCCACTACCCCGGACATTTTTGCAAAAGACGACACTACGTTAGTAATTCCTATACATAGAATGAGGTTGTAACGCTGAGGAAAGATCTGAGGCAACAGTATTGATTAATTTATATTTATGCTGTACTGGAGTGAACAAATGTCACGACATTGCACTTATTTGCTGCCAAACAAATGGTCAAAAAGATATACAGTGAAAAATTATTTCCCTCCAATGACTGTGTATCGCTTTGGAGTTAACCCCAGTGAAATTTATGACGTGATGTGAAGTGGAAGCACATATACGACAAAACAAATATGGCGGATAATGGAGAACAAGAATCTCCGCTTATGTCAGTAAATTCATCAGCAGAGATTGACATCGAGGGCGATATAACAGTTCCTGGTGCCCCTGACAGTGACGATGAACCAAGTACTTTAGATGAACCAGTTTCAGAAACATTGGTATTTATTGATACACGATGTTTGCTCCGAGTTTTTAATTAAATTTCGACACCTGAGTGACACTTCCACAACTATGGGCAAGCGGGAAAATATGTCTGACACAGGGGCAGGGCTATGTTCTAACCTTAAGTCGTAGGTTCGATGACCGCCGTGCTCAAGAATACTTTTAGCTAGCCCATTGTGAATATATATAAACTCAGCAGTGAGCAGTGTGGCAGTTTAATTATGTTAATTTATACGAAGTGACTATATGTCCGGCAGCCGGACAGTTGTTTGGAAAAACTAAATGTCCGGCAGTTTTTCTGCGCATGTCGTTTTCAGGTTACATAAGCAGTATAAATTTAGTTTTTAACGGTAACTTTCGGTTGGCCGCAGTAGCTCAGTGGTCTAGGTCGCGCGCTTTTGGCCTGTGTGTTTCGGGTTCGGGCCCGGTTACGTGCTTTTCTTTTATACTTTTTTTTTCTTCTTAATTTTTTGGATACTTTTTTTTCTTATATTCTTATATCTTTTCTTATTAAAACTATTCTCACTCACTACTCTCACTCACTGGGACTGTATCTACTTCACCAAATTTAGCTAAAGCACGAGCCCGAAGGGCGAGTAAGGACTCGGCCCAGGGAAACTGCCGGACATATAGTCACTTCGTAATTTATATGTAATATTTAAAACTATATAACGTTTATAAGTCTCTTATTTTTCGTAATGTTTGTATTCATTTTTTATAACTTTTACAAAAACGTTTTTTGAAGGGCAGCTACTTTGAGGGAGGTAGTTACTTTTTTTTGGGGGGGGGGTGTCAGAATTTTGGTCCTTTTTTTCTGTGCAAGACTTATTCTCCTATGCAAGACTTAGCTCATTGACAGCTTTTCAATTTTTTTCAGTTTCGCATCTCATTTGACTTCCTGTCCTTAATCACGAAGGGTCTAGCATGTGGCAACATGTATACTACCATGCATGATCAATCTATACAAAATGGCGATACAATTTTTATGTGTATTTGATCCAAGAAAAAATGGCTGTATTATAAGCCTTTTAGGAGTACCCGATCAACACTAAACAACCATACACACATTGATCTTGACTGGCCTGACAAGTGGCACTTGTAATTGTAAATATGTGTCTTCATACATGTGTGAGTCAAATACAGCATTTGCATGTCATTTGAATAAAAGAGAATCACATAAGTATGCTTGGTAGGTCAATAAAACCAAACTGACGATAGGCTCTATCTCAACGGCGCGAGAGCCCATGACTTCTCGCTGTCCATATGTTGTACCCATGCTCATCAACAAATACTGTGTGGTGCAAATTAGCTCCTTCTTGAAACCAATGTGCATACCTGTGACAGCATTCTATAAAATCTTGTCTGTTGCATTTTGCTGGCACTCTATGGGCTAACTTTCTTGTGAACAACATGCTTTCTAAATAAGTGGATATGGTGCAGTCACTGAAAAATGGCTTTTCTGTTAAACGTCGTTGTAACCCTGACTACCCTGTGTTGATCGCTGTCAACATTAGCATGCAGTTTTCTTTGAAAATTGCTTCCAGACATCTCCATATTTCTTTATCAACTTTGACATGGTTTCTCCCTCCATGTGGTCTCTCGTCCACCCTGTTTTCACGTAAATATCGGGCAATCCCAATGATTCCTCTTGCTGTTGAACGGTTTATTCCCAAATTATCTGCTACCGCTAAGCAGTCTTGTTCCGGAGCTTCCTAAACACTTACCAATCTTTCCTTGTCTTCTTGTCCAATTCGATTTCTCACTCGTTCTGCCATTGCACTTGCTACTGGAACTTAACAATGTCCTTTCCAGTTCACTGACTTTTATATGCACTTATTTTCATAGTTAATTGTGTACACATATCACAACGCTGGTGAGTCTCAAGGGACTAGGGGTGGGCGATATTTAAAAAATCAACTCACGATTGTTGTCATGGAAAATATCGCGATAATCGATAATATCGCGATTAATGAAATAGAAAAAATGACCATATTTTTCAACTACAATTAATATCAAAGCATGTATAAACTTGTATATAATCTCATTAAAGACAAATCAACTACAGATTAAAGTAATATGAAGGCTTTTTCTCCTCTAATATTTACTGTTCATAACTGTTGTAATATAACATGTACTGATCAATTTTATTCCATGTTTTTCTGCTTTTGTATTAATTAATATTTGTTGTTAAATGTCTTTTGTTTTTTCCTATAGTTGTTGTGAAAATGGTAATGATTAGTGTGCCCATGCAATAGACCGATCCCGCATCTATTGTTCTCCCTCCCTAGTTACTGTTGCTACGTCGGACAAGCTAAAATTTGTTTTCGATATACAGCGTGGAAAAAACCCCGATTGTTAAAAATTTGCTAATGTTGGTCCTATAATCAAGCATTCTAAAGGTACATTTGCAAAAGAATCGATAACAGCTTGAACTTCTTATAAATTTAAGTTTGTTGATCGGACATTCTGTATTCCATTGGGAAAACTACCCATTGTTTTGCCGGTCAATCAAGCATAGCTGGGATCGGTCTATTGTTTTTTGTTTCATCTCATTGATTTTCACTTTACGGAATATACAGGGTGAGTAAAAAAACTGATGCCCTTTCAAATTCAAATTAGCCGTGAGTTTTATTACAGTTTATTCTCATGCAGTCATGGTCTGTATTGTTGCCGTGTTTCTGACTTTGTCTTGTTCCTAACAAATCTTGCACAGCTAGAATTATGCATTTTAACTTCCACAGGGAATTAGATTTTGTTTTACATCAACGTCTGTCAAATTGCAAGAATGCAATGATGCTAGTTTGAATTTCAATAGTATCAGTTTCTTTTACTCACCCTGTACTGTGTACTAAGTCACAATCTGTTCTCTATAGACCCATGGGAATAAACCCTAATTAATTTTGGGCTAATTTAAATTTGAAAGGGCATCAGTTTTTTTACTCACCCTGTATAATTAGGTTTGTTATATCACCAATGGTGTTCAAATGGCGCTATTGTCCTTTGTTGTTACTAAACTCGAATGATCCAGCAGAAATATTTTGCTGAGTCATATCTGCTACAAGGGATGAATTCCATGCAAGTCTGGAAAATTGAAATCAGCAGTTATGAGAACTTTATCATAGTTAGAACATGTTTCTAGAAACGCTGTAAAAAACTTTAGCCGTTTCTTTGGTTCGCGATAACACACACTAACGCGAATTTTTTTTTGAAAATACATGTTTATTGAAAGTAGCTACATGTTGACTTACCATATCGAAGGGCAATTTTATTTTATGTTTATATTAATTACATTTAAGCCTAATAAGTATATTTCTGTTTGAAAACATATTTTTAGACTAGTGCCTAGGAAATTTGCGCTATTTTAGGATTTTTTCTGTTTTGAAGCAGCAATAACTCAAAAACTGCTTGAAAAACCACGGTAACCATAATAATATCTTAAATGTATTTTTTTATGAACGTCCTGTTGATGAGTTAAACGAACTTAAAAGTTAGCCATTTTTACAAACTGTAATTGTATAGTAAAACTGAAGAAAAACATGTTTACTGAAAATCACAGGAGAAATTGTCGGACTGTCCTTCACAACAATTCACAATATGATAAAAATATAAGATTTATTTCAACACAATACACAATATGATTTCATACTCGCTCTGTAACACCATCTTTATTAGGCATCACTTCTTCCACAATCCCTAATTTCCATTGACCTCTGTCTTTCTCGTTTCCCTTTATGACCATCTTCACGATTGTCGATATCCCTTGTGCTTGAGATTGTGTCGTTTACGAAGACCGCGCGTAAATATTCTTTTCTCCAGCTGTTCCACATAGCATCCTTACATCTTTTAAGGTACTTCTCTCTTTTCCTTAATGGTACGGTTTCTTCGCGGTGGGATTCCAATTCTGGTAGCAGGTTAGACTGGAGCGCGTCATACTTCCACGCGTCGTCAAAGGGATCTGAATCAGTATACGACAAAGACCGGTTGTTTAGAGCTACCTCTATATCCAACAGGAGGTCGAGTACACAGTTTCTGGTCTTCCACGGCTGGCTAGGTACAAAGCTCTTGTCAGACTACAGGCGTATAAGATTACATATGCTTTACCTTCTAGCGTTTGCTTAACCCGGATTTTGAGGGACCACACGTGATCGAACCCCATCACTTGGAAGGGAGTGATTTCTACTGTTTAACCCTTAGCATGCACCCCAGGTGGTGGGCTGGCTAAGGCTGTGGTCTGAAATCTCTTGCACCCGTGGCATCTCTTGTTAAGACGCTTCGCTAGCTTTTGCAAATGAGGTACCCAATGCCGTTAAACCCACTCCGCCGTGGATTGTTTCTTCGTGAGCTTGCTGCACGAATTTCTCGGTGTAGATCTCGGTCTCTGGAAAGTATAGGGGATAGTGGTAGGTTTATTTCACTGTAGATTGAGTTGCATTCGGTCAGCTTCACCTTTTGCTTTGCTCGCTTTATTGGCCTTCATTTCATTAAAATGTTTTTGTAGCTTTTCGACTTCCGCATCGACTACTTCGACTTGTTCGATATTTTTGTTCCATTCTGTAATCGCTTCCTGATCATCGTTCCGTTTAAGTTTTTCGTCCAAGATCTTTAATTTTATCTCCTCGATCATACCCGTAATCTTTAGTAACGCTTCGCATTTTCTTTCGATTGCGACAATGTTGCGCACAATATCCGATGTCTTCTGAAATGTAAACTGTAACAGCTTTAATTTCCCGGCCAAGTCTTTCACTAGTTTATTTCGAATACCCTAGGCTGGGCTGTCCTTCACAACAATTCACAATATAATAATTTTTTATACACCCTGTATGTTAACCATCCACTAATTATGCCCTTATATGGCGCGAGCGAAATATTTATTTTTATCTTAATTCCAACAAGGTAGTTACATTCATGGGTGTCTGCTTTTAAAACTGTTGTAAATTAACTGTTTTGTGTAGGCTTTTTTATTTCTATACTATACTTCTTATTTTTAGTTTTAGACATCATGTAATGTACACGTATCAGCAGCTTTTATCAGTTATCTTATTTCTTACTTTGTGCTTTATTTTTAGAAAAGAGATGCGAAAGCTGTTGGCAAGAAATTTTTCCATGTTTTGTGGCCAAGAGAAACAAAAACATTGTTAAGAGAATGTAAGTATATTTGATATATGGTTGTCAGTGAATTACTCTAAACTAAAATACTCGAATTTTATGTCTTCACTAATACCTTCACTAGTGAAGATGTGAAAAACATGTTACGTGTGTTTGTCAGGTTTTTGTTTCCTGCTTTTCATTACATATGACATAAAGTGAAAAGAACATTTTCTTTTTCAAATGAAGATTACAAAATATACGCTACATTTTTTTTTGAACATTTTTTGCAAGCAAATTATGCTTCCAGTTTTTATAAATGAAATATATCTTTCACGGTGGAAATTTGCGAAAAGATTTTTTGGTCTTTTGAACCCTGATCAATACTCTCTTAATTTACTGGATGTAATGTATGCTGCTTGTTTGGTTTGCCATCTAAATATTGTTACTTAATAGATTTAAAATGTTACTTTTTTCTTTTAGGGGATCTTTGGGGACCTCTTGTGTTGTGTATATTTCTGGCTGTGTATGTATAATTTATTCGTGCCTCTTTACTCTGTCTATACGTCATTAAGCACTCTTTTGTATTTCGTAAACCAATATATATAAATTTCAGGATGCTGCAAGGTTCGCACAGTTTGATATCAGGTGAAGCTGCTGGTGGTCCTGAGTTTGCTGAAGTCTTCATCATTGTTTGGATTGGAGCTTCCTTGGTGACACTTAATTCAAAACTCTTAGGAGGAACGTTGTAAGTATTTGAAAGAACAAGACGATAACATGTTTGTTAAAAATTGATATTATGTACGGTGATACAGATCCCCAGATTAATTTGACTGATTTCCTTAGATACAATACAACAGTAGGGTTGAAACAACTGATCAACATGTTTGGCACAACTTTTAAACCACTCGTTTTTTAAGTTAAAATACCTTAACCCTAATTAACCTTCGATGGTGGCATGGCTTTAGTGCTTTAATAATTGGTAAAAAATTTTTGTGTGATTTCAGATCATTTTTTCAAAGTGTTTGTGTACTCGGTTACTGTGTTCTCCCGCTTGATATGGCGCTGCTGATATGTCGACTAATACTTATTGCAGAGCATACTACTATATTGTTTGCCGTTCGATTTGTTATTGTTATTTTGGCATTTGCATGGGCAACATTTGGTAAGGAGTATTGAAAGCAGTGTTTCTTTTTTAAACCACAATTTAAACATGAACCATTGTGCTCTATCAGAAACTGCATACATGTAAGCATGCATGTGTTTACAAAAAGTTAACAATACGTCTAAGAATGATTTGTGACGTATCTACACAAGATCTCTTTAACTTCAAAGTCATTTGTAAAAACATAAAGGCTCATTTTTTTTGTTTACTTGTGAGAATTTCGAGAATTTATTTTCTTTAATACAATATTGTATTAATTCGTCTTTATCTTTTACATTGTTTCTAGCATCAGTGAAGTTTTTGGGAGACAGTCAACCATTACATCGGAAAGCTTTGGCTGTTTATCCAATATTTTTGTTTTATTTTGTCATTAGTTGGTTAGTTATTTCACATTCAACTTAGACAATCTACCCAAATCTTCATTTCCATTGGATATTAAATCCTACACATGCAGAATAATCTACTTTTTAAAGCTTAATTAATATCAGTTAAAATTTTGAAATATACTGAAATGCCTAAACTTGCATATGGGAAATAAGTAAACTTCAATAACTTTTGATGATATAACAGGGATGTGCTGGATACATCTGGATAAAATATTGCTCCAAGAAATTTATCGGAATTTTTGTTAGAGTCGTCAAACAAGTAAAATGTTAACTTTGTAAAATCAATCTCGCGCCAAACAAAAATATACCGTAATGCCATGAATACGAGAACGAAATGGAAATCACGTGTCCAGCACGCCCCTGTATCAACAGTCAGCAGATCATAGGCCCAGAAATGAGTGGTCAGCCCAGAAATGAGTTGTTTTCACCTGAAATAAAGCAATCTTGTACATAATATTCCTCTTACAGCTGCCAGAAACTTGCCATATTGTTATTTCCAATCTTTTATCACGCTGTAGTTGGTCAATCTTGCGCGACGCTCGTAGTAGTATTATCAGTTTAAGTTAGAGTTAAATACCGAGAAGGAGGGGTGTATGTCATATACAGCCCCCGAGGACGCGCAGCGTCCAAGGGCTGTATATGACATACATCCCGACTTTCGAGATATTTAACTAACTTAATTTATTTTTGAAGAGGTTTTCTAACAGAGCCTTTTGACTTTAAACAATTCAAGTCGAAATTTTTCCACAACTTTTATCTAATTATTTATTCAAGGTAAATAACCTATATACAACCCGCGGTACATCAGAGAAAACCGACTCAAGAATAAATTAATATAAAAAACACACGAACGTCGCGCGAGATTGGTGGACTATAGCGTGACAAAAGATTGGAAATAACAATATGGCAAGTTTCTGGCAGCTGTAAAAGGAATATTATGTACTAGAATGATAAGGTAAAAACCACCGATTTCTGGGCCACCCATGATCAGACATTCACTGATTCAGGCCTTTACGATACGATTGTCATAATTTATCTTGTCATTTCATCTTAACGGAAATGCACTTACAAGTCAGGGCTTAAAAGGGCTTGTTTGTTTTTGACCGATTGAACTATATATATTATACCTTTTATTAATATACCAAAAGATACCTTTCAAAATAGTTTTTCAACGACTGCACTTGCCCGACTGTACGCTTAATGCTAGAAAACTTGTCAAAGTAAATTAAACCCTGTATAAATTGAGAATTCTGTACAATATATATGTACAGACGGACAGATAAACAAATTAGACTTGGCAAAGTAAACTTGTGAGAAAAAAAACTTGTCATAGAAAATTTGCTGGTCGGTAAGGTGTTTAAAAAAGAAATATTTGTGTAATAAATTGCGTGTAATTTGCTGGCTGTATTTAGTATGTGGTTATAAGTACCGTTTATTTATATTATATTAGAATCACAAATAAATGGGATGAATAGAATTTTGAATTCTTGTTTTCGTTTCATGAAGATTTTAATTAATATATACCTCCAGAATCCAGATACCATCTATTCAAAGCCAATTAGCTTACCCTATAATGGCGATATGCTCATATGAATTTAAAATGTGAATTGCGAAAAAAACAAGTACTTCAGCAATCTTGAAACATTTGACGACTTAAACAAAGCTGTAATCTGTAGATTGTCATAACAACTTAAAAACTCAAAGTGCTTTAATATAAGGAACATCTAAAATGATTGCTACAGCGTTGCTTTCTTTTAAACAAATAATTTTTGAATTGCCACCCCCAAATGGTGATAATAAATACTTGTTGTAACGTCACTTGCAAGATCAAGACCATTAAATAATCAAACAAACGAATACGCAGGAGTGCACAGGCTAAATTTCAATTATGCTACTCCAGCTTTGCTGTAGGTCAGTTTCTCTATAGTGATAGCTGTCTTCGTGATCAAGCGGCTTTAGACAACAGAACCCATACAACACTTTTATATGGTTACCTAGAAAACGCGGGTACCGGATAGCGGGTACCGGGTATGGAAAACGCGGGTAATAATGGAAAACGCGGGTATGGAAAACGCGAGTAGTCATGGAAAACGCGGGTAATAATGGAAAACGCGGGTATAAGTGAGTTTTCTTTAATGAACACAACTCCTTACCGTAATATAATTATCAATTAACATTATTTCTATAACTTTTCCTGAAATGCATATAAGTATTTGGCACAAAAAAGTTCATTGTCCTAAATGAAAAACGTCTTTTAAGTCGGAACGAGGTTTCAAACGATAAAATGTCAAAGATCTAGTGAGCGAAACATTAAATTAAGAAGTCACTGTTAAGATTTTTCAGAATTCAAGTGCCATTGAGATCTTTCTATGCGCAATAAACGTTTTATGTCTTATAAACTTTACGATAAACACAACGAATTCAAAATGTTCTTAAATGTAAAGTTACTGTGGTCACTGATACATTGTCTTGACCTATGTTGCAAAATCAAATCCCATCTTATAAACACATAAAAAACTATTTCAGATAATATGAATATTGTTCCGTAATATCAATAATATTGTTTCCCACCTAATGGTAGAAAAAAACAAGATAACTATGTGCATGTCTACGAAATCACCAGATTGCCAAATTTTTGTGCGAGGTATAGTTTATGTTCCTAAGTGAAAAAGTGTACCATCTGCTGTGGCACAGTACATTGATTTGGCTGAAAAAGGGGCTGCTTTTGCCTTACACAATCAAGAATGCAATGAAAATACACATTCGCTGCTTTTCTACGAGTTTCGCCATTCTGTCTCCATTCCCTGTGCATGTTCGACACAATTACAAGGTCTGCTGGAGGGTTCCCAATTTGTCCTTCTGGTTTCAATGAGCTTCCACAACCAAAACAGACGGAAGTTTGCACTGGGCAGAAGCCAAGGAGGTAAACGATAAATGAGTTTGGATAAGGAGAGGGATGTGGCGGTCTGTGCTGAGCTGGGAAACGTGGGCCATAAGAAGCTTCTGACAAGTGGGTGAATGGTGTTGGTGTGGTAAATGCTGAAACATATTCGACATTCAATGAAAATGAAGTTAAGATACATTTCGAAGAGTTTTTTCATTAAAGACCATAAATCATTTTGTGTGATATACTCATATAGATTTCAAAGCAAGCATGGGGGCACGGGCCTTATCTTGTTTAGAGGGGCACAATATTGGTTTGCGCGACTGCTTGTGTACAATACGCTACATCAAACATATATACAATTTTGGGTTTACTTTTGTAAACAAATGAGTATGATCATGTATTGGCTGCTTTAGCAGAAGCTCTACTAATTTATGTTTCGCTCGAACAATGCTTGAATTTTTGGCTTAATTTCCCGACTGTGAAATATTTGCCTGTGCCAATTGATAGAAACAATGTTATTATGTTAATAATCAATATTTGTTTGCTACCTAGTCGCATGTCCCGCATTTTGCATGACTACCCGCGTTTTCCATGATTACCCGCGTTTTCCATGACTACCCGCGTTTTCCATGACTACCCGCGTTTTCCATACCCACGTTTTCCATACCCGCGTTTTCCATACCCGCGTTTTCTATACCCGGTACCCGCTATCCGGTACCCGCGTTTTCTAGATAACCCTTTTATATTAACTTAACAAGTTGGTTTATTTACAAGCTTCATGGTAAATTCTCTTCCACAGTTTTGTTCGAAGTATTTGGTTTTTAGATGATATTTCAGGATTTGTGTTTATCGAGTCTCGTCCAGGACTTGAAATCCATAATTGCAATTTCTGTGTGCATGCCTCAGAAACATGTTCACGTCCTTGTATCAACATTTGAATTTGTTCAATAATATGACGATAACATCCATGACTCGTCTCATTATCCTCTGCTAGTTCACATCTAGAAGTTGAATAGTTCTGTACTCGTTAGACATTGCTTATTATAGGAGTTAGTCTACTTTAATAATTTCTCACGCACAACTATTCTAATGTATTTAATGATAGTATGGTTACATTTATGTCTCGTTCATGCTAATGTTAAAGGGCTGACACAAGCAATGACTGCATTATCAGGTGTTAGTTAACAGCGTAAAGCAGTTGGGTCACCAGGGAGAGAACTAGAGGTGGACCAGTCCTCGGGACTTTAATTTGCTCCCAATCGCCGCGTTCCCAAATTTTACCCTCGATGCCCCCCTAATATTGTATATAATGTCTATGAGCATGCACCCCCCCCCCCAAAAAAAAAGAGTCTCGGGTCTTCGGCGCTCGTCCTGTCCCCATCCAGTTTCATCAGCCTGCAGGTGACGCCACTGGCGTATAATGCACTCAACTCAACGCAACGATCGCGGACCCATTGGGTACGAAATTGCTTAACGGCATAAAGACCTGGCTCTGGCATACGAACCAAGTACACTAACCCAATTCCAAGTAAACTATCCCCACATGAGTGTAAGTACGTCAAGTAACTCTCAAAAAATGATGTATCCAAGTTCGACATTTCACAAAGTAAACTTGATGGACAAGACCAAATTCTTTTACAAGTATCTGTCCCAGAGTGTTTAGAACATTCTAAAAAATACAAATAATTTTCTGTAGCACGCTACAAGTAGTTACTACATGTGAATAGATTTCTCATTCACAGTTTGGAGAGGGAAGATTTTAATTTTTAGTCTTTCTCGCGCTATGCGACTAGCCACTAGACGTTAATAAAATGTCATTCTGGTATTTTGAGGTGACAAAATCATTGATCGTTTAACCAAAATTCATTTCAACACCGCAAGATCATTTTACGCCTTTGATTCTATAAAAATGATATTAAGTATTAGAAAACGTGATATGTTATCTTTTATGTTAATTTAAGATCATTCATTAACGTACCTAAAAGTAAGACCCGCTCAACCCCACTCAACCAAAAAAATTTTAAGGACGAAACGGTGACGGAACTGGGACTTGAAACTTTATTAAATTCGCCATACAAAAACACAATTACAATCAAACACAAACAAAATAATAGATGGCGAGAAGACCTCATGAAACCACTGGGTTTATCCAGTGAGGTCACCTCGAGAAACAAACGGTATATGTATATGCATTAGTCAATTATGCTAAATGCAATAATTTACTCAAAAGCTAGCATATGTGCACGACGTATAAAAATTATCTAAACAGTAATTCTATCATATGTTTTTTAAAGGAGGAAAGATTAGATAAATATTTTATATGTAATGGCAAAGCATTACAAATTTTAGGACCTTGAAAGAGTATAGTAAATTGTTTTAAATTGGTTCGACAAGCGTGAGGACGATAATTCTCAGCAGTTCTTGTATAATGTAGTTGTGGACCTCGTTGTTAGTGATAAATAAGTTCAGAAGAATTGGCGGTAACAGTAAGTTTTTATAACAAAACATAAACCAAGCAACATAAAATGAACTAACTTTAAAAATATCTAGTATACCTAATTGAGTAAATAGAGGACCAGAACGAGCACGGAATTCTGCATTAGTAATAATACGCACTGCACGCTTTTGTAAGTAAAATATTCTATTTAGGTTACATATGCTGATGACCAGGCTAGGTTACAATAAGCTATATATGGATATATTAGAGTATAGTATAAAGATTATTTGGTCTTAGATGATAAATTGAAGCGCGACCTGTGCATTATATACCAACCGACTTTGAAATCTTTTTACTAATATAGCTTAAGTAATCTTTCCACGTTAAATGTTCATCTATATATACTCCCAAAAATTTTATAGTTTTCTTCTGCTTAAGTAGTTTATTACCAAAGCAGAGAGAATTGTTAGTAGCAACAGTCTTCCTATTAGATTTAAAAATAATATAACTTGTTTTCTCAATATTAACAGAAAGTTTGTTACTTTTCATCCAGACATCAACCTTTTTTAATTCTTCATTCAGTATAGACTCTAAATGTTTTGGATCTGAGTGCGAATAGAAAATGCTAGTGTCATCTGCAAAAATCAAAATTTCCGTCACTTTAGAGGCATTTGGAAGATCATTTATATAAAGAATAAAGAACAGCGGACCTAAAATAGATCCTTGCGGGACACCGCATTTCATTGTTTGCTCAGAAGAGCAAGTTTGGTTGAATTCAACAAATTGCTTGCGTTAAAAAAAATAGCTTTTGATCCACGTCAGAGCTATGCCACTAATGCCGTAATGTTCCAGCTTGTCAAACAGGATATCATGGTCAATGGTGTCAAACGCTTTAGATAGGTCCAAAAAGACCCCTGCAGTTGTTTCCTTACGATCAATGGCCGAAGTTATTTTGTTGACTAAATGAATTAAAGCCATTGAAGTCGAATGGTTTTTCCGAAATCCAAACTGCTAACAATATAGAATTTCATATTGTTCAACAAAAGTGATTAGGCGTTTATACATAACTCTTTCAAGAATTTTGGAGAAGTTTGTCAACAGAGAAATAGGCCTGAAATTTGAAAAATTTTCACGATTTTCTGCTTTATAAACGGGAATAACTTTAGCAACCTTCAATTTATCTGGAAAGACCTCAGTTGTGAGGCAAAGATTAATCAATTGCGCAAGGGGCTCAGAAATGAGATCGAAAGAGTTCTTTATTACATACATTGGGATATTATCATACCCAGGAGCTTTTCCTGCTCGACAATCATGACATATTTCCTCAAAAACATTATCAGAAAGTTGGTTAGTGAATATGTTATCAATCAGGGTAGCTGCGTGAAGGTAATACGCGTTGGATTCGAAATAAGTGGATAAAAGGAATATGAAAATAGGCGATCGATAAATTCTTGAGTGGGGACGTTACCATTATAACGGAGCAAGTCTAAATTAAAATCACCCATGATGTAACAGAGCTTATTCCCTCTGGTGATGCTAATAAGAATGTCATTCAATTTGTCAATAAAAACTGCTGTACAGGGTGTCCCAAAAAAACCAAAAACTATTGACAATGATCTATTGTTAACATTTGAATGCCCTAGCACTTGTTAAAAAATTAAAATATCTTTGTAAAGTACGTTTTTAAAGTACGTACCATGTACGTTGCTCATGGGATTAACATTTGTAAATTGTTTTCTCCAAATCAAATAACCCATGAATAAAATTTGATTGCATTTTTAATATGCACTCGTAGGTTTAATTTTTTTGTCTGGCATAAAAATGGTTAACACTGAGTATTACTATTAATTATGATGGTTATTCAATACTTTATCCACTCGTGGGTTCAATTTAGTGCTAGCCATTGAAGTTCTAACAATAGATCATTTTCAATAGTTTTTGGGGGTTTTTTGGGACACCCTGTATTTTGGTTCGGCGGCCTGTACAGGGTGTCCCAAAAACCCCCGAAAACTATTGAAATCACCTATTGTTAACATTTGAATGCCCTAGCACTTGTTAAAAAATTAAAATATCTTTGTAAAGTACGTTTGTTTTGCTCATCGGAATATTGATAAAAACCAAATTGAATATGCTAAAATCACCATGCATAAAATTTGATTGCATTTTTAATATGCACCCGTAGGTTTAGTTTTTTTGTCTGGCATAAAAATGGTTAACACTGAGTATTACTATTAATTATGACGGTTATGTCAATACTTTATCTACTCGTGGGTTCAATTTAGTGCTAGGCATTGAAATTCTAACAATAGATCATTTTCAATAGTTTTCGGGGTTTTTTGGGACACCCTGTACAGGCCAACAGGGTGAGGAAAAAAAAATTGATGCTCTTTCAAATTCAAATTAGCTGCGAATTTCATTACGAGATATTCCCATGGGTATACAGAGAACAGATCGTGATTTAGTACACAGTACGTAAACCATTTCAACTAGTGATGCCAGCTCGCTCTTGTTTCTGACTTTGTCTTGTTTCTGACAATTCTTGCACGGCTAAAATTATGCTTTTTAACTTCCACTGGCAATTAGATTTTGTTTTAGATCAACGTCTGTCAAATTGCAAGAATGCAATGCTGCTAGTTTGAATTTCAATAGTATCAGTTTTTTACTCATCCTGTACTGTGTACTTAGTCACGATCTGTTCTCTGTATACCTATGGGAATAGTTCCGTAATGAATTCGCGGCTAATTTGAATTTGAAAGGGCATCAGTTTTTTTTTACTCACTTTCAGTATTCCCATATAGGTATACAGAGAACAGATCGTGACTAAGTACACAGTACAGGATGAGTAAAAAAACTGATACTATTGAAATTCAAACTAGCAGCATTGCATTCTTGCAATTTGACAGACGTTGATCTAAAACAAAATCTAGTTCCCAGTGGAAGTTAAAATGCATAATTTTAGCCGTGCAAGAATTGTCAGAATTGGTTCACGTACTGTGTACTAAGGGGCCGATTACATGGACCGGGCTTTACCGGGCTAGCCCGCTTTACTTAATAATCTTATATTAATTTCGCATTACGATTACATGTCAGCCGAGCTAGCCCGCTTTGGCGAGATCTCGCTTGTTGCAAGCGGGCTAGCCCGCTTTGCCGGGATGAAATTTCCCATGTAATCGTTTTCATCCCGTCAAGCCGGGCTGAAAAACTTTAACGCATGCGTAGTACCAACATACATGCAGTCAAACCATTGTCGGCAGACAAACCATTTACCATATTTTGCCACCAAGCGTCACTTCACCCCACTTTCCACCCACTTTGAACGCTTTTTCTTGCAAGCCTTCTCATTTTGATATATCGTGCTCGCCTTCGAGCAACGCTACGTTTCAACGCGTAATAAGCCAATGGTTGATCATACTTAAACTTCCGGAATAGTAAAATAACACCGTAAAACTGAAATAAAACTGCAATAAGTATTTTTACCTGCAGGCCAAGCATTTTACAGTCGCGAGAAGCAGCGAAATTTGTTTTCAAAGATTTCCCGCCAAAACATACTACCGGGCTGAAAACCCTCATGTAATCGCTGAGTCATCCATAGATATAGGAGACCTAGATTGCTGCTGACTCGGCCCAGCAGGCGTGGCAATTTTTTAAAATTCAAAATGGCGGCTCAACCGGGCAAAAATCATAGAGCGGTATAGGGAAAAACCATGTTTTTTGCATTTTACGTCGTCCTACGGCTTCCGATCCCGTTCCAACACATTATTTTGGAAAGAGCTAACCGGTGCGGAGGTTTTGAATGTATATTTGTTATAATTAGTACATTTTGCAATTTTTATTTTACATTTTTACAACTGGGCAAAGGTGGGTAAAGATCAAAAGCGTGCGAACCTGTCGGCCTGGTTTCATTTTTTGCGAATTTCTTCGGTTTTTTACGATATTTTCCAACGTAACGAGATATATATCTAGTTATTCTAAAATCTAGTACTGCTTATTTTGTTCTTTCATCGTTTTTTTCGACCAAACTACAGTATTTTCATCTGAAATTTCTGCTGTGGCATTGCATTCCAAAAATATCTGAATATTTTCCAGTATATATTATGGATAATAAAATATCTATTGTTTTTTAACTACCCATGTATAAGCATGCCTGAATATTGTCCAGCATATACCCATGAACAATAAAACATCTATTGTTTTTCCTACTATCCATGGGCATGGTATAACTGCAAGGTCCTTCCATAAGTATTAAGTCTATATATATAATATTGTACATTTGTACACCATATATCCTTCATATAAAAAGAATAGTTTAAGACAATAAATCATATAAAAAGTATACTTTAAGACAATAAAATAATAAAGCTTTCAATAGCATAAAAACAACTTGTTTTGTAAATACTGTAATGACAACAAAATGTAGTTTTGAGTTTGTTGGCTACATATAATAGCATAATATAAAACTATTTACAGTTTTAATTATGCAAAGAATGTTAGACCAAATAAGATCTTGTTTTGAACATCATGCAACAATTCTGTCAAAGACTTTTGTTCACATTAGTGAACCAATATTACATCTTTCCCTTAAGTTTGCACTATTTTAACTGCTCATAACCAATCCCAGCATGTAACAAATTGGATAACAGCAATGAAATGGGCAGACTGGATGTCAACTAAATATTCAGGAGAAACACTTTATACCTAACAACTTCATTAATATTACAGGAGGGCAAGTAATAGACCAATTTGAAAAAGATGCCATCCCATCTATTTTTGATTATCCTTTCCACCTTGTTAAGACCATGAACACATTGATATTGTCTTGTCAGAGGTTTTTCTCAAACTTTGTTTTGGCAAAGGAAATCCATCCCAGAGGCCAAAGCTGAATAGCTTTATTCTTTTTGGCAATGACTGACTAATCTATATGGCCTGGACTGTAAAAAATCAATCCGGTGTCTTGGGAGGGAACTAAGATACTTTAACAATTTAATGCATAGCTATACTATACACAAATCAGTTAGTTACTTCAAATTAATGCATTGAAAACTTTTTCTGGCATTAGCTCTCACTAAAAACCTGATTGTTTCATCACTTTTCACAGTCTAGGCCATATGGACTTGAGATTCCGTGACACATCTGCAGCAGCAAGGTCACAGTAAACAAAGCATCAGAGTTTTCAAACCAGCAGACTAGTAGACCGGATAAATCAAGTAAAATAGGTTGAAACTTCACAATATTATTCCCTGTTTTATGTTCCAAACGAGACCCTTAAGTACCCAAAGAACCCAAACCTTTATTTTCTGCAACAAATTGTCTCGAACATTTCGAACAGCTCAACCGACCAAATGCTATGATCTTCAGAAAACGTTTCGCGATCGATTATTTCGACTTTAATGAACTTAAATTGTACAAATATACATTCAAAACCTTCGCATCGGTTAGCTCTTTCCAAAATAATGTGTTATGACGGGATCGGAAGCTGTAGGACGACGTAAAATGCAAAAAACATGGTTTTTCCCTATGCCACTCTATGATTTTTGCCCGGTTGAGCCGCCATTTTGAATGCTCATAGTTGCCACGCGCGTGCGTTATGAATTCTACCACAGTCAGCAATCTAGGTCTCCTATATCTATGGAGTCATCTCAGCCTGGTAAAGCGGGCCAGCCCGGTAAAGCGGGCCAGCCCGGCAAAGCGGGCTAGCCCGGTCCATGTAATCGGCCCCTTAATCACGATCTGTTTTCTGTAAACCCATGGGAATGCACCGTAATGAAATTCACAGCTAATTTGAATTTGAAAGAGCACCAGTTTTTTTTACTCACCCAGTATATTACACCGACTACAATATTTTTCTCATGAGGGATGTTTACCTCAACAAATAAAGGCCAACTCCTCCGCCAATTTTGGATTTACGATGATTGGAGACAAAGCTGTAACCGGGCATATTGGCTAAGTCTGAAGTAAGATCATTTAGCCAGGTTTCTGTTACCACAATGACAGAAAATGATTTTCGCAGATTTGTTAATAAAATCTCAAATTTATCAAAATTTCCAATCAAACTTCTAGCATTAAAATGCATTAATGAAAAGGTCTCATTTGGGCTTTTAGAAATAAATCGGTCGTTAATAGATTCTTCTACCATGTAGTTACTAGTTGTTCGGTGGAATGGAAAATTAGCATCTGGGTTGACATTATTTAAATACGAATGCATTGCTTTAGGGTGATCTATAGGATTAAATAATGATTCCAAACGAATTGGATCAATATTTACTGGATCATGAGTTAGCTCATATGAGCACAAGTTGCCCGATAATTCAGAGCTTTTACTTCATGAAGAATGTGTTGTCTGCTAAACCGCTGACGTTGCTAATTTTCCATTCCACTTAACAACTAGTAATTACATGGTAGAAGAATCTATAGTAATCATATTCATTGCAAGCGCTTGCTCTGATGCACTTGCTCTGATACGCCTGCATTGTTACGTCAGCGGTTTAGCAGGCAAAACATTATAATTCATGAAGTCTGTGATGAAGTAAAAGCTATGAATTATCGGGCAACCTGTGATATATGGCTAATTTATACAAAATGTCATCCAAATGATAGAATGGTAGAAAACTTTGTAAATTAATATCGCCAGGTGAACAAGACATCACAAAAATGTTTTATAAAGATAAAGTAAATACATAATTATTAATAAATTGTCATCCACTTAGCTGCGAGGCAAGACAGATCCCTCCGGTATACTAATTCTAAGGTTGACCAGATCGCTGGGACTTTTGATCAGTAAATGGCATAGCGCAGCTGTGTACTGGTGTTGTACAGTGAACTCAAAGTCAGCAAGAGACCTAAGTAACATTTACTGCTGGTGTACTAAAGATCACTAAAAAGTGTTAAAAAGGAATCAGGCACACAAATGCATGAAATGTCAGAAGAATATTAATGAGAGATCATTTGATTTATCCATGAGAGATCCTTTGATACGAAAACAAGCATTATCGACCTTTCAAAACATTTATCAATGGAAGAAATGTTTATATTCAACAGTTCTGTACTACAGATTTGAGATCTTTAGAAGCCGAATGGCGACTGGACTTGGTTACGTTAAAAAATAAATTACAAACGTTATGAATTGTCTTGAACAACAGTTATAACCAAACAAATCGTTCAAAAGGACATCTTCAAACCATTACAAGGTGAGATCACTATCATAGGCTGAACTTGAGATGAACTTCGAACACTGGTGTATTTATAATAGGCACAAGTCGAGGTGTTACTATTTCAGGCTCAATTGGAGATGTTGGTGCCTCAGGATTGACTTGTACAACAGGCCCGACTTGAGACGACGCATTATGGTATTCTGTTTCGAAGTCCTTTAACTGTTCAGGGTATTTCTTTGATATATATTCCCGAAGTGCACGTAATTCCAGTAATTCTTCTTTCCTTCTTTTTCGCAGCCTTTTGAGACGTAGGGATTCACGTTGCTTTTTTTCCTCTGTACTCATTTTGTTCGCTTTGTTCATTTTCAAAGACGTGTAAAGCTTTTTTTGTAAAGAGGTGTAAGTCTTTTCTCAGTATAAAAGCCTTTTCTTTTATATATTCTTTGAATTCGTTGTATTTCTGTGTACGTTCTTCGCGCACTTTTTATAATTCATGTTTACAATCAATGGTTTACAACGGTGCTTCCACTTTTAATTTTTCCGCATTTCGGAGACTTAATTTCCATTTTCCAAATTACGTTTTGCGCGAGCTGCCGTACAAATGGCGCGTTTACCGGTCAAAAGAAGCGAAAAAGGGGCTGTACAACAACTACGTAATCGTACTGAGGGGTCGGATATGTTTGTATCATTTTTGCAAGACATCCCATGACGAACCACTATTAATTAATTAAATCCTATCAAACACGAGTACAAAATCAACAGCAAATCCCTGGTAGTCACCGAAAAAAAAAGATTTAGGCATATGGATCACGGACACGTTTAATACACTGGTCTTACCATACCCACGATCGCTGTACTAAGGCAAACAAGATGTTTGGTTTCCTGCTGCAATGGAAATTACAGATGTCAAGATACGCCGCACACTCTACCTGTCTATTGTTCGCTCAACGTTATGTTACGCCACTCAAGTCTGATCACCACAATCGATCGACTTAATTCCGAGGACAGAGCGAATCGAACGACGAGCTACCAAGTTCATTTTGAAGTTACCGTTCGTGTGCGCAGAAACGTGCAAAGACAGACTGATCACCTTAAAGTTACTCCCAATCACCTACTGGCACGAATACCTTGATATTATGTTTTTCTTTAAAGCCATAAACAACTTTGTAACAATCTCGAATGAAGTCCCCCCGCAGCCAATTATCCCATCAAGGCTTACCAGAACCACGGTCGACGCGAACGTGCTCTCGTTCCGTCCTCGCAAATGTGAGACGCTGACATACCAACGCTCCTTCTTCATCAGGGTGGTAAGAACTTACAATTCTCTTCCAGAAAGCCTAAGGCAAAAGGATCTATCGCTGGTACGATTTAGATCATTGTTACTCGGGACTTCTACGACAACGCTACAAGGGCAGTCTACGATGTGGACGATGTTAGAACATGGAGGACTGTTTGCCCAAAATGTAACACATCGCGCAAACTCAAGCAGCCATTAACGTGCTGCTATTAGTAACATATTCAGTAAAACAGTTTCAATTTATATGTTATAGTTATGTTTTTTCCATACACAAGGGCCCACAGTAATTGGCTTCAAGTTGTTGTGGTGTCCCCGCCTTTCTGTTGTTGTTTTTGTTTATGTTAGCTTCGTTCAACGTCGAAACGTAAGGCTTGTGCACCTTCTCCTTGTATGTGTGCTCTACATATATGCAAGGTTTTTAAATGAATTTCCTATTTTCCAAATTTCGGCTCTAAATATAAGCTGCAAATGACGACATGAGTTTTTCCGCTTTGGGGTTGAACAGAAATGGTTGTGTACATGTTGTTTGTTTGTGTAATTATAGGCGAAGCTAAATAAATAAATAAATAATCACTTTCGGCACATCATGTATACCAATAAATTAATTTTTGCCGCAGATAAAGTTCTTACAGCGCACATGAGTCGTAGCCTTTGTCACAGACGCTCGTGGTACCGTAGTCTAATGTGTCGTAGGGCGAGGCGAGTCAGACAACATTCAAGTTAAGGCTTCCATAGACACATATAGATCATTCTTAAAGCTCTCTTCTGCAGTCGTTCAACTTTAAAGGTCGTCTGATAGCGGGTACTAATATTAACACTACTCGCAAATGCCTGTACCCTAATTAATAGCAATACTAGCCAACAGTTTTAACTTTTTTATCTATATTTTCGACTGTATCTCTATAATTTGGGATGTTCACAAAAAATTAGAATTGAGCAACTTAGTAGAAAAATTAGAAAAATTAGAATTGAGCAAGTTAGAAAAATTAGAATTGAGCAACTTAGTAGTACGCGTACTTACATAGCTTATTGGAACTACTTATCACAACTAAATAATAAGACCTTCATCGAATAATAAGCTCTAGCAACAGTTAAAAAATTCCCATGTCGCATATTAACTCCAAGTACATCGTATGTTCTGCGCGAACGAAACGGAACCAAGGACTTATTAGTGAGCCCGCAGGAAGAAATACTTGAGATAGGGCAGCTGTACTGTGCAGTATCGCTATTATTATTTCTTATCATTTTATCATTATCACGCGCACTTACTACCTTAACTTACCAACAATCCAACTGAGTATGCGCGACTTCATCAGATCAGAAACATTGTCATTATTGCAAGGCTCATTCATTGGAATTTTAGCCGTCATTTGGAGAACCAACATCCTCAATACAACTTCCATTCCTTTCTCGTTGCTCAGTACTAATGATTCTATATTTCTGATAACATCATTTTGAGTTAAACTTCCTTCTACAAAATAATGTTATACTGTATATATATACATAGGTTTGTCTATGCTCAGTAAAGACTCAAAAAAGGGGGAGAATGGGTAATTTAGCCTACGGTAAAAAGGGGAGGACATAAAAATAAAAAAAAACCTATATACAATTTGTCAATTAAGAACAACTTCGGAATACAGGATTTCGCCACATGTTTCCGAAAGGGAAATCAGATTTCAAAAACCTTCTTCTTTCAAAAACTCGGTGTTTATTTGACGCATAATGCCCAGTCTAGCTTCTTTCAAATGTGGAAATAGGTCTGGAGTCAGAGAGAAAACTGTAGTAAAGTGGGGAGCGCATGTGTAATCACACCAAATAATAGACAATCCGAAAATTAACATAATAATCCACGCTAAATAGAGCTACATATCATAAACGATCACTTGCGCCCAGGCCAGAGGTTATGGAATTGCATTTGATAGCGTCAGCTAGTTGATAATTGTAAAGATTACCTTTCTCTTTTCCCATTAAATTCTCAATTTTTGTCCACAACAGTTTAGCGTAGCTATCAAGGCAAGTGCCTTGCACATTGTCTATTTTCCAATCTTTCTTTGAGTGTTCCACTGAGAGTTGGTTTTTCATACTTGACAAAGTAGTAAATATCCCTTTACTACAACTTATAGAATATGTGTCCAAGATCAATTTTTCTAGATCTTTACTTGATGATGTACTGAAGTCCACATCTTGATACATGTCAAGAACTTGAGAAAACTGTGCTGATGAAAGATGAGGATTTTTCAGTAGAACCAGTCGTAGCATTTCTGTGGCATTTTGTAAGTCTTTGAAGGTGAAATTAGTCACAAAAGTATCTTTGTTTGATATTTGAGACATTTTGATATGATTTGAAAGAACTTGCATAAGGGATGGTTTATTTTTCAATTTTCTATATACCTTAACCAATAAAAAAAATTTTAATTTTTATCAATTTTTTAAAAATTGTAATATATTAGGCACACAATCAAAGCAAAGCTTAAGTGCTTTAAGTGGGATAAATATTTCAGATACTGATGTCCTGCCAAACTAATTTCTTTTGAAATCAACCTCATTTTAAAATAAATATTCACAGGCAGAACATGAACAATATTAAATAGAATATTATTCAACCCGACTCCTAAATAAAACACTAGCTTCTCCCTTCAAATCAATTGTTTATTTCATTATTGAGTCAAATCCTCTTCTAAAATAGACCAAACCTAACAAAAACTCTGTCTTGAAAACCTTCTTGATCTTGACTTATGTCAGTTTAACACCCTGATCAAGCATCATCACCATCAAGATTTCGATCAGCTCTCAGGCCATTTATATACACATATTTCCCTCACCTGAGGTATCTAACTAAAGTCTGCAATATATTCTGTGCTTCAGAAAAGGGTTTTATTAACTCATAAAAGCAAATTATTCATGAGTTAAATGGCAAATATTTGACATTTTCAACTTGAGCCTTACTTAAGTATAATTGTTTTGACCCCTAAAAAGTGATGGCTATACCCCCCCCCCCCCCTTCAAGATACATGCAGTGGATAATGGATTGAGCATTGCTAACTGGGAATTTTATTCATTGAAAGCAAAAGTATGAATCAATGGCTCTTTACAAAATTTGGGCTGAAAAATAGAATATCAGTTTACATTATTATTAATAATATGTGATTTTAACTTAATTAACAGTAATTATAGTAATTATATACCAGCCTTAGTCATGAGGCAATTCTATACAATACACATCGCTGAAGGCTGATATATGTGTGTGTGTGCAACATTATTTTTTGTTTCTTCTATACTTTGGTAGGGGGTGCAAGCCTGGGGCTTAGCTGCTACCACACACGTAAAAATGCAGCAAACAAGATGTTGACACGATGACTTTGAACTGCTTGGACCAGGTTGTTAGAACAAGTTTGGAACAAGCTGTTAATGACTACTAACAGGTATGTGGGATTAGCAGACTGCACAGCAAGGTAGACAACACAAGCCTGTATTGTTATGTCATATCAATGCTTGCTGTTGCAACAGCTAGGTTGTTAGGGCAGTCTTGTCACAACTCTGGTAATCCCAACAAGTTTGTTACAAGTTTTGACAGCTTTTGTTACAATACAAGTGACAGTCTCAGAAGATGTGCATTTTTAGGTGTGTACAAGTACACAAACCTCTTCCGCATACTTGGCCCACCGCTGAGCTCGTTTAAAATTTGACTCATCCCAGTGTATGACTGATTCACTACTTCCTTTGTGCAGAATCTCCAGAAACATTTTAATGTTTTGTTTCACTTCTTCCATTTTTAACAGTGATTTTAGTATTTTATTACTCTGCCATTTTACTTTTTCCTATTTTCCCAGCACAAATCCTCGAAATTCTTTAAATTCTGGGTTCTTATATATTATACCAAATTTTCACGAATCACGCGGGTTTTTCACGCATCACGCGCGATAGGATTTCGTGGCGAAATTCAAAAACTGTGTTACACAAAATATGAATACCACTTGGGGAAATTAGATTATTTGTGGTAAGATAGTTAATCATACTGAATAGAGAATAATTTAATCATGTAAGACAGCAACATTAGCTGCGAGAATGAACAAGGGATTGGTTCTTGTTAAAGTTTTGGGCACACGTAGTTTGTATTCTTACCCATCTTGCTCAATCTGCCACAGAAAAGTTCGCAAATTACAACACCAAGACCAAACTGAAAGGTACATGAGCAATTGTTTATCATATTCAAAGAAAATGAAAGATCTATATGCCGTACTGCTTAGTAAATATTTTGTTTACGCTTTGTTTTCATCATTTAATTTTGATCCCACTAACATTTATTAATGTCATGAGTATTTCTGTACATGTATTTATATTTTATATGAACGAGGGCCCAATATGTGTTTATTAATAAATGTTACCATGCATCATGCATGCAAATAGAGGAAAATCAATAGATATTCAGCAAAACAGGGAAGAGCAGACAGGTGTCAAAGAAGTTTCTTTTATTACTTTGGCCTGTTGGCATCACCAATGATGTTGCAATAGTGATAAGACATTCATTATTGCAAATGTAGAAAATGTGATGCAGTAATTTAATGGCCAACTCGTGACAAGAAAATATGTGATTTAATATTGCGAATTCAAAAGCATCAGAGCAAATCGTAGCAACACCCTGTGGCGCGTCTCGTTTTGAATCCGAACATCTCGAAAATATATCTTAATTTGATATTGAATAAGTTATGTTGTGTTTACCCAGAATATTTTTATCAAATGCTTTAGGTAAAAAAAAGAATAATGAAAAAAATTCAAATAATGGAAACTTCACGAGGGCATCAAAAACACATGCGGGCGGGTGACAGCAAACAGTAACCTTAATTCCATAGGCCTAACACTATTGGCTCAGCGAGTTTTCTTTGTTCTAATTTGTATATAACATATTTTTTGGCCCTCCATAGCTTAGTGGCTAGAGTAGTGCACTATTGATACTACCATTTGCAATCTTTTGTTAACTGTCACCAATCAAATGTTTTGTTTTATTTTTATTTACATGACGTTTGGGCACATAATTACATGTTTTGTAATTGCATATTTTCTCGCTTATTTTAAATCTTTGTGTCATTAAGTGAATTGAACAACATTTTCAATAATTTTTCATCATTGTGATAAGCTTTTATCATGCACCTGTCTTACTAAATCGAATTATTCCTTTAACTCGCAATATCCTAGTGTGAACTTCAACTATTTGAGTGAGCAAATGTCAACAATTGTTATTACAAAACATGACGTTTACGTGCCCAAATGCCAATGAAAATAAATGTACTAGAACAAAGCCTTTGATTGGTCACAGTTAACAGTAGATTGCAAATGGTAGTATGATGGTTAAGGTTAAATTTCTAGGTACCAGAAGACCTATAAAATCCATTGTGTTTATGATTTATAATTTATTTGATATTAAGACACATTTGCCATAATTCATAATTGTTGATGAATTTCTGCCTCTTTTGTCAAACTTTTAAATTGTCTTTAGATTATGGTGCTCAACTTGCTTTAAACATTATTCAGAAAAGAATGTCCATTATCGTTATCATGTTAACTTAACTGTGTCAGATTGTGGTGGAATTGCGAGAGTGACAGTATTTGGAAAATGCCTAGAGGCTTTCTTTGGTTTGAGTGCAACAGAATTTTGCAGGTACATACAGTTGTACATTGGATGCTTATTTATTAGACATTAATATCAGGGAAGCAATATACCTTTTGATCTCAAGAATATTGACAACTTTATTATAATTTATATTTAACAAATAGATAACATTTTGCCGTTGTCTGTTCAGTTATAGATACATGGTATGACATCATAATGTGGTAATTAGAACAAAAAAGTGGCCCACAAGCTGACTAGGCGACTGGCTCCCTGAAGTTCTTACCTCATTATGACATCTACCGTGTATCTATAACTGAACAGACAATGGCAAAATGTTATCTATTTGTTTTATATAATAAAAATGTGAAAAATGTTGCAAAAATAAGCTTTGTAGTGCGATGAAAAGACTTTAGCATGCCATTTGATGTGATCATGATCTATACAAAACAAAGCATGCCATTGGTTTGTGATAATTCTGAAACGGCTGTGATTGGCTTGTCGCTGAAATGGCGTCAGCGTGTGTCTGTCCTCTAATAGATCACAGTTCTCGACAAATGAAAATCCAGAATGAACTCTGATTAGTATATAAACAGGTATATATTATAAAACTTTATTATGAAAATAATAGTAGTAATAGGCAGTGGACTTGGTGGTACAGGTAGCTAGACAGTATATATTTATTTAATTTATTTAATCAATTTGTCGCAATTAATATCTATACAAACAATCATTACGATCACTAAAACATTATAAAGTAATACAAATAACATGTGACTGGAGAAAGAAACAGAACTTATGTCCCCTGACCCCTATATAATTATAAAAATAACCACATGCATGAATTAATTAACTTAAGTACACTAACTTATATATGTATATATTGTATAAATAAAAATAATAAATATTATATAATAGAATATAATATAATAGATAATATAATATAATAGATATATATATATATATAATATAATAGAATAAAATATAATATAATATAATATAATATGATATAATAGATATATATTGATAATATAATATAATATAATATAATGTAATATAATATAATATGATATGATATGATATGATATGATATGATATGATATGATATGATATGATATGATATGATATGATATGATATGATATGATATGATATGATATGATATGATATGATATGATATGATATGATATGATATGATATGATATGATATGATATGATATGATATGATATGATATGATATGATATATAATTGAATATAATATAATGATATAATATAATAGATATATATTGTGTTATTATTTATTTTTCAAATAATTTACAAAATGAAATCTGCAAACCTTAATGGCTACGAACATTTATGAAACCCTTTCAGTATTCGCGTTGAACGTCCCCTAGCACAGGAAAGATACAAATGAATGTATTTGAAATATAGATGACTGTGTAATTTGGTGACCCATCAAAAATTAAACAACAAATGCTTAGTTCTATGTAGAGGCAGATTTACTGCATGCATCACCATGAATCATTTGAATTTCCTAATTATTAATGAAACTTCATTTAAATGTGAAATGTTTTTAAAATTAGATATGTGATGCAATGTAAGAGAAAGAACTCGCTTCAAGGATTTGATGTCAATAAGATGGTTCATATAGCAATGGAGAAATGTTTTCTGGGAAAGATGGTTTATCTTACTTTTTGTTTGACTAATAGTAATACGGTCAAAAATAATTCCCAAATACAAGTTAATGTGCTACCGACTTCTAAATCAAACAAGTTCATAAAGAATAGCAAAATACCAGAACTTCTGGCCAATGGAATCTGCAGAATTCAGAATAAAGAAGAGTGCAGATCTGTAGCTAGTATTTTTAGGGAGAATGTTAAACATTTTGAACGGAGTGTTTTATCAGATAGAATTTCAGACAATTCTAGCGTCGATGATAGTTCACATTCGACAGAAAACGGAGTTTTAATAGGCAACACTGATTGTGACATAAGTGATACTGTATCACCACGCAATCTCGTTGCTGCTAGCAGTGACAGAAATAACTTCGTGTTATCAATGTTGTCTGGTGATAACGAAGTTGACTTCTCGCCAGACATCTCCTTGGAAACTGTTCAGAATTCTGTAAATTGCTTTGAACTTCACGGAGTTGAAACCAATATTTCAAAATCAGGAACGATATGTGACATATCCAATGGAAACTTTACTCTGAGTGACTTGCAACAATCTGTTTGTCGCCAGTCAAATATAAATGATTCGCATCTTTGGACTAATGTTATGGAAGACAAGCATAGTAGCAGTTCTTTTCACGAAAATGAAACTCTGAAAGACTCAACATGTTTTAAAAGCCAGTCAGAGAAAGAAAATCAGCCCAAACCAGCCAGTCTTCCTACTAGTACTGCAAACTGGACAACTGGTGTTCAATCATATGTGGTGAAACCTGAAACGACATGCGGTAATGATGGCTCTTTGGAGCAAAATAAAGCGATTTTGAAACACTCGCCAAATGCTAGTGCTGGAAAAAATGAATTTGATATGTTGTTTGATTCCCCAACATGGGATGACTTGGATACCTTTCTGGCAGATATCAGCCTCACACGGATATCAAAACCTGAACTAGTTAGTGAAAATCAAAACGAATCAGAATATTGCGAAGAAGATAAACGTTCTTTTATGGGATGTGATCCCTCTTCTGATGCCAACGTGATTTGTTCCGGTCAAAAGTCCAGTACGTATTTCACGAGCACACCTAGCTTAACAGATCCCTGTTATCAAAGAACGTCTGATTTAGAAAGTGTCACCTTTTCTCCAATTTGTTCTGTGCTCATATCATCACCTGAAAGAAATAATGAGATGTTACTAAGAGCAGTTAAACGGGGGTCTCAAGTAGTTTTATCATCCACACCTAAGCCACGAAAACAAAAAGTTTCATCCAAGATCTGGGGAGACAAGAAAACAAAAAACTTGTTGAAATGTGCCTTGAGCTCCAATAAGTCAACACGCTGCTCGAATAATTCTCTTTTGATGAGCTCGGTAAATCTTTCCCAAGAAAAAATGAACGGCTTTCCTCTTGCATCTTCTTCTGCACTGTTGACCGGAGATGCTACGCCGTTTGAAAAATGGACTGATAAATCCTCGCTGCTTTTTAGAGATGAAAGTTCTGTAAATGAGGCAAAGGAAGAGAGTATCAAACCGATACGCAAGCTTGAAGATTTACTTGTCAATTCTTTACAGTCGTGTGGTAAATTGGAAGATGACAAAAATACTTGCACTAACCGTTACATAGAATGTTCAAGTAATATTTTCGATGAATGTGGTTCACCATTGCTGTTCTCTCCACGTACATTTTCTAATTAAGAATTACATCATAACTAAAGTGATAATTTTCTAACTGGCCAGTCAATTGCCTTTTCTACGCTTTTGTGTGTGCTTAACTACACTGCAACTACTGCTCTACCAATACTGGCAACATTAGTTCTGTTTTAACATGCTTGGTATAAAATTTGTTGGGTAAATTTTACTGGGATATTTTTACAGTACAATACAATGTTCTTTATATTTTTAATACTTTAAAACTTATGTATGATTTATATATTATTTGCCCTCACTCAATATTATGTACATGATCATACTTGAATATTATACTTTACAACAGGTCGTAGTATATGGTAGACTTTTACTGTTACTGTTAATGCAGTTATTGTTGTTTGTTTTTATAGTAATAGTTTGTACATCCGGTTTTAGTACTGCACTTCTCTCTTCATCATCTGTGTTTTTTAGTCTTTGACTAAGTTCCAACGCAATGCTATCGAACAGGATATCAACATTCTCGTCATCTTTGGCTGATGTTTCTATGGTAACAATATTACATGCTGAACCAATTTCTTTTGCCATGTTGCAATCAACCTGGCGTTGTTCACTCAAGTCTTTCTTATTGCCAACTAATAGCTTAATTGCATCTTTCTTGCAATATCTCTCAACATCGTCCAACCACAATGGTAGATTTTCAAAAGACCTTTTATTTGTGACGTCATAGACAATGACGACTGCATGAGCGTTATTATAGTAACTGTGAGTAAGCGATCGGAATCTCTCCTGGCCGGCGGTATCCCATAATTGGAGCTGTAATAAAATAAGTGTTGGATATTATATCTATGTCATCGTATCAGGATTGTATGGTTAAAGGAAAGCGAAACTGTTTTTGCGTGGTCATATCTTTCCGTTTGTCACATTATAAGTTTCGCTGCCCACTCATGCGAAAAGATTGTGTCAACGCTTTTCCTTCGGTACGGTGGTTAGAGTGTTCAGGTTCCATTTCCTCCCTCATAATAGAACGTTCAAAGTTGACAGGGTGGGTTAACATAAACATAATTTCAGAAATAACAAATGTTGCAAAGGTTTTTTGGGGGTTTCGAGACGCCATCCAACACAAAACAAAGCATTGAACTGATAGAAGGTGTCGTGCTGAATCCGGTAAAAGTTAGTATGTCTGGATACAAAGTGCATGTAATCATATCCACATATATCGGGTATACATATTGGCCTATGCCCGGCTATTGTGTATAAATTTATTATTTCAGTGTAAGTAATCCGGATAGCTCAGTTTAAAACGAGTCTAGGCTATATGAACTGAATATCACTATTAAGATTGCTGCAATACAGACATTAAAGTGCCGTGACGTGCGAACCGCTTCTCGCTTATCCATTGTAAAAAAAACATTATTTAAACAAGATCTGAACGCCAGGGTGCATTTGAAGTCCCGTACGCCGAAGATCTTCGGCGTGGGGTTTCAAAAATCATAATGTAATTTATAATAAAAGTCGGCGTACAATCATGAATCTTCGGCGTGAACTTTACACAGAATGCACCCTGGTCTGAACGCCGAGGGCAGATCGAATCGTAAAGGAATAGAATTGTGCACTGAAAATAGGAAGCTTGCTAAAATTCAAGGCCAGACTGCAAGAAGAGAAAATGCAAAACTGCAATGACATGAATAATTTAAAAAGGCCAATACACGACTGATTAACTTTTAGTCTACTTACGAACATTTTTCTTCCTTGTTGCAGTAATAATGGACTGTTTGCAGACAATATAGTTATTTGTTTCAGGTATCATGGTAATTATTGCTATGCACTGCTACCTAGCCATGCTGAGTGTCATTTCCTATGAGACAAAATTTGACCGTTTCCGGAACTTCGAGAACACCACAAACAGTGACGTAATAAATAATAGATCGCAACTAGATTGCTATTATGCCCTAAAATTGTCAAATTTACATTACAGCTTTTACAAAATCACATACCTTAATCATTTCATCATTAATGTCGACATTTTTCATCATAAAATCGACTCCTATTGTTGCCCCTGGGTTACCGACAAATGATCCTTTGGCGTAACGACGAACAAGACAAGTCTTGCCAACAGATGCGTCTCCGATAAGAACGACCTTAAACAGATACTTGTATTTGCTATCGTCTTCCATTGCTTGATCACAACTAACTGTGTTCTAGCTCTTGAAGAAACTTATGTTTTGATTGCGTGCTTCAGCTTCTTGCTGTGTTAGCTGTGGTTTGCTATATCGCATGTTCCTGTTTAATGTTTATGTCTTTCGATATTTTATATGGTGAGTATCCGCCTCTTGAATAAATCATTTCCGCTGTTATGACGCGTGAACCCACACCTTGATGTCATCACACTAAAAACAGCGTAATGTGTTTTTTAAGGGTAATCGTTAAAATGTTATTTTGTAGCACTTCGCTCGACGTTGAGTAATTTCGAAAGGGTTAATGCGTGTTAATTCCAGTGGAAATCACAGTTGAAGCCGGGAACAGTTTGTCAACTATAGGTCTTCTTGCTGGATCGAACCTGAGCTTCAAATGTCGGTTCGAGGCTCTGACCACTAGCTAGGGGGGGGGGGGGGGTAGCTGACAAGAACAAGCGCCGAAACGCGTAATAACGTGTTGTACTTCTAAATTTGCCTTAGATCTCCTAGAAGCTACATTTCTAATAAATGATGAAATAAATTCTTTTCTCCGGCTATGCGCATTTCTTTAGCCTTCTCAGTATTTTCTTAATATTTCTTTGTGTTCAGTACTTCCTCTTATTAGTAGGAACTAGACTCATTCTAATATCCGCTTCAACTTTGATTTTCCCCCAAGCTTCGTTATCAGACTTATCAAGCACATCAGGTTTTGCGAGTTGTAAAACACGTAGAAAATGGTGACCTAACACAAACAGTAGTATAAACATTTAGTCTAACTCGAACTAATGTTGCTAGTTCCCCATGGTCTTGTTATTCTGTGTATAAAAGCCGTTCGTCGGGTATTCACTGGTAAACGTAATCACAGAATAGAAATAACCAGAAGGACCACTTTTGTCGGAACCTTTGTGTTACAAGGTGTTAGTTTATAATCTGTGACAAGTGTGAATCTAGAAGTTAAATCGACTGACGTCATTGTTACATGATTTAGCAACTAGAATAGCAATTTAATTAATGTTTAATCTAGATAGAAAACAGTCCATGCATAAAAGAGAGTGTGTCAGAGTACACGAGAGAGTTAGTGTTACGCTGTTGAAGAGAGAGCATCTCAGACGAAGTCAGATAAATATACATAAATTGTATAACCTTAGAGTTGAATAACTAAATAAAAGTTTGGAGCCTATAACGACCTGTGTGTATTGGTATTCCCTCACAACCGGCAAGAAGTAACCTGTATGGTACGAGGTAACGTTTGCATGTTGCATTACGCACGTTCACTTATGGAGATTCTGGCCAGTCAATTGCCTTTTCTTGCCAATAAAAACTCTAACTGGCTGTTGCATAAGAATAAGTGGACATGTTGCATAAAAATAGGAGGGTGTTGCGCTGCTGAGTGGCTCTACTGATTATTCCCTATTCTGTGACGTAGCTATAAAAACACGCGTGTCCCCCTCCCCAACCCACGCTGTAAATTGCTTGTAAATTGTTGAAAAGACAACTCATGATCATGATATTGTCTATACAGCGATCAAAAATTAACGTAAAAGGAAAAACTAAATGTTCGAACAGAGCACAAAGGATACATACAAAAAATTTCCCTTTTTGCGCAAATCACATTTGGCATGTGAGACGCATTGCCATTCCATGTCATGTTAGCTACATCAAAGTATCAATCGCTACCCACCATTAATAATAAAATTTCCAGGCCATCATTCGAAGTGCTTTAGGACATGTAAATCCTTTCATGAATCGTGCGGCCAAATGTTTCGCGGTTGATGAATCTGAAGAACTGTATGACGCCCAAGTCGTGCTAAATGTCACAGGTGGTCACGTAAACTTCAGTCATAGCTGACTGGTTTGAATTGTAAAAATTTGATACTAACTTCCACCACATACTAAATTCATAATTTAAAACTTCATAAAACCAATCATGCACTATAAAAAATTATTCTGCCACCAGTAATAAACTAGAACTTTATAGAAAATGTGAAATGTCACAAGGAACTACGCGCAATATTATGACTGCGTCACTGCGACATATATTTCATCTTTGTCCTGTGAAGTACGTGCAAGTGTATTTTAGAAAATAATATGTATCTGTGCATGACGCCGTTGCTTTGAATCGTGGCTGCTCTCATCTCAGATATCCTGTATGTCTGTTGAAACATGATGACGCTAATTCAAATGCTGTTCCACACATGTAGTTTATTACACCGCACATAAAATATTGGGCTATGTCTCGCTAAATCTCGATGTTGAAGCCTTAATACCATGAACGTTAGTGAACCGCTGACCAAAATTTAAAAAGCACAAGATATGGCGTTCTATGGCCTAAAATAGCTACGTCTATAAAGCACAAAGATTTCAACTTTTGGGAGAAATATTAAGGGAAAGAAGCATATAAGTTTAAGAAGAGAATCATTCATCAGATAAAATCAATAAAGTATTTGAAACACAATATTTAACTTGACTGCAATAATATCGGCTACATATATCGTATCTTGATTTCAATGTCGTAAACAAATATACATCCAGCTGATGAAACAGCTCAAAAACGTCAAGATGATGAATGTTGGGCTGGTGGTAGAATAGTCACAGCTATAGAACCGCTCAATCAGCATTTTTTCAGGAGCTCTTCCTCCTGGGAATTAGTTTCCAGGTCATCCGTGTGAGACCGGTGCGCGCATTTAATACAGGTAAAACCTGTTTTGACCGGTTTGAGCTATTGTTTTGAGAGGGAAAACGTTATATCGTTTGACTTTGGACGATAAAAATCACATAAGGCAAACTTGGCGTACATTTACTAAAACCTTGTATTTGATGTTGTGAAACAATTATGTCCGAATCGTTCTCTATTATTTCCTTGTGAACAATGAGAGCTTTTACTCTGTTATCAGTGAAACTAGTATGGACTACGATAAATATTAGATTAGGTAATAAACAAACATGTGTAAGATCTATTAAATTTTTGAACATAGAATAACGCAGCACTCTATGAAAATAAAGAAAAGAGAGAACGGATTAATATAGTATTATAATGAAACCTACAGAACCTTACCAAGTTACAGAACCTTAGCATGTCCAGCCAGAAAACCTGGTCTTTCAGGTGCTCACTGATTTATCTCATCGTCTTTAGAGCTGTCAATAATATAAGGCTTTAAAAATTGAGAAAATATTTAGCATTTAAGGGTTAAATGATAGCAGCATGTTAAGATTTTATATACTCATCTGAATAAGGCACGCGAATTTGTCCACACTTAAAATAAATTAACGTCCTTAATGTGTAGAACGCCTGAGCATGTTTGACACTTGCTAAAAGCTAATAAAGAGTAGGAAAGTTATCATGATGGTTAACTATCTAGTAGAAATCTGAATGTGTACTTACTCTGAATGTGTATTTTGCCCTATATCTATGTAGCGAAGGCTAGCATCATATAAAAATTAATGTGTGCGTGTGTGTTCGTATACAGTGTACATTGTTTGCAGTTTGTAAATTAAGTTCTGCATCCAGTCGTGCTGCAATATTTGCCGATGACACCAAGATATTCTCCTCAATAAAAATCACAAGACGATGTTATTGCTCTTCAAACTGACCTTGGAAACCTAGAACATTGGTCAACGCTATCTGGGCTGTCATTCAAACAATCCAAGTGCAAGCGTCAAATGCTGACGCGTAAAAAAGTGCCAGTTGCTTCCTCGTACACGTTGAACGACTCTATCTTATCCAGTACTGACAGCGAACGTGACCTGAGCGTGTGGGTGTCATCTGACTTAACGAGGAAAAAGCAAGTAAACGAGCCGACAGCGAAAGCCAATAAGATTCTGGGTACGTGCGAAGGAACACTTTGTTCATCAAGAACACTGCAGCTAGACGAGCGTTATACCTAGCATTGGTTAGGTCGCATTTTGGCTACGCAACACAGGTTCGGTCACCGCAGTCAGTAGAACTAATTAAAAAACTCGAAAGAATACAAAGACGTGCTACTAAATACATCTTCTTCCTGTTAGTTATTGGCACGAATACTTGGACCTTATTCTGTTTTTCAAAACTACACATGGTTTAGTAACACTACATCCCAACGTTTTGCCAGCTATCCTCGTCACTCGTTGAACAACCCGATCAACGTCATCCAACTCAATGAAATATGTCATCCGTAAATGCAGAACTACAACATACCAAAAATCTTTCCTCGTAAGAGCGTGTCGAGTTTGGAATTATTTTGCAGATGAACTAAACATCACTATGGATCGATACTAGGCTTACTGTATTTAAATCGTATTTGCTCAAGTATTATTTTACTTCGCGCTGGACGTTAATTATGATCCTGAAAACTCCCGAACCTTTAAAAGTTTATGTCTTAAATGTAATTGTGTTCGTAGTCTGATGCATCCAATATTGTGCTGCTGTTGAACTGTGTGAACATGTGCAATGATAGTTAACTAGTTTATGTAGTTTTGTGTCGGGCCCGCAGTAATTGGCTAATCGCTGTTGCGGTCACCCAGCCGTGTTCATCTTTTGTAATATGTATTATGTATGTGTGTAATATGTATGTTTCGTCCTGTTATTATGTAATTATGAATTGTTATTTTATAATTATTAGTGTTATTATGTAATTGGCAAAGTTTATAAATAAATTAAATTAAAATTCTCTGTGATACCGGTAATTACAGAAAACCATTCAAGATGACTACATGTTTTAGTCAGTTTGTTGTAAACTAAATCTTTGTGATAGCTTTGGACATTAATCAGTCATGTAAAAGTTTCGCATGGCGGCGCTTTTAAAACCATTTTAAATCAATTTTCGTAAGACCTTTACTTGCTTGCGTGTTTCAAAGTTTCCGACTGTCGACTCTGTAGGTACCTTGCAAATCATATCTATGCGGTACCGCTAAATGTGTATATAACTGGCGAAATAATCAAATATTTATTCATGAGAGACCTTCGCGAAATGGTCAAATATTTATTCATGAGAGACCATGTGTATATAACTGGCAAAATGGTAAAATATTCAATTCATGAGAGACCATTTGTATATAAGCGAAATGGTCAAATTTTTATTCATGAGAGACCATGTACATATATATAACTGGCGAAATGGTTAAATATTTATTCATGAGAGACCATGTCTATATAAATGAAATGGTCAAATATTTATTCAGGAGAGACTATAGTGTATATAAACGAAATGGTCAACATATATTAATTAGTAAATTAGATAAATAGAAGACTTGTAAAATAATTAAGAGCAACCATCCCACCTCTCTATTTTTCAATGCTTAATGCCATGTGGTAAGCAGAAAAAAATGGAAAATGCAGGGTATATTTGATTGAAAATGTGTACGGGGAAGAGAATCTTTAAAACGCGCATCAATCGGACGATTTAAGGAATGAAAGGTAAATTGCCCTATATGGTGTATTCAAGATGATGTAAATGATGACGACGACGATTCCTGACACACGACGACGATGCCTGAAAAAGGATGACGATGCGCGACGAACCATGACGATAACTGAAAACCATGAATTAAGATTTCCGACGAACGACGACGATGCCTCACGAACAATGACGATGACGACAGACGACAACACAAAGGTGACATAAACAGTGGAAGGTAATTATGCTTGCGTATACTGTAGAATCGTGGCGGTTAAATGAAAGTTGAATGACTGAGGACTTTTAAACTTTTAAAATATATACCAATAAAAACACAAGTTTACATAAACCTGGACATGAGTTTGGAATTCGTAGATTCTCTCCGGTTTGAAAAACGGCATTTTATTAGTCTAAGATTTTGGATTAATTCCTGTGTCAAAAATTAAACAAAAAAGAATCAGTTATTCAACTTTGATTTTCCAAAATATATAGGATTCAGCTGTCTTTACTCAAAATATTAATTATAAGATTCGGTTTAAGAGTGAGGGGATGGTATGTCTTGCAAATTAATGGATATTTCCAACAAAAAATCTTATACATTTGCAAGTTTTAATCTATATTAACTTCCCGATGAAGGGCCATGAAGAGCGTTGAGGAGGCGAGATGGAAATACAGTATCTGCAAGCTATATCACAGGTCTCTTTGTGGCTACCAGTTTAAATAATTGGCGGATTTTAGGATTGTGTTCGAATCAACTGGAGGAAAGAGGTTTTGCGCTATTTCCAAAGGTTTTCTTCCATACATCCTATCTCAACCACCAGGATTAACGACCAAGTTCAAAACCGAAATTTTAGATTTCTTGAGGTTCGTCTGTAGTAGCAAGTTACTACGGTGCATGATTTATTATAGTTTGTATGTGCATGAATAATATGAACTAGAATATGAAAGTTAACGTACTCCGGATTCGTAGTATTTGTTAACTATCATTCAGAAGCTCCGGCTGGGTAAACGAGTTCAAAAAACAGTGCGACAGAACATGTGTAGAACACAAATATGTCAAGTCGTAGTAAATATCACATGAGAGCATAGAACAAATATAAACAGATGCAAATATTAATTTGGTACAATTAAGTATGACATACGTTAACAACACGCGCACATATATAGTTATATACACTACTATTCACATATACATGTTAACACGTTAATAGCTATGTTATACCTATATATCTAGTATATAGAATAACAACAGGTCTAATATATCTAATATATGTTCCACTATATCTTTGAGGCAGTTTATCGTAGCTCAAAAACACAATTTAGGTAACATAATTTTTTGTAACACAATTTATCGTGATTAATATAGGTACATACAATATAGGTATAGGCAAGCTAAAAGCAAATTATAACTGGTACATTAGCACATTCTACACAAACGATACAGAATATATACAATTAAAACAGTCGACGAAAGCGAAATGAAATGAAGTAAAAGAAATGATACGTGCGCGCCAGGGGACCAAGCCAAATTGCGGATTTCCGATGATAAAGCATATATGCATAAACTTTTCATAAAAAAATGTGTATGTATCAGCTGAACTGCTGTCATAGGTTTTAATGTTTGGCATTAAAAACCCTTTAAACAAGCTTCATCTATGCCCCATTTTTTTTGCATAAACGAACACGGAACATGATTTCCTTGTAATTAAATTTTCAGAAATCCATTTTTACTAATAAAAAAGAGAAATTTGTTGGCTTTTGTTATAAACGATTTATAAGGTTTCTTGGAGATAAGTTCATATTTTATTTTTTCCCGGTCCGGTTTCCCACTGAATCCTGTAATCTGATTGGCTGACGAGCGGTCCGGTTTTTCCCTATACGGACCGCTCAACAGGACCGCTAACGGTTTTCCCTAGCGCTTACCACATATGGTTTTTTTTTTACCATTTATGGCAACTTTGTTTCAAATCTCGCGTGTGAAAAATTGAATTGCGTGTACAAATAATTTTAATTTGAAATAAAAAACTGAAATGGCAAAGCCGCATTGCTTGGAGTTTTATTGTCTTGAGTGAAAAAACAAATCTGTTATTTACCGGCAGCGTCGGTCCGGATGGGAAGAAACTGTGCCCTTGCTCTTGAAACAAAGAAACAGGATATATATATATATATATATATATATATATATATATATATATATATATATATATATATATATATATATATATATATATATATATATATATGTATATATATATATATATATATATATGTATATATATATATATATATATATATATATATATATATATATATATATATATATATATATATATATATATATATATATATATATATATATATATATATATATATATATATATATATATATATATATATATATATATATATATAAGTTCAAATTATATTCCGTTTTGGCCACTGGCACTGATGAAAAACTTTATTCTTTAACTACATGATTTGGAATTCCTTTTTGTGTTAAAGAATAACAATGTGTTGTTTTCATTTAGTCTTAACAGTGATGACCACCTTTTTTCTAAACTAATCTGAAGATATCTCGTTTAGTGCATGTTCGCTAGCTATGGTTAATTACATATGTTTGCATTTGTTCAAGACAGTTAAGTATGACTAAATGGGAACAAATCGCTTTGCATAGTTCGGATCCTCCACTTGTTTCAAACGTCGAACTTTCTATGTGCAAACTTAATGTAGATAAGTTAGAATAAGGGATTTAAGTCATCTGTAGTATGTTCGGCACATAGGCATGAAAAGTTCATCGTCTGAAACAGATCTAGATATACAGACCATCAGACAATTGGAATTATTTGATTAAAAAAACACATACAGAAAATTGCAGTGTCGCATAGCTGAAAATAAGAAACTAGACGTGTCGGATTGTCGTAAACACAAAATGACGGTGTCCTAATTGTGACAAAAAAATGGCGGTGTCGGACTGTCGAAAAAAAACCCCCAAAAAACAAGACTTGTTGAAAATAGAGAAAAGGTATACTTTTTCTGTTCTCTTTTTTGTGTTTTCCTCTTTCCTATTTTCTTTTTTGTTTCTTATTTTCTTTTTTTAGGAGAGAGAAGAAAAAAAGACAAAAAGAGTAGAAGAGAAAGAAGAGGGTTTTCCTCCGGTTTCCCTCTATAAAAAATTAAAAAAGAGTGGCTATGCTTGGGACCATTTTAGATCATAATTCTCATGCATTCTCGTTCCATGCATGAGCATAACCCCCCCCCCCCCCCCCCAACACACATAAAATCTCTCCATCATTGAGAATGCATCTTGACTATATCAGTTGTCAAACTAGAAACTTGTTCCCAATTCTTTAAATTAGCAAATACAATGTCTGTCACTAGCAAAAACAATTGTTTTTGTTTATTACTTTGGTTAATAAATGATACTGATTCATGAGAAGCTCTTATGCTCATGTATAGCTATAGGAACAGGTGAGGATATGAGTTTTAATGATCTGCGGTCTTCGGGTTAGATTCCTGTTCTACTCGAAGTCCTGAGAGTGTTATGTATCTCAGATGATCAGATAACTCCAGGATTGCTGTAAATAATTTATATAATATAATTTTTATACTATGACTGCTGCTCTCTGACTGCTGCTCTCTGACTGCTGCTGTGTTCCCTCTGCTGTGTGCCAAAACGTGCTCGGAATATGTCGATACAACGTCGTATACTTCGGTATCCTTCGGTTTCGGACGTTGCTCGAACATTTTGCCGAACTTTTTTAAAACGTTGAGTTGCGGACAAAACTTCTCCTCGAGTTTCCATCAATCCTTGATTTGTTTTAAGGTAATATGGCTTATTTTTTATTAGTACTTGTACTTAAGTACTTAGCGTGCTCATAGAAGTAGATTTTTGCGAAATCGGGCCGGAATTGATTACAATATTTGAATATAAAGTTTGTACTATCCATGCTTGCAAGAATGAATGATCGCTTTTCAAAATAAAGGCTACAGCAATACAGGTTAAAATTTATAGTTGACTGATAATAATGGCATGGAAATGCGCGGCAAATACATAGTCGGATCTTAATTGCCAAGATTGTTGGAAAATTAGGCTCAGACAGTTCTATAGATTTGGATTTAGATTTGGAATAAAAAATGACCTTCAAATTTTACAAAATTATCATTCCATAAAAATTTCAAGGATTGGGCGTTTTGACCGGTTTCATAAGTTTGCGTGGACTTTGAACACTTCAAATCATGATCGATCGCATATACTTTTGAAATGCTATTTACTATGGATGTTTCAGATGTGAACTGAAAAGCGGCTGCCAAATTTTTTAAAAGATATTGTGCGTTAAGTTATAGTCATCAGCTACATATGCCGGCTAGTATAAATGTGCTTTTATGGTGTGTGTGTCATAATTACTGGAGTACAGACCACAGTATTAAAAGTGTAAAATTGCTGATTGTGTAAGGTCTGCTGACAAAGTAATGCAAATATAACAACAAATGAAATAAGTAGATGTATGAAAGAAACCCATGTTTTCATGGGTTGCTTTTTATTTATGATGATTTATATCAGCTGAGCAGGTAAGCTTAGTTTTAGAGACTCATAATATTATTATAGGTGTATAAGACAAGAATAACTCCATCAAAATTAAAATTTAAAGTTTTAAAAGTCGAATAATCCACGCCAACTTATGAAATTGGTCAAAGCATCCACTTCTTGAAATCTTTATCGGACAATAATTTTATAAGAATCAAGCGCACTCTTCTAATTTTACGTTCAAAACCTCTGCAATATATAGTGATCTATTTTAAAAAAAATTCCAATTGAACAGCAGCAGTTAAACCATCAAAAATGTCCAAAAACCTGCTTGTTGTAATGGAACTCCCTAGTTTGTGCCAGGGTGACAATGCCATCATGCATTCATCATACATGTGACACCTGTGCTAGGTATGCTTTGGCTATCTACAGTATTGCCTACTATATCTATGGAATGGACAGTAGGGCCACTCAGGAATACAATATGGTGCCCTATCATTACGCAGTTTACTGGCTCCCACCAGCCAGTTTAACATTCTTATTGGCCAGAAAATGCAATTGACTGGCTGGCATTGTGCTCATGAGATGCGCAATGCGATATGCATAGACACACAAACTTCAATTGAGGGGCTCTACTGTCTATTCCCTATACTGTGGTTTAATTTTGTTTTTAAAACAGGATTTTTCAAGAGGTTTTTTACATTTATTTTAGCAACGTTTCGAACAGTTTTACTGCTTATCTTAACATTTATGGGTGTTAAAGAGGGAAAATGTTGTTTCAAGATTGATATTTGAATCAGTGAGAACAACCATCTGACCGCCTCCTAGAGCTGCTGTTACACTATGCAACTTGTCTTGCCACAACTTTATTTTAAGAATTTAAGTTGTATGATCAGAAATGTTACACTATGTAATGTTTCTTGCAACTTAATTGTGTTGCAGTCTCAGCAGATGCTGGGTCTGTTTTTAAATACAGAGGTTATGTCAGCTTCTCAACAGTAATATTGTGTGAAAAATTGCTCAAAAATGTGTTGCAGCAAATCATTGTGAAAAGTAGAACCTATTTTTCTACTTCATGCACTGCTTCGTGCAATAAAAAGTTGCATGACTTTATGATTGTTAGGTATGTGTCTAGCGACTTGTATCTCAACAAAATTTCAAGTTGTAAGACAAGTTGAATAGTGTAACAGCATCTTAACTGCCTTGAAGATATTTACTCTATTCAAACAATTGAGTTGCACTTTGCCAGAGTAAAATCTATTCTGATATAAAAAGTTAAGATATCATTTTTCTTCTTTCGATCTAGATGGATAATTAGTCTCTAAACATGGTTTAAGAAACATCATAAACATTAAATTTTTTATATTTTCCTAGGCATTTGTTGCAAGTTTCAAGAATGCTTCATTTGAATTCCCAACTGGCATCCTCATGATCACAAAAACAATCATTGTCTTGAATGGAAAGTATGGAGAAAGGTCTCAAACTTCTTGTGCTCAAATTGACTTTCAATGTGTGTTTAAAAGTTTGAAACATTCGTTTAAAAATCACAAAGATGGCTATACAAATTCCAGTGCTTTTAAAATCAATTTCTTATCAGAAGAAATTTAAATCATCCTCAAAGTATGAACTGCTTTAAACTTGTCCATTGCTTAACTTGTATAATTAAATAATCGCTCCTCCTTCTTTTTTTTGGCAAGCCCAACACCATGATTGACCTTACTTATGAATGACAGAATGTGTTAGTGGTTCAATTCCTTGAGAACCCAAAGTTCATAAATTTTAGTCTAATGCATTTGCCACCAAAAAAATTGACTATGGCTGTTTGTTTTTGATTTTTACAATTTTAAACACCTTGTTAGCATCTATTCGGGACTTAACTTGAATTCGCATTACCTGTTAATAGAAAACGTCAGGCATTGCAAAATTATGAAAAGTGATTCTCACCAGGCCTGTATAAAATACTTTTCTTCCTGGCAGCACGCATTCATACACAAAAAATTCCTGTGACATTATATGTTTACTTGAAGTATTTGGCAATACTGTTGTTTTAAATGTAATTATATTTCTATTTCGTTTGGGATTTTTTTTCCCTCAAAAATTTCCTGGGAGATAAACTAAATTTCCTGGCAGCATGCTGGCATGCTGGCGGACTTTCTAAAGCCTTGATTCTCACTTATGCCCATATTTAACAAACAAATTGATATTATATAATATGTGAATTAACTAATAAAACACAGCAACAAAACCAGTATGTGATCAGAAATCAAAACACAAAATGTGGTTGATTAGTCAAGAGATTTAAGTTATCCAACACAAGTTTTTAGTTGCCCGTGGATGTCAGGCAGATGATTTTGCAAGCACTTGCTGCCTCAAAAACTAAGCTATTTTAGTCTAACATAATGTGTTTATCCTCTGTTAGTGTCTCAAAGTTAGAGTATCTGAAAACCCACAAAAACTAAGAGGTTACATACAGCAGCTTTAAACAATGGACCATTCCCCTTTTAGACAAACGCTTATATTTATTTGCACAGTTTGGGTGCAAAAAATGTAAAATGTGGGAAATATAACCAGTAAAGTTTGCAAATTTTATGTAGTAAGTATTGTATTAAGTGGAAAAGTGTAGTCACATTTCAAGCTCTGAGTACACTTTTCTGTGCATAATACATGAGTATACAGAATTTCAAAACGTCAGAGGACCATATTTTCCACATTTTACAGTATTTTGCAACCAAACTTCACAATTTTACTAAATTTAGGATGCTCTTTGCAGCTGTGCTAATGAATATTCCTAATTCAAATGTTTGTCTACAAGGGGAATTGTCCATTGTTTCACAGAAAGTGAAAATTCAACTGTTATTATGCATTTTAATCTTTAATTTTTCAGTCTTTGTGATTTTTAATAGTAATGTATTCAACTTTAGAACAAACAATTATTGTTAAATAATCCAGCAACATAATTCGTAAACTAAAAGTGGAACTGGTTTGAATTCAAATGATCTGAAGCGACTTTTATTAAAATATAACATAAACAGAACCCCAACCACAACAGGTAACAAGGTTATTTTCAATGAAACTAAAAGAAAAACCCTCAAAAATTTATGAATTGTCCAGTGAGTATATGTTGCCTAACACGCATGTAGAATTTCTGAAATTTATGCTTAATAAAAGATTTAGAAATAAACAATCAATTGTTCACGATTTTGATAATAGCTGTGCTGAAACTGAAGTTTATAACAGAATCTCAGTAAAGTTTGTTCTTGCTGTGGCATGCAAAAGTGTTTTTTACAAAACATTGAATCAAATTTGTGTCATTTCAGTTGTTTACTTATCTAAACCACTCAGGCAATTCTTTTCAGATTTTATCCATATTTTAGGCTTGAAAAATAAGTTGTTACTGAATCTGATTAAATGCAACAATTACAAGATGTCCTTTTGTCCATTTTCATTCTTTTTTGGCTTGTTTATTCTTTGTTTGGTGATTGAAATTAACTTTGTGAAGTTTGTGTATTTCATTTCTTTGGCTTCAGTTCAAATCTATATTCAAGTAGTTCCACTTTGTGATTGTAATAATAATATAAGAAAACAGGTTTATATGGCTTTTGGACAAGGTCTTTTTAATTCAACAAGTAAGTAAAGATATGTTCATACTTCAAAGAGATCAGCTTTTTAACCTGACAAGAATATTAACAAAATTATTTTTTCGACATTCCTGCTTTACACACAAATGCTCTATCTAAACTGTGTTGCTATTAAATTTCTTGAAGTTGACTTTAGTTTTTAAACTCAGAGAATTGAAAGGAAGTTCTAAGAATTAAGCTAGAATTAATAGCTTTGGTTGCATACTGCATAGCATTAATATATTAATCAATTGAGTAAATTTGTCTAAGCTTTTTCAAAATGAAATGTTGACAAATCAGAATTTTGAAATTAAAATTGTAGAACTTTCCTTTCTGCTGAAACGGTTCTTTATGTTAAACGTGTAAAAGAAAATTTTTCTAAGCAAAACATGTATTTTGTCATTGTGTTGGAAAGTACATAAACTTTGATTTAAGTTTATAAAATGTAACGTAAATATTAAAAAAGACAACATTCGAGACATTACGTCTTGTCAGGTTAAAAACGTAACGTAGATATATGGCTTATAAGATGGAAATGATTTGTTTTCAAAACTCCTTTGTAACTATGGACAAAAATTGGGATGCTCCTCGTAGGATTTTTAGAATACATTTTTTCGATACGTTTTCTATGTACTCCAAAGAATACATTAGCAAAATGTTGAGGCAATTTAGAGGTTATTTCAAGCCATTTCTAACTTAGCTCAAAAGACTTTGTGTATATGTATTTTTGTATTTCAACTAGTCGATTGCTTTCAATACTTGGGTAAAAATCTACCATCAATTTTATGAAAAAGACTATTTGTATTAAGAACTCTAATTCGTGAAAAAAACAAACTACTTTTCTTATTTTTATCAAAACAAATAGCATTTTTATTTAGTTCTTCAAATCTTTGAGCCATATATTTCTTAGTATTATTATGAAACAACTTGGTGTTACGTTTTGCATTTCTCTGTCAAATTCGCAAAATGAACCATTGCTAGTTGTTTTGTAAGCAATTAATCTTGGAGTATAAACATTTATCTTGAAAAGACCAATTTCTATTTAACATTGCCTTTTCCCTTGTGTTTATTCACTTGTGTTAAACGCAGTGCTAATTGTTCTTTTTTTGCCATGCTCTGTTTTCTTCTATTGTTATTTGAATACGTACCACTTTGTGGTAGTTAAAGTATTTTTATTGTTATTCAAATTGTAATCTTTACAAATTCTTTTCAATAAATTGTTTACATAATTTACATGTGGCCCCTTTTAATTAAAAATTCAATTCCCATGGGAATTGAGAAATTAAATAAAAAAAATCCCCTCTACCCCGCCCAGCTCTCCAAGTGCTACTTCCACCTAAGTAGAAGTACCTATACATATAGTACAAGTACCTCTACTTATTTACGGTGGAAGTAGCACTCAGAGAGCTAGCCTGGGTAGCGAGGCAAAGAGAAGACCAGTCTTGCAAATGCTAATACAAATTGCGAAGTTGATCTTCCCTACAGAGCAGCCGCGCATACCTGACAAATTAAAACAACAAATGTTAGTGACTTAGCATGCAAATTTTACTCCCAACGCCAAAATGACAAGTGCCCCCCTCTGATCCTACCAACTGCCTACCTGCCTCAGTTCTAAGCTGTCTTCCTCGATCCTAAGCTCCTGCATTCCATTCGTTACCTTCACTTTCCTCACCATCGCACAGTCACTCACAGCTGATAAACCCACATGCACCACCACCACCCCGACTACCAACCAAAACCGAAAATTAAAGGAATTAAAATTTTAGTAAAGTATGGCTGCTTATTTTGGTTTAATTTGATGTTTTAGGTCAAAACGTCGAATATAAAAATACCAAAGCTCGAATATAAAAACAGGTGAGCTGACTTTGTTCTTAAAATTACCTTGCAAAGTATGCAAAACTTTACCCGAATTTTGTCCCTAAAATCTAACCTCTGCACACAATGCTACTTTGCATAATAATGCTAGACTAATTTAGTTGATGTTGAGAACTTATTCCAAACTGTTTGCGAGAAGTGATGGTAGATTTTGGTTTTCAAGCATACTTTCAAAATTTTAAATTCCTTTAATAAGCCTAACCCCATGCAACTTACACACGGCTCACACCCTCGCAGTCCATACATTTAGCTAATAAATTACGTTATAAACAAAAAAGCAAAATAAAAAGATAAATTACGTTATCTCTAGCTACTTAAACCCACTTAGACTGAGTATTTGATTGACTTTTCAAACGTAAAACCTTAGCTGAAAGGGCATGGGCTTTTCGTTACGTTAAACGGATCCGAAGTAAATATAAATCTGATACTTACTTACCAAAGTCTAAGGCTGGGTCAAATAAGCATGAGGATGCAAAGAGTTTAAATCTTTTTTCCATTAAGGCTGGCTTAGAGATTTAAATCCTGCACCCCAGTTACCATGCAATTTAATCTCCCTATAGCTATTACTGAATATAGTGCAAATTAGTGATCGGGACATTTTAAAACTTCACAGCTATTCTCATACTTATTTAACCGAAACGCCTTCATTTGCATGGTACGTCGCAGCTGCTCTCAAACCACTTCCGTAATTTGCTCTTGTGTACACAAACAATGGATTCATTGTTTCATTGTTTATGCTTGCCAAAACAAACTCCAAGGAACCAAGATACTTATTATATTTATAATTAAAGAGGATTCTCATTATACAGTCACGTCTACCATGAATCGACAAATCGCCTTGAAAACAAAGCTTCTTCTATTCCCTTGGGAATTAAAAATAGGCCAAAACATAAAAAATCCTGTTGTTTTATGAATCAAATTAACTAAGAAATACAGAAACAGTATATTCCCTTGGGAATTAGAAGCAAAAGTTAAGTCTTATTAACTCGTTTTTTTTTTTAATTATATATTAATGATGGTAATAGAATACAATAATAATAAACCAACCCAATTCAACTTAGTACCATTAAACCAACATAGTATTATTTTTTGAAAATTGAAACAGATTTTTGTGTTCAATCTTACATATCAAGTGACATGCATTATTTCGATTTGCTTTTAAAAATAACTACAATCCAAATGTCATTTTTTACAGTTTTAAACTCGAAATATGAAACAAAAGAAAAGTGTCATCACTTCAAGACTTCGAAATTTCGTGCAATTTATTTTTTTCAGTGTTAATCAATCGTAAATTCCTTGCTTTTTTCACAACGAGAAACAATGATTTTGATCGACGAAAAACAATAAAATTCACTTGAATCCTCTTTGATCTCTTAATAATTAGTATCTTGTTTCCACTAACTTGTAAATTACCACTACTTTGTATTAGAATGTCGTGTTTTCTCTGTCTTTCGGATTGTTGTTGATTTGTGGATCCATCTCATCCAGCATCGTTTATTCTGGTCTTTTTCTCTTGCGGTTTTTTCATACCCCATCACCTTTCAAAATTAAAGAATCGCATCCCTTAGTTTATTACAATTAAAATGTAAACCACTTTATTGCACAAAAGAAACACGAAGTTCTAAATGTGACTGATTTTTGCACCATGTAACAAAATTTCACAATTTCCTGAAGTATTCATGTTAACTTTTCGCTATGATTCAATCATTTCCAAATGAAGTTTGCAAACAGGCCGTGATTTTTGCTTTATGATGAAGGTAGTGTGATATTTTACGCGACAAAAAGGGGTTCGTGACTAGTTTATTCGCAAATTTGAGAGATCTACTTATTGTTGTTTAATAGTAGTTTTACTTGGTTAGCTCTGGTTTTGACACCCCAAAATTAACGTTAATTAACGAGTTCATTGATGGCGGGTAGCTCAATTTATTCACAAAATATTTTAGGAAATATGCGACGTAAAAATGTGCAAGAGAGGTATAATTTTTGAAGGGATATCACAATATCTTTCTTAAAGCATTTGGATTATCCCGTGTTAATTTTTTCCTAGTATGCTTACTTTTAACAAATCGGAGTTGACTCGATATTAAAGAACTCGCACTTGTAATACAATGTAATGAAGGAAAATTCCTTTTGTTGGAAAAAAATGAATTAATAAACCTTTAGCAAATACAATTTTGAAGGAATTTTCTAATAAATATAAAGAGTACGAAAATTTTAATAGTCTCCGTTTTCGAACGTCTATGGCGAAAACGCTTTAGGAAGCGAACATTGGTTCAAATAGCCGTGCCCTTGGTCAACAGCGTGTAATGTATGGTGTCACTTGTGGGTGTGTGTGGGTGTCTAGGATGGAATACCTTACGTAGACTATGTCACACGAGGTAACTTTTCCGGACGTTTTCACAGCCGTCAAAATGAAAACGATAGGAACTATAAGAGTTCTCGTTGAATGAAGTTTTTAGTTTTTGTCCTTAGACGATGTTTATGCTTGTTTTCATTAAATTATGTCAACAAGTCGGGAGCTTTTTGAAATAATTCGCGGAATGAAAACACTCAGAAATGACACCGTGTGCACGTAGCCTAGTTTATACTTGACTTGAAAATGAATACTATACTAGATAATGCAGGCTTTGGGTTCGGACTTAAATGCACGAGACTTGTAGTTACTGGACTACAACACTGCTTAGTTTCTGAAGTACGAGGTTGTCTGAAATATTGAAAGAGAAACACACACCGCCCGCCATCTTGTTTTTTAATTAGCTCTATTTGAACGACGTCACTACAGCGTAGACTTTATAAAAATTACCGTCAATGAGTTAAATCTTAATAGAATTTTATTGACCATTCGCAATTTAAGAAAGAATTATATACATAAAAATATAGATGTTATACATGTTTGCTAATTGCTTTTTTACCCTGTTCGAATATCCAAGATGGCGGATGACTACAGGTAGTGTCTTTGCCTTCAATATTTCAGAATCTAAGCACGTTATCAAAAATTTAAGGTTTCTATCGATAAGCCAAATTAAATTGTATGAAAATGAGACAAACATAGTGGGGACTACTGACTTCTTGACGAGAACCTTCGCTTGAAACGTCGAATTCTGTTTACATTGTTACAGATAATCATAGTTAGCCCAGGAACGCGGTGTTTTGTTTTGTTTTGTTTTTATCGATGTGACTTATGCATAATTAAATTACCCTAAGGTAGGCTACTTCACACAATAGGTTTACGAAGCAAAGAACTGAAAGCAGCAAAATGTAATCGCTTACTTTCACTCTATCCTTGGATCGTCGTGGCTTCGATTGGTCTAGTTTCATCATATGCTGTTCATCTGGTTGGCATTCTCTCTTCAAGAACATCACGCTGGTCCAGTTGGTTAACAAGCTCTCATATCCAGTCACCCATCATAAAATAAAGAGAAAATTAATGTTACAAAACAATATTTTAGAATGTTGAAAACAAAACTGCGGAAATATGATTGTAAATCACTTTGACAAACCGTACATTGCGATGGTATTTTCATCTTGACATTTTTTGTTGGATCAATATTAGTTCTTCCCGTCTTCATTGATTGACTGGTGTATTCCCTTTTTCACCTGACGTCCTTTGATAGAGTAATTAATTACAATGTTTAAAAAACTCGTTCCAGGATAAGCAAAGAAAACTACCGTTATCAAGCATTGAGGAGGATTAAGTAATTATATAATAGGTGTGGCATATCACAGAGGATAGTCAATGGCCAACACTTCGATACCGGGACAAAACGTAGGCATGACAAAAAAAGCAAAACAAAATGGCGGAATTGGAATAGTTATTTGGCGTCATTTTCTCTTACTTAAGGATTTCATTTTTTGTTTTTTGTTTTGGAGCAAAGTCAGAAAGAAAATTAATAAAGCTTTCCGGCAAAAAGTATTTCGTAATTGTTTTATAAAGAAATTACAGTGAAACACAATACAACGCGATAGAATTTAAATTTCTAAGTCCAGGATTGTTTGATCCTACGCTGTAATCACGAAGTGGCGCAATCGTGAAAGCAAACGTCTGCCGCCTCTGAGATTGTGAGTTCAATCCCCACTTCAGATTCGTGGCACTTATGCGAGGAGTTAGTCAACGCTCTGTCGACGGTCGTAGGTTTACTCAGCTACGGATAGGGAATGTTGAGAGGGTAGTTAGAATTGTAAAATATCGGTAATCCATGGAACTCGGGTAACTAGCCAAGGCTGCTATAGCTAGATGACGATGAGGTGACGTTAAAATAAATGAATAAAACTGAGTGTTTCCCTGTAGTTATCATATAAATATCATTGTCAAACTGAATTGATAATTCCAGTGGCCACGAAGAAGAAAGGAAGGAAGGAAGTAAAGAATGGAATTGGAATGAAGGCAGAAGGAATTAAAACTAGTTTTTAACAATATTCGCACGTAACGAGTTCTCACTTGACCCTAACTCGGAATTCCCTTTGAATTTGAACTGGCCGGAATCTGAATCTCTTGTATAGATTGCAGTGTATCAGTGAACAGAAGAGGAAAAATAACAACGAAAGAAGAGGAAAAGTAAGTTACAATAAAGTTTATAAAAAAATAATCAAGAAACTATCGACACAACGCTCGATACACCATAATCATCATCATCATAAATTCTCTATTGATCCCCATACAGTGGGTGTGGTGTTGCTGTACAGGAAGATTTGAAACGAGAGCACGATTAATTCATTACTTGTGTTGCCAAAATAATTTTGATAGTACGTGAAATGATAGTTAAGCAAAAAGAAGTTTAACGGATAGAGGCTAGAATAGAGAATTTACAATGACAGTAAGTGTATTCTAATATTTGCTTTTTTAACCACTAAACCTCCTGAACGTCATTGTATTTGGTGTGACTTCTTGCATCGAATTTGTCACGTGAACATTTTAGCCTGAAACAGTTGTGGACGTGAATGACCCAGAATTAATTAAGATAAAAATTATTTTACCTTGAAAAGGTCCTGTTTTGATCAAGTCATCGTTTTTCCATTTCGAACAATTCCCTGACGGCTTAGCTAGAGAAAGAAATAGAAGCTCAGTCTTATATACCAGTACATTTGACTGAAATTTATGAAATTATGAAATATAATTTCGACCTGGTGAGCAAACCGAATTTTCGCCAAACAAGAAAACATTTAACAACTAATACATAAGCAGATTAGTTAGAGAATACTTACATGTGTAATAAAAATTCAATACTGTTGATGTCCAACTACACTGAAGCAATTTTCGTTGCATCTTTAGTTCGGAGAAGAAGACTAACGCCATTTTGATTTTGAATTTTCTCGACGACGGCATATGTTCGTTCTCAATTTTCCCCCCATTTCTTCGACATTTTAGCTCAAATTTCCCCAAGATATCTTCTTTGTGTCTTCGTCGCCATTTATGTGGAATCTTGCGCCATTTCTGTGGAACTTTGAAGACTTTTGGTGTCTAAAATTTGATGCAAGAGGAGAGATTTTCAACGAAGCTTCGTGTTGGGGGAACTAGCAGCAAATGACGTCAGATGACCATTGTATGCCAGAAAATACCCGTATGTATAATGTTCGATCATCTATGTACGAAGGTGAAAATAAGTTTTTATATTACCCGAATGAGGTGTTTTTGCCATTATTTCTTACTCAGGTCTTTCTTCTACTTCTTTACTTTTAGTTTACTTAGTTAATTCGCCCCAAAAAACGCTTGTAAGGGACGTTTTTGCAAAAATTTTTTGTTTGCATGCTGATGAACAAGGAAAGACCCGTTCGTGATTTCGTTGGCAAACATCTTTCCCTGCGTGGCCAAGAGGTAAAGGTAACTAGCTGTCTTCCCAATTGTACGCATCGTTTGACTTTGGCCGGATCGTGAACCGTTCAAGCTCAACTGAGGTTGGACTTGATCGGTCCCCGATCCTACCAAAACTGAGATCCAAGCTGGGCGTGGTGGGCAGGAAAACACTAGGCAGTACCGCGAGGCCAAGGAGGCAACGTTTATTTGCCTAGTGTTTTTAACTAATATTTAAGCAAATTTCTTTCTCTTGACTGTTGGGGACAGACCTGCAGGGTTGGTGTATTGAATACTTCTCGCTGTTATTTCACTTCGTTCGAGAGGACAAGTTGTCTTCGATGAGAAATAACGACAAGAAGACTTCAAAGGACTACTACACCACCACACTGTAAAAAAAACTACAGTGTGGTTTAGCCGTCCGAACCACTGCACTGTGCCAAATATATATATGGTGGACGTCTTCCTAAAGCTTACGGTACAAACATGGATGGCAAAGTTGCGCAAACACTTTAAAGCCTTAAAACAAGCGTTTTCGTTCGGGAATGAGTCAAAGACGACAACGCTAACTAAATCAAAGCTATCTGGTCATGTTTTAAGTTGTTTAGCTATGTTTAACGATATTTTATGGCAAAGTCTTTGCAAGAAGGAAAGTCGGAAAAAAGCGCAAAATTAATAACTGTTGTCTTTGTTGACTTTCCGTGGGCCGTTTCCTTCTTGATCGAGCTTGATATGCCATTACGTTCAGTGTCCTTGACATAGGAGTCATTTATACATGGCCTTGGGTTTAATTCCCAAACACTGAATGGCAGTCTTTAGCTCTTTCAACTAATGAGATAACATTGCAACAAGATGGCACTGCGTTATCACTTTGCGCTATGTCACGCCAGTAATCATCTTCTCAACACGCTAAACAACGACAGAGAAACACAATGTTCATACTTTATACAAACTGAATCGCATAGGTAACTTAGAAGAGCTAGCAGAGTAATACAACACAGATGGCACTGCTTTATCACTGCCTAATCGACACTATGTCACGCCTGTAACCAATTTGACAAACACAGTGTATGCTGTAAGCCTTAACAGCTTTTAAGACAATTGTGCGAGACACTTAGTTTACATGTGATGTATAAAATGCATTGTTATATGCTAACAGTGAACGTCAAGCTTTCTCGTTGACACAAACTGGATCGCGGAGTTCTGAGTCAAGGCTTATAGAATCACTATGTGTTTGTCGTCTGTCGTTTAGGCAAAGTTATGGATAACCCAGTACCATCTATAGTGGCAGTGTTATCTCTTTACTTGAGAGAACTAAAGACTGCCATTCAGTGTTTGGGAATTAAACCCAAGGCCATATATAAATGACTCCTATATCAAGGACACTGAACAAAATGGCATATTAATCAAGCTCAATCAAGAAGAAAACGGCCCACGGAAAGTCAAAAAAGACAACAGTCATTAATCTTGCAAACTTCGACTTTCCTTCTTGCAAAGGTCGTGCCATAAAAGATTGTTAAACATAGCTAAACAATTCGAAACATGATTACACACGACTTTGATTTAGACTGACTCTTTCCCGAATATGATCCCGAATCTCAGAATCTGGAGAGCAACTAGGTTGTTTTGTTGGTGAAAGATTATGATGAATTTTAGTGTTTTAAAATTTTGGTGAAGAGTTGAAACCACAGGACGACAATCCGTCGTCAAAAAGTGGGGGAGGGGGGAGTTCAAGAGGAAGCAGTTCTAGGGGTATGCTTCCAGAGGCATGAGCCACCCTATGACCGCACTCCGAAACTCAATGTTTCACATGAGAGAAGGCTCAACGTTTATCACTTTTAAAACATTTTTCCTACTCAGGACTAATCTCTGTTGGTTAAAAACCGTATAATGCGTTTGATATGTACCACCTGAAATAATGGCAAAATAATTTCAGCGCCATGGAATCACGGAATACGGATATTAAATGGAATGCCATTCGAATTATCACAACCTGACAAATTGTGAGCGCTACAAGTATTATCAAGTATTACAGCGCAATAACGGAATCCTTTGCCAAGGTATATGGGAGCGAGAGGTTTTTCCCGCTATAAGAGGCAGTAATCTTGTGTCACATTAGTACCAAAGATACCTTACTTTTTAACTCAGGGTGTCAGAAATCTTTAGCACTGTACAATGGCATAGCCTTTAGGGCACTAGTGAACGGAGCAGTAGACCGCGTTGAGCCCATTTTTCTTCTCGGAAGGCGAAGAGATTCTTAGCAGGCGTCCTGGGTTTTTTACTTCCTAAACAATCACGTGAGATATATGCATGCGCAAATCGCATGTCCCACGTCCATTCCTTCCGTCTTCGAAAGGACCATTACAAACTTCAATTTGTGATTTGCAACCCAAACTGAGCAATTGATTCAAACTTATTTTCAGCCAAATTTTATTATATTTTTTCCAGCTAAATTTTACATTGTAATAAAATTATTTAAAAGATTTTGTCAAGAAGAGGAAACTCTCTCCTCATTGTAGGGGCAGCATTGCTTGTTAACAATACTAGTAGCAACTTGGTTGTATGGATACGCGCCGAGGCTGCATTATCGCGCCAGATTTTAACATTTGCCTACAGTGACTGATTCAATATTCCACAATTTGATTTTCGAAGTTCAAATTGATATTTACTTCCAACAAAGTTGCTTTCCCACAAAGGTTTCAGCATTCTATTCGTGTTGCTGTGCAATTAGTAAAAACTTTACCGTATAATATGGATACATCTAGTGTACAATGCAATACTAGCCAATAGTCAGTCGGCAACAGTTATTTATCAATGGAAATTACTAATTCGGCTTAAACGAGACAGAAAAAACAACTAATATGAAGCAAGACTGCGAGTGTCATAAAATATAGTAGTCTGACATGGTTCTCAAAGTTCAGCTATTAAAGGTAAAAAACTCATCTGTATGTGATTTATTCTTTAGAAAACCGATTTCTATAGTTTATTGTCTTTGATTGTTAGAACCAACCACTCACAAAGCATGTTAGTAGCTATAGGTTGGAGCATGGCGAGCCAGTTTTGAGTTTTGAACACTCATGTTACGGAACATTCAATCAGTCACTGTTGAAATGTTCTAAGCTGCAGTTGTTTTACTCTCTGCAAGGCGTTGGTATCGCCGTTAGTCTGAACACGAGTTACATTCTTTGTCAATCCCGTATGCGTCACCCTATAAAAAAGCGAGAAGATGTATGATTTTAGGGAATTCAAAATAATTCTGGGAAATTGACTGTGATAAGATAACGACTCCTCAGTAAGACATGCTCTATTGGGAGTCTCGTGCAAAGTCTTACGAATTAATGAGCGTTTAACGCTCAATTGCCACTCCCATACTACAATCCCGGACAAAACATCTGCGACACTTTGCAAGTTTTCAAAATTTGTATACCTTTCGGAATATTTTCCCCCTCGCCCCCTCCTTTCGGAATATTTTCCCCCTCGCCCCCTCCTTTCAATGTTGCTGAGATGCCTCAAACAATGGTTAACTAATCTGAAAACTTTCAACATTGTTTCGGGGGGAAGGGGGGGTGGGACTTTGTAAACTTTTCCAGCTCATTTTATATAATTTTGCCTACATTGAGTGAGTGTCGCTAATGGTTTTGTCCGGGATTGTAGGTACAGGCAAACCACATGTACACAATGCATGCCTACTTCTTATATATATATATATATATATATATATATATATATATATATATATATATATATATATATATATATATATATATATATATATATATATATATATATATATATATATATATATATATATATACCGTTAAGGCGACCAGGGAGAGACATGTTCTTTAGAGTTGTATCTGGTCTGGTTAAAATCTTAAAAGTTCAAGATTAAAAAGTTCTAGATTATATATATATATATATATAAGACGACCTTATGTACTGAGCGAGATTGGTACATCCAACGACTGAGTTTCTACTTCAAAGGATGATTGCACATATCAATGAACCAAAATATTTAGGCATGGAGATGACCTGGCTCTTCGAGAATGATGCTGCAGGTAGTGGTATAGATCTCAAACAAGACTCGTACTTCTACATAGAGAAAGTGCAAACTATCTAATAAATGGACTTCAACGAAGAGAGTGAACAACAACCTACAAAGGATTACAAAGAGGAACTATTAAGACTTGTTGCAGAGAGAAAAATTAAATATACCGAGAAATACATTCGGAAAGCCTCTGATGAAGTCTTAGAGAAAATTTACAATGAGCATCAGAGAAATGAATTCGACGAAAAGAACGAGCAGTTGGCAGAATTACTCATTAAGAAATTTTCCAAGCTTATGAAGTCCTTGGAGGCTGTTAAGGACAACATATCATTGGAGAACGATCTTGCAAGTAACGAGTTACTGAAAAGAGACTTGAAAAGCGTTATCAATTTCGTAAAACCATACGTTCCGTTCATCGGACTGCTAAGTGGAGGACTTACCATCGGATCGAGTGCATGTGATGGAAAAAAGGTTAGTGGGGATTCCTTGTGCTAAGGCACTAGGAATACTTCACGATGAGTGAAATGCTTTATTTGTCACCCATAAGAAAGAGATTAAATAAAAATTTACAAAAAATTTCTAACCTTCTAATAAACTTACCAAAAACCCCTTAAAACGCTATCAAGTTTGACACCTTAATACTACGGTGCACGTAATATGCAGTATGTACTCTGAACTCGTCTAAAAGCTCAGCTCCTATAATATGTCCACAAAAGTCCATAGGCATATTGTCGAATGTCCACAGCCAAATGTTTCCCCTAGACTGACAGCTCACATCGCGTCCTAACACCGCATGAGCAACAAGATCTTTACCTACAATTCAACAGTCATAGCAATCATAAGGTGTCTAGGTGCGGAACATGCATTAATTCTGTTTCCATTAACTAAAAACGAGTTGGATAACAACCTTAGAATTGTCATCACAAACGCTCCAATAAACGGGTGTCGCTAAAGTAGGCGGTACCAGCAGGAAACTTTCAATTCTCCGTATACACGCAAATATCGATCCATCCCCTTTGATTTAAGTTTTTTCTCGCCACGTATTTTCTTCAGTAGCTTGGATTGCCTTGAGCACTACTCTCTTCCATTGTGCATTAGTCGGAAACGCACCATCACCCAGGAAACGAGGCAATCTTCATGATATCAGCAACAAAACCAGTCGATGTTTTTCTCCTATACTACCACCAAACAATTCTTATCATCAACAACTTTTTTTGCGCAAGATGCAGAGACGAGTTAGTAAGACGTCCCCCAAATGCTAACTTCTTTTTCTCTATTTCTCCCTCAATACTCCACAAGCCCAAAAGACCTCTCGCCGCCGAGCCAGACGTTCCAAGTAGAACACCTTCAATCACACGCAGAAATACATTTTGACATTTCTCCAGCATCAGGCACTTTGCTTCATTAAGAAGCCACAATTCACAGCCATACAACATTTTAGGTAACACAACCCTTTACCACAATTTGCTCGCTGTAATAGGATTAATTCCACCAGATCTGTACCCTAAAGATGCAAGTTTCACTCCGGTTGAATAACCATCTTTGACCGCACTCTCAATTGCTTTCATATCGTCGGCTTTAACGTGCCATATTTTTCCTAGATTTTTCCAGACATCTTTTTCACTTAACTGAAGGTTACCAAGAAACTACTTCCATTTTTTAAGCGTGAAATCATTGTACGATCGTCTGCATACATGGGCGAGCCATAGTGTGTACTCCAGGCACAACAGCCCCGACCTGGGCTGTTCGCAAAATTGAAATCAAGTCATTAACAAAGACTGTAAACAGCCACGGCGATAAAATGCCCTCTTGGCGCGTACTTTGAAGAAATCATAACATCTAGAGTAACAACTACCAATCCGTACCATTTCTTTCATTCCAGTGTACTATTGCTGAATAAGTTTCAAACATTTCCCTTTAATACCTATATTATGATACAGTTTGTACAGCCAATCGTGAGTAGGAGCCTTTCCATGTGGAAGTTTATTTATCACATCTTCTAATTCTTCTAGTGTTACTGGCTCATCTAAAATCCCATCAAAAGGTACTTCTTGCTCAGTAGCGAAATTAACATCCCTATCCACCTCGTGTTTAAATTCCTCATTAAATTTTGAAGAATATAGGCGTAAAAAGAGCTTCGAAATAATCAGCCCATGAATTTGCTAGTTTCTTCAGGTCAGACGCTGTTTTTCCATCACAGTACAATTGCGAAATTGATTTGTGTTTCTTTCTTCGTTTTCTGTTGACAAATCGCCAAAATTTTACATGATCAATTTCACTAGCATTACTTATTTTATCAAATTCTTGTTGTTCTGTTCTTCGAGCTGCATTTCCCTCCTGTAAGCGGACTTAGCCCTCTTATAGGCTAGATAGCTAACATGCTGCATTCCCCTTGGGCGCCCTTTACGGGTCCACTCCTTAAATTTTTGTCGAGAAATTTCCTTTAGACGATTTAATTGTTCACTCCAAAATGGCTTATTTTCTTATCATATACCACCCGTGGAAGTGTCTGCCCTGCTTGGTTTCAATCTCATTGGTTGTACACTTTGACCATGCAATTCGTTCCTCAGAGCAAGGCAACAATGTTTCGTTCATCTTATTAAGTTCTATGTGCAAAATAACAGGCAAGCGAAACGCTGTGTTATCTGGGGTCTCAGCCGCAATCTCTACGTGCCTTATCGACTGCACCAAATCCTCTTCAAGAAGAATATAATCAATCATGCTATTTCCGCAGCTAGATATATGTGCATTCGTCTGTCCAACGCTGTATTAATTGCACGTAAATTCAATTTCATAAGCATAGCATGTAATAATTTTCCCCTTGCGTTCATCGTTTGACTGGAACGGCACACTTTTAAATGTGCATTGAAGTCACCCATAATAACAACAGTTGCACCATTTGTTTTCTGTTCGTAATGAAATTGCGAACTCTCTTCTAAGGTTTTCTTGAAGTCTGACAATGATCTATTGCTTGAGGGCAAATACACAGAACAAATAACCAAATTTACTGTACCTTTTAGTCTGATAGCTACAAGCCTGTTATTTCCTCCTGGTAATGGTTGGCCCACCAATTCTCTCCTCAACACCACCTTGACCCCTTCTCCAGCGAAAATTCAAATCGTTTAGCACACTGCTTCGTGCAAAGCACTCAAAATTTCCATCCAGAGAATCTAAAAGCGATAGGCTATAACGGTATAGCCAATGCTCAGAGATAGCTAAAACATCTGTCATTTGCAATAATTTCTTCAAATGACCAAGCTACTATAGGCTCCACAGCAGTTCCAGCACGCTAGTCTAAATTTCCATTGCCACTCATTTCGTAGCAGATTTCTCTTTCCCCAAATTTTCTTGCCATTTAACTTGCGATACCCACAGTCTAGCATGCACGCCTACAAACCAGAACATTGATACTTTAACGGTATCGAAATCCTTGTCATAAACATCAACTCGAGCTGTGCTGTGCCTTTCCTTTTACTCTGCATTAAACGAACAAAGGTTGGTTCAATGCCCCTCTCATTCGTCTATTGCGTTATTTTCTGGCGTTATACGCTCTTTAACTCCACCGAGAAATATACGCTTTACTGTTCTTCTCTGTACACCGACAAATTCTATGCTGCTATTGTCACTGTTTACGTGAGAATTCTTTTTTATCTCCTCAGTGGTAAAATCAGATACACCAGTTGTCCCAGATTCCGAGTTCTGCGTACTATTTTTACTTAAAGGGAAATGGCAACAAAAAATTTTATTGTCTCATTTGAAAGAGACTCTAAAAAAATAATCAGAATTCTTTTGCAAAATTTTTATATCTGTTTTACTTCAGGAGATATTCTCACCTAAATCAACGAACTGTCCGCCATCTTGGATTAATTTTTCATCTCATTAACAATGTTGTGGTGACGTCACAACAGGGATAAGCCTGCCGAAAATCCTCCTAAATACCTACCAACAATCAAATATTGTTTGAAATCTTCTCAGTCCGTGCTGAAATCCGAAACACTTGCCGTACATGCGGTTATGAGAGCATATTAACTATTGTGTCGTAAGAAAAAAATTGCGTAACCCCAGTAGTGACGTATCCTGCATATCCACAAATATCCAAGATGGCGGACAACTAAATATTTCAAGTCAAAATATCTCACCAAATAAGGCAGGTATAAAAATTCTGTAATAGACTTCTATATATTGTTTTGGAGTCTCTTTCAGATGAGACGATAAGACATTTTGTTGCCATTTCCCTTTAACTCAGTACGCTCGATATTTTCGTTGACATTTATTAATTCCTCAGTTTGTCTAGATTTTGCTTTATCATTTTCATTCATATTAATATTTAAATTCGGCTTAATTGCACGTCATGTATTAATTCACCTCGGCTGCGACTCTCCCAGGAGGCTCATTTTTGTCTCACTTTCTGTATGTAAATATTTCTTGTTGACTTGCTCAAATTTTTTAGTCAATTCTACAAGGCTTTGCTCAGCGTTTTTTATTCTTTCTTTGACAAGACTAAGTTCAAAAGAGTGTTCTTTCACATTTTCTGTTAAACGTTTATTATTTACCTTGCAACGGCCTTTCAGAAAAACAATCTCGGCTTCCAGCAATTGAATTTTCGTGTCCTCAACTCCAAAGCCCTCTTTAGCTTTTCAATCTCGTCCCCCATTGCACTCATTGATGCAGAACATTCTGCAGTAACGTCTTAAACTTCTAACTGTTCGACTTCGGTCGTTGAAGGGGAGTTAATGCTCTTTACCAACAGATATTCACCTGTCTTGGCAAATATTTCCCTTTATTGTTAATTCTCCTCACCCGATTTCCAATAGGATAATTCAAGAATGTCTCCTGCAAGTTTGAACTCAACTTTGGGACCAGATTGTCTTGCTAGCCTCCGGACAGGCCTTTCCTTTGGGTACTCCGTCCATCCTTCACGGCATAACGTAGCCGCATAGTCTCGCAAAGTAGTTAAACGTTTTACACTGCAATTTCTAGACAAAGTATTTGCCAATACTTCACCAGATGTAGTTGCCAGCTTCGTCGCTAGTTCCTCGCAGAATTGATGTTCTGTAGCATTAACAATAGTACCATGAGACGTACGTACTAACATCAAGCACATTCCTAACACTAGTCAGGTTACAAGATTCAGTCATTTTTAACAAAGAATGGGCCAAATTACGACTCATATTTCTGGTTACTGTAGAGCCACAAATTGCATGACCGCCCTCCATGACAGTACAATCAAGTGGTACCAGGACATCAATATGAACAACCACAGAATCCGCAACTTGTCAACACCAACCAACAACGACGATGCCACCACCAAGAAGTATGTAGACGCTAAGAAATGTGTGTTTAAAGATGGGGCGACCTCCACATCAGACATAGATCTAAGGCCCGACAGATTTTACAATGACGTTAGTTTTAAGGCTGGTGCATGCGTTCTGCCAAGACCTTACCACTGCGAGCAAAGGAGATGCGATAGTCAACAAGAACACGCTAGAGACGGGACATCTAATCACCCTAAACAGCATTACACCGTCATTGCTTTCGGATTTGACGTATTAATAACCACTAGGTTTTGGTTCCCCCAGTCATCATCAACGTTTGATTGAACTTTTTCTTCTTCTTCTTGTTCCTCTTCTCTATCGACGCCGTCAAACCTGTCCATCTCTATAGTTTCCATTTTATTAAATGTTATTAATGTCTTCTACTGGAATCCACGACCGACCATCTTACCCCAACCATTTTACCAGCGCCATGTCTTTTCTTTTTCTGAGTACCTTCTCTATCCTGTACGTATCATTCTTTTTGTCCACAGCGGATAGCTTCTCCTCGTAAAACTTACCGATAATAGGCTCACTCTCATGGTCTTCTATCTCTTACATGTTAGGGTCTTCTCTGAGGACCTTTACCACCTTGAATATTTCCTCTGTAAAGTTAGCCTCGTATCCCCTGCTGAAAATACTCTTATACTAACTCACCCTAACGGTATCACCGATCCTAAACTTGGGTAACGGCAGTTTTCCCAAAGCCGAACCATATAGCGTGATCCTTGTTGGATTTACTCACATCTGCAGGTTTCATGAGTATGCTGCTACATATGTTTGGTGTTGTTGTAGTTGTTAATGAGTTCGTCTAGCACGTTAATCCAGTCGTAAGTAAGATCCACCATTCCTATAACCTCCGAACAACGTCTGAACTCAAGGGTAACATTCTTCAACGACATCAACAGCACCGCTCCGACACTTAACGGAGATGACAAACAGAAACGAGAAAACATTCAATCCTATTGCTTTCCAAAATGATTTTTCCACATTACCATTGAGTTTGATTTATTCTTTTGCTGACCCAAATGAACAATTAGATATTCTTCAAAAGTTCTTCAACGAATGCTTGGAAAGACATGCACCTCTTAGGAAAGTATAAGTTACACGCCCACCCGCTCCATGGTTAAGGTGGCTCGATAGTCTAACTCATAGCACATAATACTTCTTTCGCCATAGAATCTTTTACAGTGCGCGTGTAAAGCTTAGTTTAGTTCATTGCATAGCTCTGCTGGTTGTCTTCATAATTGAAAAAGTTTTATACTCCTACCATTCGTATGTCCAGAGACATTGTTGTCATAGGTAAGGTGTGGAGTTTATGCAAATGAACTTATAATTAGAAACGAGTTCCAACAAGAAACGTGATTTCTATGTTCAGGCAAACTTTTAAGAAATTCTTTTTTAAATACAGCAAACAGTGCTATAGAGCTGTGCAATGAACTAAAATGAAGCTCAAGCATTCACGACAAAACATTTAATCGTAGAGACATAAAATTTCTGATGAATTCTGACTATCGAGCCACCTTAACAAATGAAATTTTTCAATCCCTTTTTGCAGAACGAGACCGTTTGCGGAAGCAGGCTCATGCAAAAACATCTACCACGAATGATTGGGCCGCCTATCGAAGCATAAGAAATCAAATTAAAATTAGAATTCGTCAAGCAAAGAAAGACTTTGTCAAAAAGGCATTATCCTCTAATAAACCGAAAGAGACCTGGCGTATAATCCATAAAATTCTTAAACCCAGTCCAAAACCTCTTCATTTTGACCCTGATAATCTTAATGAATACTTTGTAAACACTGGTCATCGTGTAACGGGTTCGATTGCAAACTCTACAGACAATTTATTGAAATATATTGATTCACTGACGGCTCATTCTGATAAAGAAGACTACAAGTTCCGCCTACGTAATGTTAAGCGTAGTGAAATTTACCAGGAGATATGCAAGCTACGAGCCGATTGTTCAACAGGTCCCGACAAAATTCCTGCCAAATACATCAAACTTGTCGCTGATGATTTAGCTGGACCTTTGACAAAAATAATCAATGACAGTATAAATCTATCAATGTTTCCTGATGCTTGGAAAGTTTCCAGAATATCTCCTGTTCCTAAGACTGAAACACCAACAAATTATGATGAATTGCGACCCATAGCCATCTTACCTGTACTCTCAAAGGTTTATGAAAAAATTGTGGCCAAACAGATTGTCCACTATCTGGAAACTGAGAAAATCCTGGATGAGAATATTGTTGGGTATCGGAAAGGACACTCTACGACGACAGCTCTTTTGAAAATCCGTGATGACATCATTTATGCAATGAAGAAAGGGGAATTGACCATGATGGTTATGGCCGATTATTCGAAGGCGTTTGACACTGTAAATTTTGAAACTGTGCTGCGGAAAATGCATCATCTTGGTTTTTCTAATAGTTTTATGAAATGGATGGCCACCTATTTATCTAATCGAAGACAATTTGTACAGATAGACCAACACCAGTCGAAAACTGCTGCTGTTCAATTTGGTGTCCCACAAGGCTCCATACTCGGACCTATAATTTTTAATATATATGTATCCGATTTAAAAGAGTCCATCCATCCTGACATTTCTCGCATGCAATATGCTGATGATACATCTTTGTATTTACATTGTCATGTAAAAGATCTTTCAGATTGTGTGTCATCAGTATCTGCTAATTTGACAGACTTGACTACTTGGTCATCACATTCAAACCTTGCTCTTAATCCTAAGAAAACAGAGGTAATGCTATTTTCAACTCCACAAATGGCTAGTGTTCATTCCTTAAGAAAACGAAATCTGAACATAAATGTATCTAGCAATATCCTGAAAAGAGTTGAATCTAAAAAGCTCCTTGGAGTACATTTTCGAGAACACTTAAAATGGAATGAGCATGTGAATGCTACCTCATCCTCATGTTATGGAACACTTAGCATATTGAGGAAAATAAAGCACTTTGTCGATTATAAACTTCGTAAGCACCTGGTGGAAGCCTTGGTTCTATCAAAACTAGATTATAACGATGTTGTATATGACCCACTTCCTGAATATCTAATAAAGCGTCTTCAGCGAGTACAAAATGCAGCTGCAAGTTTTGTCATAGGACACTACGCAACATTAGAAGATACCATTAAATTAGGCTGGCTCCCAATTCAAGAACGTAGAGAATGGCACATCCTAAAAACGACATACAAAGCGCTATACGATCCATCTTGGCCCTCATACGTGAGCTTGGAACTAAACAAACAAGCGAGAAACTTAAGATCTAGTCATTCCAGTAACCTAAAAATTCCTCGAATTAAAGGAACTTTTCAGGATACAGCCTCCAAACTGTATAATAAATTACCTAATGAAATCAAAAATTGTGACACTTTTACTAGATTTAGCAAAGATACTAAGAACTATCTCTTAAACAAAGCTAAAGATCGACAATAATCTTAGTCCGCAACATTATATTAGATTTTAGATTTAGATTTTAATTAGGAATATATGTCTTAATGCTATAAGATTCATGAAATAATAAGACATTCATGAAATATTTCTCTTTATGTAACTTCATGTAAATATGATAATATTAAGTAGCAATTGACAGGGAAGAGCCACTCTGTGGAACTGTTAATAAACCATTATTATTATTATTATTATCATTATGACAATATGCTCAAGTTTCATATCAGCACAAACATCGGAGACAAAGTAGATCTAACTACCATGTTTGAGATGTACGTCTCATAGTTTCTTCAAGTTACCTTAGTCCCCAGTCTTATACAAAAGTTTTGTTATACCACCTCTCCACACTTCACACAAAACATACATCAGTCAAATATGGTGTGAACATAGTGCTTGCATCGACGAGCGTGTCTCTGATCTATTCTACTTTTCTCGAGAATGTCGTGGACGCACAAGCGCATCCTCACAAGATACTGCATCGCCGTCTTGAAGTACCTCAGGGAAAGGCCGTCGAGCGCGTCGGACGCGAGAGGAACGGTTAGAAGCTCCAGTTTGATGTCCGTCATCTTCAACATAGCATACCAGGACAGGGCCGGTGCGGTAATGTAATGAGATGGGTCCAACCCGTACTTCCCAAGGCAGACAAAAATGAAGCTCTCAAAGACGTCAGCCAGTAGGAGGACGTCGGACTTACAGTATAACTCTGTGTAGTCACCTAGGTGCTTACATCCAAGAGTCTGATATATATGCGAGGGTGTGATGCTGTCTGAGATCGTTCCCGCACCTAACCAAGACGCAAATGCCTCCTTCGGTGGTAGAGTCCGTTCGTGGAGTTTGGTGCTGTCCGTCATGTACTCGTAAGGCTAGACTCCCTTTCTGAGCATCAGGTCCAACTCATCACCCTCAAAGTACTTTCCTGTATGCCAAAACTTTGATACATCCGGATTACCTACAAGTTTCTCCAAAGAGGTCTGCATGAAGTTCAATATGTCCACAAACTTCAACCCGCAGTAGATGTTCACCTCCTGATCGTCCTTGACGATCGTGTCTACCAGAACATGCTTGTTGTTCTCCTCGTTGCGGGGAATGCACACCACGTTGCCGGGGGAGTAGGCCAGTCTTTTTACGAACAGGTAACTATCGTACCCCGTCAGTTTGTGGAAGAAGACGGGAATGGTCTGGGTTCTCCTCAACCTGAGATTACACCATTGAACGGAGTTTTACAGGCATAGCACTTGGTCTGACTCTTTTCAAGTACGTTGCGAACGCCTCCAGGGCCTTTTTAATCATTCTTTGGTATGTGGATCTCACGTCTGTGGACGCAAATATAGAGTCTTGTCTCGAGTTAAAAGAAACCAACTGCTCACTCATAACGGTGCCGGTAACCAGGTCCACTTTCATCATCTCATAAATGAGTCTAATCTGAATCTTGTTCTGTGGATGGTCACTAAGGAACGTACCCAACAGATTCCCGGCCTTGCTCAGGAAGTCTTTTGGCGATGTGTTCGATCTCATAGTGCCCCACCCCGTCGCTCAGCAACCTCTTTCGCTCTACGACCTCTAACCTGTCCTGTTTAAATAAGGACATTACCTTATCTTTCATCCTCTTGTACCCAGTGCTGACGGGTCTTCGATGGTGTCTGGAACGTGACTAACCAACCAGTTATACCATGATGTCGTATTTGTCTTAACCACTTTAGGTGGTTCTGGTCTGTATCTTGTTGGTCTAAGAGCATCCACTCCAATGTCTGGAACTTTGGTATCTTAAATGCTCATCTTACTCATCTGATTGCAAAGGAGTTACACAAACTTTGCCTTACCGGTGGCGATCAGAGTGTAAATCTGTGCGGGGTATAATTCAAGGGTCCTTGCAGCGCTCGTCATACTCGGAAAGGTCTTATCATCCACTTGAACTGCGCGTTTGTAGACCCTCATACACGGTTTTGGTTTTGGTCACGGAGGTAGTTCGATACCTAGCATCTCAACAAGCTCTAACTTACTGAAACTTCGGTAGTACTTGACTTCATTGGTCTTGGCTAGCTCATCCAATTCTTCACGAGTAATCCTTTTGTTGTTCATTCCTTTAGTATAGTAGCTACTCATCATAAAAACGTGGAATGATTCTACTCGGGTTTCTATGAGCTCATCTTCTGCATGAACAACTCCAAACTTTGCGTTAAATTCTATTCCTTTAGCCTCGACACTTTCAATGCATCTCAATCTACATCGCTCCTTTTTAATTTAAGGTGTGGTTTCTTTTGAGATCTTTTGTTTAGAACTTAGACACCCCATTACATTTTATACATAACAAACCACCAAAACTGAGCTCTAAAATTTGGTATCCACTCTAATAGCAAACCAATAACAGTCTCCTCACCCATTGCTCTTCCAAATGCAATAAATTCTACAACGGGTGTCGAACAACCCCCTCTTTTCTCAAATACCCGTTTAAAAAGTTTAATGTCAAAACCCTTGTCGAGAACATCATAGTAAAAACTTAAATTATTTCTAAACATCTCCCTCGTTACGTCATGATAAAAATATTTTCGAAAAGACATTTGTTTATCTCATACAACAACTCTCACCTCCTTCGGAAGTCCGCGTGGGTAGTCATCAAGGTAACATGCGTTCCACACCAACTCTATGAACTTTGCATTTTCAGATTTCTGACACAAATTAAAATTCTCAATCATGTCTTCATCTAACAGTCCACACAAAACCTGGCAAAAAAGTCAGAAACTCCCATTTTCATGGCAATTGTCGTATTACGACCATTTGAGGAAAATATCTGACTCGTCCCCAGTTGCTTCCCAACCCTTTGTGTCATATTCAATTTCATGGCATTCCCATGAATCATTGCACGAATAATAAGCAATGTTAATTCAAGCTTTGTAACGCCATTCCCAAGACCGTCATCTCATTACATTGTAGAATATTTATGTTAGTTTCGTAATCCTCAACATTTCCTTTTTTTCGAAATATAAGTTCATGACATTTCTCTGGGTTGCATACCATTTTATTATTTTCAGTCCAATTGAAAAATTGTTGCACAACTTCAGCCGAATTATCATCTTTGCATTTAAAAACTGAGACTGCGACCGCGGAGTCATCTGCGTACTTCGCCAAGAACTCATCTTCTACAGTCAGATCGTTACTGAATATGTTGAACAAATATGGACCACTGACGCTTCCCTGTGTCGTTCCCCTGTTGACAGACTTCCAATTACAAGCACGGGAATTTGACAACCCGTGTGAGTCTATCTTGTCAAGCGAAGGGTGCATGTTTCTTCTCTTGACTCTTAGCCTTTTTAACAGATTGTCGCACAACAAATCAACCATAGTGATGATTTTAAAGAACTATAACGTTGTCTGACCTTGGCCACAGTCTTAGTGCTTCCGGTCATATCTTATGACGTATCAATACAAGAATTCTGATTGGTCCATTGGCGTGACGGGTGGGACGACATGTGCATGTCAGTTAATGCATGTTCGTGCACGAAGAGTGTGTGTAAGAGGTAGAAATTTCTACACGTACAGGTTCGAATCAAATAGGTACAAGAAAGAAACTAATAGCAACATGTGAACATCAGGTTTGTGATTAATACGGAGCCAAAATCAAGAGTACTGGCTTATATGTGAATTATTCATTCACAATACATGGACAATGTATTGTTAAGAACTGATATGCTAGTTTCATCGGTGTATGAAAAAAATACACGGATTCGCTGCCACTGGATTATAGATGAATTAAGCTTTTATTATTTTGCTATGGTTTGTTACAATTTGCTTATATATAATAGTATATATGTAAACAGTTAACTGTGAATAAGATTGTATTTTATAATTATAACCGGCTTAAATAGATATACCTTCAGCAATATTGCATCCTCGACTAAACTGCGTGCATGATATTATATAGTTTGTTTTAAGTGGAAAACATGTACCATTGGTTTTATTATAGAGTATTATTTACTGCAATGCCCGGGCCAATAATTATCAAACACACTACTAAACTTTCAAAAGTTGCACTATTTACCGGCCTAACTAATTTTATAGCCCACCGTAATGTATTTGGCCACCACCATATTAACGATGCAGATCGAAGTAATTGTTGCGTTTCAACTAGTTATTTCGTCGTATTCTTTTCTAATATAGGAGCAGAGAAGGCATGATTTAGGAATTATCGGTATCCTAAATGGCCGGGATAGAAATTCAAGGTAAAATTCCTTATTTTCATTTAAAATCGAAAGTGACCTTTGTACTTTGTTCTAAGAATTGCCGTCCAAATACTTGGAAACGATACTTGTAAAATCATATATATGATCATGCTCGCATGTCATTCATTGCACTGGTAATAGAGTACAGTACTACGAAAATATAACCTGATTGATTACAATTGCATCGACATGAACATGTTGTCATATATACATATAACTATACGTACATATAGTGCAAAAATGGGATAAATTTATATAAGGTTAAGGATGCTGTGTTATTTCTCCCGAGCTTTCCAAAGCTACAATGTCAATGTGATTTTGTGTCCCAATCCGCAAACGATACAATCAGAACTTCAACATTTGAACGAAGATTTTCAGACGAAGTCGAAAGGTCTTCCCTAAGTTCCCTTTGCTCCTGTCTGTATCGTTTCAATTTTGTATCGTTCTGCACAACCGACGCCATGTTGCAACATTATAGTTACCTCACTTGTTGGTTTAAGATGTGGGATATTGTTTGTAAAGTCGTATTATATCTGCATGTTATACTGTATATATATATAATCGTGCAAAATACCTCGAAAACTAATCACTACAGTCTGTTTCATCCAGAAGGAATCTTCAGGTGGTAGACAAATTTCGAAAATATGCGAGCGTCTTTTATGCTGAAGGAGGAAACGTGGGCCCGTGGGTGATTGAATAGCATGCATTCCTTTCTTTGTTTAGGTTGTTTACCTGAAATCTTCTTTTGTGTTGGGAGGCCGAAACTATTCCGATCTTTTATTGAGCAAGCAATTGTTTTTTTCTTTCAAAATACTAATTTTTTCGTCCAAACATAAATAATGACATCTTTTGGATCCTCCCGTGTAAGAAATAGACTTTGTTATTATGGACCATTTCATGGTAAAATCTGTTTTGTTTTGCTTTAAGTGCCAAACGTGTTTCGAAAGCTCCGTTTCGTTCGAGTATTGTTAGTGTGTGAAAGACTTAATATGATTTCTGTATCGCTCTTTAAATGTGTTTTAGGTCATGCCAATGTAGTGCTTTGTGTCCTGTGTCTTGCCTGTATCAATTGCTGCTTTTTATACAATGTCCTTATGCATTTGTTCCATAAGTGGGCATGCGTGCTTGTCTCTACGCTAATGTCTTGTGGTTGGCTTTTCCTAATAGACGTTAGAAGTCCTTACGTCACGCCAGAGTTAAACAATGAATTGCAATGCAATGTGGGAAGCATGTGGGAAAAATTTACCTCGTATGTTTATGACTTGAAAATCGCGTGACGTATGCACTTCTGAGGTCTATTATGCGTGTGTTGTGCCTTGTGATAATTGACTTACCGTTACTCATGCAACTGTAACTGACCTGACCTGTGTTCCTATTGAAAATTTTGTGTGACTTGTTGCCCATTGGAAAGTGCATGTCAACAAGCTTGAGGAAACAGCGTGCAATGTTTGTCTTGACATTTTTGCTGAATGGGGGGGGGGGGGGGGGGGGTTAAACCAAATGATGTTGCGTTGTCTGTTCCTGCGTCGTTGCTGTGTTACATGTGGCATGTATTCCAGTTTGTGGCTGAAGTTGCTATGTCCTAGTGCGTTTTGATGTACTGTTCAATATACGAGCAGGAGTGCTTTATCGGATTTAAAACGCGAGGCGAAGCCGAGCGGTTTATATCCGATAAAGCACGAATTGCAAGTATTTTAAATAGCTTCATAAACGATCCATTTTATACCCATCTTGTCAGTTTGTTTGCGAAAGAATTTTCAATATAAATGTTGTATAAGCCGAGAAATTTGAGGCAAAAGTTTTGTGAAAATACGCATGTGCTTTTATTACATTTAAAGACACTGCCACGGTTGTGATTTCCTTTGTGTTTTGCTCATGAATTATTAATGACGGTTTTGGAAATGTTTGTACTGCATCGTCAAATACTTGTTTGTCAGATGACAGCGTTGAAATGCGCTTGTTGATAGATGCTGGAAGTTACCTTAAAATGCTCGGTGGGTGGTGGAGTGTTTGTGCATGTATAACGGGTCGTCATTGGGCTTCCTAGAAGGTTTATATTTTCCGGTAGCAAGGTCGAAAGTTACGTCTAGAAAGTTTACCACGAGCAAATTTGCCTCTGGTGTTATTTTTAGACCAAATTGTTCGAAAACTTTATGGAGCTCTTTTCTGGTTTTGTCTGCCAAACGTACTGATCTGTTTTGAATAATCGCCAAACCGTCATCCTTATACAAGCCGGTCAGTGGCGGATCCAGGGTAAGTCAAAATAAATTATAGCAGCTCAATTTTAAATTCAAAATAACTTTATAACAATGTCACAGGTTATGAATTTCAAAAGAATAAAATCTAACCAATGAAGTTGCTTTGAAGGTATTTTAAAATGTAAATATATCCTAGAATGAGCTGTGGTAATTTATTTTGACTTACGCTAGATCCGCCACTGAAGCCGGTGTTTGAAACCTCCCACCTAACATTTTAAGGCAACTTCAAGCATCTATCAACAAGCGCATTTCAACGCTGTCATCTGACAAACAAGTATTCGACGATGCAGTACAAACATATCAAAACGCACTAGAACATAGCACCTTCAGCCACAAGCTGGAATACTGCCACATGTAACACAACAACCATGAAGGAACAGACAACGCAACATCATTTGGTTTAACCCTCCATTCAGCAAAAATGTCAAAACAAACATTGCACACAGTTTCCTCAAGCTTGTAGACACGCACTTTCCAATAGACAACAAGTTACACAAAATTTTTAATAGGAACACAGTTAAAGTCTGTTATAGTTGCATGAGTAACGTTAAGTCAATTCTCACAAGTCACAGCACACGCATAATGGACCATTCCCCAATTGGACAAACTTTTAAATTCGAAAACAATTTTAGCACAGTCGGAAAGAGCTTCTTAAATTTAGTGAAATTGTAAAGTTTGGTTGCAAAATATGGTAAAATATGGAAAATATAGTCCTGTGAAGTTTGCGAATTTTGTATACTTTTGTATTACGCAAGAAAAAGCGTTACCACTATGTGGAAATGTGTTGGAAGTTTTTAAAACTGAGATAGCGCTTTAATTACATCCCATGTTCACAATCTGTATTCAAAGTGGCTACATATGTGGGTTTCATATCTGGAAGCTGAACATTCATCTCATTTTTTATTATTTTTCGTGATTTGTTGATTGTTGTTTGCGGCAGCGTACAGTAATTTTTTTCTTAAGACAACTCAAAAGAAAGTACTAATCACTTTCTCATGCATTAAGTCATAAAATGTGGTGAATGCAATTAATTTCAATCAGATCCATTTAATTTCGATCAAGAGAATTTCAATCAGAAAAAAGAAACATTCTTTATCGATATTTTGTGTAATTCTGTAATTAGTTTTTGTTATTATAATAATTTTAAACAAGGAGAATTCTTTTCCTGTGGACATTAAGTGAACATTAGTCTCATGCACTAACACTAAGATTGTTCTTGTGGTCGTATTACTTGCTTCAAGTAGTCAAGAACTCATCCAAACCCTTCATGCACCTCCTATTGACAATTCAAGCCTTTCAATTCCTGGCGCACATACAGTTGACCATTCGCAACCACACACGAAAACGTCCAATCCTGGGCGGCGTTTTCCAATGAGAATATTGAGGACAATGTTAGCCAGTAACGAAGTAAATTTAATTACTTATTCCTTACTTTTAATTCAGTATTTACTTGTAACAAAGTACGATTTTTGTTTTATATGTTAATAGGTCTTAACAGGCCTATTTTGCAGGGCTTAAAAACTCAACTTAATGGGATGAGATTTGATTTTAGCGATGAGATTTGGGCACCGATCTCAACTTGAAGTAGCTATCGGCTCCTTGAAGTAACTACCGGCTTCACAAATTTCTAAACCAAGGGACACCTGATGGAATTTTACGCGCCATTAGTGATAATTTAGACGTTTGATCCATGCATGAAGAATGCCTGTTAATATGTTTATATTGCCTTTTAATAAAACCCTTGCCGCCATGGCGTTCTTTGCAATTCAATTACCTAGTCGATAAGAAGCTGGGGTGGGTGGGGGAGTGTAATTTCTGAAACATTACATGGTTTTAAATTTAAGAATATTTCCTGGCAAATGTAAAACGTTCAATCAAGTTTCCATTTATTTATAACATTTATTCGTAATGCAGTAACATTAACATGGTGCTTTGAAATTTATACTGCATGCATGATTTACAATTAATTTGACATACAGTCACAAGTTTCCCGTTATTTGACATACAGTCGCAAGCAACTTATAGATGTCCATAAGCAGAAGAGTAACTAGAACGATAATTGAGAGGGGTTTACTCATAGATTCGCCTTCTACCTGACGAATTTCAGTCGAGCAGAACGCGACTAGTCACGCCCATGTCTGCAGTATAAGCTAGTTCAACCGGCTTGCCTCAATCCTTTTTCTTGAAGTAACTCCAAGATTGTTGCTCTCCACATCCTTTTAATAAAGAGGGCACATCTTTTTTGATAATTCGGCAAAATGAACCTTGTCAACATGAATTTTAAAAGAAAGATCATTTCAAAGCGTGCATGCTCAAAAAAGTATTTGCACTAGTTATTCTCAGATCGATATTTGCATAGATTTATTTGCAGGTAAACTCAACCAATTAAGATTGAGAATACTTTAAAATCCATGATAATGTAAATAATTTATAATCGATATTACAGTTCGTTCGGTGGTTGTCCATGGTACACACAGGCTACATTTCAATGTTGATTTTTGGTGTGAAACGTCTTTTGTGGCGATTAGATATTTTTTTATTCAGTTACTTACGGATTTATTTCGCTCCTGTCATAATATATGTAGTGTGCTATACACAATTACACAAGTTTCTACAAAGCAAAGTTACGAGACAACTGCACCACAGAATATACGAAAAATTAAAACAACAAAATGTGCTTGAACAAAGTTATGTTACGAGAGTAGTGGACATTTGATAATATATTAAGACTTTGCTCATTGTATTGGAATACATAAATTTTTATTCCACTGTTTGAAGTCTCACGAAGCGTACGTGTAAGGGGGGAAGGGCATTCAGAAATAAAAAAATATTTGCCAGTTACTGCTTGAACTGTATATGTTTATTACGATTGCCTTACGGAAACACGTAGTCCCCCTTTCCATATGTTTGCAGTTTATTGTGTTACAATATAGGTGAAACAGTCAGAGAGGGTGAGATCTTGCCCCTGCCCACTCCCACATACACCTATATAAGATCAAACACTTAATATTTTCCAGTTAAAGCAAAAATTTTGTTGGCCAGCGCACTCATTTAACGACATATAAATTGTTGATTCGCAGGTAGCTCCTTTGGTCAGCGAAGTCCTCCGCTGACTGAGTTGATTGCGAGTATTTTGGTGCGATATCCTGATGGTGGACAGATTTTGAAGGTATACATGTTGTAAATTTTGACTATGGTCGATTTTATGTTTACCTTAAAACAGCAAGTATAGGACATTATATCTGCTTTCCTAAGGAACTGATTCAAAACGCTGACGATGCAGGAGCGACAGAAGTGAAGTTTCTATATGATCACAAAACGTATGGCACACAGTCGCTTATCACGCCAAAGCTAGACAAGTTCCAGGGCCCAGCGCTATACTGCTTTAACAATGCCGTGTTTGAAAAAGATGACTGGGACGGTATTCAAAACCTCATGCGTAGTAATAAGAAAGAAGATCCTTTAAAAGTTGGAAGGTTTGGTATTGGTTTCAACTCAGTTTATCATATTACAGGTAATTCAGGTTATTCATTGGTACCGCCTATTGATAAGTTGTAATCAGATTACAGAGAGAAATTACTTGTATATTGCATTTAGTTATGTCTGAATAATGAATACTCCTACGAGGCTTTTAAATTCTTTACTCAGCATCATGGTATAAGAGATCTTGTGACAAAAAAAAACGACAAATGAAATCCAAATAATAAAATGGACCAAGTCACAAAGACAGATTAAGATAATACCGATGAAATCAAAACTTATAAGTGGATAGCAATCATTAATACCCTTCGTTATCGCTTGGAAACTGAACTAAATTTCTTTGGCAAAAAATTTTTTCAGTAGAGTAAAATCTGCAGTGTATTATCCAGTTTGTTCATTATTAAAGCAATTAACGCCTGTATTCATCCTTATATTTAAATTACTTAACTGAGTGTCTTTCTTTTTCTTTCTGTAGACCTTCCAGGTATTGTGAGTGGCACAAATGTTGCTTTTCTAGATCCTCACGAAATTTACTTCGGAAGAGGTGAGTCTGGGCGACAATTTGATATTAAACATGGTTTACTCCAATCTCAGTCACGTGATCAGTTTGCTCCATTTCATGAAATATTTGGCTGCGATCTTACAAGCTCAAGACCTTATAACAAAACGCTATTTCGTTTTCCTTTACGAATTACTCCCGAATCTGACCTTTCAAAGACAGTCTACAGCGAATCAATGATCAACACATTGTTTGAATCATTGCGTCAAGAAGCTTCTATTATACTTCTGTTTTTAAAAAATGTGCAAAGAATTAGTATTTTCAAACGTACAAACGAAGGTCATCTGAACTGTGTCTTTAAAGTGGAGGTATCAAACGACACACAAAACCAACTAACAACGCAACGAAACAAATTGTTATGTGCAGCCAAAGAGACAACTTCTGTTGTTGAATCTAAAGTTATCATCGGCATCAACATAACGTCAGATGGAAGAATGACTAGCGAAAAATGGTTGGTTGTTAATCAAATTGGCTCGAACAACAGACGTATCACCGAGCTGCGTACGAAGCTTTGTTTGCTTCCCTGGATCGGATTAGCTGTGCCAATCAATGAAGGATGTACACCAGTCACTGATGGCAGAATATTTTGCTTCTTACCTTTACCACCGGATGTCGACTGTAGATCCGGTCTTCCTGTTCATGTCCATGGTTACTTTGGTTTGACTGACAACAGGCGTGGTCTCACATGGCCTGGCATGGAGTGCCAAAACAACGAAACAGCTGAGTGGAACGAATTACTTCTATTAGAAATCGCTAGTACCGTTTACTGCAAGATTCTAGAAGTTTTAGTTACCAATCAACCCAACACTGGTCTTAATGAAGTCAAAAGAAGCCGTCTTGTTTATTCAACAATGCCAGTCTTACGAAGTGTCCAAGGTCACTGGAAATGTATCTTGGAACGCCTGATGCAACAACTATCAAAACAGCCTGTGTTTTATGCTCTAAGGATCACTGGAAATTCCTGGATTACTTTTAGCAGTGGTATCCTTGATATTCGTCCGTCAGAGACGAGTCCTGAAACTCGCAAAGTGATTCTGAAAGTTCTTTACCAACGGTATGCTGTGATTACAGATTTACCTCCCCATATTCTGGAAATAATTCAAAAATACTTTTCCTCGACGAAAGCTATATCACCAGCTATTGTTAGAAATGTATTGAAAGAATCCGAAATCAGTATCACCATAAAATCACGCGAAGAAAAGTTAAATCTTCTTCGATATATTCTGAGTGATGGCAATTCAACAGAGATTGTCGGCGTTCCTCTTTTGCCTTTGGCTAACCAGAATTTCATTACATTTTGCAAACACAAGCATTCGTCAAATTCAAAAGTGTCAGTCTTCGTGTCAAGCGGAAACTGTACAGCAAAATTGCTTCCTAATATGTCCAATCGTTTTCTTGACGAAAGCCTTCCGGAAGATGTCCAAAGGAAACTTTACAGTATAGCAGCAAGCAATACCAAGACCAAACATTCAACTCAATTGGTTAGATTGACAAATGAAATTGTCATTCAGAACATTCGCTCAAGTCTGCCACCTACGTGGTTCAAGAGCAACAGCGATAAAGTATCTTGGAAGCCTGGAAAATCTGATCATCCACCCCAAAGTTGGCTTGAAGCTATTTGGTTTTGGATTAATTCGTCATTCTCCACATCATTATCACCTTTCGAAGGCATACCACTTTTACCAATCAGCAACAAACTCGGTGTTTTGTCAAGAAATTCTAAGTTCATTTTTGGTTCCATAGGGATGTACACGAGTCTTCCAACCCAAGTACGCGAACTGCTTTCAGCTTCTGGTTGCACAGTCCTGGCAGACCTTCCAAGTTACATACAGTCCCACAAAGATATTAACAACTACGTTAGTCCGCCAACTCCACATGATGTCTTGTGTGTTCTAAGTCGAATCCCAACTACAGTTGTTGTCTCACAAGCCACAGGAATCCTTACGTTGGAAAACCATTTAATATTCCATCAATTCTTTTCTGGTTTGTCCAACACAATTTCCAATTCGCAGAGAGATCTATTGCTGCGTCTTCCGTTGTTCAAGACGCTTCATGGTACTATCACTGCAGCCCTAGGTCTTGAAGCAGTGTCGGCAACCCTCAATCTTCCAGCTGATTTCCAGATATCAAGGGAACGTGTAATAATTTTATCCACTGATTCGTATGTTCAGAAGCTTTTGATGCTGCTTAACATTCCTGTTCTTTCTCCAGCTGACATGTTAATGCAATACGTTTTCCCTGACATTTTAGCCAATCGATACAACGATCAACAGCTTACCATTCTTATGCGATGGATTTTTGGGCGAATTGCAACATTACAAACTCAAAGTCAGAGATTTGTTGACCAGATGAAAAATCTTCCTTTCGTTTCTACCGAAAGCGGTACAAGAAAAACACCTGTTGAGCTGTATGATCCAAGTGATCCGGTTCTTAATGATATTTTGCATGGTGAAAAGGATGTTTTTCCATTTGGAGTTTACGCTACGCCTGACTTACTTACAAAGCTTAAGTATCTTAGTCTTAAGACGAATGAAACACTGGAAGCTAAGGATCTACTTAGATTTGCTCAAATAATTGCATCATCTGGCCACTCGTCTCCACTAATCGCTAAGAAAGCCAGGGGAGTGCTTGCAATACTGAACAATCATCCCAGATACTTGAACGATTATTCCAGCTATTGCACGTTGAAGGAAGACCTAAACAAACTAAGATGGATTCCTTGTGGAACTAAGCCAACACCAAATTATCCAACATTTGTGCAGTGGTACAACAGGCCAACTCTTCTATTACCCTCTGAAGTACGCAGTTCATCGAAAGCATTGCTCATCGGTTCTTCAATGCCCACACTGGCTATTGACATAAGCAGTGAGCTTCAACAGACATTTGGCTTCGCGCGTGATCCACCTTTACAACACGTAATCAAACAACTACAAAATGCTGTACGCAATTGGGAGGATCAGAAAAACAGACCCCGTCTTGGTATCGAAGTGGCAAAGTTTCAGGAAATGCTGGTTCAAATCTATTGCTATCTCTCCCAATTACATCAACGCGATGTTTCTGTTTCCTTGACAAAAGCATCCCTTACGCAATGGGTATGGCATGGAAATGGATTTTGCCCTGCGAGAAAGGTAGCTCTCTCAACAGATTTTGCAATAGATCTTCGCCCTCAGCTATTTCTTCTTGAAAAAGAACTTCGTTCAAATCCAATATTGAAACGGTTCTTTTTGCAACATGGTGTCAGTGAAAAGTTTTCAAACGAAGACATTTTGGGAGTATTGGACAGCATTCGGAAGAAACATGCCAATTCCGAGCAAAACACGTCAACAGAAGTTATTCAAGATTTGGCCATTTGTCATGCTATTTTACAGTGGGTAGTTAAAGATGGAAAGGTTTTGCCAGAACACATGCAAGAGAAAGTATTTGTTCCTGTACAAAGTCAGAGTAATGTCTTGGTTTTAGCAGCTTGTAAGGAATGCACCTACTGTGACAGAAAATGGTTACGAAAAGGTGGATCTGAGCTCGATATCCCTGGTAATTATAAAGTAATACACGATTCGGTTTCCAATGAAGTTGCAAGGCTCCTTGGTGTTCCAGCTTTAAGCACTTGCCTTTTATCGGCAGAGACTTTGGGTTTTGAACAGACTGGTCCCTACGAATCGATAACCAACCGAATAAAGACAGTCCTGCAAGAATACACAGAGGGAGGCATTTTTAAAGAATTAATTCAAAACGCAGACGACGCCCATGCCAGTGTAGTTCGTTTTCTTATAGACTGGAGAAAAGGTCCAACGGAAACACTTTTGTCCTCAGATATGGCAGCAAGTCAGGGACCGGCACTTTGGGCATACAATGACGAAAAATTTTCAGACCACGACTTCGAAAACATTAACAAATTAGCCGGCGCTACCAAAGTAGATGAAGTGGGAAAGATCGGTCGGTTTGGGCTTGGCTTTAACGCAGTGTATCATTTAACAGACGTTCCAAGTTTTGTCAGCCGCAACTATTTTGTGCTATTTGACCCTAATGTCAACCACATCGAGAACCACATCCCGAACAAATCACGTCCTGGTATTCGTATCGATCTTAGTTTTAATCCACGACCTCTCTCGGCCTTTGAAGATCAGTTCCAACCGTATCATGGTGTGTTTGGTTGTCGCACACAGATTACGGATGGCGAAGATTTCAACTTTAACGGAACATTATTTCGTTTTCCATTTCGAACGTCTGGTGAAGCTAGAATGAGCGAAATTTGCCAGAGTACTTACAACAAAAACAAAGTAGAACAAATTATCAGCACTTTCGAAGAATGCTCGCCGCATCTACTACTGTTCACCCAACATGTTATAAAAGTAGAGTTATACGAGATTGAGAACGGTACTGATCCAAGCGACATGAGGCTGCTGCTATCCATTTCAAAACAACCACCAAAGATTATAAGATCCAATGACCCTTCGTTATCTAAGCAGCCATTCATTGAAGAATGCTCAAGCTGGTGGCGACGCAAGTTAGCATCCCCTAACACCCATCTTGCAACTCCTTCGCGATGCGAATGTTTCGAGATCATTACGAAACACACACAATCTGATCATACGCCAGAAACTCGGGAAACCTGGATCGTGGCGTCTTGCGGAGGAACGGGTGCCTCAGTTTCATTAGCCTCTGGCGAAGGTCGTTTTCGTGGTCTCTTGCCATGCGCAGGTGTGGCAACGCGACTGAATTCAAGGTCGAGTACTGGATCAACGCCAAAATCTTCTCTAAAAGTTGACGCAATTAATGGAGAAGCATTCTGCTTTCTACCTTTATCAATCTCGACAGGATTACCGATCCATGTAAATGGCTACTTCGCTGTTACATCAAATCGCCGAGGGATTTGGGAAAGAACAACCTCACACCAACATCAGGTAATCGAAGTTCGATGGAATGAGTCACTACTTAAAGATGCTCTGTGCTTTGCCTACCTACAGTTGTTAAACGACGTGAAAACACTTCAAATACATGAACGTGATTTCTGTGCGTTATGGCCTATCTATGACGAACTTCGTTCCGCTACTTGGGGAAGATTAGTTGAAAGCGTATACGAGAGCACTGTGTCAAAAGAGTTGCCTCTTTTTTACAGTGATGGCAAATGGCTATCAATAAACGAGGGTTTCATATTGCATGATGAGCTACGCAATGTTCCCAACGTTCGCGATGCATTGAAAAGGTTGAACAAGAACGTATTTGACATTCCACATCAGGTATTGTCCTCAATGATTAAAGCAGGGCAAAAGAAAGTTGTGCTCCAGAACACGTTGGACTTGAAAACGTTTCTTATGACATTGTTCTTTCCAAACATTCAAACCATTCCCAGTAATATAAGGGATAGCATAATTTGTTACATTTTGGATTGCATTCTGAGTGGACGAAGTGAGTTTCCAACAATGCTGAACGAAATCCCTTGTATTACGTGCTCTCCCGATGGTAAACACCTATCTAAACCGTCTCGACTAATCAATCCCAAAGGACCCGCTGCATGCCTCTTTTCACCTGACGATCATCGCTTTCCTGTTGGGGACTATTTTTTGACAAATAACCGTACGTACGCCTTAGAACAGTTAGGAATGGTAAACGAGCGAATTTCCTGGTCTGAAATATGTGATCGAGCGAAGTCTGTGAAGGTTCTTGCGGCAACTAGTGGAGACAAAGCTTTGGAAAGAACGAGAAATCTCATCAAATATCTGAAGGAGAACATTGAAAAGCTCACACAACCACATCCCAGTAACGTATCCGATCTCCAAAGCACAGAATTTTTACCTTTCATCTCAACGCGTCCAGATGGGTATGAACTACAGTGGGAAGGATCAAGGTTTAACAAACAACAGTTATTTACACCTAGAAACGTTTTCTTGTCAAGTGAGAAAAATCTTATAGGCTCAAGCTGTGTAATCCTGGACGATTCAGAAGAAACTGGCTGTGGAAAACTTGGACATCAAGTTAAAGATTTGCTGGGATTTTCCAACCGTCATCCCACAGTACAACAAGTGATTCGACAACTTGATGAAGCAATCAGCGTAAATAATGCCAGTTCTGGGAAGCACCGAAAATCGCTTGAATCTGTCTGCAAAAGAGTTTACAAGTTCTTCGAGAATTTCATTTTAAGAACGTACAATTACGGAAAGGAAAGTCAGAGAATGATTAGACATAATCAGAATGAAAACAAGGCAGAAAGCGAACAGTTGTTGATGAAATTGAACGAAAGATCTTGGTTATTTATCGGGGGGAAATTTATACCAACACAAAAAGTAGCTTGCTTCTGGAGTGGCAACGGCGAACCCTATCTCTACAGCTTACCGTATGAATACCGTGAAAACTACAGCAATCTTATCAGGATGGCTAATATCAAACACACATTTTCACATACGGATTTTATCGATGCACTAAAATCTCTCCAAGAGACGAAAACAGGTCGCCCATTAGGTAATGATGAAATCAAGCTCGCTGTGTGCTTTGCGACGGCTCTGAAGGATGCAGAAATGGAGTCCCAAATTGGTCAAATTCCCTTACCCGACAGCAACAACGTTTTGTGTATCAGCGGAAACCTCACCATTAACCATACGTTTTGGCTTAAAGATCGTGGTGATGCTCGTTATGTGCATCGGGACATTCCTCCTCAACTGGCACTTGACTTGGGAGCAAAGTCACTACATAATCGCAGGTTAAAGAAATATTCCAGCACAATTGGAATCCCGTTTGGTCAGCACGAGAAGCTTACAGACAGGTTAAAGAGTATTCTCAAGTCATACCCCTGTGATTCAGGAATCTTAAAAGAACTAGTACAAAACGCTGACGATGCTGGAGCAACTGAAATTCATTTTATTTACGACAGAAGAAAGCTTCCTCACGAGACGGTTATCCAGAATCACGCGGAAGAAGTTCAAGGTCCTGCCCTTTGTGTGTACAATAACAAGCCATTCACTGCAGCTGATCTTGAAGGAATACAAAAACTTGGTGTCGGTAGCAAGACAGATGATCTTGAGAAGACGGGTCAATATGGAATTGGGTTTAACGCAGTGTATCATTTAACAGATTGTCCGAGTTTTTTGTCCAACGAAAATACTTTATGTTTCCTTGACCCCCACTGTCGATATGCCCCAGAAGCCACGGGTGACTCTCCAGGGGAACGGTTTGAACCAGTAGACGAAGAGTTTAAAGAGGATTTTAAAGATGTTCTTCTGGGCTATCTTAGCGAGTATTTCAGCCTGAAAGGGGCAACAATGTTTCGTCTTCCTTTACGAACGTTGGAAAGATCTCAAGAGTCACTCATATCTAATACATTCCTAGAGAACTGTAAAATCAAGGAGCTCCTTTCTAAATTTAGGAGTGAATCAAAGAAAATGTTGCTTTTTCTCAATCACATCATGAAGATTTCATTATCTGAAATAGATGAACATGGTCAACTCCGAACAGTTTACAGTGTTGATGCTGGTTTGAAATTCCAAGATCAAGATAAACGCCGTGAAATGTCCAATATCGTGAAGAGAAATAAACACCTCGCCACCAGTGAAATTGGATGGCATGGAATCACTTACCCACTAACTATTTCGGATTCAAACAACACGAAAGAATTGTGGCTTGTTCATCAGTGCTGTGGAACGGTATCTCAAACGGAAAAGAATTCTATACCCGATGGACGTCAATACGGTCTTTTTCCACGCGGTGGAATTGCTGCTCTTGTTTCTCCATTTCCAAGTTCTGAGTATAAACCTCGGTATGTAGCCTACTGTTTCTTGCCACTTCCTATTTACACAGGTTTACCTGTCCATGTGAATGGTCATTTTGCTCTTGATTCGTCTCGAAGAAACCTTTGGCATGATACTGATCAAAACAGCCCCTTAACAAAGTGGAACAACTTTATGAAAATGAGCGTCCTTGCTCCTGGATATGCTATGTTAATTTACCAAGCTCGTCAACATGTACCTTTTTCTAAAGAAATGGTGGAAGATAACTGCAGATGCTCATTTGACAACGAAAGCAATGCTAGGCACGGGCTTTTCTGGTACCACCAACTTTTTCCAACTCCGTCCAAAGATTCTCCCTGGAATATTTTGGCATGTGAGGTGTACCACTACTTGGGTTCAAATAAACTACAGGTTTTGCCAGTTGTTGTTGCAGACGAGGAAACGTCACGGCAGAATCAGGATGAGTCCACAAATAATGTTATCCATAAAATTCGTTCCTGGCTTTCGGTTGAAGATGCTTATTTTGCAGGGAAAGGTCAAATGACGTTGGATGAAGATCGACTGTTTAGGCTTCTGCTTCGAATGCATCTCCCGCTTCTTCTTTATTCCCCAGTCACACTATACTTTTGGTTTGAGCAAGCTAAAACAACCTGCAATGTTCTGGCTCCGATGAGTGTCATCAACTTCATAAGGAGTTTTTCTGTTCCAAACTCAAAGTGTCAGATTGGAAACCTTCCAATAGACCTGAAGAAAACGGTTGTCAGAGAAATATTGGACCTTAAAGTGCTCATTGACTATTGTAAAATTGAAGAACAATTCCCAAACCTTTTAGAAAGGCTTCCACTTTCGCTAACTGCTGATGGTGAACTGCGGGTTTTTGACGCTAATAACCCTGTTTACCGTTCCAAATTCAGCGACCTTTTTCCAGGAAAAGCAAATGTGTTTGTTCATCCTGATGTTGTGTACAGCCTGCCTGAGATCGACAAGCTTCCAGAAAGACAAGTAATGAAACGGTTTACCGTCGAGGCATTGAACCAACACTTCCCTGACATCTTCCCCAAAAGAATGAGAGGTCTGTCTGAACATGTGGCATGGATAATTCCGCAGGATGGTCCTTTGTCGAAGAAGTGGTTCCAACGCCTTTGGTACTTCTTGGAAAAGCATGTTACTTCTAACCTTAACAATAATGAAGTGTCCTTGTCAGTTCTCAGTATTTGGCCAATTATTCCCACAACCAGGGACAAATTAGTAACGATCAAAAATGGCAAGACAGTGCTTGATGCAACACACCGCAGTACAGACTCCGCGCAAGGAAAGCGTATTCGCGAAATCTTGGAAAAACTGAACTGTCCAATTTTGAACACAGAGATCACAGTAAAACCCCCACCCAAACAGATGCCAGGTTTCATTTCATCCACATTTGGTCGAATTATGCCGATGTTTAGTGTCTCCAGTGCACCCTCTCCTACAGACGAGAGCCATATCACCGACCAATATGTAGCACAACCTCACAATGTTCGAGATGTTCTCCAAGTACTTGACTTTATCAGACGTACACGTTCTCTTGTTAGCTCGAAGTTAACTTCCGATGATTTACGCACAGTGCTGAGTTTTGTTCAAGATGATCTTGACAATTTGACAGTTCAGGACGCCACCATACTGAAAAATTTACCATTTTATATGGGCATTGATGGTAACCATTTCAGTTTATCACAGTATACCTGTTCTGTTCTAATTCCACACGGTGTTCCGACATCAGAAATTGTAGAACTTCAATCCCATACGGGATGTCTGTTTCTTCATCCAGCATCTGCAGCGGCTCTTCATTCATTGTACAAATGGCTTGGTGTCGGAGTTGAACTGAGCTTTACCGAGTTTTATTGCAAATATATTATTCCACGTTTTAAAATCTTTAGCCGAGAAAGCCAAATTTTATACCTTTCGCACATAAAGAATGAGGTCCTACCTTGTCTCCACGCAGGGAGCTCAAAGCGCAAAGTTTTCGTGGACTTTTTAATAGGAAGTTTGTGTGTACCAGGGGAAGACGGCGTACTCCACTATGCCCGAGAATTTCATGATCCACGCAATGAAGTCTTTAGAATCATGCTTCAAGACAACGCCTATCATTTCCCACCTTCTCCATTCCAAAGTCCTGAATGGTTGGAATTTTTGTCTGAAATTGGTATGAAAACAAGAGTGGAAGAAAATCAATTCCTTGAATTTTGTGAAGAAGTTGCAGCAGCCGCATTTCGTGATCCCGTGACAAGTGTGGAAAAATCAAAGATACTTGTTAACTATCTTTTCGATAATCCGCATCTTCGAAGTGAATCATTCTTGTGTTCCCTTTCAAGTGTTCGATTTATTGCATCCGAAAAAGTAGAATCGAGTCTTCTCTTTTTACACAAGCAGTTTCAATGCAATACAACAGAAGATGACCCACCTTTTGTGCAATTTTTTGATGCTGTTCCCTGGAAATACCATGTTCTTACGTGGACCAGCACACAACTACTACCATCGTGGGCACAGCCTGGTACGGACTTGATTCGTTACTTAGGAGTGCAAGAAGTACCATCTGTTGAGAGCATTGTTAGTCACCTACAAAACCTGTCTTGCACACTTGCTGAGATATGCGGGAGAGACGAAGTATTGCCACAACCGTTACTGTTAACAAAGATTATGGATTCAATTTATAAAGGTTTAAGCACGGAAGTAGACTGCAGGGAGGACAAGAATATTTCTGATAATTGCTCAGAAGAGTGCAAAAGTATCGGCAAACGTTTAAATGGTATTCCCTGCGTTTTAGTAGAAGAAGGAAAAGTATTGGTTACGGGTGATAAATTATCTTTTGAAAGTCAAATTGATTGTGACTTTATCCCGTTTCTGTATGTCGTTCCACGAAAGTTTTGCGCATACGAGCATCTGATGAAGCGACTCGGGGCGACAGAGAAGTTTACCTCTCTTCAATTTGCTAATGTTTTGCAAGCGATCAGAAAGAAATGTAACAACACGAAAATGAATCCTAATTTTTTTGAAAAGGCTAAAGCTGCAACGGCAAAACTCTTTCAGAGTTTACTTAATGAAGGTAAAGGCGGTAACGAAACAACGATAAGCGAGCTGAAAGAACTTTTTTTGCCAAGTGAACAGGAAATTCTAGTGAAGTCAAGTGATTTAATACACAAGGTCCCTACTAGTTTTCGAATTGCTTTGACCAATCGTGCAAATCTTAGCGTCTTGCTTTCATTAGAGAAGTGTTCTTTGCCCAGAGAAAAAGAACAGGAGTATTTGGACGCTCTTCCACAACATCTACAACCCAAGTCGATGGACAGTGTATTCAAAAGAGTATTGGATCCAAGATGCCTAAATGATACGTGTTTTTTATGTAACGACGGTCCTTGCGATTTTATAAAGAGATACATACTGATCATAAAATCACCTGAATTTCGGTCGTGTATTATTCGACTTTTAAAACACCAAAAGAAATCCAATCAGCTAAGTGAAGACGAACAATATCGTTTGTCACTTTTTGGAACAGATAATCTGGAAATTGTTTGTATGCGCAAGATTTGCGTACATCTTGTTGATACTGCAACAGAAGAACCGCTTCCGGACAGCTCCATTCAACTCCAGTGCTACGCTGTCCAAAAAAGTAGTTCATGGAAACTTTACATCAAACATAGTAGTGAGGAAACTCAGGCAATTCACCTGGCATATTCAGTTGATAAGATTGCACGCGGGATATTTTATTTGACCAGTCTACCAATAATTTCCAGCATGTTATTGTGTAAGTCGCCTTCTAAGCTTCCCGACACTTTGGATCAGTTTAACGTAACCGAGGATTTTTCGGAAGAAGAACTCAAGATTGGTGCAGAAGTTCCTCTTGTGTTTCATTATTTGCTACAGCAAAGTCCGCTTTTTTTATTCCATGACGGAGAGATTGTGGCTTATGGCATAGAAACTAACGAAACAGATGAAATGGAAGAAGGGCTAGGGGAAGGATTCATGACCATGAGATTCATTTTAGCGAAAGTGATCTCCCGCACTGATGAAACTGAAAGCAATGATTCGTATGATTTCGCTGCAGAGTATATGGTTGATCTGGGGCAAACACGCCAGAATGTCAGCGTTATTGATCTGTACAAGTTTGTTCAAAACGAGGGCGCAGAGAACCAGGTTACCGATCTAATACCATTCACTGGTGATCCCACTATTATGCCGAGCAGTCTTGATGAAGGCAAACGGCAAATTCGAGAAGCACTTCGCAAGGCATGGCGATTACCGCATAAGCTCCGTCGAAAAGTCATCCGACGTTTGTATCTTCAATGGCATCCCGACAAGAACCCGGATAAAGTTGAATTCGCTGCAGAAATGTTTAAGTTTCTGCTGGAAGAAATCAAACGAATGGAAGCTGAAGAGTCTAATATTTCTAATAGCTGCGGGTTTTCTACTTTATTCACTGGTTGGAATCGCCAAGCTAGACGGCAGAGAGATACGTACAGTAACTTTCGAACAACTTATGGTGGTGGTTCAACACGATCAGCCTCTGATTATACTTTTCCTGATGTACTCGAAGCTAAACGTTGGTTGAAACAAGCCAAACGCGACTTGGAGGCTGCCCAGCTTTTGTTTTCCTCAACATCACAGTCATTTGATGCTTTGGTTTGTTTCTTGAGCCACCAAATAGTCGAGAAGAGTTTAAAAGCCGCATTGTACGCGAAGTGTGGTTTAACTAATGATCAACTACACACTCATGATGTTTACAACTTGGCAACATCTGTTTGTGGACTGAGAGGTTCGAATCAAGATATAACAGATATGGCTATTGTCGTTGGTAATTATTATTTGACAACTAGATATCCGAACCAGCAACCAGGATCTATTGTCCCAGCTGATGCTTTTGATGTAGAGCAATCAAGTCAAGCTATAGAAAAGGCCCGCAGGCTTCTTGAAACAGTTGAAACATTTATTATTTCATAGATTTTAGAATTTGAACATTATAGTAATTGACAATGATGATTAAAACAATGCTCTCTTTTGGAGAAGCTTTTTCAACTATAATTATCACTTTAGGATTTACTTACGATGATTATTAAGTACAAAGTGATGCATTAAACGAGCAGTTTAAGAACAATATAAATATATCGACATTTGTTTAAAATATTGAACTAGTGTGTAGCATCACAGGATGTCCTTGAAAAACGCTACACATTTATAGTAGTCTAAAACACAAAATATACGTACAATTAGTAATTAGTAATATGTCAGTCATCAGTCACAATTTAGGGGCAGTTACTGTTATTATACTTCGGGGTTAAACGAGTCTTGATTTAGGGCAGCTGCTATTTTTTCAGTCTTTCAGATTTAGGATGAGTGATGGGGTTTGTCAAGAATTCGTGGGTTAGGATTGTAGTACACAATGAATAGAAATTGTTCCTAAAATGTGACAGTTATATATTGAAATTGATCCAATAAATAGTTTTCATTCTTTTCACATTTGGTTTTGTTTTGAAAAGCATGACGAGATCACCCTGTATATCATTAGGATAGTCTTTTCTCTACAATCTTGGACAAAACTTGTTGAGACACTCATTGAAATTTTGAAGTCAAGCTACGTGTGCTATTCTCAAATGATTAAAATATTAACAATTTTCATTTTGAACCCGCCCCCATATATATAGATTACGAGCTCGAGATTTCTATGCGGTGATAGTTGATGAGGGCGAAGCCCGAATAAACTATCACCGCATAGAAATCGAGAGCGAGTAATCTAATTGTTTTAGTAGAATCAGAGGTCAAACATGGAATATTCAACAAAAAATTTGCATGGAATATTCAACAAAAAGAAATCTCTACAGAAAGGTGATTGTTTCGCTACTCGCTATCTATATATATATGTGTGTATATATATATGTGTATATATATATATATATATGTATATATACATATATATATATATATATATATATATATATATATATATATATATATATATATATATATATATATATATATATATATATATATATATATATATATATATATATATATATATATATATATATATATATATATATATATAGACAAATATCCAGTTTTGAATCATATAAATAGAGTGCTCAATACCGTAGTAGAGCGTGTAGAGAAGAAAAGACAAACTTGAATTACTTCATAAATTTTATTCACTACAATATTGTTTCGTATGGCAAGCAAGGCTTGCCACACTCGTCAGGTGAAAATCGCGTTTGTTATTGCTTCTAGAGACACTTGAGACGTTATATATTTACATGGTTAGCGTTGGTGAGATGTTAGGTTTAGAATTACAGTAAAGACGGATATCTATTGGCTAGAGAGGAGGATTTCTTCCGATGTCTGCAGGCAGACAATAGTTCATTTCTAGAGTTGAGCGAGCAGAGTTCTGGATGGTATATGATTATAAATTTCTCGTGCAAGCATAGATTGCAACGTTTAGTAATGTTTGAGTAACTCCTACATTTTTTAATAATGTTCCATTTGAGCGAATAGTCAACGTTCAATTCCTTTAGCTGCCATATGTGTTTGCTGAGCGCGGTTGAATGTCTGTGTTTGGCATTTCTGAGTGAGTTAGTGTGGTTGTTATATCTGGTTTTGAAACTTCCCTCCGTGTGTCCGACATAGCTTTTCTCATCACCGGTGTCTTCTCTTTTCACGATCGCTTGATAAACAACGCTCTCGGTTAGACATTTACCAGATAGCGGGCAGGAATCTTTCTGTCGACAGTTGCATTCTTTGGCGTTATATATATATATATATATATATATATATATATATATATATATATATATATATATATATATATATATATATATATATATATATATATATATATATATATATATATATATATATATATATATATATATATTATAGGCGAGTGTCAGTAAATAAACTAAGTCTAGAATCATATGAATAAAGTGCTCGATACAAAAGTAGAGCGAATATAAGCAAGAAACTTGAATCACTTCGTTTAAAACATTTATTCACGACAAATTTGTTTCGTATGACAAGCTGAGCTTGCCACACTCATAAGGTGAATGATTATATCGCGTATTAACATGGTGTTATGAATAACCTAAAGGTAACTTGATCTGGGATGGTCGGCGTCACAGGAAATCTTAAAGAGAATTACTGGCTACAGAGCAGAAATATTTTCCTGTGTCTACATGTTGATATAAGTTCGTTTCTTAAGTTCAGTGAGCTAAGCTTAGGGTGATAAATTATTACATACTTCTCGTGTAGACATAAATTGCAGCGCTTTGTTTTGTTTGAGTAGGCCTTACATTTCCTTAAAATTTTCCAACGGATAGAGTATTCAACGCTAGATTGTTTCAACTGCCAAATATATTTACTCAGTTCCGTTGAATGTATGTGTTTTTCGTTTCTGAACGAGCTCGTGTGGTTGTTGTATCTTGTCTTGAATGGGCCTTCTGTCAGTCCAACGTAGGTTTCTTTCTGTTGGTTGTCTTTTCTTGTTACTGTGGCCTGGTACACAACACTTTCTGTTAGGCATTTTCCCTGGAGGGGGCAAGACTCTTTGTAGCGGCAATTGCACTCTTTGGTTGGATTCTCAGAGGCTTTAATCTGCTTGTCAAGGATAGTTTTGTTGTGTGCTGTGATAATTTGATGTACGTTAGGCATGCAACTGTAGCTTAGCTTCAGTGTATTTCTGTTGAAAATCTTGTATAGGCAGTGGTTTGGCGGGAAGCATTCGTCGACAGCTTGCAGGAATTTGTGACCAATGTTTGTGGCGACATTGTTATTCATAACACCATGTAAATACGCGATATAATCATTCACCTGATGAGTGTGGCAAGCTCAGCTTGTCATACGAAACAAATTTGTCGTGAATAAATGTTTTAAACGAAGTGATGCAAGTTTCTTGCTTATATATATATATATAAACAAAATATGATATCGTAACGAGAGCGATAAAACTGATATTACCGAGTCTCGAATATGATAACCTATTTATCACATACTTGTGCCTTTATCTAGAGCAAAAACCAGATTACATTTATACTTCGAGTACATTTCGAAATGAATTCAAAATTATTGTTTAAAATACGCTAAACAGGTAGCAATTACAAAAACAAACCAAAAATAACTTATCTTTTAATAGCTGCAAATTTCTTTGTGTTATTTTCCTTGTATTATTTTATATTTCTATTGTTATCTCCCTATCGATCCTTCTGTGGGACGCCATCTTTGTTTTGAGCGGGACAAAAAACGATATCACGGGACATATCGTTTTTATGTCACCGTGTTATCGCCCGGATAAAGGCACAAGTATGTGATAAATATATATATATATATATATATATATATATATATATATATATATATATATATATATATATATATATATATATATATATATATATATATATATATATATATATATATATATATATATATATATATATATTTATTGTATGAGTATGGAGATTTACGGGTAGTATTCGGCTGAAATAAAACTCGTATTTCACTGCATACTATATTTTTCACATGTGAAAAAAGTCGTATGAGCGTTTTGATTGGTTGTACGACATTTTTCACATGTGAAAAAAGTCGTATGAGCGTTTTGATTGGCTGACATTTTCTTACCCAAAAATTAAACGCCTGTTCGCAGGCTAATGTAAACATGGAGTCCGATTTTGTCAACTTACTGAGGAGAGAGATTTATAATATTTTGTCTGCAAAAAATCTCGAAAGATCATGAAGAAATACATTTGTGGTTTCATTAACGTGAAATAAACCTCATGGTTGTGTTTTCTGCACGAAAACAAATCGTTAAATGGTAAGAAATTTTGTTTTTATATTTCGCTTGTATTTTGTTGTCCGTCAGTATATCAAATCTTTGGTATCTCTATACTAATCTCTACACTCATATAATAAACAATTTACTTCATGTTTGGTTCGTTTGTACGATTTTTATTATTCACTCGTTGTGAAGGATCGCTAAACTCACTCGTTCGCTGCGCTCACTCGTTCGTTTAACGATCTTTCACAACTCGTGAATAAAAATCGTACGCACTCACCAACCATGAAGTAATCTCTATATATATATATATATATATATATATATATATATATATATATATATATATATATATATATATATATATATATATATATATATATATATATATATATATATATATATATATATATATATATATATATATATATATATATATATGTATATAGCTTTAGTTTTTTCGAATCCCAAACACTTACCACCCATAAAACCTCCGCAGCATTCCCTACCTCGCAGTTATTTAATTATTCAGTTCACTTTTGAAGTCTAGACAGAGGCGCCGGAAGCAATCTTGGGCAGGAGGGGGGGCAGCATCCCAAAAGGGTACTATATTGTACTTAGCCAAGAAGAAAAAGTTTAAGTTTAGCATGCATTTGTGCGCTCTGTAACATTACATTAAATTACCATAATATTATAAGAATAAAAAATTATTACATTTACGACTGTGTGCTAAAATATTAAAGAAAATTTGAAATTGTATGTAAAAAACAGTAACAAACTTCCCAACAACAAAATGTTGTTGCAAAACGTTGCAAACTCTTCAGCAATGTTTTTGCTCTGTTCAGCATCAATACGTCCCTTGTGAACAGTCGCGAACATTCGATGATTTAGGCTATTCTCGGATATACTAGATCTGAGCCATGCCTTGATTCGACGCATCACACTACACTTCTTTCTGCTGTAGCAGAACAAAGCGGAACAGACCTGGAAAAATTGAAAACATTGTGTACTTCGGAAAGGCGCTACTTTGAACGCGCTACAGTTCTGCTAAAGCTTCCGTTTTGTATCCCTTTTCATCAAGCCATTGGTTTCCTTGGTTATTTTCTCCTCTTCATTGCTTTCCCCTGCTTTCAAAACCCTGCTAGTTAAGACAAAACGTCCCAGTAGTCTTGCCAAAAGCCATCTATGGTGATTTTTATGGCGATCTTTTCCCCCGCGATCATTTGTTGACGATATAAGTCGCACGGTGTGTTTTAAAGGTGAGTTGTTCGGCGATAGGCCTTTGCCACGTTTTAAACCAAATAAAATACGCTTGTACAATTTTTTACATTAACAAAAGCATCAAAACTCGTTGTAAGGGGGCAAAAATATTGCAATAAAGGATTCATTTTGTTTGTTTTTTAAATTTCCTGCAAGGTGATTTAAACACGCGCGCATTTTTTTTTCGTCCCATAAAATTGAGTCACCTTAAGTAGGCGCACGTACTCGTTACCATTTTATTTAACAGCGTTTTTGTGTAATAGTGTGGTAGTAACGTAAAGTATGTATCGTTTGGAGGGCCACCAAAAGTTTGAGGAAACTTTTAAAAAAACTTGCTGTACATAGACCTTATGCATAAATCGTGATCCGGACCGTCTATGCAAGGAAACAGGAATTTATGCATTGTTATTGGCCACTGTTTGCGACGAGTGACCAATAACAATGCATAAATTTCCGTTTCCTAGGTGACACGGTTCGAATCACGATTTATGCATAAGGTCTATTTCGAAAACACATCGCTAACATGCTCATTATAGCTCGAACATGTGTCAATCGTTCGCCGACGAAACAGGAAATATTCTTCTCTAAAAGGTTAACACAAACATGCACATTTTCTAGTATTTTTTGCACTTCTTCGTGTTTCCAGGTACAGGAGTTTTTGTTTCGGCAGAGTTGATTAGCAAACTGTTACTGGCTTGCCGTGTTTTCAAAATCCTTTGCTGCAACGAAAAATACGACTTGGAGTCGTCCATGTAGAAGTGCAGACATTTGGGTAACTCCAGGTACATCGTCAGGGTAAATTTTAAACAAGGTTGGTCCCAAAATTGACCCTTGTGGCACACCGTCTGTTATTTTTCGCGGTTCAGAGAGTTCACCGTCAATGCTTGCAGATTGGATCCTACCAGTCAAATAGTTTTTAAACAATTCAAAAGTATTTTTAGAGAGTCCCAATGCGTGAAGCTTCTGGTTAAAAGCAAAGAAAGCTTTAAACTATCGAAAGCTTACGAAAAATCAACACAGCAGCAGTTACTTTTTTTCGTATTCATAGCATGTAGGTAGACGGCAGTAAAGAACGTATTATACCGAAAATATGAACTATGAAACATTACAAAAAATACCAATTCTGACTCACATACTGACACTGTAGTTAAATTGCCTCACAAATATAGTCGTGCGGTATTACACATATTCTAGTGCATAGTGAGTAGATGCTGTGAGGTTAGTACAAGAAAGAAACCTGGAATAAGTCTTCTTTGAGGTTTGTGTCTTCAGCGAATAACTAGGTCTTGTTTTTCTAAAAGTGCGGTCCAAAAATAGAACCTTGTGGAACACGACATGTGCAACAAACTTTCCGATCACTGATCTCATAGTAGTCTGAATTTAGTTTTCACGGCTATAGTTATTAATTAGCCGTGCAAATTAATCCACTTTTGGGGACCACAAATCTACAAATTTGTAAAAAGTAATTGGCCGCTAAGAAGTGAAAACGTGAATGATGTAAAATTTTAAACACCACGACTTCTTTTTATTAAACCACACGACCGGATTGATCGATTTACGAGTATTGAGTGACACACTTCCATAACCCCCAAATCATTGTGTATTTATTGTGTACTGTAATCGAAATATCTAAACACATGCCACAAACACGGCGGTTGAGGTCATTAAACCATGTTAAAAACCTTTATTCTAATTTAAATTCTAATTTTCTAACATGAAGTAATGCATGCAGTCTACACAGTCAACCACTGAAATTAATGCACGTGCCTGCAATAATTATTGCATCATCATTGCACAGAAACGTCATCATGACATTTAACCAATAAGAAGACAACGATCGGTAAAAGACACTTCTCACCGACGAAGGTCGCCATTATTTTGTTTTATTCGCAATGGCAATGTTCGTCCCGTTCAACGAGAAAGAAATAGCAATACCAACACCGTGGACAAGCTATCGTAAACTCCTTTTAGAGTTCAAAAATTACTTAGGTGTAACAGGAAGAGAAAAAGAGTTCAAACTCTATTTTCGCGGCAGTATACCAACCAAAAATTGGAGTGTTGATATCGTGGAATATTTAAGGATACTGGAAGAAGCAGATGTCGTCAATATGTATCGTTTAGAAATACTGGATTATTTTCTGAAAACCGCCAGTGATTCTAACAACATAAGGTCAACGATTAGAGAGTTTCAATATCGATTGCATCTTGTACAAACATTGTTGAATCACGCTGAAGTACACAGTAAGTTAAAATTACGTTTTAATTAGTACTGTAGAAGAGACTAACATAAAAGATTACTTGCAAATGTTACGTCTTTAAGCCGTTCAATATCAGATTATCAAATATAGACGAACTGCGCTGTTTATTCCAGAACTATCCACTACGCTCATGCTGTTAAAGCCACTGAGATTAAACCGAGTCGTTGTTGAATGAAACTAGTTCCTTCGCTTAATCCACTTCAGCTTGTATGATTGACCATACATACTATACGACACCGGTCAACGGGAGCAGTCCAACCAAAACATTACTGCAATAAACTATAATAAGTGTTGTAATGTATGTCGAACTAGTCTTGCCACTATCGGTGGCGAAGGGCCTTCTTCGCGCGGAACATTGGAATTCTGTTTGTATATCGTTTGGCAGTGAAAGATCCTAAAAGCCTCTATCAATAATTATGTTGGTTGGATAATTTAATTGCATACTGATAATTTTTATTCAGTATTAATACGCCTTTATTGCGTGAAATATAGAATGTTTTGATCTTGTTTGGGAGTGATATAAATTACTTCGAAATCGAACTACATTTTATATGACGCCACAAACGGACACCACACAGAGTTCAACGAAAATTCGAGAATTTTCTTAGAACTGTTGAATAATCAATATAGTAAGTGTTTAATATTGGCAAAATTTTATCATATTCTTGTTTTCTTTGCAATAGATTGGATGTGTTCACCGCCAGTAAAGATTGAAAGGTTTAAAATCCCAGATGATCTGAATACATTGCTTGAGCAATGGCGTCAAGAACTGGAAAGAGCACCAGACATTTTGACACTCGAGAAGATCTACAGCCAGGCTGCCCAAAGAATTAAGAAGACTGCATCAGAAAGTGACCAGAATGATTGTTCAGCGTCACGTGAGGCGCTCGTTATCGCTGAATTCCTGATGAAAATTGCAGGAATACCGGAGCCAGAGGACTAAAGTAGAAGATTTAGACAGTAAGAGAGAAAAACTTAAACCCACAGCTAGATCTACTTGCTATAGTATGATGATTGAAAATACAATAAATCCTTTGATTGCATACGATGTAGACTTTTTTAAATAGCAAGAGAATGATAAGAAATAAAAATGAAAAGTTGCTGTCTATAGTAGTCTCCATCAATAATCGATATTATTATCTATGGTGTAATATTTAACACTAAGAACAAGTAGAAAACTTTTTCTAGCTTAGCTTAGCCTAGCGAGGCCATATTTGTAAAGAAATTCAAAACTGATAACTATACTTTCTATAGACGATTTTAGTGTTGTTACACAGACATATCCGTGCCTATCCTGTATGTGTAATTTCTACCAAGTGGTATAAACCAAAATAAATTTATTTGGTATCAAGATGCTTTGAGTATATTTATATCTGTCGTATATTCACACAGGTATCCTATATGATGCATTCAGTTCCTCATATTTTGCACACAAGAATTTTCCTTTCATTTTTACTAAAAGCTTGCAAACAAAAGCTTGGAAGTCTTGTTCGTATTGAAAAATTTGCCGCCTATAATAATGGCGCATCATAACATCTCAGGGTGTAAACATCTCAGGGTGATTAACACACGCATAGGCCTGTTAAATCGGCTTTAATCTGGTTCAACTGAGTCGGTGAGCAGTCTGTTCGTCTTCTACTCATATATATTTATATATTTTCGCCTATATCAAGAACAGAAACAGGAAGAGAAACAATTTGGACAAGTTACAGGAAAAGACATTTTACGACATATTTGCGCATTAGAAAATAGGGGAAAAGAAAAGGTGTATTGAAAATTGGCTGAAACAGTCAACTGTTTTGCGAATACTACATTGTCCGAAGTGACTTTATATGCCTTTATCAATAACGTGTCGATACGGTAAGTTACAATATCGACTGCGCCTGCTCGTAAGAAATTTCCTTAACATGTGTAGTTAATAAGCGGTCACGCTCGATGATGGGGTAAGTCAAGGTTACATCTTTGCGAACAAAAGCCATACACTGTATTCCACCATTGAAAATCATCATCAAAAAGACAAAAAATTCTGATAAAAAGGTAGACTGCTTGTAAGTGCTGGGTCATACAAAGTTCAATTTATTCGGTATTAGCGTGCAGAATGCACGTGCGTGGAAGAAAAAACCGGTTTGGGAAAAACACTCACCAGGCCTTTGAAAAAACAATGTGCACGTGATTTACATTTATGCAGAAAAACCGGTTTGGCAAAAACAGCAACAGCCTTTTGACAAAATGATACGACTGAAGAATTATCTTCGAATCGAAGGTCACGAGAAATTTGTTAATAAAGACTTTAGTACGGTAATATCTTCAGATTGTTTATTTACTAAAATAGATTACTTATAACGCAAAATGCGAAACTGATTTTATCATTTTTTTGCAAGAAACTGTAACTATTGAATGATCAATTGGACTAGCTATGAATAAAAAATGAAATAATATGGCATTTCGACTAAAACAAGTTTTCTTTGTTCTTTCCTCAGGCCAAATGGGGGAATATTTGCCGCCAGTGGAGATGGAAAAACTTGAGCCAAAGATTATATAGATGGCTATAAGAAACATACAGCTGGCACCCCAAAGATTACAGAAGGTGCAACTTACAAAAAATTGCTAGAATACGTGCTGAAATATACAGCTAGATTACCCAAAGAATTACACAAGACACCATATAGAGTATCAGAAAACATTGTGATATATATACACTGTTAATCTGGAAGTGTTAACGTGACACCAAAATGGGTGTAATTGTTGCAACGCTACGGACACCAATTAGGTGTCAGCTAACACTAATTTTGGCGTTTATTCACACTTTCGTTGTGTTAGATAGTACATGGCAAATATCTAACACTACGAAAGTGTGAATAAACGCCAAAATTAACTACATGACAAATATCTAACACTACGAAAGTGTGAATAAACGCCAAAATTAGTGTTAGCTGACACCTAATTGGTGTCCGTAGCGTTGCAACAATTACACCCATTTTGGTTTTACGTTAACACTTCCAGATTTACAGTGTAGCTACACTACAGGCTACCCAAATAATTACAAAAAACCCCTAGAGTATTAGAATCAGCTAGAATCATTTTTAAAAATATTGAGACAGACAGCACTAGCTGAAGCTCATCAGAAAAATCAAATGTACTGAGTAGCTAATTATCTATCAACACAATCACTTTCAGTAAAACTGGTCAATTTATTTCCTAGTTTAGAATGTGCCTTTTAACTTTTGTCATGGCAAAATGATAAAAAATTTAATTTTCTCGGTATTTCTTTTATTTGTCTACACGCATTTTTATTTTTGCATTGCATTTTAAGTCCTTAAAACCTGCTTGGACACAGACTTACAACATATCCGTGCTGATTTTTTACAAACAGCACTTAAAAACTCATTAACGATTGTATTCACTTTGATTACTATGTACTGATAAGACAAATGCAAATAAACAGAAAAATAATCAGGCAATATAATATTGCGATTTTTTTAAAATATCTTGTAAACCTAGATCAGTGATCAATGTTTTTTTCCAGAAAATACTTCTGTGGGTAAAAAATTGTAAAAAAAAGAATTATTTTAAAAATTGTAAAACAATTACGAATACAAGTAAAAAATCAACTACAGACTAAAACCCGATTAGTAATGGATATACCACAAAATTATAACCGTTCATTACCATATTCAGCCCTTGTAAAGTTTTAATACTGTCGGACGTTTTAAAAATTCTAGATGAGGAATTTGATTAGAAATTAAAAATATACCTGTCAAGTTTCCTTTATCCCAAAGCACAGTTAATACAAGAATAAAATAATAATAGTATCGGTTTATATCGTAGGAACATTGACGCATATTAAGATTAATGGACATAAGAAATTAATATTGAAGATAGTGATTTTTTTCCTTTATAATGCCGGTCACTTCCGCATTAAACAATCTATAGTACACACGTAAAAACGCACAAGTTGCTACAGACCTGCAAACAAGTTGTAACAAGTCTGTTCACAAGTTGTTGACAAAATGTATTCGCACTGCTTGTTCCGAATTTGTTGGAACAAGTTTGGAACAAGCTGTTGACAAATTGTAACAAGCTTGTTGGGTCTATCAGACCTGTTACAAGATTGTTCCAACAAGACTGATACAGCATGATATAACAATATTGTTACAGCCTTGTGTTATCAATCTTGTAACAAACTTGCTACAACAGGATTGTATCAGAGTTGTTAGAACAACCTTGTAAGAAGTCTGATATTTTCGTCAAGCTTGTTACAAGTTGTCAACAAGTTTGGAACAACTTGTTGACAACTTGGTACAAGCAGTGCGAACACATCTTGTTGACGGCTTGTCTGCAGACTTGTTACAAGTTGTGAGATTTTTACGTGTGTACTTGACCGCCAAAACCTGTTTAAAATTAAATTCTTGCTCGCAAACCAGAAAACGACGTCACATATAGCATGCTTGTAGTAAACCAATCAGAAACTAAAACGTCATCGATAGGCGTAAACACATTTCACTGACTGCGTAGTGCAATACATTCGTCGCCCAACACTGACGATGGCAGGGCAGCTCGTTGCGTTGATCGAGCCAGTAATGAAGGAAACAAACGCAGAAAGACTTCGCATAAGTTACAGAGCACTTCTAGTGCATTTCATTGACTACTTGAAGGCAGCAAAGAGAGAGAAAGAATTCAAATTGTTTTGTCTCGACTACATACCCACCAAATATTGGGATGGTGACATTGAAGATTGGATCATGAAACTTGAACAATCGCATCTTCTAACGGTGGATCGTCTAGAGATACTGTATCGTTTCCTCAAATGCTTCGATGGTTGTGCAAATGACAAAATGCTGCACAGGATTAGACAGTTTCAATATCAGTTGCGTCCTTTTGTCACCTCAAGAGATCGCGCACTATCAAACGGTAGGTTAACTCTAATCACATACTATATTTCTCAAATGACTGCCGATCAATGAAAACCTAATATCATCTGGACAAAAACAGCCCATTTGTACGTGTCAAAAGCGAAGTTGTTTCATGAGTTTTGGATGGCGGAATAGTATCTAAACTATGCCACCCTGGCAGACATTCGCATCAAAATTGGTTTAGCCCATTGAAGAATAATGTTCTCGCTATAAGACTGTAGAGATTACGTTGTCAGTACGATTTTTACGTTCATGAAACGGCTGACATAAGATTGACTGAAGTACAATTTATATGACGCAACACACCAAAAACGGCCTCCGTAAAGCTCAACGAAAATTCGAGAATATTCCGAAAGCATTGAAGCATTTATGATTAATTAGGATTCTGTATTTATAAAGATATTGCCTGTATGTCGGCTAAAACGGGTATTTCTTTTTGTTTTTTCTTTAGACACTGTAATCCCTTCTCCGCAATCCTCAATGAGCGAACTTTTTATCGCCGAATTCCTGATAAAGGTAATGCGGCTGTGTTACCAGAATAAATTGGCAACAGAATACAGCCAAAATGTCAATCCATTCTCACTTGAGGCACTTGTCGTCGCGGAATTCCTAACGAAGACTACAGGAATATGCGACCAGAATAAATTGGCAACAGAAAACAGCCAAAATATCATTCCATTCTCACTGGAGGCACTTGTCGTCGCGGAATTCCTGACGACGATTACAGGAATATGCGACCAGAATAAATTGGCAACAAGAAACAGCCAAAATATCAATCCATTCTCACTGGAGTCACTTGTAATCGCCCTATGCGTGATACTGTGGGCTATTTGACGCAGATCTCAGCCGGTGATACAAACAGTCGTAATAGTGAATAAAAAAATTTCAGAAATGTAATTATTTTTTACTTATAAGACAAATACAAATAAACGGCAAGAAAATCGAGCCAATATGAAATAACATTGCGAAAGAACGGCTTGAAGCATTGTAGATCATGTATGCTAGAGTAGTAACAAATATTGCTTGCCACTAAAATACTTCTGTGTGATCACTGTATGTGTTGTGAAGCAATAAATTATGAATACAAGTAAAAGATTGATTATTGGCTATTACCCGCTTAGTACTGGACATTCATAAACACACTAGACAAGCAGATTATAATCTTTCACCACCATTTTAAGCCCCCTAGCTGTCAGCATTTTAAAAATCCTAGCCCACATGTCTTGCAAGACATAATAGTTGTTTGAATTTCAAAACCATGCATCAGTTTATTCCCCGGAAATTACCTACGCACTTTTCGATCAAATGTTGAGCATAAGAAATTAGTATTGAGTTATATTTAACCATAGGTAGCAAATTTTTCGCACAAGAAAATGACTGTTTGCCCTAGTTACCTTAACATTCAACAATCAACAGTACTTGAACGCCAAAACCTGTTTTAAAGTTAAATTTTGTTCGCAAACAAGAAAGTGACGTCACATATGGCATGATAGTAGTGAACCAATGAGAAACTAAAACGTCATCGATAGGCGTAAACACATTTCACTGACTGCGTAGTGCAATACATTCGTCGCCCAACACTGACGATGGCAGGAGAGTTCGTCGCGTTGATCGAGCCAGTAATGAAGGAAACAAACGCAGAAAGACTTCGCATAAGTTACAGAGCACTTCTAGTGCATTTCATTGACTACTTGAAGGCAGCAAAGAGAGAGAAAGAATTCAAATTGTTTTGTCTCGACTACATACCCACCAAATATTGGGATGGCGACATTGAAGATTGGATCATGAAACTTGAACAATCACATCTTCTAACGATGGATCGTGTAGAGATACTACATCGTTTCCTCGAATGCTTCGATGATAGTGCAAATGACAAAATGCTGCACAGGATTAGACAGTTTCAATATCAGTTGTGTCCTTTTGTCACCTCAAGAGATCGCGCACTATCAAACGGTAGGTTAACTCTAATCACATACCATATTTCTGAAATGATTATCGATCAATGAAAACCTAATATCATCTGGACAAAAACAGCCCATTTGTACATGTCAAAAGCGAAGTTGTTTCATGAATTTTGAATGGCGGAATAGTATCCAAACTATGCCATCCTGGCAGACATTCGAATCAAAATTGGTTTAATTTTTAGCCCATTGCAAAATAGTGTTCTCGCTATAAGACTGTAGAGATTACGTTGTCAGTACGATTTTTCTCTTCATGAAACGGCTGATGTAAGATTGATAGAAGTACAATTTATATGACGCAACACACCAAAAACGGCCTCCGTAAAGCTCAACGAAAATTCGAGAATATTCCGAAAGCATTGAAGCATTTATGATTATTTAGGATTCTGTATTTATAAAGATATTGCCTGTATGTCGGCTAAAACGGATATTTCTTTTTGTTTTTTTCTTTAGACACTGTAATCCCTTCTCGGCAATTCTCAGTAGGCGAACTTTTTATCGCCGAATTCCTGATAAAGGTAATGCGGTTGTGTTACCAGAATAAATTGGCAACAGAAAACAGCCAAAATGTCGATCGATTCTCACTGGAGGAACTTGTCGTCGCGGAACTCCTAACGAAGATTACAGGAATATGCGACCAGAATAAATTGGCAACAAGAAACAGCCAAAATACCAATCCATTCTCACTTGAGGCACTTGTCTTGGCGGAATTCCTGACGAAGATTACGGGAATATGCGACCAGAATAAATTGGCAACAGAAAACAGCCAAAACGTCAATCCATTCTCACTTGAGGCACTTGTCTTCACGGAATTCCTAACGAAGCTTACAGGAATATGCAACCAGAATAAATTGGCAACAAGAAACAGCCAAAATGTCAATCCATTCCAACTTGAGGCACTTGTGATTATGGTCGTATGCATGATGTTGGTTATATTAGCAAAATCATAAATACATTTTCAAGAATGTAATGTACTGATACGACAAATACAAATAAACAGAAAGATACATAAGGCAATATAAGATTGCGAAAGAAGCTTTTTAAAATATTGTATATTAATATATGCTAGATTATTGAATAATTAATAACTGATGATTTGACATGATATACAGTATGATTTATGATATATGATTTTTACATAATATAACAGTGCCATACTATAGTTGCACGGAACTAGATAGTAATAAAATAGCAAGTCAAATTTGTTGAGTTCTGTTTTTTACTAATATGTTCTGGTTCTCCATTGAGCACTCTGCCAAGTGGTTATACTTTACGACCTATATATATCACAAAATATCTCAAAAAACTTAGCACTACAACCTGTTTCGTTCTGTGGGATTCTTCAGGTAGAATAGTGAACTGCTTTTACGCTCAAGGACAAAAAGTGAGCGTGTGGGCGTTCAAATAGTATGCATCCTTTCTTTTTTGAAGGTTATTTACCTGAATCTATTTTTGTGACGACAGAAAATATTTCCGATACTAAGCAAACAATTGGTTTTTTACTTAAAAATGCTATTTTTTCCCTCCAAACATAAATTATATATATTTTAGATCCTCCAGTATAGGAGATAGATTTCTTTATTATTGACCAATTTTTGGTGAAATCTGCTTTGTTTTGTTTCAAGTGCCAAACATGTCTCAAAAGTTCCGTTTCGTTTAAATATTTTTTAATTTGTTAATATTGTTCCTGCATCGCTGCCTAAATGTGCTTGAAGTCATGCCAGTGTAGTCAATCAAAAACCGTCGTCTCGAAGTTTCTTGAAAAAAACCCAAAGTTTTATTTGTCTCGAAATATTAATTCGATTCTAAGGGTTTTATAACGTCTTCTTCAAAACTCAAAAGGTCTTAATTCCAAAATTGTGGGAGGGGTTACACAACAGGCCGAATTTCTTGATATTTTCCTGAGATTTTTTCAACTTTTAGAAAGAAATGAGCTTCCTATCTCATGCTTTTTAGTACGCTTTCAATCGAATTCCTCAAGCAATTTTCGCTTGATAGCACAGGAGCAGTGGACTCAGGCACGTCCGAGCACATTTCGCTCAAAAAAAATTAAAAAAAAAATTAAAAAAAATAAAAAAAAAAATTAAAAAAATAAATAAAAAAAAATTGTGCTCGACCCCACCCAACATTTCACCCAACGTCTCATCCAAACAACAACACTAGCCCCACCCCTTTTTTCACTTTTTAGAAAGAAATGAGCTTCTTATCTCATGCCTTTTAGTACGCTTTCAATCGAATTCCTCAAGCAATTTTCGCTTGATAGTACAGGAGTAGTGGACTGAGGCAGGTCCGAGCACATTTCACGCAAAAAAAAAATAAAAAATAAAAAAAAATAAATAAAAAAAAATTTAAAAAAATTAAAAAAATAAATATAAAAAACTGTGCTCGACCTCCACCCAACATTTCTCCCGACATCTCATCCAACCAACAACACCAGCATGTCTTTTAGTACGCTTTCAATCGATTTCCTCAAGTAATGGGACTCAGACAGGTCCGAGCACATTTCACTCAAAAAAAATTTAAAAAAAAATTAAAAAAAAAATAAAAATAAATAAATAAAAAAAAACTGTGCTCGACCCCTACTCAACATTTCACCCAACGTCTCATCCAACCAACAACACCAGCCCCACCCCTGCAAACATAGTTTTACAAAAATCTTAGATAATTATTTTTGTAAAACCCAACTGAAAGATCAAACGTTCTAAGCTACTTTTAAAAGTTTGTTTTTGAATCAGGTTGATAGAAAATCTAAAACAAAACTAAATCGAATCATTGAGTCATTAAATTGAATAAATAGACACACAACAAAGAATGCCTGCTTTTAACCAGAGTTAGTCCAAGTGTCAAAGACATCAGGAAAATATATGAACCTTACCCACGGATCTGAAGGAACCATTACAGAGGGTGATAAGGGGGGGGGGGGGGGTTGGATCACGTTTCATGAGAGGAAAAACAGCTATTTCATATTTCACAGCTAAAAAATTAGTAATTTCACGAAATTTAATGAACTTGTGTTAACTGTGTAAATTTAATGCGTTTCTTAACCCGTCAACCTATTTTTACGTTGTAGAAAGTAAAAAGCACCATTGAAAGCTCAAATTCGGACGAATTTTTGTAAAAAAGCCAAAATATGTAGAAAAAATGAAGAAAATAAATGCATTTAGTAAAATTATTGTAACCAATGCATTGTGCTTTGTTCTTTAGCACCTATCTCTACTCGTCCAGTTGCCAATCACGGCTCAGGAATAGGCATGTACATCACAATTCACGACACAAACATTTGTCAAATCTCATTTCACAACCACAAATATTGGCAATTCACGGCTCACGAAAAAACCCTTTACCACCCTCATTACAATGTCGTTCAAAGATTGTTATTCCCATTTTGAACTCACCCACAACAAGAACTTTAACAACTACTCTATTGGCATTAACATCCCAGACAAGCTTACCAAGAAACTCAGAGCCATTGAATCCAAAGCCACCACCTTATTGGATGAGTCCCCAACCAAACCACTTCTCCGATCGCTTGTTGAAAAGGGTGAATATAGAACCCGTTACCTCAAACCCAAACCCGAACAGTTTGACAAAAGATGCTTAACGAAAAAGCTGTGATGGCTTCAGGCGTCATTACGCGTCACCGCAATTTACCTCGGTGACAACCCCAGCTTAGTAACTGACATAGACGAATTGACGTTAATTAAAGCACCGCCCCGAAAACCTAAAAAGCGTGTGATCCTCTCCGACTCAGAGGACGAAGATTAAAAAAAATGTTGTTAAATAACATATCATTTTTTGGATAATTATGCTACTAATCTGAATGTTGAATGGTTATTTATTCAGTCTCCTCCGGTTATTGTTGTGATGTTACCTTTTCATACTTTTTACGTGTTCTCTTCCAAAAAGCTATTTGAAAGTTAGCTTCGAAACCATCAACATCTTTTGACATTTGAAAGCCCGTTTGTATTTTTCACCGATCATCACTATCTTTGTTATAAAGATCTCCACCGATCTCTATTTGCTTTTGTTTTTTACCTGATGCACAACCCATTTATAAGTATAAATAAAATGGCGCTATTATTTGGATATTCATCCGGTTTAAATTCCATCGAAGAAGACATTGATATGAACGGGAATAGGATTATAGGTCTTCCATCACCATCAATAGATTCAGAACCTGTTACAAAGGGTTATGCTGATACACATTATTCTGGAGGTGGTGGAGTTTCACAGGGACCACAAGGTCCTAAAGGAGATACGGGGCCACAAGGACCTAAAGGTGACATGGTTCACAAGGAATACAAGGTCCTAAAGGTGATCAAGGATCAAAAGGTTTAAAAGGAAACCCGGGCCCACAGGGTCCTAAAGGAGATCAAGGTAACCCAGGACTACAAGGTCCAAAAGGTGACAAAGGAGACACGGGTCCGCAGGGCTCTTCAGGTAGTGGAGGTAGTGGCTCGCAAGGGCCTAAAGGTGACAAAGGTGATCCAAGCCCCACGGGACCACAAGAGCCTAAAGGTGATACGGGACCACAAGGACCTAAAGGTGATATGGGACCACAAGAACCACAAGGTCTTACAGGCTCACAGGACCGCAAGGTTTAAAAGGATCTAAACAAAGGTGAACCAGGACCACAAGGTCCAAAAGGAGACACGGGACCGCAGGGTCCTGCAGGCTCTGGAGGATTATCTGACACTGGTTTTACAATGCAGGAAGATATTGATATGAGTAATAACAAGATTTTAAACCTTCCAGATCCAACAACGGTAAATGAACCCATCACCAAACAATATGCAAACAGAGTTTACCTAACTCACGGCGGTTTTACGATGCAAGATAATATTGGTATGAATAATCACGAGATTTTAGGACTAAATCCTGTACCATCAGACGGTACGGCGGCTGTATCTAAGGATTATACCTAGTCTCGATATGTTGTTAAGGATGCAGACATTGATATGAATAACAACCGTATTCTTAACTTACCCTTTCCTCAGACGAGCGGCGAACCGATAACTAAAGAATTTGTTGAAAAGTACTATGGTGCAGATTACGTTAACATTTTAACGTTTAAGGGTAAACCAGGTAATGTTACAATAATTAACAAAGATGATACAGTTGATCGTCCTGTGTTTTCTGCAAGTGCTGTGAATTTTAGAAAGGGAGATTCTAGTTACAAGATATCATTTTCAGTTACTCCTAAGCTTCCAGTCGATATTTACACATATGAGATGGATGTGGTGTTAACAACGTCTAGAGGTTATAATATAACGTTGTGGGGTGACTGTGGAGGGTCTGGATATACAGCCTCTACAAAGTACAAGTATTGGAGCTGGAGTTACGAGAATAAGGTTCAACAAAATGATGCTCAGGGTGGTTACTTTCACAGAGGAGCTCGTAAAAGAGTTCGTATTAAGGGTTCCTTTTTAAGCCATCGAACACATCGCCGATACGCTTATAAAACAACTTTCAGGACTGATGACAACTTTAGAGCTCGTTGACGACGGTGAGTCTTTGGAAAAAGATCTTGAGAACAGCAAGTTGTTTAAAAGGGACGTAAAAAAAATTATGGCTTACGTAACACTTATAGGATTGGTTTGTGGAGGTGTTTGTGTTGCCTCACGCGTCATGAAAAAATCAAAAGAAGTAACAAAAACAGAATAAAAAATTATAAAAAAATTTGTAACGCTTATTGCGTTACAAATTCTTTATAGATTATAAATTTTTTACAACAATGAGAATTAAATTTTGTAATAAGGTACGTTAAGATTAAAAAGGCCAAACAAAAGGCAAAACAAAAGGTGATTAGCATTAAAAATTTTTCACGACGTGTTAACATTTTTACTAACTTTTATAGTTCAGGATTATAACTTGATGTGTGTATGGACGTGTCGTTAGTATTTCTAAGTTCTAACCGAGCGTAGTCATTATTTTTTAACGTATCGATAATTTTTTTCTCTCGTCTTTTTCAATACTTAAATAATTGTTGAGTATGTATTTAGTATTATCCCTACAGGCATTGTAAAATGTGACGATTTTTGATATGTTCATTCTATATGGTTTTGCAATGGATGTTAATTGTTGCGTAACGACGATCGTGCTCAAACCTATATACCTTCCCGAAAATGCTAATTTAATGAGTTCGCTCGTTCTGTTTTTCGGTGGCGGCACAGTCGTCCAATATGATGAGGCTGTTTGTACCCCTTGCATAAGCTACAATATCTTGTAGACACCTTTCAACATCATCCTGACTGCATCCCAACGCGAATACGTCCGGACCATTTAAGTACTTCCAATTTTGATATGTTTTGTTATCTTGGAGTTGGAGCGTTGGACACACAATGAAAATGTAATCAAAATGGTTTTAGTACTCTTGTTCTAGCATTTTTAAAAGGTAATGTGTTTTTCTACGCGCAGTCATTCCTACGATTATCATATGCATTTTTATTGCTATTTTTAGTATTGTGCACCTCCATTAAGGTTAGTTCCCATAATGTCAATAATACCATCTGCAACGACGAAGACGCGACAGAACAAATCCGTTGTTGTAACTTGTTTTTCAATCTCCATCAAAATGCCAGCTTGTGTTCCGACTAATTTTCTCCCGCTTCCGCTAACATTATCATCATCAACAGTTCGAAAGTCACTGACGCAAGCAAACTTGTCGGTGTAGTACTTTCTGCGAGAAACATACTTTGAACCATCTGCCTCTGATGTACCGAAAAACCTAACGGCTTCTCTGTACATATCGCGTTTTGCGAGACCGCTGCTGTAAATGTCGTTTGGATTACCTTCTACGGTAACGTTGACTCGAGTTAGGTTTGGAAACAAAAACTCTTCGCTGTCTCCAGAGTCCATTTTTGTGAACAGTAACACCACCGCCTTCATACTTTTACGCGGAATGTTTATATCTATAACTTCTCTCGTGCTGTTTTTACTCCACGGTAATGTTTTTAACAGTGTTGTATAATCATAACCTAACGATCGTCCAACGTTGTATTCACCTCTCACTCTTTCGGCCAGTTCTTCACTCTCAATAATTTCATACTCCAAATGCATATCCGTAAGTTTGTATTCACCAGCCGCTTCATTGCTTTGTGCCTTCAAATGTCACAGGTTTAAGTGTTGTTCCCCTATTTATTTATTTAGTGGTTTTTCCTCTCATATAGTGGATAAGCTATTGCAACTTCCAAAATCCAAAGATTGCATGTTTGTTAGAAACCCTAACGCGTCTGCACTCAAAGTTAAAAGTTTTGCAGTTAGGTTTAAGAGTCCACCAATAACCGGACCAGCTTTTTTAGCCACCTTTGCGAGCGCCTTGGCAAATTTACCCGTTGCCCTTGCGCTTTTTACTATAGCAGTTCGCGCTCCTATAACGATCGTGGTAATAATACCCGCAACGGAAATAGCAACCACAGAAATACCACCTAGGTTTTTTTTACTCCATTGTTTAAACCTCTCGAACCTGGTTAGTTCGTTGTTTTGTGTTCCTTCTTCCACTATGCTTTTTGCCAGTTCACTTTCAGGTCGTTGCTTTGTTCGTAATCTTATTTCATCTGCTTTTAAAACACATACTTTTGCCATCTCTTCGTACAACTTAGATTTTAAGACGTTGGGTTCATTTCTTGCCAGCTCTCTGAAATACTCCTCTTGTGTTTTTAAACCTCCATTGTCAAGATTATGATCTGATGTTTTTGTAATCCCCCTAAATTCCCTAATTTTTTCCCTGTGTATAGTTACGCTAGCCTGACTAGCCTCTATCTCAGCAACCTTATCGTCTATGAAACTTTCTAAATTTTCAATACTGTTTTTCAAGACCGAGTCAGCGAGATCATCATTCACCGGAATGTCAGGTGCCGCTTCCTCAACTGCTGCTCTTGCGGTTTTAGCGTGGTACGCCTTAGAATCTTCACCGAGTCTTTTAAACTCACTCACTTTAGGTAAGTTTTTTGCATCCGTTGAGTAGCTCAATGTTTTACCCTTTTGAACAATAATTTTAACACCATCAAATTCGGCACCGTTGATTTTACCCTTACTATTAACCGTTAGCTTTAACTTTTCGAATATGGTTTTTTCAGAGGGTCCATCACCCTTGTTAATAGAGACCTTTGGTTTGGCGTTTACGGCAAACGGCAAACCTGAGACACGTCCTTTGAGATAGAAATAAAACTAGTGACCGTGAAATGTTTTACCTATACGAATTATTAATAAGAATAAATACACTGCACATAGATAGATCGTTCGATCACAGACACTTGCTGACTGACGTCAATTATTTTCCTGCTTACATGGCTTCACGTTTGAATTGTGGCGTTTCATGTTTGAATTCTACAATTGAACTGCTAGACATGCTCATAGCGGCTCACTACAAACGTCAAACGTCAACTCGAACGTCAAGCGATTGAGGCCCTAAATTATTGTCCGTCAGTGATACCTTTCGGTGGTCATACAAGTACATCGTAAATCAGTATTTTCAATTTATTGAATACATCGTTTAGTTTGAGGACTTCACGATTCATGATTTCGTTTTTATAATAATGAACACGCTTGAGGTTTGCCGTTTGCCGTAAACGCCAATCTAAAGGTCCCTAATATCTACGCCAATCTAAAGGTCCCTAATATTTACACCAATCTCCCTCAGGACACTTTTCTTATCATCCGTGTAACCCCTTCTTTTCACACCAACCCTTTTGCTGCATCGAGACCCTCCCTTACGTTCGTCGTTGCATATGGGTTAGACCCATCAATAATGATAACACTTTCGTTTCTTCAGTCGGTATCCTCAGCACCTTCGGTATTCTCCTCATTTAAATTTGTTTCCTCCTGTTGTTGTTCTTCATAGTCCTCAGGTAGGTTAGGATCGAGATCAGTAAGTTCAATGTTCTCTGCTATTGTTTGTTTATTTTCAAATAAATGAATAAACTTACATTAAACCTTGACACTGGTAAGCATTTTGTTTACCTCGAGAGATTCATTTCAACGAAGTACGGGGCTAAAATACACGTGAAAAATATTGGTGTCATTTAGAAGTTTAAAAATGTTTTAACAGGCGCCAACGATACGATCACCGGAGTTACGTTTGAAGAGGGATATTGGTCTTTTAATATGATCAGCGAAAAACTTAGCGAGAATAACATTCAGTTAGAGCGTAACAGATACAACAACACGTGTAAAATACGTTCACCGAGTCAGATAAATCTTTTAAACTTTGGTCCCTTGTTAGGTTTTCCCGTGAACATAATCATACCGGCAAACACGTGGACAATCTCACCCTCTAACGTTGACGTAAACCTTGGTTTGCGACACGTTACCCTACGATGTAACTGCGTAGACACTGACAAAAACTTTGACTCAAACGCTTAAAGAAGTAAATTTTTTGCTACTACCCCTTTACCTCAGAACAAAGTCTGAATTCATCCGTCACATTTTAGAATAACGTACATAGTTCGGTTTCGATATTAAACGGTGATCACAACGTGTTTGAATTTGATGTTAATACGAACATAGCTAACAAGGTCGGATTAACCGTTATGTTTGAGTCGTATCTCGAATAAATAATGACTGAAATTATCAACGAACAGGAATTAAGGGATATTTACTACAATCCCTCCGAAGGTTATCAGTCTGAAGAAAAGTTATACCAAAAAGAAAAGGAAAAAGGACTGGGTGTAAGTAGACCGTTGGTTAGAGAATGGTTAAAAACCCAAGACACGTACACGAGATACAAACCCACCATCAGGAAACATAAATTTCAAAAAACCTTTGTAAAAGATCTTGCAGATCAGATACAGTTAGATCTGGTGGATATGGGGAAATACAAGAACAAAAACAAAGGGTACTACTGGATACTAACGGCCGTGGAGATTCTTAGCCGTTGCGCTTTTACAATATATACCCGTTTACCGAAGGGATAGTAAGAATTTGACAAAGGCCGTTAACCTATTGCTGAATAAGTTTAAGACGAGGTTCGGTAAGTACCCAGATGTAGCTCAGTTTGACGAGGGTAAGGAGTTTTATAACGTTGGTGTTAGGGATCTTTTGAAAAGTCATAGCGTAAACTACTTCGCCACAAAGTCTGACAAAAAAGTTGCCATGGTAGAAAGGTTTAACAGAACCCTGAAAACTATGATGTGGAAATACTTTTACAGTAAGGGGACTTACAACTGGGTTGACGTGTTGGATGAGCTCACCAATAACTACAACAACCAAACACAGCAGCATACTTATGAAACCAAAAAACGTAAACAAAAGTGATGAAAATATTGTGTGGATTACACTGTATGGTTCGGCTTTGGGTGAGCTACCATTACCCAAGTTTAGGATAGGTGATACCGTTAGGGTGAGCAAGTACAAAAGTATTTTCGCTAAGGGATACGAGGCTAACTTTACGGAGGAAGTATTTAAAATATCAAAGGTATTCAGAGAAGATCCAACCGTGCCCGAGATAGAGGATCACGAGGGAGAACCCATTATTGGAAAGTTTTACGAGAAGGAACTATCTGTTGTGAACAAAAAAGACGATACGTATAGGATAGAAAAAGTCCTTCGAAAAAAGAATAGTATGGCATTATTAAAATGGCTAGGGTGCGATAGTCGATCGTGGGTGCCTATAGAAGACATTAAAGATATTTAGATAAGAAGATATACTTTAAAAAGTTCGAACAGTCTTACAAACAGTACTATGGTAAAAATTATGACAAGGCGTTGAATAATCTTAAAATAACAAAAAAGCGTCAGAGGGATGAGTTCGAAAAGAAGTATCCAAACGTCCATATCAGCAGATTCAGTTTCAACGTCACCCTGTCGAAAACTGGAGACGTAACCGGGTCGAGTGTTTCCTTTAAGATTCGTGACGACCGGTTTTTAGACGTTCAAAGAGTTATATTCCGGAGAGTTGTACTGGAGTCCGAGAATATGGAACACTGGTGGTACGGTTCAGCCCTTTGTCTTGACGTCTAACACATTACCATACAGACATCATGGAGACATCTTGGGAGGGTACAGCAAATGACATTACAAAAATGGCGGTTGACAAAGACGATCCATATTTCGCATCTTTGTTAGCTGCGTGCATTATTCATGCATACATAGGGGGTATATGCAGAAAACATTTAACTGGAGACAACAAGGTCATTACGAGCATTGCACGATATTACGTTTACTACCATATGAAAAGATTTACCGACGATCCTAGAAAAATGTCACCGTACATCACAAATAAGCTAAAAGAGCTCATTAAAACAAATTTACCAGTTAAACACATTTGGACTGACAAATTCGTACATACACGAGCGGATATTAATGATTGGTATACTCATCATCGAAACAAACATAACATTAGAAATTACAAATACAGAATGACTAAAAATAATACAGGTGTTTTAGGGATTGAGTATCAGGAAGTCACTAAGACCGTGAATGACTCTGACACGGATTGGATGTGTTTCATCAAAGACGATAGCGATGGTCTTACCAAAACAGGTCAAATGTTATTGCAGTTAGCTCTCGAGTCCTATGATTATGCTGTATTGGGATCACAAGCACAGACACGATGGGCTATTGTTAACCAGGGAGCCAAATCTTTACAAACACAACAAATTTTTCACAGATTGGTAAAAGATACCATGACCCAACACGACCCCGTAAAATCCATTTCAGATATGAGAACTGCCATAAAAAACACAAACGTTGTTCTTAATATGGCTATAACACCAGGAATAATATTAATTCCATCCAATATGATCATACTTGAAGAAAAGGTTGTAGGATATAACAACATCTTAACACTTGCAACAAGTAATATGAAGTTTGGTGTTAACACAGATATAAATTACGTTCCACAACAACAAACACCAAAACCTACACCTACACTATACCAGAACCAACACCTAAACCAGAACCTATATCACCAGAGCCAACACCAATACAACCACAACTAAACGACCTAGTATACCTTTTTGGTAGTACTATTACCCTAAGCTTTTTGATAGCCAGGTATGTCTTGTAAAACTAGAAACAAAAAAATTTCATAATCCGAAAAGATTATGAAATTTTTTGTTATTAGGAAGGTCATTTACATCAATAGACGGGTAATCAAAACCCCTGATACAGATCCAATTACACCCGTCACGACATTCGTATGCATTTTAGTTTTGTCGGACGGTTTGTAGTACTCGTTCAGTGAAGGTTCCTGGTCTTCATCAAGTTCATCCATAGCCGTTCGTAAATTGCGTAGTGCCTTGTTTGTTGCATCTAAATCCTTGTTTGCATTTAAAAGTTTTTGTCGTAACAAGGTAATTTTGTTTTTCTTTTCCACCGTTTTTCTATACCATTTTTCTTTTGCTTTGGAAAGTTTTTCTACAGCCTCGTTGTGCCTCTTCTTCTCTTTTTCGTAACCGCTCTTGTCCAATTTGTGAAATACGTAACAGGCTTCTGCGAATGCAACCGCGTTAAATAATCCTCCTGCCACTACGCTTGCCATTTTTTATTATCCACCAACCGCTACAACCCCAACACCAATAACGGGGATATGGGTAGGGTAAACAAGATGGTAACAAGGATTCTTGTTCTTGTTCTTGTTGTTTCAGTTGTGTTTTACGTGCCTTGGCTTCCTTTGAGATGGCTGCGAGTCTCTTTCCCTGTTCAACCTTTTTGAGTTTTTAACTTTTTCAACCGTGGTAAGTTTCTCCTCCATTTATTTAAGTTACCTTACAAGGTAACTTAAATAAATTTAAGCTAGCCTTGTAAACAAAATTTAAGCTAGCTTATGATTGCTTGTATTTTGCTAAGATTTTCTTACAAGCAAATCTAAACTTTTAAACAAATTTTAAACAAATTTAAGCTAGCTTGAGAATGCTTGCATTTGCTTTGTCTAAAGCTGACATATTTCGCCACTTTAGGTTAAGGTCTCGTATATAAGGTTTAACAATAATTCTAACCATGCGAGCCTCCATATGTCTACCAGCTTCATCAATTTGTTTTTTCTGCTCAATAGCCATATGATCTTTCCATAATGCAGGTAGCAAAACATACCGTATTTGTTTGTAAAAACCAGTTCTGGTAAATTTCATTACACATATATCTTTTAAAGTTTGATGAATTATGGGAGCAGCATCCTTAGTTGTATTATGTTTTAAAACATTAAGTATGAAAGTCATAAAAAGTTTTTGAATCTTGGGGGATTTGGGTTAATACCACACATTGTTAAATCCCCACGCCTCTTGATATCTAGTCTCCGCTTTTAACTGCTCTACAAGTCTGTTATCAAACTACACCATTATACTTTGGATTTATTTTTAAACAAATCCAAAGTCAATTTATAAGTCTTAACACAAACACACAACAACACCTGTAATAAGACTTATAACAGTCATAAGTATCGATATATACCTTTGAAATTTTTACTTTCAATGCTTTTTTAATTCGTTGTGTTTTGGATGGAGATTTTTCAGTTTGATTATTCATTTTTATAGTTCACATTTAATTTTTTTTAATCTAACCAAGCACGTTGTAAGCCAGATTCATCAAACTCCCTTTTTCAAATAATGTTGTTAAATTAATATCAAAAGTGTATAAAGCAGGATGTTTTGCACGCCTATGACCAAGTGCAAGCGTTCTGTGTTCTGGATCATTTGGAATAATATACCTTTTGTCGTCATTGGCTGATAATGCCACCTTGGTCATTAGTTCCGTGGTGACCTCGTGTTTTCTGGACCTCAGTGTGTTAAATGTTGCATTAAATGTTTTGTTTTCGTACAAACAGTCCTTGTAGTGATCGAAGGTTATGTGGTTTTTGACAATTGGTTTTTTCACACCCTGACACTTTTTACCTCCTACACCTACACACTCGTTCTTATCACAGTTACCATCAGAATATTCTTTCCCGCACATACCATCATATTCCTCAATCTTAAATGCATTACAGCTTTGACCTCAGTCCTACAAACTCTGTTATCTGATTACCCCCTGCTTTGTCCTTCATCATACCAAGAACCTTTTTGTTTATGCCTGTTAGTATTTCACTAGGGTGGTCCTTTGGGTAGTTCGATGTGTCAAACCACTTGGGAACGTCTTCAGCAATGTCCTTGTAAAAGTCCTCTGTTTGTATCTCATAACACAGTGAGTCCGTGTCTGTGAACAACAATCTTGCTCTATTCCCATACTTAGGTTTAATGTATTCGTAATGAAATTTATTCATCAATGTCTTTGAAAGGTCCAAGATGGCTTGTCCAAGGTAAATAGGTTTGTTTAACATAACCGTGGACTCCCCCATTCTAACTGACACCAACTCCGAATCCTCAAAGATGAATGAACCTCGGTAGTTTGGTTTGCAATGAGTTTTTCCAAGGTCTCGGTCTCCTGCCGTTCACGATCTTAATCTTTGCGCGGTTCCTGACGTTTTCCATAGTCTTCCCGAAGACGCTGTTGTTCATTAGTTTGTAACAGTCTTTTTCGAACTCGTTGGTGGCAACCGTTCGCGACTTTGCGTTGCTGTCAATGAATTTTGCTAGGAAATCACTCTCATCCTATTTGATTCCGCGGTGTATCTTGGTCAGTCTCTGACCGTGCTTCAAGTAAAGTTGAAGAGTTGTATAATGAAGTACATACTGAGTCTTGTTATTAAGATTTGGAATTAACTTAGGAACACCGTTCACAATAGCGTTTCTGGGGAAAGCGGATAGTCGCTGTGAAGATTATGAAGCTCCTGAGGATACTCGAGGTCTACTTCTAAAGTGCAGGTCTCAATCTTAGAGTGATCCGGCATCATCTCTTTAATCTCCTCAGATGTTAACCAGTTGAGGTTTGAATGAACTTGGACGATTGGTTGGGGATCAAAGCCCTTCATATACTTGTTATTAGCCTTTGAGCACCTGTTGGTTATTGTCGTTATGCCACCTCGAATGCCTTTTCCAAAAAACAAGTCAGTGACTAACAACGGTCTCGCGTGACGTTTGGTTGGGACGTATAAGGGAATGATATATGTCTTTGTCTGCATAGTGTAATGTCCGAATACAAGTATAGACACGTTGTTGTTCTTTTTGAATTTTTTAAAGACAGTCTCGGAACAAGGTGTTGGAAATTCCGTTCCAGTTAAGTTTTTCTGCTTGCTTTTGAAGAATTTTGGTTACTCTCTGAGGATTTCTCTCTACTGGGTTAAGAGCTCTCGTGATGGCCCACTTGAAACACTGTTGTTCGGTATTCTTTATGTTGATCAAACCTTTATTTCGGGCTATAAGTTTTGGGAGGGGAATATGAGATGAGCCTTTGAGTAGTTTCAACTTGCTGGCTGTAATGTCCAACCCAACAACTCTTTTTAGTCGCCAACCGTTACCATTTTTTAAGTACTTTGCGAACGACTCTAAGATCTTTGTGATCATTCTTTGGTAAGTTTCTTCCAGGTCCGTCGACGCAAACACAGACTCCGGTTTCGAGTTGAACCCTGTTTGCAAATCATCAGTAACCAATCCGGTAGCGGGATTCACCCTCTCCATATCACATATAATAAGACTTATCCGAATCTTATTCCGTGCGTGTTATCCAAAAAATTTTACTACGACTCCTCTAACCCAGTCTAAAAAGTCCATAGGTGAGGTTACGTCTTTGGTTTCTATATGGTAGTGACCAACCGTGCGACCCAAAAGTCTCCTGCTTTCGACGATCTCTGGTTCATCTTGTGTGAATAATGACATCGCCTTATCTTTCATCTTCTTGTACGTGGTACTCACGGTTCACCGAATGGTCTCTGGAACGTGACTAACCGACCAGTTATACCAGGATGTCATATTTGTCTCAACCACTTTGGGCTCTGGTCTGTATTTCGTTGGTTTAAGGGTATCTACTCCAATGTTAGGAACGTCGGTATCTAAAATGTTATTCGCACTCATCCTTATATAGAATGATTACATTTAAAAAATTCGATTCCTTTGTGACTCACAAAGGAATTCGATTCACCAATTACAAAAAAATTGCTTCTCCTCTTGTAACCATAATGTAAATCTGTACCGGAAATATTCCTAGAGACTTTGCTGCGTTTGTCATGCTAGGATAAATTTTTTCACCCACCTGCACCTGACGTGCGTATACCCTTGTTCTCTTCGGTTTATGTTTCGGTGGTGGTAGTTCAACACCCAAAAGGTTTGCAAGCTTAAAGCGGTTGTATTTTTGATAGTATTTTGTTCCGTTTTCTTTTGCTAGCTTGTTTAAATCTTTACACCGATGAAATTATAGATATAAAAGTTAAACATATATAATAAAGGATGAACCGTAAACTTCCAGGTTGGAAGTGTTAAACCATCCAATGTATCCTGTGTAAATCCCAGTTATCGTAAACTTACCACTAACCTTAAATGGTAATTCATTAATTTTTATCAATGAGATTGCTGATCTTCTGTAAGTGGAAGATGTATAATCTTTAGTTCGTCCACACCTGTTTTCATAAGGGACTTAAAGATAACTTCATTCACAAACGTTGAGGCTGAAATTCTTATCCCAATAGAGTAGTCATTTAAATTTTCATTAAACACTACTCCATGTAGGGAGTAGCAGTTCTTAAATTCAAAGGTTATAGGGTTATCTCCACCAAGAAGGCTTATTGAAGTCAGTGATATGGTAACCTGACGAATTAAATCCATATAATTCAATCTTCCTTTAACGTTTACCCTGTTTAATGCATTGGATAATTTTTTTCTACGTAGTAAAGTCTCAGCTGTAAATTCTAATATATCCTTACCTGTGGGGTTAAATGGTACGTTTGGAATTATTATGGTCTCCACTAGGTGTACTCTTACCGTATCACCAGATATTTTTAACTCTGTGAGTAAAACGTTAAAGTCTTTTTTTTAACCTTGCAAGTTTAAACTCCTTACAGCTTTCCGATGGCATCGTTGCTATTACACGATCTACAAAGTCCTCCGTAAAATACTTTTCGTGTACAATGTAATTATTGTAAAACCCTGCATATTCCTTGTCTCTCTCGATCGTAAATTCATTGTCAAATATTTTGACGGAATTTAAACAAGACAATATCTCACAACTGGCCTTGTCAAAGGGTAAATGACCATACTTGTTACCTATAAAACTCGCCATGGAATTCACACTCTCCTCAAGGCTTGCAAGTTTTCGGGTGTCTCTCGACAATAAATATCTTCCAAAACTCATCTCTCTTTATTATAGTGTTATTTTTAGATTTTCTATCAACCTGATTCAAAAACAAACTTTTAAAAGTAGCTTAGAGAGTTTGATCTTTCAGTTGGGTTTTACAAAAATAATTATCTAAGATTTTTGTAAAACTATGTTTGCAGGGGTGGGGCTGGTGTTGTTGGTTGGATGAGATGTTGGGTGAAATGTTGGGTGAAATGTTGGGTGGGGGTCGAGCACAGTTTATTTTTTTTTATTTACTTTTTTAAATTTTTTTGAGCGAAATGTGCTCGGACCTGCCTGAGTCAACTACTTACAGGATGTTTTTCAATGATTATTAGCGTTACTAACGCAACTGTTATCCTTGCAGTGCTATTTAGATTTCACTGATATTGATTGGTGACAATGTTGGTCGGAAGAGGGGATATTTTCGAAAACAAGTTTACCAGAACAAACATTGTTCGAGAGAGAGACATGACACCTTCCAATCCATTTTGTCTAATATACATCTATGGCATGGAATTCAATTTGATGTCGTTTGAGAGCTTGGTTAGGATAAGTCAAATAATAGGCAGGTAATGGGATTGAGTGGCTAAAGGGCAGGTAATGGGATTGAGTGGCTAAAGCAATGGCGCCACTTCATCGAATTCTTCGATTATATCTTTCTCCTCCATCTCTTCGTTTCAGGACACAATACTCAATTTTAAGAAAATCTCGTGCATCTAGCGCAATCTAGCGCCAAAACAACCGCACGATATCTTTCAAAAGACTCAGTCTTATAACGTAGGACGTACAGAAATACAAAAATGTTTGTTTGGGCTTTAGCTTTGAGATGGACATTAGGAGTTTGTTGGTGGATGTTGCAATCTTGTTGTTTTACACTTTTTCCTCAAAGATTCATTGCTAACATCACCTTTCAGTTTACTAACATCTAGAACATTAATCAGTTGTTCGATTTAAATGTAACAATGTCTCCTATTAACACCGTTTTCTCTCTAGCATGGTCTCGACTATACTGACTCACGCTATCTATTCTAAGAATAGGAAATATGCTGCGTCTACTTCAGTCACGCTATACAATTAAACTAGCTGACTATTAAATAACAAACATAATGATAGGCGTTTCAAACCTACACAAGAAGATATTAAACGGTTTAATACTAAAAATATACGAAAAACATATACAGTCCTACTAAAGAATTAAACAAATATACTCTCGTCGTATTGCATAGTGACTAGATGCTGTGAGGTACAAGATCCAGCAGGCAGCAACGGTCCCAAAATAGAACCCTGTAGCACACCACATTTAACCAAACGTTCCGAGCACGGATCTAATTATAGACTTGCACATAGCTTTTATGGCTATCAATTTTGCAGCTCTAAATTATACCTGTAGCCCGAGTATCAGACCCTCTAGTTTATTCTGACACAAACCTTGATCTAATTAAGTTCCAATCTAATTATTGTTCAAAATACTAAAAAAGTATAATCTAATTAGCACGAGTCATCCAAAAACAAATTAAATTGTGTTTACTGTAACAGATTGTGGACTAAGGAAACCAAAGAAATATCGGCTTTTGTGTCAGGTTATACTTTCCCCTTTGACCTCACTCTCAGGCTATCATATTAGAAACTCTTGGCCGGTAACAAGCTAGAACGTGTGTAAAGTTTTCAACACTACAACTTCTCATTAGGATTGCCACCAACCAATACTAACATGCCTTGTGAGTGGTTGGTTATAACAATGAAAGGCAATAAACTATAGAAATTGGTTTTCCAAAAAATGAATCATAAGCAATGATGACTTTTGTTTCAAAAGGCCAATCACAAAGCCTGGTCATTTTCGGTTGGTAATTACTCTCATTAGCCTCATGTCATTTGATCTATTATCAAACGCCTGGTCGATCGCTAGGTTTTAAAAATGAATTTCTACTTTTCTAACACAAAGTACTACACAGTATAGTCAGTTTTCAAACACTGCAATCATGAGCCTACAATTATTATTGCACCATTGTACAGAAAACGTCATCATGACATTAACCAATAAGAAGACAACAATCAGGCACCTCCCACCATAGATTCGACCATTCGACCAGCTAAATCATTTTGTTGTATTTGTAATGGCAATGGCGTTTATTTCGTTCAGAGAGACATCAAGCGAAGAAATAGAAATACCAACACTCTGGACGTGTTATCGAGAACTCCTTATGGAATTTACAAAATACTTAGATGTTACCGGAAGAGAAAAGAAGTTTAAACTCTTTTGTTACGGTTCCATACCAACCAAAAATTGGGATGTTGGTATTGAGGATTGGCTAATGATACTGGAACAATCAGATGTCGTGAGCATGTATCGCTTAAAAGTACTGGATTATTTCCTTAAAACCTTCTGTGATTCTCACAAGATGCGATCAACGATAAGAGAGTTTCAATACCGATTGCATCTTGTACAGGAATTGTTAAGCCCATGTTACGCTGAGTCACAAGGTAAGTTAAAATTATGTCTTTGTCACGCGAAATACTATAGAAAGTAGCTACATTTGGCCTTTGAGCAGTACTCTAGAAGAGTAACAGTTCATATTGTATGCAGTTTATTCTCTCCACGAAAGTAACTATGTTTGTTAAAGACGCAACGGAGCTAATCAGGAACAAAAGATAATGGCCGAAGCTTAAACCAGAGTCGTTGTAGAGTGAAGCTATAGCTCCTACACTTTAGTGTCCGGAGTTAATTTACTGGTATATTGACGATATAGAAGAATTTGCGAAACTCTGCGAATCAAAACTGAGCAATTTATACTATAATCATATGCTGTAATACGACAATTTCCTCTTATATTTTATATGACGCCACAAACAGACCTCTCGCTGAGTTCAACGAAAATTCGAGAATTTTCTTAGAACTGTTGAGTAATTAATATTGCAAGCGTTTAAAATTGGCAAAATTTTATCATATTCTTGTTTCGTTTCAATAGATTGGATGTGTTTACCGCCAGTAAAGACTGAAAGGTTTAAAATCCCAGATGATCTGAATACATTGCTTGAACAATGGCGTCAAGAACTGGAAAGAGCACCAGACAATTTGACATTCGAGACGATCTACAGCCAGGCTGCCCAAAGAATTAAGAGGACTGCATCAGAAAGTGACCAGAATGATTATTCAGCGTCACGTGAGGCGCTCGTTATCGCTGAATTCCTGATGAAAATTGCAGGAATACCGGAGCCAGAGGAATAACACTTTTTACAGTAAAAGATGCAGACAGTATAAAAGAAAAAACCTACAGCAAGATCTAGCTACTTATTTTAACTATTTTTGTTTAATTATAGCAAACACAAAAAACTTACAATAACATACACATATCAACATTTGCATGCAGATTAATTTTATCCAAAGAGACATGAAAAATGAAAAATACAGGTTGTAAGTCTAGTAATATCTATGGTGCAACACTTAAATATTCAAGAAATTCAAGAAAATAGAAAACGTTCAGTTCTAAGTTAGCTTCGCCCAGCGAAGTAACATCTGTAAAAAATCTAAAACTGATAACAAATAGACGATTTTAATTTTGTTATACCGACATATCCGTGTCTATCCTGTATGTCTAATATCTACCAAGTATAAAGTATAAACCAAAATAAATTTATTTGGTATCAAGATGCTTTGAGTTCCGTATATTTGTCTTATATTTCACACAAGTATCCAGTATGATGCATTCAGTTCTTCATATTTTGTACACAAGAGTTTTCCTTCTATTTTTACATAAAGCTTGAAAATCAAAAGCTTGGAAGTCTTGTCTGTGTTTTTATATTTCCTTCTCTAATGCTAACATATGCCACCTATGACAATGGCCCATCAGAACATTTCAGGCTGTAAACCAATCAGAAAACCGATCAAACACGTGATTTACACACGCATAGGCCAGTTTAATCTGCTTTAATCTGGTTCAACCGAGTTGGTAAGCAGTCTGTTCTTCTAGTACTCGCACCAGAAAAGAGGTTTTCGCCTATGTCAAGCACAGAAATTGGAAGAGTAACAGTTTGGATAAGTTCTAGGAGACGTTTTGCGCATTTTACAACATATCTGCGATACAACATATCACATTAGAAGAAGAGAAAAGGTGATATTGAAGATTGGCTGATGAAATTGAAACAATCGTCTGTTATATAAGAACCCTGCATTAGTGTCCGTAGTGATTTTATGATACGGTAAGTTACAATGACAATGTCGATTGCGCCTGCTCGTGAGAAATTCCTTAACATGTGTATTGTTAATAAGCGGTCACGCTAATAAGCGGTCACGCTCGACGCTAGGTAAGTCAAAGTAAAAACTCTGCCAACTATAGCCATACACCGTATTTCAACATTGTCTAGCTTCCGATCTGTAATTTGATAAAAAAATTCTGATAGGAAAGTTTGACTACTTGTAAGTGTTATGTGACCAAATCGTTTCAACTTTCAAGATTCAATTTATCCTAGACTGATTTAAAAGCATCCATGCATATTTGCATGCAGCATGCACGTGTACGCAGGCAAAAACCGGTTTGGGGAAAACACTCACCAGCCTTTGAAAACAATATGCATGTGACTTTGGCATTTAAGCAGAAAAACCAGTTTGGCAAAAAAAGCAACAGCCTTCTGACGAAATGATGTCACTTAATTCTTTATGATCGAAGATTAGGAGAAATTTGTTACAAAAGAGTTTAGTACGGTAATATCTTCAGATTTTTTATTCCCTAAAAGATAGAATACTTAGACGCGACAGTTCGGCGAAACTGATTACAGAATTTTCTTGGACGAAACTATAACTGTTGATTGATTAATTGGACTAGCTATAAATATTTCGACTAAAACTAAGTTTTCTTTGTTCTCTCCTCAGCCTAAATTGGACATATCTACCGCGCCAGTAGAGATGGAAAATCTTGAATGGACGATTTAGAAAAATACAGCTAGCACCCCAAAGATTACAGAAGATGCAACTTACAAAAGATTATCGGAATACGTATAGTGAAATGTATACAGCTAGGTTACCCAAAGAATTCCAAAACATACTATAGTACATTAAAATCATATCCGTCCCCATCCTGTATGTGTAATTTCTACCAAGAAGTATAAACCAAAATAAATTTATTTGGTATCAAGATGCTTTGAGTTCCGTATATTTGTCTTATATTTCACACAAGTATCCAGTATGATGCATTCAGTTCTTCAAATTTTGTACACAAGAGTTTTCCTTCTATTTTTACATAAAGCTTGAAAATCAAAAGCTTGGAAGTCTTGTCTGTGTTTTTATATTTCCTTCTCTAATGCTAAAATATGCCACCTATGACAATGGCGCATCAGAACATTTCAGGATGTAAACCAATCAGAAAACCGATCAAACACGTGATTTACACACGCATAGGCCAGTTTAATCTGCTTTAATCTGGTTCAACCGAGTTGGTAAGCAGTCTGTTCTTTTAGTACTCGTACCAGAAAAGAGGTTTTCGCCTATGTCAAGCACAGAAATTGGAAGAGTAACAGTTTGGATAAGTTCTAGGAGACGTTTTGGGCATTTTACAACATATCTG